>JBBGZY010000430.1:0-1217083 GCA_037952925.1 Lithobates clamitans | reverse complement strand
CTACATCCATGTGATTCTATGCAATTCAGTGCTGTGTTGTTGTGCAATAATCAAATTAACAGTCCGATTTAGTGTTGCATCCATGGATTTTAGTGTGGCATCTTTGCAATATGGTGTTGGTGCAATGTTCAAACAATAAAAAATTATAAAAAAATAAAAAATACAAAAAAACGCATCCATGCGATTTGGTGCTGCATCCATGTGATTCTATGCAATTCAGTGCTGTGTTGCTGTGCAATGATCAAATTAACAGTCCACAGATCTTCCACAATCCATTCATGTGTTATTGTGAACACAAACTAAAGTGCTGTGTGCTCATACAAGTGCTCCCCCCCAGGTAATAGCCCCTCACCTTAGGGCGTGTGACCTTGCAATTAAGCTTGGTCCGAATGCGCCTTAGAACCTCTATGGGTTTGATGTTATATGCAGGGTCCTGGATAGATTTGCACTGGTGCCTCTGTTCCTCACAGCAGTCCCGTTTGCACCTCAATATATCAACACAAAAAGGACTTCATGGTGCAGTATGTACTAAATTTATAAAAATCATAAACAAATCCCGCAATGGGTACTCACAGTAACAAGGCGCTTAAGGGCGCCACACTAAAACAGCAGAAACGAACAGGCAACAGTGGCCGGTATGGGGTGGCGTGCTAATCTTTCCCAACAGGTTGTATAACGTTCCGTCCTGTCCCCTTCCCCTAGGAATATATGCACCATATTGCATAGATGCAGCACTGAAATGCATGGATGCAACACTAAATCGCATGGATGTTTGTTTTGAATTATCTATTCATGTTTGAAAATTGCATAAGCTTTGTGGAATATTTGCAATACACAGGCTGATTGGAGCACTTTTACCTTATTATTATTTATTCATTCATTGAAGTTTATTGCACATTAATGTATAGTATTCATAGATTTTGTATGTTAAGCACAATATCACTTTATTGATTTTTAGTAGAAATTTCTTACATTTTTATTTTGATAAGCGCAGAGTGTGTACTATTTGGTTAAACCCGGATGCCTGGTCCTCCAAAAGGGCTGACATCTGGCTTTGCAGACACTCTGGACCCTTGGAAGCTGCAGCAGCTCTCAGCTGGGCCAGGATCCTATCCACATCAGCCATGTGTCTGGTTGTGACCAGCAGCAGCGTGGACTAAACTTTGTCACCTGTCACTCCACTGCTGCCTGGGAGACCCCGCCTCCCCTTTAAATAAACTCCAAAGACCCCTCCTCATCCTGTTAATCCCTACCAATCCCCTACTCTCCACCTACATACATAGTTGCTTCCCCTTCTCATCCTGTCATATCGGCCCTTCAATATCTTTGCATTTTATTTCTCTCGCTCCAGGCCTTACTGTAATGCAGCCAGTTCCACCAGCCCCTTTGATCAACAGGAGAAACAGTCACAGCTCTCTTAATAAACAGTGACTGCACTGAACTATATCTGACTGGATGCAGTCATGATTCAGCTGATAATTTTCCATATGGCTCCTTCAATTTTGAAGCCAGCATTTGTTGAGCTGTGTGGTGATGATATGGCTACCCATGGCTCAAATTTCAGAAGAAGCCCTGTATTGCAAGCCTAAAAATTGTATCTAGCTAAACAAATACATAAATAATGTTCACTAATGAACAAAAAAACCCTCAGAACATTCCATAGCTCAACTCACCAACTAGTCTGCTGACCAACCAAATTAACTTATCCAACAGTCTGCGTGAAAAACAGGGGTTTAGTTAGCACACATTTGCAAATGCATGTGTAAGCTGTAAGGCTAGGCTACTGAATTTATTAGCTTCTCCACAGTGGGAGAACATGCATTCAATGGATAGATGAGGGGCAGGTGGGCCTGGAGGCAGCCCAATTCCCCTTCGAGGAACAGGACCACACTGGATATCCAGCACGTAGCACAGTGGCAGCAAAGGTGCGCAGTGGGTCCCCGCACTGGAATCGGATGTGTGTTCTCACCTATACGATCTGATTCTTGTGCGAGTTCACAGTTCGCCCTGCGATCTGTGAACCGATTCTGGGGTGTCATTAACATTGTAATGACACCCGCAGCGGTTCGCAGAGGGCAGTGTGAACTGCCTGCGGGAGAGATGAGATGCAGGAACTGGCGTTGGAATTGTGCTGGTTCCCACATCGCACAAGTGTAAACCTAGGCTCAGGGCTTGTTTACACATGTGGTGCCCTCTGAAGAGCAATCCATGTTTGGATTTCTCTTCAGAGGGAATTTGACAGGCAGTGAGGAGGTGTTATATCACCTCCTCATCACCTGTTTAAACCCCACAGCAGCACCCCACAACTGAATGCATTGCACAGGGATGCAGGAAACCCCCATTCACTTGGATGGGCCACATTCAGCAGGCGTTACTGCTCGCTGAACCCAACAGTGCAGACAGTTTTTGCCACACTGTGATGCAAAGCATTTTGGCTATTGTGTGTGTACTCCCCCCCCCCCTCTGCTGCCTTTGCAGCTTAAGAGGAACAGTTGGGTAGCAGTAAAAACACAACTCAACCTCAATTTTTTACTGTCCCCCAACCACAAGTGTAAACAAAGTCGCAGAGCACTCTGAAGAGTAATGCACAGTGGATCATTTTTAAAAAAGTATTTGACAGGTGGTGAAGAAGCGTTATGTTTTTGCCTCACCACCTGTTTTTAATCCCTAAAATCCCATGCCACTGTGCTGTAGCCATGTGCATTGCACACACTTGCAGCACTGCCCCATTCAGTTGAATGGGTCGAGTTAAGCAAGCGCAGTGCCATAGGCTAGTGGGCTCTTTCAAACGGGGGATCCTGCTGGCGGACTCCACTTTGCTCAGCAGGGGATCGATCTGCTGATCTCCGCTGAGCAGGCAGATGACAGGTCTGTCTCCACTCACTGTGCAGTGACAGACCTGTCAGAGCCCTCTTCTCCATTTTCATCCGATCCCATCTGATCCGCCAGACAGATGGAAAATAGGGTCACCATCCGTCTGGATTTCACGGACGGAATCGGATCGCATAGCGGAGGCCAGGGCCGATACTCGGTGGGTGCACGGGGTGCTACGCACCCCGGCGCTGCAGAGGGGGGGCGCCGAAGTGTCAGACTGCTCTCCTCCCTCCTCCTCTCCTTGTGTCACACACAGAGCCATTTCTAGTTTAAGGCAGCTGCTAGGGTGCCAGGAGGGCACTGAAGCTGGGAGTGACAAAATGTCCCTGAAGAAAAGTTATGCTGCCACCGCCCTCCACTCTTATCTAGCTCAGCAGCACAGGTACAGGCACAGAGCGCAACATGACAGGCAGCAAAGACCCCACAATATGAACTTCCGAAGTTCAGCCGCTGTTTCCAGTGGCAGAATTACCAGGGTTGCACTTTCGCCCTGGCATTCCGCCAGTGTGGAGCCCCCAAGACCCTGCACCTCCCCCTGTACCTCTGGGCCGGCTGGCATCTCTAACTTTACAGGGAGGGGGCAGGAGGGTGGGGATGGCCAGCTCTGTGATATCCCTGCAGCCAGCACAGTTCACCTCCCGAGTGTCAGTGTATACAATGTAGAGGGGAGGAGCCTCTGACCCGAGCGGGCACCAGATTCAGTGCACAAGTTTGTTCCTCTGCTTGTACACTCTTATGCAGGCCATACACGGTCGAATTTCGAACTAATTTTCTTTTCAAAATCAGAAAGTTCGTTTTTTTTGTGATCCGATGAAGCCACCATTGATTTTCAAAATTCGGCCGACCAAGCCTTCAATTTCACCGCATGTTGCTACACAAAAGAATTTTCGTGGCCGGGAATCTTCTTTTCTCTCCGTAAATTTTCTTTTCTTATTACATTTTTCGCACGATTCACCCACCATTAATTAGAAAATCGTTTGTTTTTCTAAAAATTTCCAACATTTCTGATTCCTCAAATTTGATTGCCGCACGAAAATCGGCCGTTGTTGCAGACCACTAATGGTGCGAAATTCGTATGAAAATTCCCCCTACCTGTGACACTGCCCCCCCCACCTGTGACACTGCCCCCCTCACCTGTGACACTGGCCCCCCACTGGTGACACTGCCCCCCACCTGTGACACTGGCCCCCCACCAGTGACATTCCCCCCCACCTGTGCCCCCACCAGTGACATTCCCCCCATCTGTGCCCCTACCAGTGACATTCCCCCCCCACCTGTGACACTGCCTCCCACCAGTGACATTCTTACAAAATTTGAACCGTGTATGGCCGGCATTAGTCTTGTTCGGGTCAGAGGCCCCTCCCTCTACATTGTATACATTGACACTCGGGAGGTGAACTGTGCTGGCTGGATGACATCAGATATCACAGGGAAGCATGTACAGGGGCTGCTGCTTGGACTCCTCATGTAAGGTAAGCCCAACATTGCCCCCCCACCTGTGACACTGACTCCCCCCCACCAGTGACATTCCCCCCACCTGTGCCCCCACCTGTGACACTGCCCCCCCACCAGTGACATTCCCCCCACCTGTGCCCCCACCAGTGACATTCCCCCCCACCTGTTACACTGCCCCACCAGTGAAATCCCCCCACCTGTGCCCCCACCAGTGACATCCCCCCACCTGTGCCCCCACCTGTGACACTACCCCCCACCCGTGACACTGACACTGCCCCCCACCTGTGACACTGCCACTTCCCCCCACCTGTGACACTGACACTTCCTCCCACCTGTGACACTGACACTGCCCCCCACCTGTGACACTGCCCCTCACCTGTGACACTGCCCCCCACCTGTGACACTGACACTGCCCCCCACCTGTGATACTGCCCCCCCCATCCGGGACACTGGCCCCTCCACCTGTGACACTGGCCCCCCCCAACGGTGACACTGGCCCCCCCAACGGTGACACTGGGCCCCCACCTGTGACACTGCCCCCCTCACCTGTGACACTGCCCCCCTCACCTGTGACACTGGCCCCCCACCTGTGACACTGGCCCCCCACTGGTGACACTGCCCCCTACCTGTGACACTGGCCCCCCACCAGTGACATTCCCCCCCACCTGTGCCCCCACCAGTGACATTCCCCCCCACCTGTGCCCCCACCAGTGACATTCCCCCCACCTGTGACACTGTCCCCCACCAGTGACATTCCCCCCTACCTGTGCCCCCACCAGTGACATTCCCCCCCACCTGTGCCCCCACCAGTGACATCCCCCCACCTGTGACACTGGCCCCCACCAGTGACATTCCCCCCACCTGTGCCCCCACCTGTGACACTGCTCCACCAGTGACATCCCCCCACCTGTGCCACCACCAGTGACATTCCCCCACCTGTGACACTGCCCACCCACTTGTGACACTGACACTGCCCCCCACCTGTGACACTGGCCCCCCACCTGTGACACTGGCCCCCCACCTGTGACACTGCCCCCCACCTGTGACACTGCCCCCCCACCTGTGACACTGGGTCCCCCACCGGTGACACTGGGTCCCCCACCTGTGACACTGGCCCCCCACCGGTGACACTGGGTCCCCCACCGGTGACACTGGGTCCCCCACCTGGGACACTGGCCCCCCCCACCTGTGACACTGGCTCCCCCCACTGGTGACACTGCCCCCCCACTGGTGACACTGCCCCCCACCTGTGACACTGGCCCCCCACCAGTGACACTGGCCCCCCACCAGTGACATTCCCCCCCACCTGTGCCCCCACCAGTGACATTGCCCCCACCTACAGAAAATAATTTTCGTGGCTGGGAATCTCTTTTCTCTCTGTAAATTTTCTTTTCTTATTACATTTTTCGCATGAGTCACCCACCATTGATTAGAAAATCGTTCGTTTTTCTAAAATTTCAAACATGTCTTATTCCTCAAATTTGATTGCCGCACAAAAATCGGCCGTTGTTGCAGACCACTAATGGTGCGAAATTTGTATGAAAGTCCTTTCATACGATTTTCGAAAGAAAATTCTTATGAAATTCGAACTGTGTATGGCCGGCATTAGTCTTGCTCGGGTCAGAGGCCCCTCCCCTCTACATTGTATACACTGACACTCGGGAGGTGAACTGTGCTGGCTGGATGGACATCAGATATCACAGGGAAGCATGTACAGGGGCTGCTGCTTGGACTCCTCATGTAAGGTAAGCCCAACACTGCCCCCCCAACTGTGACACTGACTCCCCCCACCCGTGACATTCCCCCCACCTGTGCCCCCACCTGTGACACTGCCCCCACCAGTGACATTCCCCCCACCTGTGACACTGCCCCACCAGTGACATCCCCCCACCTGTGCCCCCACCAGTGACATCCCCCCACCTGTGACACTACCCCCCACCTGTGACACTGCCCCCCTACCTGTGACACTGGCCCCCCCACCTGTGACACTGACACTTCCCCCCACTTGTGACACTGACACTGCCCCCCCCACCTGTGACACTGCCCCCCACCTGTGACACTGACACTGCCCCCCACCTGTGAAACTGCCCTCCCACCTGTGACACTGGCGCCCCCCTACCTGTGACACTGGCGCCCCCCTACCTGTGACACTGCCCCCCCACCTGTGACACTGCCCCCCTCACCTGTGACACTGGCCCCCCACTGGTGACACTGCCCCCCACCTGTGGCACTGGCCCCCCACCAGTGACATTCCCCCCCACCTGTGCCCCCACCAGTGACATTCCCCCCCATCTGTGCCCCTACCAGTGACATCCCCCCACCTGTGACACTGCCTCCCACCAGTGACATTCTTACGAAATTCGAACCGTGTATGGCCGGCATTAGTCTTGCTCGGGTCAGAGGCCACTCCCCTCTACATTGTATACACTGACACTCGGGAGGTGAACTGTGCTGGCTGGATGGACATCAGATATCACGGAGAAGCATGTACTGGGGCTGCTGCTTGGACTCCTCATGTAAGGTAAGCCCAACACTGCCCCCCCACCTGTGACACTGACTCCCCCCACTAGTAGGGATGAGCTTCGAGTTCGAGTCGAACTCATGTTCGACTCGAACATTGGCTGTTCGCAAGTTCGCCGAACAGCGAACAATTTGGGGTGTTCACGGCAAATTCGAATGCCGCGGAACACCCTTTAAAAGTCTATAGGAGAAATCAAAAGTGCTAATTTTAAAGGCTTATATGCAAGTTATTGTCATAAAAAGTGTTTGGGGACCTGGGTCCTGCCCCAGGGGATATGGATCAATGCAAAAAAAAGTTTTAAAAACGGCCGTTTTTTCAGGAGCAGTGATTTTAATAATGCTTAAAGTCAAACAATAAAAGTGTAATATCCCTTTAAATTTTGTAGCTGGGGGGTGTCTATAGTATGCCTGTAAAGGGGCGCATGTTTCCCGTGTTTAGAACAGTCTGACAGCAAAATGACATTTCAAAGGAAAAAACCCATTTAAAACTACTTGCGGCTATTGCATTGCCGACAATACACATAGAAGTTCATTGATAAAAACGGCATGGGAATTCCCCACAGGGGAACCCCGAACCAAAATTTAAAAAAAAATGACGTTGGGGTCCCCCTAAATTCCATACCAGGCCCTACAGGTCTGGTATGGATATAAAGGGGAACCCCGGCCAAAATTTAAAAAAAAATGACGTGGGGTTCCCCCTAAAATCCATACCAGACCCTTATCTGAGCATGCAACTTGGCAGGCCGCAGGAAAAGAGGGGGGGACGAGAGTGCGGCCCCCCCTCCTGAACCGTACCAGGCCACATGCCCTCAACATCGGGAGGGTGCTTTGGGGTAGCCCCCCAAAACACTTTGTCCCCATGTTGATGAGGACAAGGGCCTCATCCCCACAACCCTGGCCGGTGGTTGTGGGGGTCTGAGGGCATGGGGCTTATTGGAATCTGGAAGCCCCCTTTAACAAGGGGACCCCCAGATCCTGCCCCCCCTGTGTGAAATGGTAAGGGGGTACTTACCCCTACCATTTCACTAAAAAACTGTCAAAAATGTTAAAAATGGCAAGAGACAGTTTTTGACAATTCCTTTATTTAAATGCCTCTGAAGAAGGGACACCGTCCTGAAACATGTCAGGCTTCTAGAGAAAATATCCTATTACAAATGGAATTATACAAAAATTATTACATGAAAGCAAATTCTATTGTATAAGTACTTTTGTTGAGATTCATGTTTAATGTAACTTGTTTTTATGCTTTTCCAAATAAATAAAACATTTTTTATCTAATTCAATCGTATGGTTCGCCTACAAAGTCCCATTATACTGGGGGGTATATAAGTTCCCTGACCTAAGGGTCTTATTTTTTGTACTGATCCGGGATGTTGGCAACGTTTTGAAGGCAATATATTTGACCTCCAGTGGTTCATTTTTACTATATACCAGTTATTTAAGAACCGTCAGAAGAGGAGACGCCATCACACAGCGGGAGCCACCCTCAATGCCAGCATGGGTGCGGAGCGGCCCAGAGAAGAAGATGAAGAAGGGAAGAAGAGAAGAGAAGAAAAGAAGAAGATAGAGAGGAAAATGAAGAGAAGAGCGGGAGCCTCCCCCCATGCCATGGGTGCGGAGCGGCCCGAGGAGAAGAAGATAGAAGACGCCGGAGGAGATGCTGGACGAGAACGCCGGAGGAAGAACCAGAAGAGCCAGAAGAAGAAGAAGAAGAAGAAGATGAAGGAAGATAGAAAAAAGAAGAAGCATTTAAATAAAGGAATTGTCAAAAACTGTCTCTTGTCATTTTTAACATTTTTGACAGTTTTTTAGTGAAATGGTAGGGGTACCCCCTTACCATTTCACACGGGGGGCCGGGATCTGGGGGTCCTCTTGTTAAAGGGGGCTTCCAGATTCCGATAATCCCACCGCCCGCAGACCCCCACAACCACCGGCCAGGGTTGTGGGGATGAGGCCCTTGTCCTCATCAACATGGGGACAAGGTGTTTTGGGGGGCTACCCCAAAGCACCCTCCCAATGTTGAGGGCATGTGGCCTGGTACGGTTCAGGAGGGGGGGTGCTCTCTCGCCCCCCCCCTCTTTTCCTGCGGCCTTCCAGGTTGCGTGCTCGGATAAGGGTCTGGTATAGATTTTTGGGGGGACCCCACACCTTTTTTTTTTTTTTGGCGCGGGGTTCCCCTTAATATCCATACCAGACCTGAAGGGCCTAATATGGAATTTAGGGGGACCCCCACATCATTTTTTTTTTCTAATTTTGGTTCGGGGTTCCCCTGTGGGGAATTCCCATGCCGTTTTTATCAATGAACTTCTATGTGTAAGGGATCCTAGGATGGACTTCTGCGCTACTAAAATAAAAACGTGTAAAAATATGGGTGATGCTGCAAAATCAAAAAATAGTGAACACCACTCACTACCTAAAAACTGCAAGAATACACAATAACAATCAATTGTGTCTGTGATTCCGTGCAAAACCCCTTAGTGAACAATTCTAATAAATATAAAGATAGACACAAATAATAAAATTCTACAAAATATAAATCCACAGTAAATAAAAATATGTATATCCGTGATTGTCCATGGTTTACTCACTTATGGACAATCACGGATATACATATTTTTATTAACTGTGGATTTATGTTTTGTGGAATTTTATTATTTGTGTCTATCTTTATATTTATTAGAATTGTTCACTCAGAGGTTTTGCGCGGAATCACACACACAATTGATTGTTATTGTGTATGCTTGCAACTTCTATGTGTATTGTCGAACCAGCAATTCATTAATAGCCGCGAGTAGTTTTAAATGGCTTTTATCCTTTGAAATGTCATTTTGCTGTCAGACTGTTCTAAACACAGGAAACATGCGCCCCTTTACAGGCATACTATAGACACCCCCCCGGGTACGAAATTTAAAGGGATATTACACTTTTATTGTTTGACTTTAAGCATTATAAAAATCACTGCTCCTGAAAAAAGGGCCGTTTTTAAAACTATTTTTTGCATAGATCCATGTCCCCTAGCGCAGGACCCAGGTCCCCATACACTTTTTATGACAATAACTTGCATATAAGCCTTTAAAATTAGCACTTTTGATTTCTCCCATAGACTTTTAAAGGGTGTTCCGTGGCATTCGAATTTGCCGCGAACACCCCAAATTGTTCGCTGTTCGGCGAACTTGCGAACAGTCAATGTTCGAGTCGAACATGAGTTCGACTCGAACTCGAAGCTCATCCCTACTGATGAGGATGCATTAATGCATTGATCCCTTGTATCATTTCCACAGTCTCTGGCCGTCTCCTATAGTATGTCTGCAGTATGTCTGGGGGCTTTTTCTAACAGACTCTAACAGAAGCCCTCTCTGTGTCCATTAGAGAGACCCCCCTCCAGGTCCCATTAGAGTACTTTGCTTCTCTTCCTGTATTTTGTTTATTGTTAAGAGATTGTGGGAGGACACCAGGGTAACGAAGACTCCTTAGGGGAGCATCTCTGTGAGTCATTGCCATAGAAACATTTGCAAAGGGGAGGAGTTGGCAAGATGACCATGTGGGGGCGCCAGAAATATTTCTGCACCCAGGCGTCTGTGACCCTAGGATCGGCCCTGGCGGCAGGTGTCAGCGAACATGTCACCGCTAACAACCGCCGCTCCATAGAGGTGAATGGAGACTCCGATCAGGTCCGCCCGAAAAACTGACAGGCAGACCTGATCAGAAAGCCCGTGTGAAAGGGGCTTTAGTGTTCGGGTTTGGTTTGAAGAAAAGGTGGCAACCCTCAGTACTGGTTACATGTATTTCATGTGGGGTTTTTCACAAACATTTACCAAATTCCTATGGGTCAGAGATATTTCATGATTGAGCATGTGTTCATGTCTCTGTATGTAGAGTCTTGCATTCCTCAAAGATTTGTTTGAAAAATGTTTATACATAATACTGAGATTTAGAAAGTATTTTCTAAAGTTATTCTTTTCTTAAGCAGCTCCATCTTTTGTGGGCATTTGATACTGGGAGTGTGGATTATTTGAATGTGTAATATTAGCTACCTGTTCTCTGTGAAATATAACACTACAAACAAGTGTAACACTGTAATATTATCATCTATCCAGTCCCACCAAGCTGTGTGGGGAATAAAAAATGATGAGATAGTTGAAATCCTTGTGAGGCTTTTCTAGCACTCAGATATATACCCTCCGGGGCTAGGTCTGTCACATGTAAATATGTCTTGTGCACAGTTTTCCTAAGGCGCCTGGCTTTTTCTCATGCAATATAAATAAAGTGTAACACCTATTATACAGTGGTGCTAAAATGTCAACTCTGTAGCATTTGTAGGTTTTCTTGTTATGAATGTTAGCAAACTGTGCAACAGTCAAGTTTAACAATTATGGTAAGCAGACAAACTGAAATAATATATAGATATTCTATATTTTTTATTTCTAAACATATTTATTAACATATTTAAAAAAAAATAGGCACAACAAGTTACAGCCAACAACAATGTATAAAATATAGTTACCCAGGCTATTCACTTTTTCACCTCTACTGGGAAAAATATTGTATTCTAATATTGATTGATATATTGTTGAATGACATATACTATTAACTCTTCAATGTGCTAAAAATACAATGACACACCTCCACAGGAGGTTAATTCACATTTCATAAAAAATCAAAAGATGAACTAACACCCTACACTCTCTCCAACCCCCCTAGTCCCCACTGTGATCACCTCCCTGCTATTCTCCTCATTCTTTCTTTAGGGCTTTCGGGACAGCTCTAAATGATTCTCTGTGCCTGCGTTGACCATTCAGAATCATTCTGATCCATTGAGGACTGTGTGTGTGAGTGTGTGTGTGTGTTTGGGGTGAAGGGGGAGGTGTAGAGTGTTAGTTTACTTATTTAATTTTTTCTGAAAAAGGTGAACTTTACAATAGAGCTAAAATCAGAATTCAAAATCGGATTTGTTGGTCAAGGAATATGTTATCAGTTTCAAGTTTAACATTTTAAAATGGCTCCCTGTGTGCTGCTCCCCTGCTCCTCTGATCCCCTGTCCTTCTTTGCCTTCCCCCGTTCTCCTCAGCCCCCTCTGTGTCCCCCTCCACCCCCTGCTTCCTGTTCTATTCCTCTGCCCACCTCATCCCCGCAGCCGGCTTTCCTCCTCTCCCGCCGTCTGAGGGTGATTTGTCAGGATGGAGAGCGGAGGAAGGAGCTGAGTAAATCTGTCATTTACTGGCCCCTTCCTTGTCTGAACTGGATACAGTGAGCGAGATCACTCATGTGTCCTGTGATAACTGAGCAGAGTAAACTGTGTGTTACTCTGCTTCAGTTTATGAATGAACAGGAGCCTCTGTCTCCTCTTCATTCATCTTCAATGCTGAGAAAGGAACGGGGGAATGTGTCCTCGGTCCTTTCTCTGTCTCAAAGGGGAGATGTCAGGGGTCTGAGTTGACCTACCAACACTGTCCACTGCCTCAACCCCCTCCCCCCTAAAAATAATTGTGAACAAAAATTAAAAACAAATTTAATTGTAAAAAAATCAATACGTAAAAATAAAAAACTAGTGACACCATCTACCCCCCACCCCCTTCTCCAGAAGCACTGTAAAAAAATATTGAAAAAGTGATCAAAAAAATTTTTGCCACAGGGGTGGGGGTATTGGGGAATAAGGGTGGAGGGGGTGGGGTATGCGGGTGCAGAGCGTCACCTCCCTGAAATGAGTTTGCCACCTCCCTGAAATTAGTTTTTGCAGGTTGGGATGTCTGCAATCCTGGGTCGGGTCAGAACCACCAGCACACTAATTGTCTTGGAGTATGCTGGGCTATTAGTAGTGACCTGACCATGGTTCTGGGCTCCACTCCGGCTGGCAGAGAAGGTCTTTGCTTAGGAGTCAAGAGGGTTCCACCTAGGAGAGAGGTGGGAGCCAGAGGGGCTCCCAAGTGTGTGGACCAAGCTGTTGAGAGAGGTTCTGAGTGGTCTGTAGGAGACAGACTAGGGCCTGGCCTGTAAGGCCAGAGTGACAGTGCTGCAAGTGCAAGCCAGGAGGTTTGTTGTTTTAATGAAAGATATATGCTGAAAACCCCTGTGAGCCTGAAATTGTATTGAATTCTTCCTTTAAAAAATTGGGCATGAAAAGCCCTTAAAAGAAAAAAGAAAGCGAGCAGCTGAGTCCTTAAGGCTTTACATTTGATGTGAGTTCTTATAGCTGGTAAAAATTCAACCACGCAGTGAAACTGCTTAATGGGATAAAGGTTTGCTTCATCTAGGGGGTAATGAATAAGGTAAAATACCCTTTCTTACTCTTCACTCTCTGATGCTCCCCAGATGTGGACCGGCCCTTGCAATCCTCATGTACAATGCAGGACCAGTGTCATTGGCATGATGTTTTCAGAAAGCCTGTGACCAGTGGAGCAGTGAAGGAAAGCAACTTCAGGGGACCAGCCTTGCAGCAGGGGTCAGTCTGCGGCAGAGAGGAATAAGGTAAGTATTTTAAATTTTCTTTAACTTTATATATCTACGCCAATGATAAAGACTTATTTAAGATACCACTACCACTAAAACAAAGATGTGCGTGTGTAACACAACCAGGGCTTTTTTTCTCAAACAATAGTTGCTGGAACTTAACCACGGCCCCACAAAAACCCTCCCCCTACACACACCCTCCAAATCACATCAAATAGTGGTTGTGGTCACTCAAATTTCACAAAAACAGTAGGGGTGTCTTAAAGGGGCATTAAATACCAGGTTTGCATTACATACAAAGTGCAGAGCTGTCACTTGTAAACACAGAAACCAGACTTCTGTGTTTACAAGTGATTGTGGTGAGCAGGCACCAAAGGGTCTGAGCCAGAGGTGGTGGAACTGAGTTCCACCAAGTTCCCTCTGAAAAAAGCCCTGAACACAACCTATAGCAAAATGTAATAAAATCCTCCCCCTTTAATAACAAAATACAAATTTACTCCTTGTGTGCAAATATAAAATATGAACAAAGCCAAACATGTTCTAAATAAAACAAACAAACAGTGTCCATTAATCCAATATCAATGAAAAAAGTCAACTGTAGTGCTCAGTGATATGAATCCATTTCCCAACTGTGCTCCAATCATGTATTAAAGTGTGTTGTGCCATGTATCTTCGTGATTCTGTCCATCTCTTATCACACTAACCAGACCTTAAGACCCAGTGGGGTTTATTTACTAAAAGCAAATCCACTTTGCATTACAAGTGCACGTGGAAGTGCAGAAACTGTAGATCTGAGGGGGACATGCAAGGAAAATAAAAAACAGCATTATGGCTTGTACATGATTGGATGATAAAATCAGCAGAGCTTCCACTCATTTCAGATCTACCACTCAGATCTACAGCCACTGCTCTTTTAAGTGCACTTGTAGTGCAAAGTGGATTTGCCTTTAGTAAATCAACCCGAATGTGTGTGTGTCAGCTCGTGCTCAGACAAACATTGTGTATAAGCAGACTCCCGAGTCCCCTCTCCTACTTTCCTTGGTTCCAGTGTTGTATTCTGAAAAAGAGATCAAAACACACTCCTCATAGCGTAACCTTGTTTTAATGATAAAATGCTTAAAATACAAGTAAAACTCTGCTGACTGGCACCCAGGGATCTCAGCAATGTTTGTTATGGCTGCTGGCCACCTTTTCCTGCATGGGGTATTGGTATGCATTCCAACCAGCGGAAACTCCGTCACACGGATGTGACGTCAGAAACCATGTAACCCCACTTCTGCGCTTTTTGCTATTATAGCGTCATCAGGAAGCTTTTAATTTTAAGTAGACCATTGTAAGCACTCCCACCAGTGTGCTGCTGCCTATGCCACTGGAGCTCACACCGTACACCTGTATACAGAGCTGACTGTTTGGGTCTCTCTTTTTTCCCCCTCTCTCCCCGCACATTTGGCCCTCCATGGCTGTGCTGCATGGTTTATAGGGGGGATCCTTGCATTAAATATTTGAGGCCCCGGCTGTCTATTTGGGGGCATCTGAGACACCTCAAGTTGTGGCACAGAAAAACTTCTTAGATGATTTACACATGCTATTCATAGGGATGGATGCAATACTCTATGTGACCTTGTCTAAAAAAAACACCCCTGAAGAAAGGATTAAACCATTCCTGAAATGCGTTGGGTGTACAGAGAAGACAGTGTCACTACATTGCTCACACTCTTTTAAAGCCAGCTGTTTCATCATTGATGACTTGTTTTTATTATATATTTTGGTTATGTATGCACCTTGATTTATGTATGTACAAATAAAAGCTATATGCTTTATACCATACAGTTTACCTCCTTTTGACCTAAGTTGCCTTTAAAGTCCCATCAGTACCTGGGGGTTACTTATCTACCTACTTTGTAATGTGTCTGTATTTGTGTACATGTGTGTGTATATGTGTGTGTCGAGGTATGTGTGTGTATGTGTTTGTGTGTGTTTTTTTTGTACATGTGTGTGTGTGTGTGTGTGTACATGTGTCTGTATGTGTGTGTTTGTGTTTGTACATGTGTTTCTATGTGTGTGTACGTGTGTGTGTCCTGAAGGGTGCCACAGGATCATGGTTGAGAAAGGCTGTCAGATGAGCCTGAGCTCCCGATACCTGAAAAAGCTCGTTCAGACTCAGCAAAGTGAAAGTAAAGGGAGGAGTGTGCTGTGCTCTCTGCTTCCTCCTACAGTGCAGTACACGGCTGTGTGAAGGAAGGTACTGTACTAGAACTATTTAAAGGGCTTTATACATGTGTTTGTGTGTGTACATGTGTCTGTATGTGTGGGCATGTGTCTGTATGTGTGTGTGTGTACATGTTTCTGTATGTGTGTACATGTGTGCGTATGTGTGAACATATGTCTGTGTGTGTGTATGTGTCTGTATGTGTGTACATGTGTCTGTATGTGTGTGTGAGTACATGTGTCTGTATGTGTGTACATGTGTGTGTATACTTGTGTCTGTGTGTACATGTGTGTGTAAATGTGTCTGTGTGTGTGCATGTGTATGTGTGTGTTTGTACATGTCGGTGTGTGTGCACATGTGTCTGCATGTGAGTGTGTGTGTTTGTATATGTGTGTATGTGTGTGTTTATGTTACTTTTAAGCCTAAACCCCCTATTCCTGTACTATCATAAGTGCTTTTTTAGAGCATGTTCGAAATGGCTATAAGGACTGCTGCTCCTCCTCCAAAAAGCAATCCATGCTCAGATCACTTTTCAGAGGCATCTGACAGACAGTAAAGAGGCCTCCCCACCACCTGTTTTAACCCCGTAAATTGCGGAGTGGTTTCAGTGCAGCCCTATTTACCTTGGGTATACCTCCAGCTGCAGCCACAGCATGTGTACACCCCCAACTCCTGCCTCTGCAGCTAAAGGGGGAGAAGTTGGGGGTGGTAAAAACAGCTCAGCCACATGGTTTTACCACCCCTCCAACCTCAGAAGCAATCACAATTTTGCACGTGTTCTGCAACACATAGTGACGTGAACCAAGCCTTGGACAGGGGCGCCTCAAGATTCAAAATACTTTTCAAGGGCGCACCTCCACTGACTGGAAAACGATTGAGAAACACAGCTCTAAGCAGTGTAGTCATTTTAGCAAATATGGAACTGTTTATCGGAAATTGTCCCATTATTATCACAAAGGCTCACCTAGATGAAGTGTTGGGCCATGTGTATACCTGAGCAGTAGTTTTGGTTTTCAAGCCCACTAGGCCTATATATATAGCAGCTCACATATCAATTTTATAATATAATCAGGACTTTTTTGAACATCCAGAAGGTACTAGAAATCTTGGAAGCCTTTCCATCATACTTGATTTGATTGTAGCCATATTAGTGCAATTGTGACTTTCCAAAAATAATACATATTAAAAACTGAGATGTATTTATAAAAAAAGGTGAGTTTGAAGTGTTTGGAACAAATGCTACTGTTAACATATTTGGTGAGGCCAGATGAGCCTTTCTGACATCAGTAGGACAATTTGGGCTAGTTAATATAAAGGTGATTAGAATAGTGTTCATTTGCTCTACCTAGGTACAAAGTCTGATTAAACTAGAGCCTCCAAATGTTTCTGACAGCAGTGAAAGTGATATCACTCTACTCCTTATTACAAAATGACTGAATGTTAAAAAATATTGCTCTTTATACATGCTTCAACCAGGGCTTTTTTTCTCAAACAATAGGTGCTGGAACTTAAAGCGGGGTTCCACCCAAATTTTGAACAATATCTGTATGTATTCTCTTCCTTGCCTAGATACTGACATGCCATTTAAAAAAATGTAAATCGCCGTAATTACCTTTTATTTTTCTATTCTTCTTTGCACTTCCTGGTTCTCCTCCCGTGGGAGTAGGCATGTTTCTAGCCTCTCCCAGATTCCGCACAGTCTCCTGGGAGCTAGTCTCAGGCTTCCCAGGATGCCACTGAGCATGTGCGGGAACGAGCGGTGAATGCTGGGAGCACAGCATTCACCGCATCCAGGAAATAAATGCTTGTGGGCTTCAAATGCCCACAATGAAGGTTTGAAACCGCCTGCGGTGAATAATATAAGTTATTCTTTCCAGGAACTCTGACACAGGCGGACATATTACACACAATATGTGAGTATGTAATGCTGAGAAGAAAAGTTTGTGAATGAACTAAAAAAAACAAAACGATAGATCGGTGGACCCCCGCTTTAACCACGGCCCCACAAAACCCCTCCCCCTACACACACCCTCCAAATCACATCAAATAGTGGGTGTGTTCAGTCAAATTTCACAAAAACAGTAGGAGGGTCTTAAAGGGGCATTAGGTACCAGGATTGCATTACATACAGAGTGCAGAGCTGTCACTTGTAAACACAGAAACCAGACTTCTGTGTTTACAAGTGATTGTGGTGAGCAGGCACCAAAGGGTCTGAGCCAGAGGTGGTGGAACTGAGTTGGCAGCCCAGCCCAGTTGGCAGCAAACATTTTAGTGAAGTGCAGAAATAAATGAGAAGAAGACTTAGAAAACTTAAAATGTAGGGTACAGAACAGGAAACCGCCTCACCCACTTTTTGTTAAACCGTTTGTAACCCTAAAAAAAAAAAGAATTGATGCCCTGTTCATTTAAAGAATGCTAAATAGCACAGTGCTTGTGCTGTGTAATTTGTCCCTTTGTATGATGTAATATACCTGGCTGACCTTGCCTGTTCCTGTGTCCCCCTGTCTCTGCTGACCACAATATTCATGGCTGCTGAGCCCCATTACCTTAGTCAGTTTATATGCCTCTGTCATCACGCTGTCTCTCCTCTGTGCTCTCTGTCTCTCCCCCTCCTTCTCTGCCTGTCAGTTCAGATGATTCCTCCCTGCACCTCCCCTCCTACTGCTCTTCCCTGTGGCTTGCACATATTAATAAAAAGTAACCTGCATCCCATCTTTTATCAGGATCTAAAATAGTAGGTGTCCTTTTTTTTAAATTCCAATTCGAAATTCCTTATATCACAGAGGTCAGGTGACATTCCTCTGATGTCAGAGGGTTATCTCAGCCCCTCTCTCTACAGAGGAATGTCCTGTGACTGCACATTGGTGCTGTGAGATAAGGTATTTTAGATTAGAATTAAAAAAAAAACAGACACATACTGTAGCACTTTGCTACATGCCTTTGGTAAAAAAAATACAATAATGATCCGTACATACCGTCGGACATTGATCGGACATTCCGACAACAAAATCCATGGATTTTTTTTCCGACGGATGTTGGCTCAAACTTGTTTTGCGTACACACGGTTGCACAAAGTTGTCAGAATTTCCGAACGCCAAGAACGCGGTGACGTACACCACGTATGAGGAGACTATAAAAGGGCTGTTCAGTACCAAGCGCGGCACACTTTGGGCTCCTTTTGCTAATTTTGTGTTAGTAAAAGTTTGGTGAGAGACACTTCACGCTTTTTCAGACTCGCGGGTTTCAGATCGTATTTCTGGTGTTCAGTTTGTGCTTGTGGGTTTGTATCTGGTCTTCAGTGCGTGCAGCGAGTTACCATTGACTTTGTCATTGTGTTCTTGTTCGTTCGTTACTGATTTTCAGGTCGCTCTTCACAGGCCTTGCTGTTCTTCAGTGCGTTCTGTTATTTTGTTCTAAGCAGCCGGCCGTTTTCTAGCCATGTTGCGTGTAAGTACTCATCATAGAGTTTGTGCTGTGCGGGGGCTTGTTGTTCGGGTCCTTACTTTGACACAAGCCAAGTCCATGAACAGGGCGAGGAGGAGTTCATGGACCAAGAATTGGTTGCTCCAGCGTGACCAGTTCTGTCACATGCCTTTGCTCCGTGAAATCCGTGAGAATAATCCTGACGATGTCAATAACTTTCTCCGGATGACGGACCCCGTATTTCACTGTTTGTTGGCTTTGCTGACCCCTTATATCAGCAGGCAGGATACCTGCATGAGGCAATCCATCACTCCAGAGCAGAGGCTAGTCGTCACCCTGCGGTACTTGGCGACGGGGAGAAGCCTGCAGGACGTTAGGTTCTTGACAGGCATCTTCCCTCAGGCTCTGGGGATCATTATCCCAGAAACCTGTTCTGTATTTAATTTTTGTTAATATATTGTGTTTCTTTCCTCATTCCCTAATTACCATGATTGTAATATGCTGTGAATGTCAACTTTGTCCTCATGCATGCTGGATTTTTATGTAATTTTTTTTGTCCTTCATACATATTTGCCTTCACTTACCTCCCCAGCATGCTCTCCTGGGCCTATATTCACCTTGTGTAGTTACTTAACAATGTATTTTGTCAGCTCCATAGTAGTGCTTTACCCTAAACAACCCCTAAAATGTGTAAAAATGTGATTTGTGCTTGAAATTCTGGCAGAGTGCCAGAGGCTTTTTTTTAGGTCCCAAAATCATTTTGCACCCTCCCCCCAACTGCTAACTCAGCTGATACCAATCCTCTATCTGCTGACTTTGCCAAATCCATACACACTATACCTACCTCTTTTCTGGTCAGATTTATGGATAAATTTCCCAAAGCATGTAGTGCAAGGGCCTGCCTGAATACTTTCAAATGATACTGTTTTAAAGTTTTCGTATCCTATTATTATCTTGATAGGTAATATCAGAATGTAAAAATGTGCTAAAATGTGTACAGTGTGTATTTATATCTTTGTATTATGACACTTCTTACCTATAAAGTGGGCTGACGATAGTGTAAGTAAGGAGGGGCTGGCCAAAGTAATACACATTATTTAGGCATTCATCTCTCAATGAAGTGGAGAGGGTTACCTGTCCAAAACATTTCCCCCCCCTAAAATTTATAAAATGGCCCATGAGAGGGGGGGGGGGAATCTGATAGGTGGACCGTATACCTTTGTCTTTAAATACTCCCTAAAATAAATGTTATACAGGCGGTCCCCTACTTACAAACATCCGACTTACAAACGACTCCTACTTACAAATGGAGGGAGACAACAGGGAGAGAGAGGAAATCTACCCCTAGGAAGGGAAATTCACTTCTGTAAGAGTTAATATGGGAAAAAGGTGCCTCCACTGATGCTTTATCACCAGTCCATGTTTCCCTAACAGCCCAAATTTTTCAAAATCAAATTGTCATTGGGACAGAAAGTGAGGTGAAATCTTCTAAACAGGGGCATAGACAGCAAAACAAATGTTACAGGGATGATAACCCTTCCCTATGCTATCCAAAAAGCTTAAAAATAGATTTTTTTGGCTGGAGCTACAAACAGATTCAAATTAAGAACAAACCTACAGTCCCTATCTTGTTTGTAACCCGGGGACTGCCTGTACTGATGTTGGCCAAGAATGTTTGTGTCTAATCTGCTTTCCACTCTACAGTTTCCTTCCAACCCACAGGAATGGCAAACTGTGGCATCCCACTTTGCCCAGCAGTGGGACTTTCCTAACTGCGGAGGGGAAATTCATGGGAAACACGTCCACATCATCCCACCACCCAACTCGGGGTCATACTATTACAACTACAAGGGGTTCAATAGTATTGTGATGTTGGCGGTGGTGTCGGCTACTTACGAGTTCCTGTATGTGGCCGGATGTCAGATGGTGGAGTCATCGTCCACACAGAGTTCTACAGGCGTCTCCAGAATGGCAGTTTGGACTTGCCACCTCCAGAAGACAATGCGGAAGGACTCCTATTCATCTTCATTGCGGATGAAGCATTTGCACTGGGGGACCATCTTATGCGGCCATTCCCTATGAGGACCCTCACCCTGGACCAGGGGGTTTTTAATTACCTGCAGGCTAGAGCCAGAAGAGTGGTGGAGAACACTTTGGAATAATAGCCAGCCAGTTCCACCTATTTCTTACACCGATACACATGGCAGAATATAAACTCAATCACATCATCCTGGCTTGCTGTGTTCTCCACAACTTTTTAAGGAGAAATTCTGTGAACTATGCTAGCTCAGTTGGGCCTGACGCCGGAATAATTCTCAATAAACCAACCCTGACGGCGCTTGAAGCTGGCCGTTCTGGCTTGCCCCCCCAGAGTGCACGCTAGGTCTGTCTAAGATACATGGAATACTTTGCGGGTAGGGGGGCCATCAATATGCCAGACAATGTCTGAGACATTTTTTAAATAAACAAATGTTTTAAACTGAATAAATATTTGCTTAGATTTACTGCTTGTCTTTCTTTTAGCTGACCCTGACTCAAATTTGGGGAGTCGTGAAAATTGCATGATTGTGTAAAATTATAAAGCACTATTGGGTGTTATTTACTAAAGGCAAAGACACTTTGCACTACAAGTGCACTTGAGACTGCACAGAAACTGCACTTGTAGTGCAAAGTGTATTTGCCTTTAGTAAATAACCCCGATTGGCACTGAAAACACCAATTTTACATCAAAAAATGCTTTTGAGCATTGAAAGAAGAAGCCACACATTGTTGATTCTCAATCTTTTTATTCAAAGCACAATCACATGTGCATTTATAAAAGGTTTTTAAAACAAACCAACATGTTTGTTGTATAACAATTGTTTAGGTCACATTAAAAGTGGAAATTTCCTTTTAAGGTAAAACAGGCATGTTTAAAACAAGAAATACACAAATCTGGAACTTACAAAGTTCAACTTTTGTAGAAATTGAAGGCAATATCAGACATGTGTATTTATAAACTGTGTTTGATATTGCGTTCAGCAGATGGGGTGATATCACCCCTGGAAAAGCCAAATTTTGAAGATGTACACAAATCGCCGAATGTCAACATGTGCTAGCTGCCATCATGGGGATCAATGGACGTGCTTTGTGGGTGCAACCCCTTCCTCTCAGCTACTTTATTATTGATGAAGGGGTTGCACCCCCAAAACGCATACATTGATCTCCCGTGATAGCAGATAGCACATGTTGACACACATCTTCAAAATTTGGCTTTTCGAGAATATGTCAAAAAATGTGCAAAAAATTTTCAGAAAAAAAAAGTAGAAATAAGTAAGTGATTTCAAGGGGTTTTAAACTCTCCCTAAAACATCAATGATGTTCTTCATCTTGTTTTGAACATCATTGATGTTTTGCTTGATGTTTTCCAAGTCTCTATTACACCCCATTATCTCCCCGATCAGGATCTGGGCACTTTCACTGGTGAAATGACCTTCATCCACAACATCACGATCACCTAAAAATATAGAAAAAAAACACTTCAAGTATTATAAATATGCCATCATCCATCTCTTACCTGAGCCTGTGGTCTCAGACACTCACCTGTTGTGGTGACAATTTCCATCACGTCTCCTTCCTCCTCCTCTGGTTGTGTTTGTGGGATTTCCCCTTCTTCCTGAGGTGGGGGGGTCTGTTGTCTCCTCTGATGAGTGGTGTCCTCCGAGTCTTTTTTCCCCTATGTAAAAAAAAATAGGTATACTTAGCACACAGATATTTGATGACAGAAATAGGAATATGAAACATTGCTTGGAAGTGGGGTACAATTGTCTGTTTCGGCAGAGTTCCAAGATGAAGAAATATTTTTTTCACTTTGTCAAGCTTGAATACTTACCTGTTTTGTACAAGCTTCACAGATGGAGACACCCCTATAGTATACACTGGAGCACCTGTGTGGGCCCCCTAATAAAAAGTGTGTTCTTGTGTCCCACACTAGTGCTCCAGCGTGCAGATGTGTAAACAGCTGCTGAGTGTCCTCTCTTTACACAGTATCTAGCTTGCATTTCATTCTAGTTACAAACCCATCTAGACAACAAAATTATTTTAGGAGAAGTAGGCCAGAAAAATGTATTGAAATGCATCTGGACAAAACATGGTGTTTTATTGGCCGAACAATGTTTCCTATGAACGAATAATGTGTCCATGAACATGAAAGTTGCCATTTTAAACTGTATAACAGTAAAGAAAAGCACATGGAGCAGCACGAACATAATAAAAAGAAAGAATAGGAACACAGGACAACTACTTACTTTTTTGCAGCACTCTCCTGATCCTTCTATACTGATCGCGCTCCCTTAATTTGAGGTCCGACCACCGCTTCCTCAGTTGATCCTTGGATCGCCGTACCCCAAAAATTATGGTGCAGGCTCTTCACAACTTTCGCCATGATCTTGGCCTTTCTCACATTTGGGTTGGGGTAAGGTCCATACTTCCCATCATAGTCAGCCCTCTTCAGTATGTTGACCATCTCCACCATCTCCACAAAGCCTATATTTGATGCCTTAAATCGTCTCCTCCGGGATCGTGACATTTATGGCTCCGGGTTTTCCTCCTCCTCCTCATTGGTGTAATTAACACTTCCCCCCCCTTTCCCCCCCTTTTCTTTTCTCCCCCTTTCCCCCCCTTCCCCCCCACTCCCCCCTTTTACCCTTGGAGACTATAATCTTTTATAGGGTCTCTCCCATAGATCACTATACGGGGGGGTTGTATTCCTAATATAGAGATTTCTACACACGTATACCTCCTATTTTCATGAAATTTTGATATTAGGCATGTGCATTTCGTTTAGTTCCGAATCGAAATTCGGACGAATTTTTCATTATTCGGAAATTCGCATGCATCCGAATTTCCGAATGACAAAAGTAAAGAATTTAAACGAATCCGAAAAAAAAACGAACAAATTCGAAAACATATTCGAATTGAATTCGAAAACATATTCGAAAACATATTCGAATCAAATTCGAAAACATATTCAAATCGAATTCGAAAACATAATCGAATTCGAAAAAAATAGAAAACGTTTTTCTAAAAAAAACAATAAGAATATAAAATAATAAAGCAATAGAATATATATATATATATATATATATATATATATATATATATATATATATATATATATATATAGATATATATATATAATTATATATATATATATAATTTTTTTTTTATTATTCTCTTCTATTGTTTTTTTACGCTTTTCTTTTCTATTATTTTATATTTTATAGTAGTCTTTTCAATTCAAATTCAAATTCATTCTATACGAAATTCGAATTTCGGTACATGGCTTCTGAAGTTTGAATTTCGTATAGAATGAATTCGAATTTGAATAGAAAAGATTAGCACAGAAAATAATAGAAAAGAATAGACTAGAAAAACAATAGAACAGAATAGAAGAAAATATAATATATATATTATATTTTCTTCTATTCTGTTCTATTGTTTTTCTAGTCTATTTTCTATTATTTTCTATTCTAATCTTTTATATTCAAATTTGATTTCGGTCTATATGAAATTCGAATTTTGGAAGATGTATATACATATATAAAATTTTCTATTCTGTTTCATTGTTTTTCTATGCTATTCTTTTCTATTCTATTCTAAACTTTTCTATTCGAATTTGAATTCATTCTATACGAAATTCGAATTTCGGAAGATGGCTTCTGAAAGTGGAATTTCGTATAGAATGAATTCGAATTTGAATAGAAAAGATTAGAATAGAAAATAATAGACTAGACAAACAATAGAGCAGAACAGAATAAAATATAATATATATAATGTATTCTATTCTATTGTTTTTCTAGTCTTTTCTCTTCTACTCTATTCTAATCTTTTTATAAGAAATTAAAATTTCGGAAGATGATTATATATATATATATATATATATATATATATATATATATATATATATATATATGTATGTGTATATGTATATGTATAATATATATATATATATATATATATATATATATATATATATATATATATATATATATATATATATATATATATATATATATATAAGATTAGAATAGAAAATTATAGAAAAGAATAGACTAGAAAAACAATAGAACAGAATAGAAGAAAATATAATATATATATTATATTTTCTTCTATTCTGTTCTATTGTTTTTCTAGTCTATTCTTTTCTATTCTTTTCTGTTCTAATCTTTTCTATTCAAATTCGAATTCATTCTATACGAAATTCAAACTTCAGAAGCCATGTACCGAAATTCGAATTTCGTATAGAATGAATTTGAATTGAAAAGACTATTATAGAATATAAAATAATAGAAAAGAAAAGCATAAAAAAACAATAGAAGAGAATAAAACAAAAAAAGTTACCGTATTTATCGGTGTATAACACGCACCGGCGTATAACACGCACCCCAAGTTTAGGAGGGAATTTTAAGGAAAAAAAAACTATTAGGAGGGAAGTTTAAGGGAAAAAAACTTACATTTAAATGCCCATCATTGCAGTCTTCTCAGTGCAGCCTTGCCCCAGTGCAGCCTTGTCAGTGCAGCCTTGTCAGTGCAGCCTTGTCAGTGCAGCCTTCCCCAGTGTCCATTGCAGCCTTATCCCAGTGCAGCCTTGCCCCAGTGCAGCCTTGCAGCTCGCAAAATCCTGTGATCCTCTGCGATCTGAGCTTCAAAATTTGAAAATGGTGCCGCCGGAGCCAAAATACACAGAGCCGGTCCTCGGCTCTTCTCGGCGGCTCTCGTTCACTTTCGGCTCCACTCGTAGTCCCGTCCGGGATGGGCGTGACTGTGAGTGGAGCTATCCGAACCTAGCCGAGTACACTCGGCTAGGTTCGGGCGGCGCTCGAGTGAAGCCAAAAGTGGCCGAGAAGAGCCGAGCTCAGGATCGCAATAACACGCACCCGTGATTTTCCCCTGATTTTAAGGGGAAAAAAGTGCGTGTTATACGCCGATAAATACGGTATATATATATATATATATATATATATATATATATATATATATATTTATATTTATTTATTTTATTTTTTTCTATGCTGGTCTATTGTTTTTCTATTCTTCTCTATTCTTTTCTATTTTATTCTAATCTTTTCTATTTTAATGCAAAATCATTCTATAAGAAATTTGAATAATATAAAAGAATAGCATAGAAAAACAACAGAACAGAATAGAAAAAAATATAAAATATTCTATACACATATATATATATATATATATATATATATATATATATATATATATATATATATATATATATATATATATATATATATATATATATACACACACACATATATATATATATATATATATATATATATATATATATATATATATATATATATATATATATATATATAATATTTCTTTCTATTCTGTTCTACTGTTCTATTGTTTTTCTATTCTATTCTTTTCTATTGGAATTTGATTTCATTCTATTTCTATATAACTATTTTCCGAAATTCGAATTTTGTATAGAATGAATTTGAATTCAAATAGAAAAGATCAGAATATAATAGAAAATAATAGAAAAACAATAGAACAGAATAGAAAAAATTGTGTATATATATATATATATATAAAACCATCTTCCAAAATTCGAATTTCGTATAAAATGAATTTGAATAGAAAAGATTAAAATAGAGTAAAAAGAATAGACTAGAAAAACAATAGAACAGAATAGAATAAGGTATAATATATATATTATATTTTATTCTGTTCTGTTCTATTGTTTTTCTAGTCTATTCTTTTCTATTCAAATTCAAATTCATTCTATACGAAATTCGAATTTCAGAAGCCATCTTCCGAAATTCGAATTTCATATAGAATGAATTCAAATTCGAATAGAAAAGTTTAGAATAGAATAAAAAAGAATGGCATAGAAAAACAATGAAACAGAATAGAAAAAAATATAATATATATATATATATATATATATATATATATATATATATATATATATATATATATATATATATATATTACATTTTATTCTCTTCTATTCTATTGTTTTTCTAGTCTATTCTATTTCTATTATTTTCTATTCTAATCTTTTCTATTCAAATTCGAATTCATTCAATATGAAATTCTAATTTTAGACGCCATCTTCCGAAATTTGAATTTCGCATAGAATTAATTCAAATTCGAATAGAAAAGTTTAGAATAGAATAGAAAAGAATAGCATAGAAAAACAATGGAACAGAATAGAAAAAAATATAATATATATATTTAACCATCTTCCAAAATTGGAATTTGGTACAGAATGAATTCGAATTCAAATAGAAAAGATTAGAATACAATATATTATATTTTTTTCTATTCTGTTCTATTGTTTTTCTATGCTATTCTTTTATACTTTCTATTCTATCCTAATCTTTTCTATTGGAATTCGATTTCATTCTATACGAATTTCAAATTTCGCAAAATGGTTATATATAGTTTACTTTTTCAAATTCAGTTATTGTTTTTTTCGAATGCGGTAGAATTTTTTTTGAATTTTATAGTTTTTTTCGAATGTGGTAGAATTTTTTCAAATTTGATAGTTTTTTTCGAATGTGGTGGAATTTTTTCGAATTTGATAGTTTTTTCGAATGTGTTAGAATTTTTTTGAATTTGATAGTTTTTTTTCGAATACGGTCGAATTTTTTCGAATGCGGTCGAATTTTTTCGAATTCGAATACGAAACGAAACGAATTCCGAAAACGAATGCAATGAATGCAACGAATTTAACTAAACGAATTTAGTTAAATAACGAATCAAAACTAAACTAAACTAAACAAATTTTTTCATCCTGCACATGTCTATTTGATATTCATGTTTTATTGTCATTGTGATGTTTTGTTGTTCTTTTTTATGAATTTTTTTTTTTTAATAATCAGAATTTTTATTATTTCCATTTTACAATACAACAATCTTCATACATTGTTACAAACAAAAAAGAAAAACCCCTCCTCACCCACCCCAGACCCTTATTACATTACATCTTCTACTACCACATTCGCTTAAATCTTATCCCTCCCCCCCTTTCCAAACCACTTGGTAATCCTGTAGTTACTCCTTCCCCCTCCTCTCTTTGTGCAAGAAGACCTCTTACCCTTCGTGAGAAAGAGAGAGGGGGAAAAAAAAAAAAAAAGGGGGGGGGACATAAAAGTGCATAAGTGTACATAAGTGAATAAAAAGTGTGCGTGTTTATCAATTTGTATTTGTGTACGAGGCCCTCATTGGCCAAACTATTCTAGTAAGTGTTATTACCCTTTACCCATCAGAACACCAGAAAACAAAAAAAAAACAAAAAAAAAAAACCCACCCAAACACCGTGTTTATCATTATATTTAATTTGGGAGGAGACCCTCCATGACCAAACTATAAGTGTTGTTACCCTTTACCCGTCGTATTAAAAAAAAAATTAAAAAAAAATAATACACGAAACCCAAGTTTATCAATTATTTAATTTGTGTAAAAGGCCCTCATTGGCCGAACTATAAGTGTTATTACCCTTACCCATCGTGTTATCTCGAGAGAGAAAAAAAAAAAAAAAAACACACAACAAAAAAAAAAACAAACCCCCAACAAACCCGTCGTAAAAAAAAAAAAAAAAAACCACGTTTAGCAATTATTTAATTTGTGTAAAAGACCCCTAAAAAAAAAAAAATAAATAAATAAAAAAAAAAAAAAAAAAAGGGAAAGGGGGGAAAGGAAAAACACAGGAAAACCACAACCCCACCCCCTCTAGACCCTCCCCTACATATTGGGCCAGCGAACTAATTCCAATATTCCTTTCATCTTTCTTTCCTCTTCTTTTTTTTCCTCTTTTCTTCCTTCCATAGGTCAGTATCTTTTATTTTACATATTTACAAGGGCTGTACCTCCACCTCCTTCTCATTTTAATCATCTCCGTCTTCTTTTTCCATCTCAACTAAACATTCCTTCCAGCCTGCCCATTTCTTTTCAAATTTCCTTTGTTGGCCCTTTACCATATGAACCCATCTTTCCGCTTCCATTATTAAGCTCACTTCCTTTCTCCAATCTAATATTGAGGGACCCTGTATCTGTTTCCAAAATTTCGGTATTATTTTTTTCGCTGCGTTTAATAGGTGGGGTGTTATGCCCTCCCGATACTTTCTATTAGAGCCCGGCATCCCATGGAACAAATAATGTAGTGGTTGAAATTCCAGGTGTCCCACCGTCAATTTCTTGATCCATGGAGACACCGACTCCCAGAATCTTTTAATTACTGGGCATGTCCACCACAGATGGAGAAATGTGCCTTTCTGCCCACATCCCCTCCAGCATCTATCACTTATGGTTGGAAACATTTGTGCCAGTTTGACTGGGGTCCTATACCATCTTGACAGGAACTTGTACGCCATCTCTTGTACCTTTGAGCTGATGGATGAGGAATGTGTTAGTGTAATCATCCTTTTAATTTGATTGTTAGTCAGTACCTGTCCCAATTCCTTCTCCCATTCCCTTATATAGTATGGAGTTGTGCCTTCCTGTCCCTTAAGTATCCCTTTATACATTTGCGACAGCACGTTCCTGGGACTAGATCTCTGCACACATTGTTTCTCAAATATGGTGAGAGAGTTCATAGGTCTTATTGATGATTTGCTTTTATTAAAAAAACTCACTAATTGATTGTATTTCCACTCTGCCATATGCACTGTCCCATATCTAGACACCATCTCTGTCAGAGATAACAAAACTCCCTCCGGAGCAAACCTGCCACAGGTGGAATCTCCACCTCCACCCAGGCCCCCAGATACCCCATCTCCTCCCCCGGGGGGAACCAGATGAATCCCTCCAGAGGAGCCAGAGGTGATATCCAGGGGGCGTAATCCCCATTCTTATTCAACTTGTCCCAAACTTCCAATGTGTTCTGGGTTAATGGTGACACCCATTGAGACAACCCTCTTGACGGGCTCTGAATCCAAGGTGCTCCTGCTAAATTCCTCCCTGCCATTGCATTTTCTACTTGAACCCAAAGTTTTTTATGAGTATCATGGTGCCAGTTCAAAATCCGGACTAGACTCATAGCCTTGTAATATAAGGCTATATCCGGTATTCCCAATCCCCCCTCGACCCTATTTCTTCTCAGAAGGTCGTGGGCTAATCTGGGTCTTTTATCGTTCCATACAAACGCCACAAACATCCTACGCACTTGTCTGAAAAAGGACCCCGGTACCTTAATTGGTATTGTGTACAACATATAAATTAATCTAGGAAGTATACTCATTTTTATGGCATTAATCCTCCCAAACCAAGTTAGATATTGGCCTTTCCATTTTTTAAACTCTTCCGCTATCTCCTTCAATAATATGCCATAGTTGACTTCATATAGTCTTTTCATTTCAACACTAATACGTACCCCCAAATACGTCAGGGACTCTCTCTCCCAGACAAATGCATACGTATGTCGCAGCGTCATCTCCAGTCCCGTTGGGACATGGATAGGAAGGATAATTGACTTTCCCAGATTGATTTTAAAATTAGATAAGGTGCCGAACTTTTGTACCTCCAGCATAAGTGCAGCTAACGATGTCTGGGGGGACGAGAGAAAAAAGAGTAGGTCGTCAGCATATGCTGCGACCTTATGTTTCACCTGTCCTATTTGTGTCCCACTTATCTCTCTGTTATTTCTGATTTTACGTAAGAATGGCTCTAATATTATTGCAAATATTAAGGGCGATAATGGGCAACCTTGTCTCGTACCATTTTGGATACTAAAGCTTTCTGACAACGTTCCGTTTACTTTAATTCTTGCCTTAGGGCCCGCGTACATCGACATTATCCATCCCATCATCCGCTCCCCCAGGCCTATCCCCTTCAATATTTCTCTCATAAAGCCCCAATTCACCCTGTCAAAGGCCTTTTCGGCATCCATTGACAGAATGATCCTTGGGGCCCTATCTGGACCATACTGCATCCAGTGGAGGACATTAAGCGCCCGAATAGTGTTATCTCTCGCCTCACGCCCTTCCATGAACCCAGTCTGGTCCAGATGTATCATCCCCCCTATGTGTCCCTGGAGCCTCAGAGCCAAGATCTTTGCTAACAATTTAGTATCCGAATTAAGAAGGGAGATAGGCCTGTAGTTTGCGCAAATCTGGGGATCTTTCCCTCCTTTTGGCAATACTGTTATATGCGCCAGAAGGGCTTCTGGTGGTAGTGGGTTAGATGCATTAATTGAATTGAAGTATTTACACAGTGGTTCTCTTAATACTGGAAGGAATTTTTTATAATATATATTAGTCAACCCGTCTGGGCCTGGGCTTTTCCCTAATGGCAATGTTGCTATTACCCTTTCCAGCTCCTCTACCGTGATTGGGCGCTCTAACTCTTCTATAGTTGTTTTAGACAGCCTAGGCATTGATGCTTCATTGATGTAATCCTGTATCTCTTTTCTCTCAGGGCTTTCATTATCTACTTCGGAAATATTGTATAATGCCTCATAAAATTTACTAAATTCTGCAGCTATGGCTTTCGTTCCAACTACCTTCTTACCTCTAACCAGTAAACTATGGACGTGTCTGGATTCCTGTTGCTTTTTAAGCTGTTTAGCTAGTAGCCGCCCACACTTATTACCCTGTTCATATGCCCTATTTGCGAAGAACCTAATTTTATTTCTAACTTTTTGTTCTAGGCACTGTGAGAGCTCCGTTCGTAAGGCCTCTAGGCGCCTATTATCTGTAGGGTCAAGCTTCCTCTTGTGCTTCCCCTCCAGTTCACTGATTTTACCTAATAGGTCTTTTATCTCTTTTTTCCCTTCTTTTTTTATATACGAGCCATATGCTATTAAATCCCCTCTTATGACAATTTTATGGGCCTCCCACACCATTTGGTCAGATACTTCGCCTGTCTTGTTTATTTCAAAATACTCTTTTATTTTAACTCCTAATTTCTCTACTATTTCTTCCCTATCCAATAGCGACTCGTTTAAACGCCATGTTCGCTCCAGACCCCCCATCTGAATTAGTTGGAACGTTAATGCTATTGGGGCATGATCTGATGTAGTGATGGGGCCAATTGTGCATGAAATGACATTCTCTAGGTGGAACTGGTCCACCAGGAGAAGGTCCAGACGCGAGTACATGTCGTGTGTTTTTGAATAATAGCTAAAGTCTTTGATTCCTGCATGTAATACCCGCCAACAGTCCACCAGATGTTGAGAGCGTATAAGTTGTTTAATTCGTTTTAGGGCTCTAAATGACAAGGCAGTTCTTCCTGTTGATGTATCCATATTGGGATCCAGCACCAGGTTAAAGTCTCCGCCCATCATCAGACAGCCCTCTCTAAATTGTTCCAATTTCTTAAATATTTTAACAAAAAAATTTACTGACCCTTCATTTGGTGCGTAAATCGTCGCAAATGTATATCGTGCACCATGCAGTGTACCCTTCACAAATAAGAAGCGTCCCTCAGGGTCACTCTGAACTGTCTCCATTTTCCATGGACATGACTTCTTAAAAGACATTGTGACTCCTCTGGCCCTTGCGACTGGGGACACTGCATGGTACCATTGGTTCATAGTACTCTGGGGTAAGCTAGGGATAGAATCACCCTTAAAGTGAGTCTCTTGTAAAAAGACAATATCCGCTCCATAATGTTGCAGCTCGATCCACAGGCGCTTTCTCTTGTTCGGTGAGCTTAACCCCCTTACGTTATATGAGATGATTTTCAAAGTTGTTGCCATTCTTTAAGTTTCCCTTATAGGCTCCCGGTATCTGCCCCTCATTATTTTCTCCCTGACCTTATTCTTGTTTGTTCCATCATCGCTGACCCTACCTACCCACATATCCCTAGAACAACCCCTATTAAAATTAAAAAATACATTTTTTACTTGTTCCATGTAGAAAACCATACATACCCCATCCCTACACCATGATACTCCCCCCTGGAGTACCTTTACTAACCCAGGTGGAGGCCTGTGTAGATGTGCGTCCCACAAGCACAGGTCCCCTCCCTTCCCTGCTGTTAGCAGGTTCCTTAAGCCCCTTACTCGGGGTTGACCTACCGACCTAAAAATAGTCTCCGTACACCACCACACTCCTTCATCCTCCCCCCTCCCCCCCTCCCCCCAGGCCTTATCTACAATTCTCTCCCCATTATGAGAAAACACAACAAACAAAAAAAAAAAAATAATAATAAATTAAAAAAAAAAAAAAAAAAAAAAAAAAAGGGGGATTAAACAGCACAACTTCATCTCCCAAAAAAAAAAAAAAAAAAGGGGGAATAAACAGCACAACTTCATCTCCCAAAAAAAAAAAAAAAAAAAAGGGGAATAAACAGCACTACTTCATCTCCCAAAAAAAAAAAAAAAAGGGGGAATAAACAGCACAACTTCATCTCCAAAAAAAAAAAGGGGAATAAACAGCACAACTTCATCTCCCAAAAAAAAAAAATATATAAAGGGGCAGAGACAAGACCCCTTGCTACTCAGTCCTTTCTTCCACTATCTAGGTCCTCTTCGGGCCAGGTCCCTATTAGTCTTTGCCCTAACTTCTTGCCACTGCTCTGGCCGTTGTAGTGGGGGTCCTATGAAATTTATTCTCCAATCTACAAAGTCCACCATAGGTAGATCCAACTTTTGCACAAAAGATTCTAAATCATCTTTAGTTCGTAGTGTTGCTGTATTCCCATTTCTAGAAGCTGTCAAGCTAAATGGGTATCCCCAACGATATTTAGTATTTACCGCACGCAGCGCTTCTAACAGGGGTCGCACTGCTCGACGCTGGTACAGGGTCCGCCGTGATATATCGGGGTATAGTGCTATGTTCCATCCTTCAAGCAGAATTGTGGGTTTGGTGCGTGCCATTCTCATTATATTTTCTTTTATTCTATATTTATGCACTTTACAGATAACGTCCCTTGTTGTTTCAGCTTTGTTACTCGGGTATGACACCCGATGCGCCCGGTCTATTTCTATGTTTTCTGGGGCCTGGTCCCCTAAAATCTGTCTGAATATCTTAATTGTAGTGGGGATTAATTCCGCCTTTGGGATTGATTCGGGTATTCCTTTTATACGGATGTTCTGTCTTCTGTCCCGGTTCTCATAATCGTCCAGTTGGTCCCTGTACCCATTTAATACATCTTCATGCTTCTTAAGTACTTCCTGAATGTCTGCTACATTGTGCATTATGGCCTCTTGATCGCTTTCTATTTTCTCCACTCTATGCCCCAAACCCCAGAGATCCTCCTTCAGACTTTCAACTGCTTGTAAGCATGACTGTTCCACCACACTAATTAATTGTTGCATATCATTTTTTGTAGGTAGGGGCTCTCAATAGGTCCCACATATCTTTTTCCCGGTTTCCACCCTGCTCGTTCCCCCTCTGGCTCCCATTTCCTCCATCTTGGGGGTTCTGCTGTTTGGGGAGTGAAATATGGTCATAATCATCATAGTCATGAAGAGATTGTCCAGGGTCTGTATCTAGCCTTGTTTGAGAGCTCTGTATCTCAACTATGCCATTGCTAGGGGTCAGTTCTCCTCCTTGTGTCCTGAATATCATCTCCGTAGCCTGTAGGGCCTCTACTGTCCCCTCATTTACCTCTGTACCTTCAGATGTCTCCTTTTTTATGAATTTTAATAGAATCTCTAGCTCCTGAAGAAGCTTTCTTTGTAAACGTGAAACATGTTGAGCAATTAGAGAGCATCTCACCTTGGATCACCAGACCTGCAGCATCTTTTCAATTATAGCTCCATATATTTCCACCGTTCCATGTTTGGGGAAGTATATTCTCCTTCATTTGGAATAAGTGCTTGTATTATATACTTAGAACTTCATTCACACAAGCTTGCAGGATAGGATCCATATGGTGTATAAAACTAGGTTCTATGTCTAGCCTGAATTGTTTTTAAACTTCCATGTCTGTTCTTTGTCTTTTTGTCCTTTAATAATAAAAATTTCAAAACAATACTTACTTTTTCATAGCTTAATACCGTTGTGCCCTTAAAGTCCCGTTTCTTAGATTTTATCTGTTTACATTTACAATGATGTTGGCACAAATTGTTACTAAGTACCTACAGAGTCACCCTGTTTTTGAGGTACTTCAGAACTAGGACCTCTCTTTTGATGTACCTGAAGTACCTTAAAACCCCTCCAAATGGGGGCACTGCTGAGATAAGGTGATCAACTGTCATTTTTTGTCTTATTTTGACGAATTGTTTTCTTGCCTCAGCTCTGATAAAACCTTAGTCTCTTAAATTTAGTTAAGAAGGGAGACAGACCATATAAGATTTGGCAGGCCCGGCTTTTGGTAAGCCTGTCCTTTGGTAGGACTGTTAAGAAGTTTTAATAAGTAGTACTACACTCCTTTTGGGAAGGAGGGAAAAGTGTTGGTGTTAATATTGACACATGGTGTTAAAAAGGAAATTACTACCTGGGCCCGCAAAATCTGTCTTGCTCTATCTGGCTTTTCTCATCTGTCGCATTGCATAGAGTATAAGATAATCTGTTGTGTGAAACATGGACTGTAAGGTAAGGCAGTCCAGCTTTCACTGTGATAATGGGTTGGTCATAGGGAAAGTTTCCTCCTCCCCCTATTCTTGGAGAGTATTGTAGAGATTATGTGGCCAGAGTATGCAGAACTAATTATGAGTTTGTAAACCCCTCAGTTTGTAAACCACCTAATTTTGCTGGTTGGACGGAGAGTATGCACAGTAGCGATCCATTGTCTCGGGAGGGGGATAATAGTGAATTTCACATGGACATGGTGAAGGGTTTGTGTCTGGGGGATAAGAAAGCACTAAACCAAGTGATGGGGAAACTAATAGAAAACATAAGTGTGAGGCACATAAAAAGAGATCAGATCCAACCGCTCTTCCCTTCCCATTTAACACTAATCCTCCACCTTATGCCATACAGATCTATCTGAGTCTTACAATGAAAGATATAGATCTGTTGGCAGGGCACCATGCCACACACCGAGGACAGGCACCTGCTCCATCCGCTCCAGTGTGGACTGCACAGGTATCTGCCCCACTCAGCCAGTCGGTACAGTCGGTACAGACTGCTGTTCAACAACAAGCACAGTTACAGCAGGTAGGGGGAACTGATTCCCAGGTGGCACCGGGACATGGTACTTCTAGTGCACCAGCCTGATGCAGGGGATGAGGACTGTGAGACCGAGGCTTCGGGGGAAGCACCAACACCTGCTCATACAGTAAAAAGAGCCCAACAGACAGTAAAAAAGGAGAAAGCCGTTAAGGAAGCTAAAGCTCCTATTGTAAGCACCCCATCCCATACTAAGAGCGGAACAATATATAACAAACCACAGAAAGCTCGCAGCCCCCACCATAGCAAAATCTGTAGCAGAGTCATCGCATCATTGTTCGTCTGATGAATCGGACACAGAGACGGGTGAATGGTGGGCTTCTGAGGAGGTCCCCTCACACCCACACAATATGACAAGAAGATGAAGGAGGCTAGGAAATTGTACCTGAAATCTAAACAGATCATTACTACGCTTGTTAAAACTCCCCGCAGTGTGAGACAGAGTAATGTTCTCCCTGTCAATGAGAATGAGGAAGCTGCGAGTTTCCCATTCATGACCATAGGAAATGATATGCTAAAGAAACTAATAGACATACAGTGTACAAAGAGAATGAATATCAAACGGCCGGTCAGTTCAGTAAAAGTACAATAGTATATGAGGTCTCCCCTTTACTAATATTTGTAATAAGTACATGTTTAAATACATGTTTAACATATTTTGATGATTCTTTGAAGGTAAAAAGAATATACTGAAGGTTGAAAAAGAATGTGTTAGATGGGCTGGGGGGGTTGTGTAAAGAGAGGGAATGGGTTTTTTTTGTAAAACTTTTTTATTGAGTTCAGTCACAGCTTAACAATTAGGTAAGACTTGTTCTTAACAGTGACAAACATTTTATCTTTTACAACAATACAACGAAAAGGTAACTTATGGTAGCCAAAACAAATATAGCATAGGAAGGTTATTCTTGAGAGTGGAGTGGGTGGCTAACATACCTTCGTCAATTATCTAATCTCGGCACGGCCTGGGCCTAGTTATCTGCATGGGAGGGAACCACCGTAAGCAGCTCCAGAGGCGGCCCCGCGCTGAAGGAGGGGTGCCAATCAAGGCCTCCATCTGACCTCCTCTGGCATGTCGCCCAGGCCCAGGCCCCCCTCTGTCTCCCCGGCTCTTGTTATGGAATGTCACAACGCTAGTGCCGTCGTTCAGGGCACCTATGTGTGAGCAGTTGGCCTTTCCATGTGTAGCCATCTTAGCAGTTCGAGGACAACTACCATCAATCTTGTCAACAGTAAAAATTTTGCAGTGCTTAACCGTTAGTAAGAGAGGAGAGAGTTGAAGAGGGAGAAGAGAGAGGAAAAGAAAAAAGGGGGGTGTGGGGGGAGACGCTGGATGTGGTTTCAGGGAAAAAGCATAGGGGGTGGGAAAGAGTTTGGAATAGTGAGGGGGGGGGAAGAAGGTCAGAATCTCACCTTGGGCATATAAGGGACTCACCTTAGCCACACCGGACCGCCAGCCACCCGGTTATTGTGTAAAAAAGAAAAGAGAAACGGTTATGCAATGTCCACAGTCTATGCTCCATTCCCCAGGATGTTGGTATTACAGTAATTACTATCTAGTGCCCTATTGTGGCCCAGGGTTGGATCTGCTAACTTTAGTAGAGACTCACCTAAACTAGAGAGGATATGGTTGTGGTCAGAGAAATGATCTATCCAGAGAGTCCACTGGGCAGTGTGTTTATCTCTAGTACATTTACAGGTTGCAATCCATTCTTCTGCTTCCCTGATCTCATTTATCTTGCGTATCCATTCCTCTTTGTTTGGTATCTGCTTTTTCTTCCAAAAAATAGGAAGTAGCCGCCTAGTGGCATCAAGTAGGTGAGGTAGTGCGTTCTTTTTGTAATGACTTATAGGCATGGGAGAAATGTGTAAGAGAAGGTGGACCGGAGAGAGGGGGATATCTATCCCCAAAACTTCCTTACTCTGGTCTTTAATATCTTCCTAGTAAGGTGCAATTATTGGGCATTCCCACCATAAATGTAGGAGGGTTCCTCGGCCTCCGCATCCCTGCCAGCATAAATCAGAGCTGGTGGGGTACATCTGTGCCAAATCCATGGGGACCCTGTACTAGCGCAACATCAATTTGCAGTTTGTCTCTTGCATTTTGAAGTCAGCCGAGCTGGAGTGGGTCATCTGATATAAGTGTGTCAGTTGAGGACCCGTGAGTTCCTGCCCCAGGTCTCTCTCCCATGCCTGTATACAGATGGGTTTGGATGCTGAGGCCGAGGACCCCAACGGTTGGTATAACTCTGATACCATTCATGGGATTGGTTTGTCCGCTATGAATAGGCCTTCGAAAGGTGTAAGTGATGTGATATCTCTTATTGAGCTACCATTTACCAAAAAAAAAGTGGTTAACTGTCTATACCTCCAAAAGTTAATTTGTGGTTTCCCGGGTCTGTCTGTTAAAGAGTCATAGGGTATCATTTTGCCGTTTCTTAAAAATTTCCCACAGCTAACATTCCTATCATCCACCCATGTGCCAAAGAAGTCTGCGCTTTCCCCAGGGGGGAACCAAAGGTACCCTCCCAGCGCTGCCAGAGGGGACACAGGGGAGCCAGACCTAGTGCTCGGTTGATTTTATCCCACGTCCTGAGCGACAGGTGCGTCAGGGGGGACGTGGCCTCCAGCAGCCTCCTGTGTTCCCTCGAGAGTCATGGGACATATGCCAAGTTTCTCCCGGCCATGTATTTTTCCATCGTGACCCACAGTTTAGACTGGTCATGAAAACACCTGTTGAGGAGTCTCTGGAGGGCTTTAGTCTGATAGTATCTCTGTAGGCCTGGAACGCCCAAGCCTCCAGAGCACTTCGGGTGCTTCAGGACCCTCAGTGCTATGAGTGGTTTCTGGGAATTCCATATGAACTTAATAAACATGTGGGATATCTGGGCAAAGAAGGTTCTGGGTAGGGTTATAGGGAGCATTTGCATATAGAACAAAATCCTAGGTAAGACATTCATTTTGATAAAATTCACTCTCTAGCCATGTGAAGGTGGTTTTCATCCAGTGTTGCATATCCTGTTTGACCGCAGATATCAATTTAGGGTAGTTCGTCATGTATAGTGTGTCAAAACTGTCTGTTAGTTGTATGCCTAGATAGTGGAGAGAGAGAGGTTGCAGTCCACGTAAAGGGGAATGCTGTTTTCAGTCTATCTGTCATGTTTGGGGATAAATGTATGGGCAGAATTTCGGAATGTTGAAGCTCCTTCAGCAGGACTGGCAGTGAGATCAGGGGGTGTTAGGTGGAATAATACATCATCCGCATATGCAGAAAGCTTATGCTCTACGGTACCTACTGTCAGGCCCGTTAAGTCTGTGTTTGCTCTTACTCTACGTAACAGAGGCTCTAAGGCTAATGCAAAGAGGAAGGGTGAAAGCGGGCACCCCTGTCTCGTGCCATCTATTTCATGCCATTCCTGATCGGGAACTTGGATGAAAGAGTGCCATTTACTTTGACCTGTGCACTAGGCTCTATGTATAGGGCCTGTATCCAGGTTAACATATTGGAGCCTAAACCCAATGTGACGAGTACTGAATGCAGATAGGACCAGTCAATGCGATCGAATGCTTTCTCTGCATCAGTAGAAAGTATTAAGTAGGGAAGGGGGTCTTCCTGTTTCTTGGCCCAGTGAATGAGTTGAATCGCTCATATGGAGTTGTCTCTGGCTTCCCTTCCTGTGATGAAACCTGTTTGGTCTAGGTGGACTACTTGGGGTATAAGATATTTTAGTTGGTTCGCCAGAATTTTTGCCAATATTTTCACGTCAGTGTTCAGTAGGAAAAAGGGGCGGTAGCTCTGTGTAGTGGTGGGGTCTTTCCCTTCTTTCGGTATAATTGAAATGTGTGCTAATAGGGCCTCTGGGGAATACAGTAACCTTTTGTCAGGCAGTTGAAGTATTCTCACATCTGGTTGGCTAGTATCTGGGAGAATTTCTTATAGTAAGCCTTAGTGTATCCATCTGGGCCTGGGCTTTTCCCATTGGGCAGTGATTTAATGGTGGATTCGATCTCTTCAATTGTTATGGGGGAGTCTAAATCAATTTTTTGGTCCTCAGTCAGGGGTGTTAATCCGTTCATGGTTAGATATTTGTGGGTTCTACACATTTTGTCAGTCTTATCTTCTGGGGTTATATCAGCGTCAAGGTTATATAGGGTAGCATAGTAGTCGCGAAATCCCTCAGCTCTTTGGAAGGAATTAAACATAAAGTCTCCTGAGGGAGAGCAAAGTTTGTGTATTTGTGTCTGGGCCCTTTTTTTCCGTAGTGCTCTCACCAGCATACGGCCACATTTATTACCATGTTCGTAATATCTGTGTGACAGGTACCTCAACTACTAGGAAGGTCAGTTGATTTGAGTTAGGAGCATAAATGTTGGCAAAAGTGTATTTTATGCCTGCAGTGGATCCCTTTAAGAAAACATATCATCCCTGTGGATCGATGAGATTACTTTCATGTTGTAAGGGGTAGTTTTTATGGACAGCTATCACTGTACCTCTGGATTTGCTAACTGGGGATGTGCTGATGTACCACTGATTGTATAGGTGTGTGGGCAGTTTAGGTATGGATTGATGAGTAAAATGCGTCTTCTGCAAGAAAACTACTTGAGCCTTCAGCTTCTTTGGTGCCCACCATAGTTTGCTACGCTTACTAGGGGAGCAGAGACCGCGGACATTATATGAAATTACCTTGATTTCTGCCATGATATCACCGTGTGTCGGACTGACTTTGTTCTTGGTGGTGAGGTCCAGTGCAGACTGTGGCAGTCTGAGTAGATCCCGTCTGAGGAGAAGGTCAGAGAGAAAGAAGACGGTGAAGAAAGGAAAGGATGGGAAGGAAAAAGACAGACATTAGCATCAATAATCACAGTGTCAAAGTAAACTGTTGCAAAGAACCAACCAACTGTTGGAAATAACTGCAGGCCAGGGCCTGGGGGTGTCCCTGATACAGGGGACCTGCCTAGTCCGGGCCTGTTGTCCCAAATGGGACCAATACTTGTATGTGGGTGGCCTACATGGGGGTCGTGGGCCAGCATGGAGGTAGGTACGAGGGGGGTCTTCTCTGCCTCCACCTTTTGGAAGTTGTTCTGGGACACCAGGTGTCCGGGTGTGAGTGCTAAGGGGAGTTCAAAGCGGGTGGGTGCCACCTGTGAGGTCCAGGCTATAGGGAATAGGGCCCTAGGGGAAGGGTCTAAGCCTGATTAAACTGTTCCCAATGCGGGTCCATGTCAGTCCTTCTGGGCAGTCTTATTTCCCACCATAAAGCAAGTTCTGCTGGGGGGACTTAGTGAAAATGTCCAGCTTCTATCCAGCCGGGGAGGCGAATGACAGGATTTGAGTTGGGCCCAAATAGTCAGGTTAAGTGGTTAGGTAAAGTTAAAATCTGGAGAGGGCCATCAGTCCCTCAGGGCTGGGGGGCCAGGCGATGAATCCATTTCTTGGTGGTGGCGACTGCGTCTCCTGCTGCGTCTTTGTGGCATCTGCATCCAGGGTTGGGGAGGTCTAATGGCTGAAAAGCCCGCCATTTCTATGTCTCCACGCCAGTCCAGGAAGTCTACTGGGCTCAGTCCAAGTGCCGAAAGGAAGTGTGGGAGGTCATCCTTGGTGCGTAAAGTTGCTGAGCGGCCATCTTTAGTCGCTTGCGAGTAAAATGGCAAACCCCAGTGATAGGGTAGGCCTGCTTCTTGTAGGGCTGCCAGCACAGGTTTAAGGGCCCTGCATTGCATGAGAGTGCGTCTAGAGATGTCCTGGTAAAAAATGAGGTGTGCGCCATCAAAGTCAAAAAAGGGTTTATTGCGCATTTTCTGCATGATACGCTCTTTAAAGCGGAGTTCCACACAAAAATAGAACTTCCACTTTTCGGAACCCTCCCCCCCTCCGGTGTCACATTTGGCACCTTTCAGGGGGGTGCAGATACCTGTCTAAGACAGGTATTTGCACCCACTTCCGGCATAGACTCCCACGGGAGTCTTTGCCTCTTCCTGTCCCTTTGCGCTGTCTCCTGGGAACACACACAGCTCCCAGAAGATAGCGGGGACCACTTACGATGCGCAGCGCGACTCGCACATGCGCAGTAGGGAACCGGGAAGTGAAGCCGCAATGCTTCACTTCCTGATTCCCTCACCTAGGATGGCGGCGGCAGCTGCCGAGAACCGAGCGGGTTCTCAGCGTCGCCTGCCGACATCGCTGGACCCTGGGACAGGAAAGTGGCCATTTATTAAAAGTCAGCAGCTGCAGTATTTGTAGCTGCTGGCTTTTAATATTTTTTTTTTTGCGGTTTGGGTGGACTCCCTCTTTAAGGGTATATTTGTGCAATTTGCATACGATGTCCCTGGGGTTGTCTGTGTCTTGAGAGGGGGGCCTCAGAGCTCGATGGGCATGATTGATTTCGAAGACACTGTGCTAGGGAGTTCCAGAATTTACCTGAATATCCCAACTAGAGATGGGATTATATCTTTGGGGGCAGTAGTTTCAGGCAGGCCGCAAATGTGGATGTTTGCGCATCTGCCGCAATTCTCAAAGTCATCTGGTTGTGACAAAAGTGCTTCTAGTTTATGATCCCGTGCTGCACATCGCATCTGCAGCTCTGATATGGTGGGAAGGGTCTCATCCAGCCTTTGCTCTAGTGTCTCTACCCTACCCTACCCTTACTCTAGTGTCCTCTTTAAGCTAGGCAATATCTTCTTTAAAGGCCTTTTCAACTCTGAATGTGAACCTTTCCAGGTCCTCTCTGGTGGGAAGTGACCATATGTGCCTTTTAATGTCCCCATTCTCCATAAAATCTGCAATATCAGATCCCCCTGCTCTGGAGACCGTGGATCCCGGGGATGCCAGGGGTGCAAAGTCACTCACCAGTTCTGGGGATGGATTTGGTGATGCAGACCGTGCAGACTGTGTCTGTGGCGCATGTGCCTTGGAAGTTTTCCCGGCCGGCGCCATCTTGGATTTTTTGGGCGCCTTGCCGCGGGTCCCGGGAAAGTATGTTTTCAGCTGCCCTTGCCTGGTTTTATCAGCCCCCAGGTCCTGGCTAGTATTCCGCCGGCATTGGGACATGTCCTGAGCCGTTTTCAGGCTCAGGATCGCTGGTGTGCTACTGTGTTTGCTGTGGTGGATGCGGAGCAGGGAACAAACACGTCCTCACAGATCCATGTCCAGGACACGCAAGAGAGAGGGAATGTTTTGATGCAAACACCCTACTGATAAGGGTAAAGTAAGTGAGTTTAAAGGTGTTTTTAATAAAAACATGCTACATTGTAGAGGGTAAAGCAAGTTAAGTTTTGAAGATAGAGTTGGAGAGGAGTTATTTATTAATGAAAGTATTAAGGTCTTGGGATTGCAGTGAAAAAGATAATAGAACTCACCACTCCTGGGGCCAGGTAGAGCTCACATCTAGAAACGGGAGGGATAGGTGTCTGCAGTTAAAATCCATTTAGTTTTAAAAATAGGAAGTAATATAACAGAGCTTTTAAAGGTTCAACCGCTTAACAACCGGCCCATAGCCAAATGACGGCTACAGGGCGGTTGCTTAACTCTGGGAGGGTGTCCAGGGACGTCCTCCCAGAATTTGGCTCTCGCGCGCCCCCTAGGGCGCGCACTCGAGAGCATCGGTGACCGCCGGGTCCAGAGGACCCGGCGCATCACGGATCCCGGTAAATGGCTGCTGATCGCGGCCGTTTACCATGTGATCGCGCTGTCAAATGACGGCGCGATTACATGTAAACAAACCGGCGTCATCTGATGACGCCGGTTCCTCTCCTCCCCTCCTGTGTACCGATCAGTACACTGTGAGCGGAGAGGGGGATGGATGGATGGTAGCAGCGTTGTGGGCTGCATCTATAGTGCCCACAGCGCTGCACAGAGACATCCAGCCATCCATCCATCCATGCTCAGCCATCCCTCACTGCTCTGAAATGCCCCACAATACTCTGCCATACCCTGCAATGCCCCGAAATACCCCGCAATACTCTGCCATACCCTGCAATGCCCCGAAATACCCACAATACTCTGCCATACCCTGCAATGCCCCGAAATACCCCGAAATACTCTGCCATACCCTGCAATACCCCGAAATAGCCCGCAATACTCTGCTATACCCTGCAATACCCCGAAATACCCCCCAATACTCTGCCATACACTGCAATACCCCGAAATACCCCGCAATACTCTGCAATACCCTGAAATACCCCGCAATACTCTGCCATACCCCGCAATGCCCCGAAATACCCCGCAATACTCTGCCATACCCTGCAATACCCCGCAATACTCTGCCATACCCCGCAATGCCCCGAAATACCCCGCAATACTCTGCCATACCCTGCAATGCCCCGAAATACCCCGCAATACTCTGCCATACCCTGCAATACCCCGAAATATCCCGCAATACCCGGCCATACTCTGCAATACTCAGTGATACCCAGCCATACTCTGCAATACTCTGCCATACCCAGCCATGCTCTGCAATACCCTGCAAAAATCTGCAATACTCTGCCATAACCTGCAATACTCTGCCATACCCAGCCATACTCTGCAATACCCCGCAATACCCAGCCATACTCTGCAATACTCGGTGATACCCAGCCATACTCTGCATTACCCGATCATACTCGGCGATACTCTGCAATACCCAGCCATGCTCAGCCATACTCGGCCATACTCGGCCATGCTCAGTCATACTCGGCCATGCTCAGCCATACTCGGCCATGCTCAGCCATACCCTGCCATGCTCCGCCATACCCAGCCTCTGTATGTGGCCAGGCTGTGGAAGTCTCACACATGTGGTATCGCCATACTCAGGAGTAGGAGAATCTATTTTGGGGTGTCATTTTTGGTATGTACATGCTATGTGTTAGAAATATTGTATAAATGGACAACTTTGTGTTAAAAAAAAAAAAGCGTTTTAACCACTTCCCGCCTTCCGTCATACGACGTCCTTGACTTTGTGCGAGGATATCTGAATGATGGGTGCAGCTACAGGCATCATTCAGATATCAGCTTTTTCAGCCGCCGATTCCCTACACCATAAGAATGATCATAGCGGCTGTTATACTGCTTGATCGTTCTTACGGGAGGCGAGAGGGGACAACCCCCCTCCCGCCGCCCTCCGGTGCTTCTACCGACTCACTGCTATGATCGAAGCCAGGATCTTTTTTTTTTTTTTTAATTTCAGGCACAGCCTAGAGGTGAGATGTGGGGTCTTATTGACCCCATATCTCACTATAAAGAGGACCTGTCATGCCATATTACTATTACAAGGGATGTTTACATTCCTTGTAATAGAAATAAAAGTGATCAAAAAAATTTTTTTGGGGGGGAAAAAGTGTCAAACTAAAATAAATAAAGTCAAATGAACAATAAAAAAAAAAAAAAAAAGTTTAAAGTGCCCCTGTCTGTGTGCTCGCATGCAGAAGTGAACGCATACGTAAGTCCCGCCCACATATGAAAACCTAGAGACCTCCTCTGTAACTCAAAATTTGTAACCAGTAAAACATTTTAAAGCGTCGCCTATGGGGCTTTTTAAGTAGCAAATTGTGGCGCCATTCCACAAGCGTGTGCAATTTTGAAAGGTGACATGTTAGGTATCTATTTATTCGGTGTAACTTCATCTTTCATATTATGCAAAAACATTGGGGTAACCTTACTGTTTTGTTTTTTTTTTTAAGCAAAAAACGTTTTTTTTTCCAAAAAAAACGCGTTCCAAAAATTGCTGCGCAAATACCGTGCGAGATAAAAAGTTGCAATGACCGCTATTGTATTCTCTAGTGTCTTTGCTAAAAAAATATATATAATGTTTTGGGGTTCTATGTAATTTTCTAGCAAATGAATGATGATTTTTACATGTAGGAGAGAAATGTCAGAATTGGCCTGGGTGCTCCAGAACGCCTGAAGGTGCTCCCCTGCATGTTGGGCCTCTGTATGTGGCCACGCTGTGTAAAAGTCTCACACATGTGGTATCTCCATACTCAGGAGTAATAGTAGAATGTGTTTTGGGGTGTAATTTGTGGTATGCATATGCTGTGTGTGAGAAATAACCTGCTAATATGACAATTTTGTGAAAAAAAATAAATAAAAAAAAAACAAACTTGATTTTGCAAAGAATTGTGGTAAAAAATGACAACTTCAAAAAACTCACCATGTATCTTTCTAAATACCATGGAATGTCTTCTTTCCAAAAAGGGGTCATTTGGGGGGTATTTGTACTTTTCTCGCATGTTAGGGTCTCAAGAAATGAGATAGGCCATCAGTACTTCAGGTGTGATCAATTTTCAGATATTGGCACCATAGCTTGTGGACGCTATAACTTTCACAAAGACCAAATAATATACACTAATTTGGGTTATTTTTACCAAAGATATGTAGCGGTACAAATTTTGACCAAAATATATGAAGAAAAATTACTAATTTTCAAAATTTTATAACAGAAACAAAGAAAAATGTATTTTTTTTACAGATTTTTCGGTCTTTTTTCTTTTATAGCGCAAAAAAAAAAAAGAACCCAGTGGTGATTAAATACCACCAAAAGAAGGCTCTATTTGTGTGAAAAAAAGGACAAAAATTTCAAATAGATACAGTAGTGCTGCATGACTGAGTAATTCTCATTCAAAATGTGAGAGCACCAAAAGCTGAAAATTGGTCTGGTTATTAAGGGGGTTTAAGTGCCCAGTGGTCAAGTGGTTAAAGAGACATTGGAAAACATTAATGGCGAAGCATACCAATCCTGGCAAAGTGTCCATGTTTGCTGTAGCATCGCAGGAAAATTAATTTTCATGTATTTATTGATTATGAAAATATTTGAACCACAAGCTGGTTAGGCATTAAACTAGAAATGACAAAAGAGGGGGGCGTTATTGCACATTCAAAGAAGATCCCAATCTTCCCTGTAATGCTAAGTATAGAAGCAGATCTTGAGAAAGCACACTCGGGGGGCAGGAGGCGGAGCCTAGCAGGGCAGACATGCATTGTTAGAGCTCCACACCGCTGAGGAGAGAAGAGAAGGACAAAGCGGAGCCTGCAGGCTCAAAAGGTATCCATTTGAACCTTTTTGCCCCAGGGAACAAACTGTGAAAGTTTGGGCAGGAAATATGGTACTGGGAGGAAGCCGTGGCAGAAATAAAAATCACCTCACAAAGAGCTCACAGGCACTCACTGCAACTGAAGCAGCTCCAGTCACCTCACAAGATACAGCATCAGGGCACTCTCACAGACAGAAAATGTCACAGCAAGACTCTCCATTTGAGTCAGATACAGAACAAATCCTCTCACAAACTTCTCCACAAGCCTCCTCAGTATCCCCAGTAATATTATTACAATTTGAAAAGATGCTTCATAAGGCTTTAAAACAAACCTCAGACCAAATAACAAAAAGCCTAACCAAAGAAATAAGAGAGCTGGGAAACCGCACCGCAGCCTTAGAAATAAAAATGGATGAAATTGAAATTACAACCCAAGAAAATATAACAGAATTGGAACAATTAAAAAAAGAGAATTTAATACTTCAAACTAAGCTCGAAGATTACGAAAATAGAGCCAGACGTTCAAACTTGCGCATAAGGGGAATACCTGAAACTGTGACAGACCTGCAATCTACTATTACTGCTCTATTACAAGAACTAAAGCCAGATATCCCTATTGAACGTTTAGAACTGGACAGAGTACACAGAGCCCTCACAGCCAAAAAGAAAGATGGACCCCCACGTGATATAATCACAAAATTTCATTATTACAGAACGAAAGAACAAATACTAATTGCTGCAAGAGAAAAAAAGGAACTTCATTTTCAAGGACACAATTATCAAATTTTTGCTGACTTATCCCAACTTACTATTACTAAAAGACGATCCATGAAACCCCAACTAATGGAACTGCAACGCCACAACATTATGTATCAATGGGGCTTCCCCTTTTCAGTCAGATTTAACTACCAAGGTACAATTTACAGAAGCAGATCAGCAGATGAACTACAACAAACCCTTTTAAAATTAAATCTGACAGAACCCACAAGCAGCAACTCTCCCACACGCAGAAGAATGGCATCATCTTCACCTTCAGGCAGCACCCAGAAAATTTCAGAACAAAATGGGAATCATCATTCTCACAAAAGAGGCCGTTATGCCACATCATCCATGGACCAAGAAGATTCAATGGACTGACATCCTAATTCCTGATATCTCTTAATTTATTATACTAAGAGATGGTTCTCTATAAAAAACCTATAGTTATAACTGAATGTAACTGCATTCTGATAGTCACACACTGTGTGGGATCATGTTACATTCCAGTTATATTTCTTATTACTTCTGATTCATATAGCCTTAGAATATATAAGTGAAATAAGGAAATTCTTGTTCAGTTATATATTATCAGGTAATAACAATAGATTTATTACTTTTTAGGACAAATATGTTCAAAAATCCAGAAGTAATGGAAGCTTTTTCTTTTCTTAAAACAAATATATTATTACCTAACTAGTTCCTAGAATTATGTTTTTGTTTATTCTAATCTGAAGCAATACAACCTCAATTTTATGAGTTAACATTTCTAAACAGTTGCATATGAATAAAATATGTAATTGTTTACTCTAAAAGGGTTAAAATCCCAAAATAATTCAAACTATCTTCATCAATTATTAACAGTACCTTTCTAACTGAATTATTTAGCCTAGGGCAAGACTAACCATATACAACCACCCTGGAATAAATAATCTCAACAAAAACTATATTCTGCACTCCAATTAATGAAGCATCATTTTGATGTCTTTTGACATAGCACTTCTCTCCTGTAAGCGGAAGATCCGTGTACCCCCATTAGCCCTCCTCATTCTCCCAACCATATTATGTGGGAGTGTGACGAAGGCACTTATTCCCCTGAGAGAGATATTTACTCTCTTTCACGGGTAAATTTTGATTACTTGCAAAAAATAATTTATACAATGTATCATCTAATCTCATATGTTTTTTGTTTACTCTTTACTCCAGAATTCACTGGTTTCTTTTCTATCTATTCATCTCTTCAGTCCACACAGGTTGATCTGCGCAGTCAGCTCTGCATAACAAAAAGTAAGTCAAAACTATTTGATCTATTGCCATGGCACCACTGAATATACTTTCCCTGAATGTTCAGGGAATAAATGTCCCTCAAAAAGGACCAAAGCCTTCCGTACTTTCCATAACAAGAAGGCTCACATAGTATGCCTTCAAGAAACACACTTCACCAAAGATTCTACTCCAAAATATATTTCTCCTTTTTATCAACAAATTTACACGGCTTCTGCCTGTACCAAGCAAAGGGGAACTCTAATTGCATTTCACCGATCCACACCATTCACCTTATCATCAGAAATTAAAGACCCAGAAGGTAGATACCTGATACTCATGGGTTATATAATGGATACAGCAATCACGGTGATTTCCTACTACGCTCCTAACAAACAACCTACACCATTCCTCTCACATATATTACAAGTGATTAATACACACAAAATAGGAACAGTGATAATGTGTGGGGATTCGAACCAGGTCCTCCTCCCATTTCTAGATAAATCACCTTTTACACCATCCAAAATAACCTCTAGATTACCTTTTTCTCAACTTCTTTCCAAATACAATCTGGTAGATTCATGGAGAGAAAGTAACCCAATGAAAAAGAAATTCACTTATTTCTCGCACCCTCATCAAACCTTCACCAGAATAGATCATATTTTTCTAACAATAGGAATGATACCAGAAATTATTGCATCAGATATAATTCCGATTCCGTGGTCTGACCATAATGCAGTATACACTACTATAGCCTCAGCCATACCAAAAGCGCATGACCCAACGTGGTACTTACCGGACATAATGCTCAAACACCCACTACATCAGATGGCCATTGAACAAGCTTTAAAGGAATACATATCAATTAATAATACAACAGACATCTCCCCAATAACACTGTGGGAAGCTCATAAGCCTGTCTTGCGTGGTACAATACAAAGACAAATGGCACTATTTAAACGGGAACGCAAAAATCTAGCAAAAAAACTAAAACTCAATTTTAATGCAGCCTATATATCATTTCAAGATAATCCATCTCAGAGTAAAAAATCTCATCTGGAAAAATCTAGATTGGAATACGATCTATTTCTCACTGAGTCTGTTGATAAATCCCTCAAACGCTCCAAACACAATTTCTACATGAATACAAACAAACCAGGTACATATTTGGCTCGGGCATTAAATTCAACTAACAAATCTTTCAAACCAATACGTTTGAAATTATCAAAAAATGTTTACACTTGTAATCCAGTTAAAATAGTCCATAAATTTCACTCACATCTCGCAACTTTATACAAGACAAACAATGAATTTAATCCTACAGAAGCTGAATCCTTCTTCTCAAAAATAACCTTACCTGAGTTATCTCAGAATCAAAAAAGCAGTTTGGATGAGCCTATAACTATAGATGAAGTTGCTAACGCCATAAAAGACCTAAAACTTAACAAAAGACCAGGCCCAGACGGCTACTCAGCTTTATACTATAAAACATTCTCAGAAATACTCTCTCCCATTCTCACTGAAACTTTTAACAAACTTCTAGATGGACATTCTTTTCGGCAAGAAACACTAATGGCAATTGTTTGTATGATCCCAAAACCCCTTTCTGATGATACTTCCTGTGTGAATTATCGGCCTATCTCTCTGTTAAACCTCGATATTAAATTATTAGCAAAAATAATAGCAAAACACCTCAATAGCATTATAGGAAAAGTAATACATAGAGATCAAGTAGGCTTCATGCCAAATAGACAGGCAGGTGATAATATACGCAGGGCAGTGTTATTGGCACATATTGCTAAAAAACGGAAAATCCCTTTATGTTTTCTATCTCTCGATATTAAGAGGGCATTTGACACAGTATCCTGGCAATATATGCAATATTCATTACAAAAATGGGGTTTTGGACCCCACTTTTTAACATGGATCAAGGCATTATATAATAAACCCAAAGCCTATATAAAATATGCTGGATACAAATCTGAAGCCTTTAATATCGAAAGAGGTACCCGACAGGGTTGCCCATTATCTCCCTTATTATTTGCCCTTATACTCGAACCCATGGCCCAATACATCAGAACAAACCAAACTATAACTGGCATTGAAGTAGGAGGTATTACACACAAATTATGTATATTTGCAGACGATATATTACTTTTTCTATCATCACCACAGGTCTCTGGTCCTAACTTAATACCAGCTCTTGATGGATTTGCAGCCCTATCCGGCCTTATGATTAATCCTAAGAAATGCCTAGTGCTTAATATTTCACTCACAAACATGGAATTGATCCCAGCTAGGGCTGCACTCCCATTCACATGGGCAGAAAAATCAATCCCATATCTTAGAATTCATTTAACAGCATCTCATTCTGATTTATTCTCAACCAATTATCCTCCTGTATTAAGACAGATCACAAATCTAATAAAACAATGGTCGCAACTTCCTTTATCCTGGATAGGGAAGATTAATGCAATCAAAATGACTATTCTACCCAAATTGCTTTACCTATTCAGAGTCCTCCCTATCCCAATTCCTTCCTATTTTTTGAGAATAGTACAAAAAAGAGCAACTTCGTTTATATGGGGCTCTTCTAAACCACGTATACCTATACACACACTACATCTTCCCAAAAATAAAGGAGGCCTGGGATACCCTAATTTTACTAACTACTACAGAGCAGCACATTTGGCCAGTCTGTCCAAATACCATGCAAAACAGGAAATCCCATTATGGGTATTTATAGAGGCTTCAGAAAATGACCCTCTATTAATATCAAATTTATTATGGCTTGATCCTAAAGACCGCTTTAAAATTCATAATCCCATAACTAAACACTTCTTATCTCTCTGGAATAAACTAAAAACCAAATATCAGTTACAATCTCCACACAATCCTCTCCTTTCTTCTATCAGAAATCCGGCCTTTTATCCGGCATGGATCTACCCAAATTCTTTTAAAGCTTGGACAACATCAGGCATTCAGACACTAAATGACTTCATAGCATCTAAATCATTCCTTTCATTCCCATCGCTTAGAGAAAAATATGATCTACCAAACTCTGAGATATTTAGATATCTCCAAATTAAAAATTTCTATACACCATTCCTAAAGGGGGATACACCATTATCCCAATTATCGATTTTTGAATCAATCTGTACAAAAGATCCATTTGCTAAAGGTACAATTTCATCACTTTATAATCAATTATATGGAGTAACAAATCTTAATAGACCCTCTTACGTTCAGAGATGGGAGGAGGACCTGGGACGAACTTTAGAAGACACGGACTGGTCTAACATATGGCTCACATCTAAGTCATCTTCACCCAACATCTTAGCACTGGACACAAATTATAAAGTACTAACTCGCTGGTACCTTGTACCCGCTAGAGTGGCAAAATATTCACCTAATACCTCAGCTCTTTGTTTTCGAGGATGCCCAGAAATAGGCACACATTTACACATATGGTGGACGTGCCCAGTAATCCAAACCTTCTGGAAGGAAGTCTTCGTGATTGCATCTAAAATATTTAAAAAAATAATACAACCAGATCCATATTTAACTTTACTTAATCTAAAACCGGAATGGTTAACGCTCTCTCAATTCAAACTTATGATCCAACTAATAACGGCTACAAAACAAACAGTGGCCAAGGCATGGAAATCTCCTACATTGGTACTAGCAGAAACAATTCACAGAATGAATAATACAATGTCCCATGCTAAGATGGTAGCCATCGATCAAAATCAAATTCCAAAATTTGAAAAACTTTGGCATCCTTGGATAAAACAACAGTTCCTGTCAAACTTCAATGACTCTGTCCTGTTGCCATGGTAACAGATTAAATGACTTACAGAGACACCCATTCTAAGGCTTCAAAGAGAACTAAAAAGAATAATAAACTGACGAGCAGGACAACCTTGTGGACCATACCTCTACCTTTCAACCCTTTTTCTTCTTTCTCTTTCCTTTTCTCCACCTTACGATTAAAGCTCATTATCAGAATTTATTTGACCTATATACACTCTACTTGTAAACAATATGTATAGTAGGTATAAATCATTTAAATACCTACAAAAGTAACTAAGGAAATGATATATATCTTTAATTTAGGTTTACGTGAACCCAATGTTTAATATTTGAAATTTCATGATATTTACCTATATAAACCCTACTGTAAAACAATGAGCTTACTTTATAGATCCTTGTAAACTTACTTTATGTATCTTTATAACATTGTATACTCAATAAACTTCTTTTGACAAGGAGAAAGCACACTCGATAGGGGACTCATCTCCTGCACCCCTACAAAGCCACTTTAAAAGAGGGGGAACAGCCTGTCTAGCACAAACAATATCCCCTGTCAAAAGAGAAAAGGAAAAAATTGCACCGATGGTGAAGCACTTTCTTAAAAAGGGAATTTTAAAAGAGAGAGTCTCACCCTTTAACACACCTATAAATCCAGTGAAAAAGCTGGATGGCAGCTATAGGTTTGTACAGGATCTTAGGGCTGTAAACAACTTGGTTGTGCCCATCGCACCTATAGTGCCTGTTGTACCATCATTTCTAACCTCCATCCCATCCGATGCTGAATATTTTTCTGTGATTGAGTTAACAAATGCATATTTTTCGGTTCCAGTGGACCAGGAGACACAGCCACTACTCGCATTTTGTTTTAGAAATCGCCAAATGACATGGTGTAGACTGCCCCAGGGTTATGTGGACTCCCCAGTAGTCCACTCGGTGGTCCTCCAGGCAACCTTGCGGTCCTGGACTCCCCGCCATGGTTCAGTCTTGTTACAGTATGTTGATGATTTATTGTTGTCTAGTCCAAGCCAGGTTGCATGCAAAGAGGATGGTGTAGATTTGTTACATTGGTTAGCAAATAATGGTCAAAAGGTCTCTAAGAAAAAGCTACAATGGTGTCGGGAAACTGTAGAGTACCTTGGCTTTGTGCTCACCAAAGGAGTGAGGAAAATCAGTCACAAAAGAGCTACGGCTCTAGTGGGTCTGCCCCGCCCACTTACTAAGAAAGATATGCTGTCTTTTCTTGGTATGATTGGTTACTGCCGCCAATGGATATCTGATTCTTCCTACTATGATAACCTCCTGAGACAAGCCACAAATGTTGACATGCCAGACTGTATAAAATGGAATGATGAAATGTGTAATGCTTTTGTGTACCTTAAAACTGCAATGGTTACTGTCCCTGGACTTGGATTACCTGACTACGGAAAAATGTTTCATTTATTTGCAAGAGACAATTGTAAAACAATGGCAGGAGTCCTAGTGAGCATGGGGGTAAACTTCGCTCTGTTACCTTGTTCGCAAGGGTTGTGCCTATGCCGGTACAGGGCATGCCGGCGTTTCTCTGAGCTTTAGCATCCTGTGCAATGGTTGTGGGAATGGCTACTTCACTAACTCTAGATCATGCAACCACATTACACACTACCCACAATGTTTCCATTCTACTAAAGAACATTCACACTCAACACATGTCAGCTCAAAGGCTGAGCGGCTATGAGATGATTTTGTTGTCGAACCCAAAGCTTGAGATACAATATGCATCGCCCAACTCTGGTCCCGCTCCTAACCTGAATACCTTACTAGGGCTGAAAGGTGAAGAGTATGAGGTAGTGTCTCAGCATGAGTGCATGGGCCTCATACACCCGCCGGGTGACCCTGCCCCCTCTGACAACACGGGGAAAGCCACAGGGAACACCTGTGAATTCCCCGTGCGTCAGAGGAGGGCGGGGTCACCGGGTGGCCCCGCCCTCCTTTTTAAAAGAAGTGTCAGAGGAAGCGAAGCGCCACACGGCTGAAGACTCCCACTGAGGCGGATCGTGCCAACAGAGCGGAGAAGAAGCCTGGAGGAAGATGCGGGACGAGAAGTGCAGAGGAAGAAGAAGATATAGAAGAAGATGAAGAAGAAGAAGATGGAGGGAGAAGAAGAACACCGAAGGAAGACCAGAAGAAAGAAGATGGAAGAAGAAGCGAAAAGAAGAAGTTATTAATAAAGTACTTGACAAAAACCGTCTCTTGTGTTTTTTAACCGTTGTGACACTTTTTTGTACCGCATTACCAATTCACACAGGGGAGGGCCGGGATCTGGGGGTCCCCTTGTTAAAGGGGGCTTCCAGATACCGATAAGCCCACTGCCCGCAGACCCCCACAACCACTGGCCAAGGGTTGTGGGGATGAGGCCCTTGTCCTCATCAAGATGGGGACAAGGTGCTTTGGGGGGCCACCTCAAACCACCCTCCCAATGTTGAGGGCATGTGGCCTGGTATGGTTCAGGAGGTGGGGGCTCTCTCGTCCCCCCTCTTTACCTGCTGCCTGCCAGGTTGCATGCTCGGATAAGGGTCTGGTATGGATTTTTGGGGGGACCCCACGCCATTTTTTTAAATTTTGGCACGGGGTTCCCCTTAAAATCCATACCAGACCTGAAGGGTCTGGTATGAATTTTGAGGGGGACCCCCACGCCATTTTTTTAAAAATTTTGGCACGGGGTTCCCCTTAATATCCATACCAGACCTGAAGGACCTGGTATGGAATTTAGGGGGACCTCCATGCCATTTTTTTTTTTAATTTTGGTTCGGGGGTTCCCCTGTGGGGAAATCCCATGCCGTTTTTATCAATGAACCTTTATGCGTATTGTCGGACCGACAACTCATTAGAGCCGCGAGTAATTTTAAATTAATTTTTTTCCTTTGAAATGTCATTTTCCTGTCAGACTGTTCTAAACACAGGAAACATGCGCCACTTTACAGGCATACTATAGACACCCCCCAGGTACAATATTTAAAGGAATATTACATTTTTATTGTTTCACTTTAAGCTTTATTAAAATCACTGCTCCCGAAAAAACGTCCGTTTTTAAAAATTCTTTTTGCATTGATACATGTCCCCTGACCCAGGTCCCCAAACACTTTTTATGACAATACCATGCATATAAGCCTTTAAAATTAGCACTTTTGATTTATCCCATAAACTTTTAAAGGGTGTTCCGTGGCTTTCGAATTTGCCGCGAACACCCCAAATTGTTCGCTGTTCAGCAAACTGGCGAACAGCCGATGTTCGAGTCGAACATGAGTTCGACTTGAAGTTGAAGCTCATCCCTACTGTTCTTGTTCAAGACCAAATGACATCACATATCATGCAGGCTATGTAGTAGTTTAACTGCCTGATGTAATATTACAAGCAAACCCAGTTCTTTTTCAGTCACCAAATTTTACACACCTGCTCCCCATTCACACCTGAGACATTGTAACACTAATGAGTCGCATGACAACGGGGAGAGAAAATGGCTAATTGGGCCCAATTTGGACATTTTCACTTAGGGGTGTACTCACTTTTGTTGCCAGCAGTTTAGACATTAATGGCTGTATGCTGAGTAGGGATGAGCTTTGAGTTCGAGTCGAACTCATGTTCGACTCGAACATTGGCTGTTCGCAAGTTCGCCGAACAGCGAACAATTTGGGGTGTTCGCGGCAAATTCGAATGCAGCGGAACACCCTTTAAAAGTCTATGGGAGAAATCAAAACTGCTAATTTTAAAGGCTAATATGCAAGTTATTGTCATAAAAAGTGTTTGGGGACCTGGGTCCTGCCCCAGGGGACATGGATCAATGCAAAACATTTTTTTAAAAACGGCCGTTTTTTCAGGAGCAGTGATTTTATTAATGCTTAAAGTCAAACAATAAAAGTGTAATATCCCTTTAAATTTTGTACCTGGGGGGTGTCTATAGTATGCCTGTAAAGGGGCGCATGTTTCTTGTGTTTAGAACAGTATGACAGCAAAATGAGATTTTGAAGGAAAAAACTCATTTAAAACTACCGCGGCTATTGCATTGCCGACAATACACATAGAAGTTCATTGATAAAAACGGCATGGGAATTCCCCAAAGGGGAACCCCGAACCAAAATTTAAAAAAAAAAATTACGTGGGGTTCCCCCTAAATTCCATACCAGACCCTTCAGGTCTGGTATGGATTTTAAGGGGAACCCCGCGCCAAAAAAAAAAACGGCGTGGGGTCCCCCCAAAAATCCATACCAGACCCTTATCCGAGCACGCAACCTGGCAGGCCGCAGGAAAAGAGGGGGGGACGAGAGAGCGCCCCCCACTCATGAACCGTACCAGGCCACATGCCCTCAACATTGGGAGGGTGCTTTGGGGTAGCCCCCCAAAACACCTTGTCCCCATGTTGATGAGGACAAGGGCCTCATCCCCACAACCCTGGCTGGTGGTTGTGGGGGTCTGCGGGTGGGGGGCTTATCGGAATCTGGAAGCCCCCTTTAACAAGGGGACCCCCAGATCCCGGCCCCCCCCTGTGTGAAATGGTAAGGGGTTACAAAAGTACCCCTACCATTTCACTAAAAAACTGTCAAAAATGTTAAAAATGACAAGAGACAGTTTTTGACAATTCCTTTATTTAAATACTTCTTCTTTCTTCTATCTTCCTTCATCTTCTGGTTCTTCTGATTCTTCCTCCGGCGTTCTCGTCCAGCATCTCCTCCGCGGCGTCTTCTATCTTCTTCTCCTCGGGCCGCTCCGCACCCATGGCATGGGGGGAGGCTCCCGCTCTTCTCTTCATCTTCTTCATCTTCTTCTCTTCTTCTCTTTTTCTTTTCTTCTCTTCTTCTCTTCCTCTCGTCTTCATTTTCTTCTCCGGGCCGCTCCGCACCCATGCTGGCATGGAGGGAGGCTCCCGCTGTGTGACGGCGCTCCTCGTCTGACAGTTCTTAAATAATGGGGGGCGGGGCCACCCGGTGACCCCGCCCCCCTCTGACGCACGGTGACTTGCCGGGACTTCCCTGTGACGTCACGGGGAATGCCACAGGGAAGTCCCGTGCGTCAGAGGGGGCACGCCCCCCGTTATTTAAGAACTGTCAGACGAGGAGCGCCGTCACACAGCGGGAGCCTCCCTCCATGCCAGCATGGGTGCGGAGCGGCCCGGAGAAGAAAATGAAGATGAGAAGAAGAGAAGAAAAGAAGAAGAGAAGAAGAGAAGAAGATGAAGAAGATGAAGAAGATGAAGAGAAGAGCGGGAGCCTCCCCCCATGCCATGGGTGCGGAGCGGCCCGAGGAGAAGAAGATAGAAGACGCCGCGGAGGAGATGCTGGACGAGAACGCCGGAGGAAGAACCAGAAGAGCCAGAAGAACCAGAAGAACCAGAAGATGCAGGAAGATAGAAGAAAGAAGAAGTATTTAAATAAAGGAATTGTCAAAAACTGTCTCTTGTCATTTTTAACATTTTTGACAGTTTTTTAGTGAAATGGTAGGGGTACTTTTGTACCCCCTTACCATTTCACACAGGGGGGGGGGCCGGGATCTGGGGGTCGCGTGCTCGGATAAGGGTCTGGTATGGAATTTAGGGGGAACCCCACGTCATTTTTTTTTTAAATTTTGGCCGGGGTTCCCCTTAATATCCATACCAGACCTGAAGGGCCTGGTATGGAATTTAGGGGGACTCCCACGTCATTTTTTTTTTAAATTTTGGTTCGGGGTTCCCCTATGGGGAATTCCCATGCCGTTTTTATCAATGAACTTCTATGTGTATTGTCGGCAATGAAATAGCCGCGGATAGTTTTAAATGGATTTTTCCTTCAAAATGTCATTTTGCTGTCAGACTGTTCTAAACACAGGAAACATGCGCCCCTTTACAGGCATACTATAGACACCCCCCAGGTACGAAATTTAAAGGGATATTATACTTTTATTGTTTGACTTTAAGCATTATTAAAATCACTGCTCCTGAAAAAATGGCCGTTTTTAAAAAAAATTTTTGCATTGATCCATGTCCCCTGGGACAGGACCCAGGTCCCCAAACACTTTTTATGACAATAACTTGCATATTAGCCTTTAAAATTAGCACTTTTGATTATTCATGTTCGTGTCCCATAGACTTTAACGGTGTTCGCGTGTTCGAACAAACTTTTTTCCTGTTCGCATGTTCTGGTGCGAACCGAACAGGGGGGTGTTCGGCTCATCCCTAATGCTGAGTTATTTTGAGGGGACAGCAAATTTACACTGTTATACAAGCTGTACACTCGCTACTTTACATTGTAGCAAAGTGTCATTTCTTTAGTGTTGTCACATGAAAAGATTGAATAATATATTTACATGTGAGGGGTGTACTCACTTTTGTGAGATACTGTATATTTTTTATATTAAATCATTTTTGTTGATATTCAATAAAGGACAACGTTGTCAGACTTACAACAGTGTATACTCGTATGGTACAATGTTCATTGTACAGATGTTGATTACACAAGGTAAACATATTTATTTCTAATACAGCAATGTAGGTTATATCCCTTCTCAATAACAATTGGCATAGTTCTCCGACACAAGCACTTTTGAGTCATGACATGAAATGGACTTATACAGATTATTTAAATAAAAAACTTAGAAACAACAAAGGAAAATCATTGAAAACACTCCCGTTATGTATGTTCAATTTAAGTATGCTTCCCAAATCGCCCAAGAATTGTGGAACGTATCTGCTTGAAACTGTATTTATGTCAAATGTTTTTCACATTCCTAGCTGAAGGCTATTTGTCTTTTCACTTCCATAATACTTGAAATCTCATTAGTTTTCCATCTCTTAGTTATTGAGAGCCTAGCTGCAAATAAAACGTGCATAGTGTTAGACCTTAAGTCAGCATGTATTTTCTCAATTCCAGTGCTGAGGAGATCAAGTTCAGAACTAGGTTTTAAAATTAGTCCTGTAATTGCTGTAAGCAGTCTACCGCTCTCCAAAAATTATGAAGATGAGGGCAGGACCAAAGCATATGTGTTAAGGTTCCAAGTAAGCCACAACCTTCTCAACAAGTGTTGTGCAGCAAGTTTGGCCACTGTATTAGGAATCATATACCATCTCAAGTGCATCTGGAATATACAGTATGTAGCTATAAAGATTGGCCTTTTGCTATTGTACATTAGGAAATGGGGTCTAGAGTTCTGTTTCCCATTTAAGCAGTGGAGATGATTTACTAAAGAGCAATTTAGATTAAAGTATGAAATAGTGGTAAAACCCTTAAGTTTGTTTGTTGCACCAAACCAGAAGTGCCAAGCCTGTGTCAGCAATTCCAGAGTAGGGGTAGGGTTGCGTTGAAAATAGGATGTTAGTGTAGCATGAGTTAGGTAATCCCGGGTAGGAAAGGAAACATTTTTGAAGTTGCTCAAGAGGTTTCAGTTTCCCATTATGAGTTATATCATAAATTTTATAGTTACCTACAGTGGTCCAGATTTTCAAAGAAATGTGCCGGGTGAGGAATCAAAAGATTCCCACGGTAAAGGAATGTTTTCTGTTCTTGTGGGTTTTTCAATTTAAGGAAGTACTCCCAACTAGAAGAGGTTATAAAATAGTGGGATGGTTTGTTACATATTTAAAGTTTTTTGAAGTGCCTGATGTAACATATGATTTCTCTACCATATTCCACTGCTTTAACTGGGAAGGGAAGAACCAAAATTTAGCTTGGTCTAAAGTAGTTGCCATGTAGTAGTCTTCAAGGTCCAGTAATCCCAAACCAATTGCCCATTTATGTTTTACAATGATTGCATGTGGACACCTAGCTTTTCTGCCTTGACGTATAAATTTAGACAACATTTGTTTGATTTCAACAAAGAAAGAGTTTGGTAAGGGTATCTGCAGAGCCCTAAAGTAATTGAGAATTCTAATGCCGCGTACACACGAGCGGATTTTCAGTCGGAAAAAACTTGGATGGTTTTTCCAACGGAATTCCGCTCAAGCTTGCCTTGCATACACACTGTCACACAAAAGTTTTCTGAACTTTCGACCGTCAAGAACGTGGTGACGTACAACACTACAACGAGCCGATAAAATGAAGTTCAATGCTTCCGAGCATGTGTGGAGTTGTTTCCGAGCATGCGTAGGAATTTTGCGCATCGGAATTTGTACAGACGATCGCATTTTCAGATAGGAACTTTTTCTGACCAAAAAATTGAGAACCCACTCTCAATCTTTTGCTGGCGGAAATTCCGCCAGCAAAAGTCCAATGGAGCATACACATGGTGCCATTTTCCGACCAAAAGCTCTCATCGTCTTTTGCTGGCCGAATTTCCGATCATGTGTACTCAGCATAATAGGGCGTACACACACTCGGACTTTGTTCGGACATTCCGACAACAAAATCCTAGGATTTTTTCTGACGGATGTTGGCTCAAACTTGTTTTGTCTACACACGGTCGCACAAAGTTGTCGGAATTTCCGATCGCCAACCACGCAGTCACGTAAACCACGTACGACGAGACTATAAAAGGCTGGTTCAGAACCAAGCGCGGCACCCTTTGGGCTCCTTTTGCTCTCGTGTTTGTAAAAATTTGGTGAGAGACGATTCATGCTTTTTCAGACTCGTGGCTTTCAGATCGTTTTCTGCCGTTCAGTTTGTGCTTGTGGGTTTGTATCTGCTCTTCAGTGCGTGCAAGCAAGTTCCGCGTGACTTTAAGTAGTCATTGTATTCTTGTTCGTTCGTTACTGTTTTTCAGGTTGCTCTTCACAGGCCTTGCTGTTCTTCAGTGCGTTCTGTTACTTCGTTCTGAGCAGCCGACCGTTTTCTAGCCATGTTGCGTATGCGTACTCCTCGTAGAGTTCGTGCTGTGCGGGGACTTGGTGTTGGGGTCCTGACCTTGACACAAGTCCAGTCCATGAACAGGGTGGGGAGGAGTTCATGGACCAAGAATTGGTTGCTTCAGCGTGACCAGTTCTCTCATATGCCTTTGCTCCGTGAGATCCGTGAGAATAATCCTGATGATTTCAGGTACTTTCTCAGGATGACGGACCCCGTGTTTCACTGTCTGTTGGCTTTGCTGACCCCCTATATCAGCAGGCAGGATACCTGCATGAGGCAAGCCATCACTCCGGAGCAGAGGTTGGTTGCTACCCTGCAGTATTTGGCGACAGGGAGAAGTCTGCAGGACTTGAAGTTCTCGACAGGCATCTCCCCCCAGGCTCTGGGGATCATTATCCCAGAGACCTGTTCTGCCATCATCCAGGTCCTGCAAAAGGAGTATATGAAGGTAAGATTTTTATCCTTTTATATGACATTTTATTGTATTGAATGTTTGCTAATATCTTGTATTTCTTTCCTCATTCCCTAATTACCATGATTGTAATATGCTGTGAATGTCCCCTTTGTCCTCATGCATGCTGGATTTTTATGTAATTATTATTTTAGGTCCTTCATACATATTTGCCCTTCAATAACCTCCCCAGCATGGTGTCTCCTGGCCTATATTCACCTCATGTAGTCACTTAACAATGTATTTTTTCTGCTCCTTAGTAGTGCTTTACCCCAAACACCCCCTAAAATGTTTTGAAATGTTATTTTTGCTTTAAATTCAGGCAGAGTGCCAGAGGCTTTTTTTTTTGTGGTGTCCCCAAATAATTTTTAGCAACCCTCCCTCCCCCAACTGCTAAGTCAGCTGATCCCAATTCTCTATCTATCCTCAATCATCTATCTGGTGACTTTGCCAAACCCATATACACTATACCCATCTCTTTTGTGGTCAGATGTATGGATGAATTCCCCAAAGCATGTAGTGCAAGGGCCTGCCTGTATACTTTCAAATGGTACTGTTTCAAGTTTTTGTATCCTATTATTATCTTGCTAGGTAATAGAAGAATGTCCAAATGTGCTCAAATGTGTACAGTGTGTATTTATATCTTTGTATTATGACACTTCTTACCTGTCCAGTGGGCTGCCAATAGTGTAACTAAGGAGGGGCTGTTCCAAGTAATACCCATTATTTAGGCATTCATCTCTCAATGAAGTAAAGAGGGTTACCTGTCCAAGATTTCCACACACCCCCTATAATGTTAGAAATGGCCCATGAGAGGGGGGAGGGGGAATATGATAGGTGTACCTTATACTTTGGCGTTGTTAAATTCCCCTTAATAAATGCTATCTGGAGGTTGCCCCATAATCTTTGTGCCTAATCTGCTTGCCATGTTTCAGAGTAAAAATAGTAATGTTTATTGTTTTTTCCTCAACAGTTTCCTTCCACGCCACAGGAATGGCAGACTGTGGCCTCCCACTTTGCCGAGCGGTGGGACTTTCCTAACTGTGGAGGGGCAATTCATGGGAAACACATCCACATCGTCCCACCACCCAACTTGGGGTCGTACTATTATAATTACAAGGGGTTCAATATTATAGTGATGTTGGCGGTGGTGTCGGCTAATTACGACTTCTTGTATGTGGACGTGGGGAAGAATGGCCGGATGTCCGATGGTGGAGTCATCGCCCAGACGGGGTTCTACAGGCGTCTCCAGAATGGCAACTTGGACTTGCCAGCTCCAGAGGACAATGTGGAAGGACTACAATTTGTGTTCGTTGCTGATGAAGCGTTTGCGCTGGGGGACCACCTCATGCGGCCATTCCCGATGAGGACCCTCACCCCGGAACAGAGGGTTTTTAATTACCGGCTGGCCAGAGCCCGAAGAGTGGTGGAGAACACATTTGGAATCCTGGCCAGCCGGTTCCACCTATTTATGACACCCATCCATATGGCGGAGTATAAACTGAACCATATTATACTTGTGTGCTGTGTTCTACATAACTTTTTAAGGAAACATTCGGCCAACTATGCTGGCTCAGAGTTGGGCCTGAGGCCAGAATGATACATCAAACCACACTGACGGCGCTTGAAAGTGGCCATCCTGGCTTGCCCTCCCTGAGTGCCTGTGATGTCCGGTTACGCTACCTGGAGTTCTTTGCGGGTAGGGGGGCTATCAATATGCCAGACAATCTGTGAAGCCTTTTTATAATAAAAAAAAAGAAATTATTTGTGGACATTTACTGCTTGTGTTTGTTTTAGCTGACCCTGACAGAAATGTGTGGAGTCCAGAAAATGTCGTGATTGTGTAACCTTATTATACAAAGCACTGTTGGCTGTTATTTACTAAATGCAAAAACACATTTCGCTACAAGTGCACTTGCAACTGCACTGAAACTGCACTTGTAGTGCAAAGAGGATTTGCCCTTAGGAAATAAACCCCATTTTTGCTGAAAACAGCAATTACATCACCCCAAAAGTGTTGTAGTGTTGAGACAATAATCCACACATTCTTGAGTAACCAACTTTTTTATACCTGCACAATCACATGTGCATTTACCAAAGGTTTTTAAAACAAACCAACATGTTTGTTGTATAACAAATTTTGGGGGGGCATTATCAAAAATCGAAATGTCCATTTAAGATAAAACAGGCCTGTGTAAATCCAACAAGAAAGACAAAAAACTTGAACTTACAAAGTTCACATTAGGTAAAACCTGAAGGCTATATCAGACATCAGTATTTAGGAACTGGGTTTGATATAGCGTTCAGATGGGGGAAATCACCCCTTGAAAAGCCAAATTTGAAAGATGCACACCAATTTACGAATGTCAACATGTGCTATCTGCCATCAGGGGGGATCAAGGGACGTGTTTTGGGGGAGCAAGCCCTTCCTCACCACTACTTTATGATTGAGGAAGGGGTTGCACCCCCAAAACGCGTCCATTGATCTCCCGTGATGGCAGATAGCACATGTTGGCACACTGTGTGCATCCTCCAAATTTGGCTTTTCAAAACATTGCAAAAAGTTTTAAAAGATTGGACCACAATCCAAAAAGTGATTTTGTGGGGTTTTAAATTCGCCCCAGAACATCAATGATGTTATTATTTTTTTTAATCACATCATTGATTTTTTGCTGTATGTTTTGCAGTTCTACATTACACCCCATGATCTCCCCGATCAGGATCTGGGCACTTTCTGATGTGAAAGGATCTGGATCACGATCACCTAAAAAGAGAGAAACAAAACAAAAACAGGTATCAAAAATCTGCCACCATCCATCTCTTACCTGAGCCTGTGGTCGCAGACACTCACCTGTTGTGGTGCCAATCTCCACCACATCTTCTTCTTCCTCCTGCTCCGCTTGGGTTGGTGTTATTTCCCCTTCCATAGGTGGGGGGTCTGTGGTCTCCTCAGATGAGGGGTGTCCTCCGAGTCTTTTCTCCCCTATGTAAAACAAAAATGGTATAATTAGCACACAGATATTTGATGGCAGAACTATAAATAGGAAACATTGCTTGGAAGTGGGGTACAATTGTCTATTTTAGCCGAGTTCAAAGATGTCTTTTTTTTATTGCCCTTTGTCAAGCTGCAATACTTTACCTGTTTAGTACAAGCTTCACAGATGGAGACCCCCCTATAGTATACACTGAAGCACCTGTGTGCCCCCCCTAATAAAAATGGTGTTCTGGGGTCCCACACTAGTGCTCCAGTGTCCAGATGTGAAAACAGCTGCTCAATGTCCTCTCCTTACACAGAATCTAGTTTGCATTTCATTCGAGGAACAAACCCATCTACACAAACAAATATTTGGCATCCAAGTAGGCCCCAAAAAAATGTTGGAAAATGCATATGGCCTAAACAATGGTGTTTTAGAGGCCGAAAGAAAAATGTTTGATTTGAACGAATAATGGGCCCATGAACATTAAAGTTGCCCTTTTAAACGTTACAATTAATAAGAAAAGCATATGGAGCAGCATGAACCGAATAAAGACAGAAAGAATAGGAACACAGCACAACTACTTACTTTTTTGCAGCACTCTCCAGATCTTTCTGTACTGCTCTGGCTCTCTTAATTTGAGATCCGACCACCGCTTCCTGAGCTGATCTTTCGATCTTCGTACCCTGAAATTCTTGTGAAGACTTTTGATCACTTTCACCATGATCTTGGCCTTTCTGATATTGCGGTTGGGGTAAGGCCCATACTTTCCGTCATAGTCGGACTTCTTCATGATGTTGACCATCTCCAACATCTCCTCAAAGGACATATTTGTGGCCTTAAAACGTCTCCTTCTGGATCGGGACGTGATCTGGGCTTTCCTTCTCCTCCTCCTCGTTCCTGCAATTATCACCTGCTGTGACTCCGCCATGTGCTCTTCCCCCAATGCACCGAACAAAAAGGGACAGGGAATAGACTAGAAAGAACGTCAGGGGCGGGCGGAGTTACATGCATGCGCAGTGTGTCTAAAGCGTAACACGCGTGCGTATTACGTACGATCTGTGAGCGGAGGAAGGAGCATTGGACGCGCCGATCGTAAGAACGAACTTGTGCCTATACTGCTTCTACATTGAGGCCTATATTGTAACAAGATTAGGAGAGTTTTGTCTGACATTAGGCTTTGTCTTGTGTTGTGTCTTGCAGTGAACATGGATATGCTAATGAAAGATAATGACTTCATGTCAGTATTCCTAGATATGTTAAGGGAGCTGCCCTGTCTGTGGGAGATTAAACACCACCATTTCAAGAACCAAGCAAAGAGGAAGGCAGCACTGGTGCAATTGTGTGAAATTGTGAAGCAGGTGATCCCCACAGCAGACATCACCTATTTAAAGATCTTCATTGGTGGCCTAAGGAGCACATATCTAAGGGAGCGCAAGAAAGTCCTGGATTCACAGAGATTCGGAGCAGCAGATGACATCTATGTCCCCAGGATGTTGTACTACGACAGGCTGCATTTTCTGGCAGGCCAGACTGAACCCAGGCCATCCCTCTCCAGTCTTCCTTCAACGCTTCCTTCCCCCCCGGCTGAGGCTTCTGACGCCCAACCTGGGCCTTCCAGGCCGCATGTGGAGGAGCCCAGATTGAGCCAGGTATAGCATTCCTCTAAATATTTCTGCTTGTCCAATCAATGATGTTAACTAGATGTTAGTTGGGAGTACTAATTTATGATTGTGATTGATGATGCAAAACATTACAACCATGTCCCTTTTTCATACACAGGGAAGTCTCAGCCAGGAGGTGGCCGAGCCGAGCCGGCTGGCTGATCTGCAGGTCCCTCCACCCCCCCTGAAAAGAGAAAGTGGCAGGAGGAGGAGTGCCCTAGAGGAGGCTACCAGAGGACTCTTTTGGAGGGCTACAGAGGTCCTGGGAGCACCACACACCGTGGAGGAGGACATTGCTGCCACCATTGCCTATAAAATGCAGAGGATGGAGGAGGGCCAACAAGTCATGTGGGAGTCCCTCATATTGGAGGCTCCTAACAAAGGTATGAGGGGCCAAATTACAGCTCAGACACACCTTTGCGATGGTCCTCCTCCTCCTCCTGCAGGTCCTCCTCCTCATCCTCCCTCTCCTCCAGGTCCTCCCACTCCTCCTCCAGGTCCTACTCCTCCTCCTGCCACATCTCCAACAGCACAGCCACAGCCCAGAAGGAAGCGTGGAAGGGAGACCAGAAAGTGAGGACCCTGGATCCAGTCTGGTCGGCCAAAAAATGCAGCCTCTTGTGGTACCACAGCCTGGGGACACAGATGTCATCTGCTGCTATCCGGATCTCTGCGAATTCTGGACCAGACTGCCCTCCCTTACATATGGACTCCTCAGGCCACCAATTTTGATGTTCAAGAATTGATGTCTGCCGTGGGGGTCCCAGGCTTCACTAATTTCTCTTGTTGATCCAGTGTTGCCTTCCTCTTTGTTTGGTTCTGAACCCTTACTAAAGGATTTTTGTTTTGAATTATACTCTCCTATGTGTTTTACTTCAAAAATGACAGTTTTTTGTGAGGATTCAGGTACATTTCAAATATACAATGTGAAATGAACAAGGGACACCAACAACAAACAATCTCCTGGAGATTAAATAATAAAAGATATCAATGATGTTGGGGTAACTTGACACACAAAACACACACAAAAATATTCTGGAGTAAAAATAAAAATAACATTGAACAAAGATCAGCCTTTGAAAAAATACAAACATTAATTAAAAAAAAGGCTTAAAATCCCCCAAAAAATTAAATAAAAAAAAAAATTATGTCAGATGTGACAACTAATAACAATATATTCAGGGAATCCCAATAAAAAAACAAAAATAAAAGTTTGTGAGAAGGGTGTGTGAATATGAGCAGCAAAACTACTTCATTCTTGTCACATTATAAAGAAGAAGAGAGTGTGCTGTATTAAACCATTTTTAACATTGCAGCGTGACGAAAGTGCTGTATCCATTGCAAATGCTAAGTTTACCAGAACGAGCTGTTCCGTCTTGGAATTTCTTCTAAGCATGCGTGGCACTTTGTGCGTCGGAACAAGCCACACACGGTCGGAATTGACGTGATCGGATTTTGCTGTTGGAAAATTTTATCTCCTGCTCTCCAACTTTGTGTGTCAGAAAATCCAATGGAAAATGTCCGATGGAGCCCACACACGGTCAGAATTTCCGACAACACGCTCCGATCGGATATTTTCCATCGGAAAATACGACCGTGTGTACGGGGCATAAGTGTGACCATCCTAAAAGCTGCCAGCCTTCCTGATCAAGACTGATAATACTTGCTGAATATTTGTAGTTCTTGCTTTAGGCCCCTTTCACACTTATACGACTTGTCCCACGATTTTGTACTGCAAAATCGTATGACAAGTCATTCTCCATGATTTCAATGACTACAATTCATATTGGCATGACTTTAAGTCGTGCCGACTTGAAAGTAGTCCCTGCACTACTTTGGTCCAACTTTCATGCGAGTTGTACTCCATAGACCTCAATGTTAAACCCTCAAGTAGCATGCAAATCGTACCTGAATAATATAGACACGATTTCAGTATGACTTTGTAAGCACAAGCCCCACACCATGTACAGTACCTGACCGCGAGATTGTGTTTCTCGGCGACAGGGTACTGTGCATGTCGCGCTGATCGGGAAAGGAAAACTTTTTTTTCCTTTCGTGATGAGCGACAGGCAGTGCTGACAGCTGTCTAGTATGAATCATGAGGGGGAATGCCGCACCAAGTTTTAAATGAAAAATACGGAGTGGGTTCCACCCCAGGGGCATATCAGGCCCTTAGGTCTGGTATGGATTGTAAGGGGAACCCCCTACATGGAAAAATCGGCGTGGGGGTCCCCCCAAAATCCATACCAGACCCTTATCCGAGCATGCAGCCCGGCCGGTCAAGAATGGGGGTGGGGAAGAGCGAGCGACCCCCCCTCCTGGACCGTACCAGGCTGCATACCCTCAACATGGGGGTTGGGTGCTTTGGGGCAGGGGGGCACCCTGCGGCCCCCCACCCCAAAGCACCTTGTCCCCATGTTGATGAGGACAAGGGCCTCTTCCCGTTAACCCTGGCCATTGGTTGTCGGGGTCTGAGGGCGGGGGGCTTATCGGAATCCGGGAGCCCCCTTTAATAAGGGGGCCCCCAGATCCCGGCCCCCCACTCTTTGTGAATGAGTATGGGGTACCCATTCACCTAGGGAAAAAAGTGTCAATGAAAAAACAGTACACAGGTTTTTAAAGTAATTTATTAGGCAGCTCCAGGGTCTTCTTCTGACTTCGGGGGTCTTCTTCTGACTTCGTCTCCTCCCCTTGTCCTGATCTTCTGCCGGCTCCTCCGCTATCTTCTGCCGCTCTTTTGCTAGTGGTGGCCCGGACTTCTGCCTTCTGCCTTCTTGTCTTCTTCCCTCTTCTCTTCTTCCGATGTTGACACGATGCTCTTTCCCTTCTGGAATGCTGTGTACGAGCCGCGTGATCACTTATATAGGTGGTGACCCCGCCCCCTTATGAGGTCACAGTCCCGAGGCATGCTGGGACTGTGCCGTCATAAGGGGGCGGGGGTCACCTACTATATAAGTGATTGCGCGGCTCACACACAGCATTCCAGCCGGAGAGAGCGTTGTGTCAACATCGGAAGAAGAGAAGAGGGGACAAGACAGCGCAGAAGACAGGGCCTCCGCTAGCAAAAGAGTGGGAGAAGATAGCAGAGGGGCCCGGCAGAAGAACTGGACACCGGGAGAAGAGGCCGAACACCGGGAGAAGAGGCCGGAGAGAGCGGAGAAGTCGGAAGAAGACCCCCGAAGTCGGAAGAAGACCCCCGGAGCTGCCTCATAAATTACTTTTAAAACCTGTGTAGTGTTTTTTTATTGACACTTTTTTCCCTAGGTGAATGGGTAGGGGTACCATGTACCCCATACTCATTCACATAGGGTAGAGGGCCGGGATCTGGGGGCCCCCTTATTAACGGGGGCTCCCAGATTCTGATAAGCCCTCCACCCGCAGACCTCGACAACCAATGGCCAGGGTTGTCGGGAAGAGGCCCTTGTCCTCATAAACATGGGGACAAGGTACTTTGGGGTGGGGGGGCCCGCAGGGGTCACAGTCCCGGGGCATGCTGCGACTGTGCCGTCATAAGAGGGCGTGGTCATCGGGTGATTTTGACCACGCCCCTTATGACGGCACAGTCCCAGCATGCCACGGGACTGTGACCTCATAAGGGGGCGGGGTCACCAAAGTTAACAATGGAGAAGGTACTCCTTGATGTTCAACAAAATGTAGAAAATTCAGAAGGCGTCTTGTTGTATTGGGGGCCTACCTCCTAGACACAAAGCCTACTTTGTAAGATTTTATCAATGTAGGAAGACATTTTGAAATCCTGTTGGCAATAATTGTGGCATAGATTTTCAGGTCTGTATACAGAGATTGGGTAAAAGTTTTGAGCTTGAACTGGCTCCTTCCATGGTTTTGACAATGTGATTATATTAGCACTCAAATCTTTTGGAAGCTGATGATGCAGCAGCATTATACAACTTTTCTAGATAGGGACACAACTGAGAAGAGTGTAGGCAATAATATTCAGCTAAAAGTCCATCAAGGCCAGATGTATTAGAAAGCATTTGGCCAGATGTAGTTGGTGTGGGTTGGAACATTTTTGATAGACTGCCCAATGAATGGCTCTTCCTTTTCTATACACACACACACACACACACACACACACACACACACACACACCCACACACACAGGAGACGCAAATCGCACCACAAAGTATCAGTTTCGGTATTGGGCGCATTTTCAAAAGTACGAGTACTCGTGAAAATGCTCGTTATCAGCACCGATACCGGTATTGGTAGTCATATTCTTTTGTTAGCTGTTTCTGTTTGCATTCAAACATGAGGCATGCCACCTGACACTGCACAGGCTAATGCTTGACCTCTGTCTGTAGTCTAAGAACTGACTCTTTCTGTTGAATAAACTCAGGGATGTACCTAAAGGCAGAACCTATATCTGACACCCCCCCAACTTTAAAATGTAAAAACACTCACAAAGATTTGTAATGTTTTCAAGAATATTTATTGCACAAATTCATCAGTTCAAAAGTGCAGCCTCATCAGTGCCCATCAGTGCAGTCTCACCAGTGCCAATCAGTGCAGTCTCACCAGTGCCAATCAGTGCAGGCTCACCTGTTTCGGCTCACCAGTGCCAATCAATGCCCATCAGTGCAGGCTGACCAGTGCCAAACAGTGCAGGCTGACCAGTGCCAATCAGTGCAGGCTGACCAGTGCCAATCAGTGCAGTCTCACCAGTGCCCATCAGTGCAGTCTCACCAGTGCCTGCTTACTAGTGTCAATCAGTGCCAATCAGTGCAGGCTCACCAGTGCCAATCGGTGCAGGCTGACCAGTACCAATCAGTGCAGGCTGACCATTGCAAATGGGTGCAGGCTCACCAGTGCCAATGGGTGCAGGCTCACCAGTGCCAATCGGTGCAGGCTTACCAGTGCCAATCGGTACCCATCAATGCAGCCTCAGCAGACCAGCTCAGGGTGGCAGACACAAACATCCCTTCATCTTCTCAAACCAGCTAAAGTGATTGGAGGCAGATACAATGCCAATCCACCCCCACCCCCTTACCAAAAAGCTCACCTCAGGAGGTGGAGGACACTGCCATCGCAATCCACATCCCCCTATTCCCCAGGGCAGGTCACTGGCTCAGCCTAAGGTACACCCAGGCGGCAGTTAGGGAGGTCCAGACTCCAGAGGACACAGTAGCAGCCGTACCACCCAGGCGCAGAATAGTGACAGGCCTGACTCGGCAGCACAGCAGTGGTGGGAGGAGCGAGGAGGAAAAGACAGACCAGGATCGTGCGGCCCAGATGCCAGGGGTGTTCTGGCCAAAAGAAAACTGCCAAAGGAAGCAGCCAGAGCTCTTGCCGCTCTCCGGATGGTGTTGACACCTCTGGGAGGTGTCACCCCATCCGGGTGCGGAGCGCACCCCCATAGCGACGCCACCAACACCCCCCCACAGTGTGGCACCCGGGGCGACCCGCCCCCCCATTGTTACGCCCGTAAATGAATTACATATCCCCACAAAAAAAAGAAAGCATAGATTTAATAATGTCTTCAATTACTTTATGGGAGATAGACATATTGAGCAAATCTAGTTGAGCAGTGCGCGATTTTGTCATGGAAACCAAATTTAAAAAATCTGAACTAACTGCTAAGTTCAGGCTGAGGAATTAATTGGTTTTCTTTAAAAGTGGAACTTTAGTCAGAAAATTAAGTCCTACTAGATCACTTAATGCTTTACCCTTTTGCAGTTATAGCTATGTAAAACATTAAAAATAAGTGCCTATACTGTTAAAAATCCTGTAATACACTGTCTAATCCTGCTCTGCACATGCTCAGTTGCTCCCTATTTTTCAGCACTGTGCTGCAAATGTAGAGGCCGATCTGCTGACAACCTAAAGATTTACTGCTGCTCAATGGGTTCTGGGCTCCAGCAAAATGGCAGCAGAAGAAACAGGAACAATGCTGGAGGCAAATTACAGAATACACTCATTTTGATAGCATATTATTAATATATTTTTTTTTTTTTTTTAAGTCATATTATTAATATTAATCTTGCTAAAGAGCATTATTTTGTATCAAGTTAGTAAGAGTAAAGTTCTGCTTTAAATTGTAGAGTGTGCTGTAATAAGTGCTAAATGTGTCAGGTATTTCTTGTGGATTATATAGCTTTGTTCCTGTAAGGAGGTGCAGTAAGTATGGTATTTTTTTGTTTAAACATTTTCTCTTTAACCACTTCACACAAATCGCTGTACCCGTACGTCAGTACTTTGATGCTAAATACCGGGGTTATGGCAGCAGCTAGTTGATATTTTCGGGAATGCCATGTGTTTCTCTTTAAGATAAAAGTGGTCTCCGCAGCAGATTCGCCACAAGATCACTTTTATCGGCGGCGGGAGAGGTGCCCACCCCCCTCCCGCCACGCTCCGGTCGTCTCAGCCACTTACCGGACCCGCTGGTATCAGCGAGGACGATCGCGTCCTCTCCCATGGATGCCTGGCTGATGACAGAGGAGAAGATGGCCCCTGCTCGGCTCCATGACATAAAAACGCGGAAGCAACTCGAGTAAAAGTGACCCAAATTTTTTTTTTTAAACGTGTCAAAATAAAAAATGAACTAAAATAAATAAGAAAAAAAAATATATATTTTAAAGCGTCCCAACGAGCTTGTGCGCAGAAGTGAACGCATACGTAAGTAGAGCCAGCATATGAAAACGGTGCTCAAACCACACATGTGAGGTACTGCTGCAATCGTTAGAGCAAGCACAATGATTCTGTCCCTAGACCCCCTCTGTAACTTAAAACTGGTAATCTGTAGAAATTTTTAAACATCGCCTATGGAGTTTTTAAGGGTAAAAGTTTGTTGCCATTCCACGAGCGGGTACAATTTTGAAGCATGACATGTTAGGTATCAATTTACTCGGCGTAACATTATCTTTCAGAATATATAAAAAAAATGGGCTAACTTTACTGTTGTCTTATTTTTTAATTCAAATTTTTTTTCCAAAAAAGTGCGCTTGTTAAACCGCTGCGCAAATACGGTGTGACAGAAAGTATTGCAACAACTGCCTTTTTATTCTCTAGGGTGTTAGAAAAAAATATATAATGTTTGGGGGTACTGAGTAATTTTCCAGTAAAAAAAAAATGATTTTAACTTGTAAACAACAAGTGTTTGGTCCTTAAGTGGTTAAAGTGTTTGTTACCCCCGCATTTCAAAATCCTGATATGTGCCTGCTGTACTATGTACTTGTATGAAAAAGTATCCTGTTTTCTTTTTTTGCTTCCTTTGCTTCCTAGCTCTTATGCAACTGAGAACAGAGGGAATGTGATCACTTATAAAAAAAGGGGAAAAAAGGTATTTATACAGTTTTATTATATCTATACACAAATGTTGGCCTTTTATTTCAATTTTAAACTGAATGGGTTGTTTTACAAGGTGATCGTTTACAATCACTTTAACTTAAGCTGATAGCAGCTTACTAGCATTAATACTAAATTGTGTGATCGCACTGCCTCTAAATCAAGATAAAATAATAACTAGAAAGCGACAGATGAAGCCACATGCGTTGGTGCCGTAACATGTAGAGGTTGTGCCTGGTGGTGGGTGTTTTCACTGTATTACGTGAGATGCTGGATTTTACTATATGCTTGTTTTTTAACCTAATAAATGTGAGTGAATTTTAGGAAGTGGGTTCTGTGCGGCGTGTTGTGCCTAATAACCCAGGTACTACACTATTGGAGGCTATTTTTCCAGTTTGTTGCCTATGACCTATGTTAGTCAAATACAACCTATATCTGATGGGGCTATACAGTCATAGGCATGAAAAAGCCAACTAGCTAAATAAAAAAAAAAAAAAAGATAAAGAAACGTGTGTACGCGGCAATAGACTTTTTAATGGAAATAGAATTACTTTTTGATCAACATAATGCAAAGGATGCAGGCAGTCTACCTTTATGAACAAACCCAAAAAATGAGAAAATCGTGGACTTTATAGGCACCACACTGATCACAACGGAATTATAAAAGGTACAAATGTTATTGTGAAAACATTTAAAAACAGAATACATCACAAGATGACTTCACAGATTATGGAAAGAACACCCCTTCTCTTTCTGAAGTATTAGATCAATGTTAATAGTACTTATTTGAAGTAATATTCCACCGGGGGGGGGGGGGGTTCACCATATTCTACCATCCTTGCTCTACATTTGGCAGTTACCCATTTCTTCAGGAGAACGTGAAGATCAGAAAAACATTTCTTATTAAGATTAGGTAGCACTACCCCAATAGGAGTTGCAGATGAAAGGGATCCCCCGCTCTTGCATAGCCAGGCACACCAAATCTGCACAAGCACTTACAAGCAGAGAACAATTTGTGGCTTTGTTTTTGTTATTTATTAGAGGATTAATAACTTTGATGGGGATGGGAGGTTATGGAATGCCCACTTGACTTCAACAACTTCAGGGACAACTCCCTATATACATCTATATATATATATAGTCTCTGCTCCTCTTTTTCCTCCTGCACAAACACTTACTTGCTCCAGCTGAATCACTCTTGAGATGATCTGACAGGCTCCCAATCAGATTTAGCAACAGCCAATTACAGGCAGGAACTTGCAGCCCCTTTGAGTGTGTAGCTCAGATATATTGAAACAGCATGTAACTCCTCCTCTGTGACCACTGATCCCAGCACCACCTCTTCAGGCACTGCCAACCTAACAGCCAATTACAGGCAGGAACTCACAGCCCCTTTGAGTGTAGCTCAGATATATTGAAACAGCATGTAACTTCTCCTCTGTGGCCACCAGCACCAAAAAACAACAGCCTGCATATGAGCATGATGTGCTGCTGTTGTTTTTGCAACCCTTGAGAAGGACCGAGCCCTTCCTGACTGAGGAACGCTGCGGTATAGGGTCCCCCCGGCATGCCGATTGAATCCATCACACGGAGAGATCCTGCCTGCCCCTTCCCTGTGAGGAGATTTGAGGAGCTGATTTCCCCTGAGTGGATGTCCATAAATAAGCTGACATACAGCTTACCTTTGGTAAGCGTACATCTAATTAGGTGGAGGATTCCTCACTGGGTGTTTGTCGTTTAACATCTACGATCACCAATTGTATCTGCCTTGGCTCCAAGGACTGTTTTTCTTCCGACCATTCCTATCTCATCTTCAGTCACTTTTGTTATTCGGTGCTCAATACTCGATTTCATTTGAGACTTTTCTTTATTTATTCACAGTTATTTTTGTTTATTTTCATTTGATATTTTGCTTTCAACCAATTAAGACTCAGCAGCTTAAATGTGAGTCAGAGTATGGTTTTCCTACACTCACTTCTAGCACACTAGAGGTTGCTGCACTTACATAATATAGTCTCAATTGTATGGATAGCATCCAGCATCCAAAAGCATCCCTGAGTGGGCATGAAGGTGTACAGTAGAGATAGAAAAGGGGAAGAAGCCAAACCCTCAAAATAACGTCAATGATATCAAAGACACTTGGGTTCTGGGGTATGCTCAGTTAATTATCCACAATATACTAAGGTAACCAGCTGAGTAGTTTATGTTTATATAATTCTCTGAGTTTCATATATGGATAAATCCTAAAGATGCTCATGGGTTAGAAGGAATGCTCTTATTGCCCAGGGTACAGTGTACAGCTGCATATTTCTCTCTGATTAATGTTGGTTTCTCTGTCAAAAATAAGCAAACTGAATACCCCAATTTGCCTTCAGCTATGAGACCAGTGCCTCATGACAATCTGCCAGTACTGAAGCCACCAGAGAAATGGAACTGAGACGGAACAGATGAAGATTCTGCAATGCACCAACCAGGCTTGTACAGTGAAAATCATCAGGATTTTACTCTGTGTATTTCTAATGAGACCCTCTCATAACACAGAATTAAATGATCTAGTCAGGATATTAGGTTTGTCAAAAGCAGAACTACTAAGTTCAAGGCTGCAAGGATGGTGTTTGCCATCACGTGGTACAAAAATGTCTGTCTTTTGAAGCCGCCAAGATGATATAACAAATTTCTTTGCACAGCTTGGCAACCCCATATTTTGTATTGACATTGATGGTTTGTTCACAGCTTTGGGTTGTGAGCATGACCCACTAGAAAGGTGTCTCTTTATTGATTCATCAGTGTTAAGCTGGCCATAGACAGTTCAAATCTCGACTGGTTCATCAGGAAAGACGTATGGACAGGCTGAATGTACCCAAGTTGATCGATTGACTAATTTGGGTACAACCAGTGTTCCGCTCTCAAAGCACTGACTATGTGTGGTTCTAAACAGATAGCTAAACACTTGTCAGAGACTCCAGTAAACGGAAGCCCAATGCTTGATTTGTCTACTGAAGTAATCCAACTTTATTTTACTTCTTTTATATTTATTTTTATTTTTTTTTGAAAAGGTGATGATGTCTCAAGCCCCTTGAGAGAGAAACAGACATGCTGCATCCATGTAGAATGACAATCTAAAATGGTTGAAGAACTTCCTAAAACCAAAGGTCACTTCCTGTTTGAGAATATTTACTAGCTAAAGATAAAACTGCTACAGACTTTGGCCACTAGATGGCAGTGGTAAACTACACATTCTATATAAATAACTATAACTAAATTAGCCTGCAAAGGCAGCACACTCCCTGTCTGATATAATACATTATATCACTAGTTATAGATATCTACTGTACAGGGAAAAGCACACTCATAAGAAAATATGTTCCTGTCTAGAACTGGTAACATAAACTAAATCCTAAACTAAGTCCACAATATCAGTGTCTCTTGGCTATGGTACTTCAAGCTGGTAGCCCACATGAAGAAATACTTTTGTCCATAAACCCATCTTCAGATTGGAGAAGCCTCATTAGGCCAAACTATCTTAAATGCCAATTGTAATCCAAGGGATGAATTTTAACTCATGGCGAATGTCACGTCTGAAAGCCATCAGTAACAAGCTCTATGTTATGTATTGTGTCAACATCATAACAGAAATACCTGTTCAAAGGAGAACAATGACATCCGAAACTGGTCTGGCGTACACTTTAACAGTCCCTTGTTTCATCACTTTGACTTCAACCTTTCTGACATTACCATTTTTACTTGGCAACGTATTAGTGACAATTCCCATAGGCCAGTTATTTCTGCTTTCTTGACTATCTTTCAACAACACAACATCTCTAACTTTAACATTGGGACTGGTCTTATCCCATTTCCTGTGACTTTGTAAGATAAACAGGTAATCTCTCCTCCATCTGACAGCGTGGCAATGAATAAACGGCCACCTACTCTCAATAGTCCATCTTGATCTATGAAGGGGCTGAATTTTGTAAGACGGCTATGTTTTGGAAGCGTCTTTCGTTGTTCAATGCAGTCATATTCTTGCTTGAAATATGTATGTTGTACAGAAGAAATTATGACTGTCTTGGCTTGTGAAAGTTCTTCTAAACTAACTCTTTCATGAAAAACTCCCCAGGTTCCGGGTCGATCATCATTGGTTTTCTTCTGGAAGCTTTTAGCAACATGAATTAGTCTTGCTATGACCCTGCTTAGTCTCTTCCAGTTGGAAAATCTTTCGAAGCAATGTAACTGCAGTCTAGTGTCAACAGCTTTAGTACTGAAGCTTACTACTTCTGACCTAATTTCAGCATCAGCTTCGGGTTCCACTAAAGAGTAAACATTGGTGTTATCAGGATTATCTACAACTGTCTGATACAGAAAATGTGGGCCTGAGAACCATATAGAGTTGTGAAGGCAAGCCATCTGTGTAGGCCTTCTAGCATAATCTGCAGGAATTTGTTCTGAGGGCACATAGAACCATTGCTCTGGACAGGTTGCTTGTCTGATCCTATTCACCCGATTGGAAACATATAAGAAGAATCTCTTGGTAGTGTTACAGATATAGCCTAAGACTGTTTTACTATCTGCAAAGAATTTTACAGCATCTAGGCTTAGGTCCATCTCGTCTCTCACTAGCTCATACAGTTCAACCGCTAGTACAGCTGCACATAACTCTAGGCGTGGAATTGTATGTGCCGGCCTAGGACTCAGTTTGGATTTTCCCATAACAAATCCAACATGACAGACATTTCCTGCATTGTTTACCTTCAAGTAAGAAACTGCACCTATTGCTGTAACAGATGCATCTGAAAAAATGTACAGTTCTCTTTTGCAGGCTTGTGACAATGAAACAGGAACATAACATCTGGGTATTTGTAAACATTTTAAGGCTTGTAAAGACTCTGTCCATTGGACCCACTCATGAAGTCTCTCTTGTGGAAGTAAGGCATCCCACTCACTCTCTCCACTTGACAGTTCACAAACTAAGGCCTTACCTTTTATGGTGACAGGTGCTACAAACCCGAGAGGATCGTAGAGACTGTTCACACTGGATAGAATTCCTCTTCTAGTGAATGGCTTTTCTACTGAAGAAACCTGAAAAACAAAACAGTCTTTCTCTATATCCCAGCTTAGGCCTAAACTCTTCTGTAAAGGAAGGGTGTCTGTTCCCAGGTAAAGGTCTTTGAAATTCTTAGACCTGTCTTCTGCGGTGAAAGCTTCCATGACTTGTTTGCTGTTAGAGGCTATCTTATGTAGTCACAGATTAGACTCTGCCAGCATTTGTTTTGCTTTGTTGAGAATGTTGATTGCCCCTTCAGGTGTGTTAGCTGAAGCAAGTCCATCGTCTACATAGAAATGTCTCATCACAAGGTGTTTGGCATCTTGACCGTAATGTTCTGCACCTTTCTGGGCAGCTTTGCGCATGCAGTATATGGCAACAGCAGGAGAAGGGCTATTACCAAAAACATGCACCCTCATTCTATACTGTGTCACCTCTTTATCTGTATAGTTATCCTTGTACCACAGGAAACGCAGGTAATCATGATGGTCCTCTCTCACTAGAAAACAATAAAACATCTGTTGCACATCCCCTGTGAAGGCAATAGGCTATTTCCTGAAGCGTAAGAGGGCACCCAGAAGTGTGTTGTTTAGATCTGGGCCACTCAGAAGAACATCATTTAATGAAACACCTTCATGTTGAGCACTGGAATCGAACACAACTCTTATTTGTTCTGGCTTGTGTGGATGGTAAACGCCAAACATTGCCACATACCAGTGTTCTTTACCTTAGTCCAGTGATTGTGCTACTTCAGCATGATTGTTGTCAAGCATCCTTTTGATGAATTCTGTAGTCTTTTTTCACTTCAGGTTTTCTTTGCAAAGTTTTACGTAGTGCATTCAGGTGCTTCATGGCTTGCTCTATGTTACTAGGTAAATAACACCTGGGTGTGCAAAAAGGTAAAGGAGCTACCCAATTGTTTTCATCTTGGAAAGTCTCTTTATCCATGATATTGAGAAAGGCTTGATCATCTATGGACATTGCTTGTTTGTCATCATCTTTTGTTCTCTGGAACACTGAGTTCCCTAAAGTATCAGTCTTCATGCCACTACTAACGTCTCTATTGTAATTAGAAGGAGCGTCACAGTATTGTTTTAGGGTTTCTTTGACGACAAAGCTGTTTTAACATGGACTAAGAAGGGACGTGCGCCCATTCACTAGCACAGATGTCTTTGAAGTGTTGACGCTGTCAGGCCGATGTGTTGCTCCTAGACAAACTTTTTCTACTATAACCCACCCTAGGTCAAGTCTTTGAGCATAGGGGGCATTAAAGGGCCCATTAATTTGTTGGATTACCTTATGTACCTGTAGAATGTCTCTTCCAAAAAGTAGAAGAATAGAGGCATCTTTCTGGATAGCTGGAATAAGGTGTGATATCGAATTGAGATGAGGATGGTGAAGGGCCACTTCTGGTGAAGGGATCTCTGCTTTATCATCTGGTAACATATCACACTCTATTAAGGTGGGAAGTAAGAGATGGACTCTCTTGTCAAGAGACTCAATAGTAAAGTCGGTAGCTCTTCTTCCTGAAGTTTCCATCACTCCTGCACATGTCTTTAGGGTGTATGGAACTGCACTCGATGTAATGTTGAAAGCCTCAAAAAAGTCTGACCTTGCCAGTGACCTGTTACTCTGTTCATCCAGAACCACATACATCCTAACTGCTTTTTGCTTTTCCCCTGTGGGGTACACTGTTGCTAGGCAGATCTTGGAACATGAATGTGGAGTTATACTGTCACCACAGATTTCCGTGCATTTGGACATCACTGGGTAAATGAATTATCTTTTTGCTCCCTGTCCCCACCTTTCGGGGCTTCAGTGACCTCTAATGGTTGATGCAAAGTATCAGGGTGTAAAGCTGTGATGTGTCTGTTACTGCCACATTCTGAGCAATTCACTTGTATTTTGCAGTCTTTGGCTACATGTTTAGTGGATCCACAACACTTGAAGCAGATGCCGTTTTGTCAAAGAAAGGCTATCCTTTCCTTGACAGGTTTACTGTTGAACCCTTTGCATTTGTTTAGGGGGTGGGGCTTTTTATGAAGTGGGCAAAGTCTGTCAGGGTCTTCAAAGGTGTTTACCTTGTAGTTGCTGAGACAGTCTGGATCCTCAGAGGGTACAGTTGTCTTATGGGCAATCACTGAAGTCCTATGGAAGGCTCTAGGTGGCTTTTCTGCTTTCGGCAGTTGACTGTTGGTTATGAAGGAAAAGCTGGGATCACACCTGATCTTAGCTTGCTGCTGCACAAACCTAGAAAACACAAAGAAAGGGGGAAAAGGGACATCATGATCTTCTTTGTATTTGGCTCCAACACTCAACCATTTTTCTTGTAGGTTGTGAGTTAGTTTCTCCACTATAGGCTTAGTACCGCTAGCGGTATCTAAATGTGCAAGTCCTCTCAAATAGCCTTCTTCTTTGGCACACTGGACTTCCCAAAGAATATCAGCCAGCTATTGCAGTTTAAAATTGTCTCTGCTGTTTAGCTTAAGGAAAAACTCCAGTCTTTTCATTAGAGCACCTTCGATTGCTTCTGGTGATCCATATCTTTCCTCTAGCCTTTGCCAGGCCATATCAAATCCTGCTGAAGGGTTAAATATGTGCATCCTGTGCATCCTTCTTGCATGCTCTGCTGACTCAGTCCCAAGCCATATTATCATCAGGTCTAGCATCTCATCTGCTGGTAATTCTAATTCCCCGTACACACTGTCAGATTTTCCGACGGAAAATGTGTAATAGGACCTTGTTGTCGGAAATTCCGACCGTGTGTAGGCTCCATCACACATTTTCCATTGAAATTTCCGACTCACAAAGTTTGAGAGCTTGCTATAAAATTTTCCTACAACAAAATCCGTTGTCGGAAATTCCGATCGTGTGTACACAAATCCGACGGACAAAGTGCCACGCATGCTCAGAATAAGTTAAGAGACGAAAGCTATTGGCTACTTCCCCATTTATAGTCCTGACGTACGTGCTTTACGTCACCACATTCAGAATGATCGGATTTTCCAACAACTTTGTGTGACCGTGTGTATGCAAGACAAGTTTGAGCCAACATCCGTCAGAAAAAATCCTAGGATTTTGTTGTTGGAATGTCCGATCAATGTCCGACCGTGTGTACAGGGCATAAGTCTTTGACTGCATTCAGAAAAGAAGACTTCCATGCCCAGTAATTCTCAGGGGAGTCATCAAACTTGAGAAAGCCTGAATTAACCATTTCTTTACGGATAAGATATTTAGTGACATCTTGTGCACTCTGGTGTTTGGGTTGCTGTAGTAAGGATTCACTTGGCCCGTTCCTATATGTCTCTAATGGTTCATCATTTTTTTTTTTTAACCAAAAAAGTCAGTTTATTGAGATATGAACCAGTTATACATATACAATTGCATTTGAGTCACGTTGAGGCAAATATATACATTTCAGCATGAGAATTACAAACATTAGAAGTCACATCAAACTTCATCTCTATGTATAGATGTGTACATATCATTTATATTTAGGCAGAATAAGTCTCATATTGATCACAGTTTCCAAAAGCAACATCATATATTGCAAGTTTCACCATCCTCCAGCCAATGATCCAATATATTGGAATTTTTTTGCGGGCGACCTCTGTGGGTATATATAATTTTTCTATAGGGAAGGGTATCATTTATTTCTTTTTTACAATTTTGTATTGTTGGGGGCACTGCCTGCATCCAAACCTTAGCGATTACTTTCCTTGCAAGGAATAATGTTTCATATATAAATATAGCTAGATATTTATCTACATCAGTGTCAGGTAGTAGTCCTAGGAGCCATAGTTTTGGATCAAGACCCACTGGTGAGCCCATAATGTCATGTAGAAACTATACTACCTGTAACCAGTAGGTTTGTATGTTCGGGCAGCTCCATATTAAATGGTAGAATGAACCCGGGACCAATAAACACATAGGGTACATGGGACTTCTATTATGTTGAAACTTTGCCAGTTTTATAGGTGTAATGTATGTGCGATGCACAATATTCAGTTGTGTAAGCCTATCCTATAATTTAGGGGAGGCCGTCTTAACTCCTTGCAAGATTTCTACCCAGTCTGTGTTATCAATTGGGCCTATGTCTTGTTCCCATTTTTCTTTAGCTGATTGGGAGACTTTATGTGATCTATGGAGTCTAAGGGTATAATACAGATTTGATATAAGCTTAGTTGAGTCTGCCCCAAGTATAATGCCGACAACCGGCGGGGTGTCAAGAGTAATATTAGTGGAAGCCATCTGCGCTCTAAGTGCATGCCTGAGCTGTAAGTATCCAAACAATAGTTGATTTGGAAGTGAAAATCTTTCCTTGAGTGATTGAAAACTTATAGGCCCATTTTCTGTTAAGACATGCGACAGATAAAGGATACCATACGCTGCCCAGAGCTGGGGATCAGGTACAGTTCTCAGCGCAGGTAAGTGATCATTAAACCACAACGGGGTGTGCAAATGTATATTGGACTGATTTTGTTTCTTGGTTGCTATTTCCCAAATTTTCTGATGATGTTTCAACATGCCCGTGTTGAAACGTGAAATATTATGTTGATATTGTCCCTTTCTAAAAATTACCTGTATAGGGGTAAGTAATAGATTTCCCGGCCCATCACACACCAAAGACCTATATCGCTGAGATGCAGAAGTGTTGAAGTAGTATATGTGCGACAGTTGTGAGGCCACATAGTAATCTTGGATATCAGGGAGAGAACATCCTCCTTCAAGAGTGGGATTTTTAAGAATATGCCATGCTAACTTATGCCTCCCTGGACCCCATACAAAGGAGTTCAATATGGCTTCCATTTGTTTGAATACTTTAAGTGGGATGTACAAGGGAGCATGCCATATCATATATAAAATTTTGGGCAGCAGGATCATTTTTATTAAGTTGATTCTTTTTTTTTTTCCATCAAAGTTTTTTATTAGAGGCAAATGCAGTTTAACAATCAAAGCAACATTGCAGTATTAATCTGGTACACATGTACATAACATCGAATAAACATCAGGTGTACAGGCTATCTTCCAGACTGGGTTGCAGTAGTTAGTCTATGTATTATGATGTTGTACTTCCCAAACTGGAGGCGTGCAGGAATGAGATCTCGTTTGAGGTTTTAGATTGCCTCAACCAGCTGGGTGTCTGGAACTAACTAAGTTTGTATGACATAGAAAATAACAGTCAATTAGCTCTGAGTGCTCTAAGAGAATTCAATATACATGGATAGGGAAGAAATAGTAGAGGAAAGAAAAGAAAGCAGGTATAGAGAAAAGGATTACCTGCGAGATGGTAATGTCTCTCTCCCTGGTCGCCGCGTTGCGCTAGGGGGTGGTTAGGGGAGAGCGACAAGAACCTTTGCCCTTTAGAGCGTTAACCACTCATCAAATGATCGTACTCTGTTGAAACCTTAAAATGAAGCCAAGTGGACCATGTCTTGTGGTATCTTTCTATATCCTCGGAGGTTTGAGCCAGTGTGTCTTCCATGTGACAGACCTCGGAGACTTTCTGAAGCCACTCCTTTACTGATGGAGCCTGAGTGCTCTTCCAACGGAGCGGTATCAGGGCCTTAGCGGCATTCAGTAGATGCTTTGTTAATGATTTTTTATATCTTTTATACGGGAAGTTGGAAATGTGAAGCAAGCAGCAGGCTGCATCGAGAGTGATTCTGGTATCCGTGATCTGTCGCATGGTGTCCCTCACCCCAGTCCAGAAGGCCTCAAGGACTGGGCATTGCCACCATATGTGTAGGAGAGTACCAGTCTCTCCTACACATCTCCAGCATTGGTCCGATACTTCTGGGAACCATGCTTTGAGTTTGTGGTGTGGCATACCAATGTGTCAGGAGCTTGTATGCCATTTACTGCGTTTTGGTACTAATAGAGCATTTATGCGCTAGCGTACAAGCCATTAACCACTGATTGTCTGTGATGTCTCTCTGCAGAGTCCTAGACCACTCTTTCCTAAATCTGTCCTCAGTTGTTGTTATGGAGTATTGTAGCCATGTGTATGTGACAGAGGTTTTGACAAGGTCATCGCCCTTGTGACACGCTGTCTCCAGTTGAGTCATTGGCCTTTGGAAGTAGGGTTGTTTAGCCTTATCAGTGACATAGCTACGGATTTGGAAGTATGACCAGCGAGGCAAGTGAGGAAGTTTGTTGTCATCTTTCAGCACAGAATAGTCTTTAACTCTGTCGTTTCTGAGGCAATCCCCCGCAGTAAGTTGTTTCTGTGGGTCTTGAGACTGAAAGGCTCTGCCGACTAATCCTGGGGCAAATTCTGGGTTATCTTGCAATGGAGTTAATGGGCTAAGTTGTGATGTTAAATCAAACTTCTTAATCACCTTCTGGAAGACGCCCATAGTGGTCCCAGTCAGTGGGTGTCTATTTATAGAATGATGTTGGCTTCTCCTTGGGCCTAGTTAGGAGTGCAAATTTGATTCTGGGTCATTTGTGACCCCAAAGGAATCGTATGAGAAGAGACTGTAGTTGTTTAAAGAAGTTCTGTGGGATTCTGACAGGTAGTGACCTCAGAAGGTACAATAGTCGGGGAAGGATAGTAATTTTGAGAATGGCGGCTCTTCCGAACCATAAGAAGTATTTGAAGTTCCAATTCTGTAAATCTGTGGCAATGTTTCGCAGCATATGTGGAAAATTTTTGTCTGAAATTGTCACCAGTCTCGGGGATAGCAAAACTCCAAGATACTTGAGAGTGCTTGTTACCCAGCGAAATGGGCAATTCTCCTGAGTTCTGGTAAGTGTGTCTGCTGTCAGTGTGACATTCATTGCCTCAGATTCAGTGTAATTGATTTTGAGGTTAGAAATGTAACCATAGTGTGTGAATTCTTTCATTAAGTTTGGAATTGTGGTATGTGGCTTGGTTAAGAAAAACAAGAGGTCGTCGGCATATGCTGCTGTCTTGTACACTCTATTGGCCACTTCAAAAGCTGAAATGGATTGGTCTTTGTTAACCCGTCTGATAAATGGCTCTAGTAATAAGATGAACAGTAACGGTGACAGGGGGCACCCCTGCCTGGTCCCGTTGGAGATCGGGACTTGTTTGACAGAATGCCATTTACTTTTATTTTGGCGGATGGGTTTTGATACAGGGCTGTAATCCATGTCATCATATGCGTGCCCAGGCCAACATGACGGCAAACTGCCAGCATGTAGTCCCAGGAGACCCTATCGAAGGCCCTCTCCGCATCTGTGGACAGGAGAAGGCCCTCGAGACCCCGAGAGTGTGCCGCATGAGTCAGAAGTAAGGCCTTGATGATCTTATCTCTTGCCTCTCTACCCGGCATAAACCCAACCTGGTCCGGGCCAATTAAGGAGGGGAGGAGAGGCTTTACTCTGTTAGCTATGATTTTGGATAGTAGCGTGAGGTCTAGATTTAGTAGCGAGATGGGTCTGTAACTCGAGCACTCCATGGGGTCTTTTTCTGCTTTAGGTATCACTGCTATGTGAGCTGAAAGAAAGTCAGGCGGGACCTGTCTGGGCATAGAGAGGGAGTTCAGGGCCTTGATGATAGAATGTCACTAAATGTTTTATAGTAGGCGGATGTATAACCATACGGACCTGGACTCTTTCCAGACTTAAGTCCCTTAATTGCCCCCTAAATCTCCGTAAGTGATATCTGATCTTCTAAAAGGGTCATCTCGGCGTCCTCCAACTGTGGGAGACTGCTGTCAATCAGGTAGTCCTGTATGGCCTGCAGTCTATCGGTTGGTATTATAGAGGGTCTATGTTGGTGTGGTAGATTGTAGTTTTGAGTAATATTGATGGAACTGAGCCGCTATTGCTTCTGATGTGACTTCTAGTGTCCCGTCTTGTGTCCTGATACCCGATATGACATTGGTGGAGTTAGCCTCTCTTAGAGCCCTGGCCAAAAACCTACCCGTCTTGTCTCCTGACTCATAGTAAATTCTTTTTTTAAAGAATAGCGATCTCTTAGTTTTGGTCTCAAACAGTTGTTGTAGTGTTTTCCTGGTATCTAACAATTCCCTGGCAGACTGAGTAGCCAGGGACTGTTTGTGTATGGTTTCTAGCCTACGTATTTTGTTGGTCAAGTCACAAATTTCTTTCTCTTGCATTTTTTTGCGTTGGGCGCCCATCTTAATTAATTCCCCCCGTATTGTGCATTTATGTGCTTCCCATATCATCATCGGGTCCATGTCGGGTGTGTTGTTGGTTATGAAAAAGTCAGAGATAGATGTCCGGATGCGGGGGAGCAGTTCAGGGTCTGTCAGGAGAGAAGTATTCAATCTCCACGTGTTTGGCCTGGGCAGAGAGGAGTATAAATCCACCCCCAGAGAAATGGGCGCATGGTCTGAAATTGACTGAATACCTATGTGGGCCTCTGTCACCATCTGTAAGTCTCTTTGGGAAATGTATAGATGATCAATACGCAAGTATCGATCATGGGGAATGGAGTGGTATGTGAAATCTCGAGATTTTGGATGGAGAAACCACCCGGCATCAACCAACTGTAGTGAGTTTAAAATTTGTTTGATTTTTTTGAGTGCTCTATATGATGCATGACTTTCCAGTGGAGGAGTCTACTGTGGGGTTTAGGGGAACATTGAAGTCACCTCCCATAATCAAGAGCCCTGATGCAAAGCCCTTGAGTTCCCCAATGACCTTTTGGCAAAAGGTGACCTGAGATGAGTTAGGAAAGTACACATTTGCCAATGTCACTGTCCTGTTTCTATAAGTCCCTTTAATGAAGATATAGCGACCCCCTGGGTCTGCCAACCTGTCAGTAAGGGTGAAGGGGGTATCTTTACTAATTAGAATTGTTATCCCTTTAGTTTTTGCAGTGTCATTAGTTGCGGGGTAGGCTGCGGTGAGGAACGCATTAGTAAGTTTAGGAATTTGGTTGGTCCTAAAGTGTGTTTCCTGTAAGAAAACACATTGTTGCCTACCTTTCTTCAGTTCCCTGAGTAGAGAAACACGCTTCTCAGGAATATTCAATCCCCTGATATTATGTGAGATCACCAGGGGTGTCCTCCCAAATGACGAGAACGCCATCTCTAGAATTCGGTGGTGGGAGGGTGCTTCAATCTAGCTCTGCGAAAACAAACCTCAGTTATTCGGTGTTTAAGGTACTTCTCAGCAAACCAAGGAGAGAGATCACAGGAGGGTTACAGGTAAAAGAAAGGAAGAAAAGAAGAAGTAAGATCAAGAAAAAGAGGATTCAAAGATAGAGAGCGAATCCTATATAACCGGAGTAACTATGAGAGAAGACAAACTTTAGATAGTATTTAACCGTCTCTAAAGCGTATGGTTAGTGCACCTGGGTCGTGAAACCCCCAGCCCAGATACACTTCGTGGGTAGGCCACCACCGGGGTGGCACAGTCACATTTAGTGGTACCATGGTGGAGATCTAGACTAGACCACGGTGATATTATAAAAACAAAAAGAAAAGCACCAAAAATGTGAACGAGGAGGTGTATAGAAAAACAAAAAGGAAAAAGAACGACACAGCCTGAAAGTATAGGCCAAATATAAACTAGTGTCATTAAGGATGAACCCTGTGGAGGGAGTAAAGAATGTGTCTCTCGAAATCTATAATCATCCCTGAAGTCTGTCTCAGACGTATCTTGTTCCCGCCGGGAGCATCCACATGGAGTGTTTCTCCACCCAAGTTCCAAGATTCCCCGGATCCCTACAGAAGGGGTACCAAGGTACAACTATACGTATTGACCAAGTACAGTTCCTAGAAACGGTGTCGCCCATTAAGCTGATCACGACACGAGCAATGTATCAGCCCACATTTGTTGCAGTCAATGTCATTGTTGTCAGGGCGGAAGTTTTGCTCAATCTAGGTTGTTTCTGCACGGAGTGTTCAAGTATAAATCCTCTGGTGGTGTAATAGGGCGTACACACGGTTGGACTTTGTTCGGACATTCCGACAACAAAATCCTAGGATTTTTTCCGACGGTCGTACAAAGTTGTCGGAATTTCCGATCGCCAACCACGCGGTCACGTACACCACGTACGACGAGACTAGAAAAGGCCGGTTCAGAACCAAGCGCGGCACCCTTTGGGCTCCTTTTGCTAATCTCGTGTTAGTAAAAGTTTGGTGAGAGACGATTTGCGCTTTTTCAGACTCGTGGCTTTCAGATCGTTTTCTGCCGTTCAGTTTGTGCTTGTGGGTTTGTATCTGCTCTTCAGTGCGTGCAGTCAGTTCATATCAGAGTTTTCTGTGTGATCTTGCCTGCTCGTTGCTGTTTTTCAGGTCGCTCTTCACAGGCCTTGCTGTTCTTCAGTGCGTTCTGTTACTCCGTTCTGAGCAGCCGACCGTTTTCTAGCCATGTTGCATATACGTACTCCTCGTAGAGTTCGTGCTGTGCGGGGGCTTGGTGTTGGGGTTCTTACCTTGACACAAGTCCAGTCCATGAACAGGGTGGGGAGGAGATCATGGACCAAGAATTGGTTGCTCCAGCGTTTCCAGTTCTGTCACATGCCTTTGCTCCGTGAGATCCGTGAGAATAATCCTGACAATTTCAGGAACTTTCCCCGGATGACGGACCCCGTATTTCACCGTTTGTTGGTTTTGCTGACCCCTTGTATTAGCAGGCAGGCTACCTGCATGAGGCAAGCCATCACTCCGGAGCAGAGGCTCATCGCCAGCCTGCGGTACTTGGCGACTGGGAGAAGCCTGCAGGACCTCAAGTTCTTGACAAGCATCTCCCCCCAGGCTCTGGGGATCATTATCCCAGAGACCTGCCATCATCCAGGTAGTGCAGAAGGAGTATATGAAGGTAAGATTTTTATCCTTTTATATAACATTTTATTGTCTTTAATGTTTGATAATATATTGTATTTCTTTCCTCATTCCCTAATTACCATGCTTGTAATATGCTGTGAATGTCCCCTTTGTCCTCATGCATGCTGGATTTTTATGTAATTATTATTTTAGGTCCTTCATACATATTTGCCCTTCACTAACCTCCCAAGCATGGTGTCTCCTGCCCTATATTCACCTTATGTAGTCACTTAACAATGTATTTTATCAGCTCAATAGTAGTGCTTTACCCCAAACACCCCCTAAAATGTTTGGTAATGTTATTTTTGATTTAAATTCAGGCCAGAGGCTTTTTTTTGTGGTGTCCCCAAATAATTTTTAGTAACCCTCCCTCCCCCAACTGCTAAGTCAGCTGATCCCAAATCTCTATCTACCCTCAATCATCTATCTGCTGACTTTGCCAAACCTATACACACTATACCCTTCTCTTTTGTGGTCAGATTTATGGCTGAATTACCCAAAGCATGTAGTGCAAGGGCCTGCCTGTATACTTTCCAATGGTACTGTTTAAAGTTTTTGTATCCTATTATTATCTTGATAGGTAATAGCAGAATGTCCAAATGTCCTCAAATGTGTACAGTGTGTATTTATATCTTTGTATTATGACACTTCTTACCTGTCCAGTGGGCTGCCAATAGTGTAACTAAGGAGGGGCTGTTCAAAGTAATACCCATTATTTAGGCATTCATCTCTCAATGAAGTGAAGAGGGTTACCAGTCCAAGATTTCCACACACCCCATAATGTTAGAAATGGCCCATGAGAGGGGGGGGGGATATGATAGGTGTACCTTATACTTTGGCCTTGTTAAATTCCCCTTAATAAATGCTATCTGGAGGTTGCCCCAGAATGTTTGTGTCTAATCTGCTTGCCATGTTTCAGAGTAAAAATAGTAATGTTTATTGTTTTTTCCTCAACAGTTTCCTTCCACGCCACAGGAATGGCAGACTGTGGCCTCCCACTTTGCCCAGCGGTGGGACTTTCCTAACTGCGGAGGGGCAATTGATGGGAAACACGTCCACATCGTCCCACTACCCAACTCGGGGTCGTACTATTATAATTACAAGGGGTTTAATAGTATAGTGATGTTGGTGGTGGTGTCGGCTAATTACGACTTCTTGTATGTGGACGTGGGGAAGAATGGCCGGATGTCCGATGGTGGAGTCATCACCCAGACGGAGTTCTACAGGCGCCTCCAGAATGGCAGCTTGGACTTGCCAGCTCCAGAGGACAATGTTGAAGGACTCCCATTTGTGTTCGTTGTTGATGAAGCATTTGCGCTGGGGGACCACCTGATGCGGCCATTCCCGATGAGGACCCTCACCCCGGAAGAGAGGGTTTTTAATTACCGGCTGGCCAGAGCCCGAAGAGTGGTGGAGAACACATTTGGAATCCTGGCCAGCCGGTTCCGCCTATTTCTGACACCTATCCATATGGCGGAGTATAAACTGAACCATATAATACTTGCGTGCTGTGTTCTCCATAACTTTTTACTGAAACATTCGGCCAACTATGCTGGCTCAGTTGAGGCTGGAATCCTACATCAAACCACACTGACGGCGCTTGAAAGTGGCCGTCCTGGCTTGCCCTCCCTGAGTGCCCGTGATGTCCGATTACGCTACCTGGAGTTCTTTGCGGGTAGGGGGGCTATCAATATGCCAGACAATATGTGAAGCCTTTTTCAAATAAAAAAAAAAAGAAAATCTTTGTGGACATTTACTGCTTGTGTTTGTTTTAGCTGACCCTGACAGAAATGTTTTGAGTGCAGAAAATGTCGTGATTGGGTAACCTTATACAAAGCACTGTTGGGTATTATTTCCTAAATGCAAAAACACATTTCACTACAAGTGCACTTGCAACTGCACTGAAACTGCACTTGTAGTGCAAAGAGGATTTGCCCTTAGGAAATAACCCCCACTTTTGCATAAAACAGCTATTACATCACCCCAAAAGTGTTGTAGTGTTGAGACAATAATCCACACATTCTTGAGTAAGCCACTTTTTTATACCTGCACAATCACATGTGCATTTACCAAAGGTTTTTAAAACAAACCAACATGTTTGTTGTATAACAATTTTTACAGTAGCATTAGCAAAATTCGAAATGTCCATTTCAGATAAAATAGGCCTGTGTAAAACCAACAAGAAAGCCAAAAAACTTGAACTTACAAAGTTCACATTAGGTAAAACCTGAAGGCTATATCAGACATCAGTATTTAGGAACTGGGTTTGATATAGCGTTCAGATGGGGGGAAATCACCCCTGGAAAAGCCAAATTTGGAAGATGCACACCAATTTCCCAATGTCAACATGTGCTATCTGCCATCAGGGGGGATCAAGGGACGAGTTTTGGGGGAGCAAGCCCTTCCTCAACGCTACTTTATAATTGAGGAAGGGGTTGCACCCCCAAAACGCGTCCATTGATCTCCCGTGATGGCAGATAGCACATGTTGGCACACTGTGTGCATCCTCCAAATTTGGCTTTTCAAAACATTGCAAAAAAATTTAAATGATTGAACCACAATCCAAAAAGTGATTTTGTGGGGTTTAAATTCGCCCCAAAACATCAATGATGTTATTTTTTTTAATAACATCATGGATTTTTTGCTGGATGTTTTGCAGTTCGCCATTACACCCCATGATCTCCCCAATCAGGATCAGGGCACTTTCTGAAGTAAAGCGTTCGGAATCCACAACCTCACAATCACCTAAAAAGAGATAAATTTTAAAAAAACAGGTCTCAAAAATCTGCCACCATCCATCTCTTTTACCTGAGTCTGTGGTCGCAGACACTCACCTGTTGTGGTGCCAATCTCCACCACATCTTCTTCTTCCTCCTGCTCTTCTTGGGTTTGGGGTATTTCACCTTCTTCCAGAGGTTGGGGGTCTCTGGTCTCCTCGGATGAGGGATGTCCTCCGAGTCTTTTCTCCCCTATGTAAAACAAAAATGTTAGAATTAGCACACAGATATTTGATGGCAGAACTAGAAATAGGAAACATTGCTTGGAAGTGGGGTACAATTGTCTATTTTAGCCGAGTTCCAAGATGTATTTTTTTTATTGCCCTTTGTCAAGCTGCAATACTTTACCGGTTTAGTACAAGCTTCACAGATGTAGCCCCCCCCCCTATAGTATACACTGGAGTACCTGTGTGGCCCCTAATAAAAATGGTGTCCTTGTGTCCCACACTAGTGCTCCAGTGTCCAGATGTGAAAACAGCTGCTCAGTTCCCTCTCCTTACACACAATCTAGTTTGCATTTCATTCTAGTAACAAACCCATCTACACAAACAAATATTTGGCATCCAAGAAGGCCCCAAAAAAATGTGGGAAAATGCATATGGCCTAAACAATGGTGTTCTAGAGGCCGAAAGAAAAATGTTTGATACGAACGAATAATGGGCCCATGAACAATAAAGTTGCCCTTTTAAACGTTACAATTAATAAAAGCATATGGAGCAGCACGAACGTAATAAAGACAGAAAGAATAGGAACACAGCACAACTACTTACTTTTTTGCATCACTCTCCGGATCTTTCAGTACTGCTCTGGCTCTCTCAACTTCAGGTCCGACCACCGCTTCCTGAGCTGATCTTTAGATCTTCGTACCCTGAAATTCCTGTGAAGGCTTTTGATCACTTTCGCCATGATCTTGGCCTTTCTGATGTTGGGGTTGGGGTAAGGCCCATACTTCCCGTCATAGTCGGACTTCCTCATGATGTCGACCATCTCCAACATCTCCCCAAAGGACATATTTGTGGCCTTAAAACGTCTCCTTCTGGATCGGGACGTGTCCGGATCGGGGCTTTCCTCCTCCTCCTCCTCGTTGCTATAATTAGCACACACCTGCTCTAACTCCGCCATCATGCTCTTCACCCACTGTGCGGAACGAAAAGGGGCGGGGAATAGACTAGAAAGAACGTCAGGGGCGGGCGGAGTTACACGCATGCGCAGTGTGTATAAAGCGTAACACGCGTGCGTATTACGTACGATCTGTGAGCGAAGGAAGGAGCATTGGACGCGCCGATCGTAAGAACGAAGGTAAGAGACAAACTTGTGCCTATACTGCTTCTACATTGAGGCCTATATTGTAACAAGATTAGGAGAGTTTTGTCTGACATTAGGCTTTGTCTTGTGTTGTGTCTTGCAGTGAACATGGATATGCTAATGAAAGATAATGACTTCATGTCAGTATTCCTAGAGATGCTAAGGGAGCTGCCATGTCTGTGGGAGATTAACCACCCCCATTTCAAGAACCAAGCAAAGCTGAAGGCAGCACTGGAGCAATTGTGTGAAATTGTGAAGCAGGTGATCCCCACGGCAGACATCACTTATTTAAAGATATTAATTGGTTGCCTGAGGAGCACATATCTGAGGGAGCGCAAGAAAGTCCTGGATTCACAGCGATCTGGAGCTGCAGATGACATCTATGTCCCCAGGATGTTGTACTACGACAGGCTGCACTTTCTGGCAGGCCAGACTGAACCCAGGCCATCCCTCTCAAGTATTCCTTCCACGCTTCCTTCCCCCCCGGCTGAGGCTTCTGACGCCCAACCTGGGCCTTCCAGGCGCTATGTGGAGGAGCCCAGATTGAGCCAGGTATAGCATTCCTCTAAATATTTCTGCTTGTCCAATCAATGATGTTAACTAGATGTTAGTTGGGAGTACTAATTTAGGATTGTGATTGATGATGCAAAAACTAAAACCATGTCCCTTTTTCATACACAGGGAAGTCTCAGCCAGGAGGTGGCCGGGCCGAGCCAGCTGGCTGATCTGCAGGTCCCTCCACCCCCCCTGAAAAGAGAAAGTGGCAGTAGGAGGAGTGCCCTAGAGGAGGCTGCTATAGGATTCTTTTGGAGGGCTACAGAGGTCCTGGGAGCACCCCACACCATGGAGGAGAACATTGCCTCCTTCATTGTATATAAAATGCAGAGGATGGAGGAGGGCCAACAAGTCATGTGTGAGGCCCTCATATTGGAGGCTCTTCAGAAAGGTATGAGGGGCCAAATGACACCTCAGAGACACCTTTGTGATGGTCCTCCTCCTCCTCCTGCAGGTCCTCCTCCTCGTCCTCCCTCTCCTCCAGGTCCCCCCAGTCCTTCTCCAGGTCCTCCCAGTCCTCCTCCTCCTCCAGGTCCTACTCCTCCTCCTGCCACATCTCCAACTGCACAGCCACAGCCCGCAAGGACGCACGGAAGGAAGACCAGACAATGATTGCCCTGGGTTCAGTCTGGTCGGCCAAAAAATGCAGCCTCTTGTGGTACCACAGCCTGGGGACACAGATGTCATCTACTGCTATCCGGATATCTGCGAATTCTGGACCAGACTGCCCTCCCTTACATATGGATTCCTCAGGCCACCAATTTTGATGTTGAAGAATTGATGTCTGCCGTGGGGGTCCCAGGCTTCGCTAATTTCTCATGTTGATCCAGTGTTGCCTCCCTCTTTGTTTGGTTCTGATCCCTTAATAAAGGATTTTTGTTTTGAATTATACTCTCCTATGTGTTTTACTTCAAAAATGACAGCTTGTTTGTAAGGATTCAGGTACATTTCAAATATACAATGTGAAATGAACAAGGGTCACCAACACCAAACAATCTCCTTGAGATTAAATAATAAAATATATCAATGGTGTTGGGGTAACTTGACACACAAAACACACCCAAAAATATTCTGGAGTAAAAATAAAAATAACATTGAACAAAGATCAGCCTTGGAAAAAATCCAAACATTAAAGAAAAAAAAGGCTGAAAAAAATAAATAAATAATAATAATAATATAAAACTGTCAGATGTGACAACTAATAACAATATATTCAGGGAATCCCACTAAAAAAAACACAAATAAAAGTTTGTGAGAAGTGTGTGTGAATATGAGCAGCAAAACTACTTAATTCTTGTCACATTATAAAGAAGAAGAGAGTGTGCTGTATTAAACCATTTTTAACATTGCAGCGTGACGAAAGTGCTGTATCCATTGCGAACGCTAAGTTTACCAGAACGAGCTGTCCCATCTCGGAATTTCTTCTGAGCATGCGTGGCACTTTGTGCGTCGGAACAGGCCACACACGGTCGGAATTGACGCGATCGGATTTTGTTGTCGGAAAATTTTATCTCCTGCTGTCCAACTTTGTGTGTTGGAAAATCCGATGGAAAATGTCCGATGGAGCCCACACACGGTCGGAAAATCCGACCGTGTGTACGGGGCATTAGGCTGTTGGTGTTATACCTGGAGGGGGATAAGTTGCGGGTAGTAAGTTCCGAGTCCAATTGTGGATGCTGCTGGGAGCTGATGAATCAGACTTCAGGGTTATAGGTGTAATGTTTTACTCCGCTGTTTGGGACCCGTGAGGGGTCTGTCGCCCATTCGGAGTTCCCGAGTTTTATCCGCCGCCGTGGCTATGTTTCATCCATTTGGGAAGCTGCTTCTCTGGTGTGGAGGGTGGAGAGGTGTGGGAGCTTCTGGTAAGGGGTGGTAGAGCAAATTCTTGGTACCATTCAGGCAATTCTACTCTTTCCACACCTAGGCCTTCACATAAATCTGGTAAGTCAGATGGCGAGCTCAGTATATGTTGTCTCCCTGCCAGAGTTACCACCAAAGCAAATGGGAAGCGCCACGTGTAACGTAGGTCATGCTCCCTGAGTTTGTCCAGAAGGGGGCGCAATGCTCTGCGGTTTTTTAAAGTGATTTGGGAGAGGTCCTGGAAGAGCATGATATGTTCACCATTAAAGACAATGTGGTCATTCCTGCGTGCCCTTCTCATGATGTCTTCTTTAAGTGGATAACTCTGAAGGCAGCAAATAATATCCCTGGGGGGGCCGTGTCCGGGCCTCTAGCTCTAAGGGCTCTGTTGGCTCTCACAAACTCTATATCTGTATCTTCTTGTCTTTCCAGCAGGGAGTTGAACACTCTCTGTAGTGCAGGATGATCTGATCCGAGTCCACCGTCTCAGGGAATCCCCCTCACCCTGATATTATTCCTCCTCCCCGGTTGTCTAAGTGCCTGTTCATTTCTATGAACTGTGAGGCATGCAAGTCTGTAACCTTCTCCAATCTGTTCAGCGTTCTGTCCCTGTGCCTGCCTGCGGCTTCTACAGTCGCCATCTTGTCAGTCAGTACTAAGAGGTTTGACTTCAGTTCTGTGATGGCGGCTGAAAATGTTGATTTTATGTTGGCTGCGAATCCAGACATGTCCGCATATGTGAGGGGTTTGCTGGAACGATTGCGTCCCCTACCTGGTTCCTCGACTGCCGATTGCAAGTCCTCTCTGAAGTCCTTGTCCTATAGGGCCTGCGCCATCTTGAGGCCTGCCCCACTACCTCGCTGTGCCGGCTGTGCTTTGAGCAGTTCGGAGATGCTCCTGGCGGCGGAGGAGGCTGTGGAGTTACGGCGGGATCTGGAGTGGGGTGTCTGAAGGGTCAGTTTACCCATCTCCTGGTCTGCGCTCATGGGTTGTGAGGCTGTGTTGTTCCCAGAGCTCCTCTAGAACGTGTCCATCCCGGTCGCTTGCCAAGCCACGCCCCCTTATTAAGTTGATTCTGCCCATTACCCCCAATGGTAGTCTTGACCAGGTTTGTGTTTTGGATTTAAGCACCGAGAATAAGGGTTCTACATTTAGGGCTACATACTCTCTAGGATTTCTGGTAACTTTAATCCCCAGATATTTAATCTCCGCTAATCTCTGTAAAGGAATTTCTGGTGCAACTGCTGTAGGGGGGAATTGATCTATGGGGAGAATTTGTGATTTCTCCCAATTAATTTGCAGGCCAGAGTATTTCCCCATTTTCTCTATAATTCTCAATGCTGCTCGTAATGATGGACTCTGATCAGCCCGGTACAGTATTGTGTCATTTGTGTAGAGACCTATCTTTTCCCAAGAGTCTCCACGCCTAAGGCCCACTACTTCCAGGCTCGCCCTAATTACCGTGGCCAGGGGTTCAGTAGCACCCATTTACAAACACCCTCGCCTTTGGTGTCTGGTAAAGAATCTGTACCCATTTTATAAATGTGGGGCCAAATCCATAATATTGTAGGCATTCCCACAGGTAGGCCCATTCGACAGAATCGAACTCCTTAGCTGTGTCGAGTGCCACCACCACTCTGGACCCTGCATTATCATGTTGGGCCTGTAGGTTCATGAATAATCTCTGGATGTTCATTGCCGTGTTCTTCCCCGGCATGAACCCGGTTTGGTCCTGGTGGATCAAGGAAAGAATAACTGAATTTAATCTAGAGGATAGAATCTTAGCTAATATCTTAATATCTACTGGCAATAAGGAAATGGAGCAGTATGACTCTGGGTATTGAGGGTCTTTACCTGGCTTGGGGAGGACTATAATTTGGGCTTCCTGCATTGATGGGGGGAGCACACCTATTTCAAATATTGAACAGAAAAGGGTCTTCAACCTTGGAGTAAGTGTTTCCGTTTATGTGGTATAAAACTCTAGAGGTAAACCATCTAACCCCGGGGCTTTGGATTTGGCCAATTGGGAAATTGCTGTATCAATGTCCTGGGTAGTTATGGGGGCCTCCAATGCCTGGAATTGTTCTAAATTTAGACGTGGAAATTGTATCGTGTGCTGGTATGCTCGAATCTCTTGGGGAGTGTAGTTACATTTGGAACTATAGAGTTCCCCATAAAAACGCAAGAACTTTGTGGCCACCAGTGTGGAGTCTGTGACAATTGTGCCGTCTGGCTCACGCAAGGATACTACTATTGGCGGCTTGTCCTCTAGGTGTGCAAGATATGATGTGCAAACAATGTGTGGAAATAAACCGCCTCTACCTCACATTTACTCTGCGCCAAAAAACTACTCCGAAATCTGCCGTGGTAAACCAAAACAGCTACTTTCAGATAATAAACATATAAATAAGCAATAAATCAAAAATCATAAATAAAAGGTGCCAAGTCTCTGATTTCTTATTGCAGCAGCGCTATGTGTCAGATGTCAGGACACATTAAAATAAGATCAGTATTGGAGAAGTATAGGAAAGTTCAAACAAAGCTGTAGTCTGTGGGTATGAAGAGTTCCTTTCACCAAGAGTGATCACCGCGTGAGGGGGTAACCCCCAGTGAGATTGCACAATTCCAGCAAACACAAGCCTTTATGTTGTTATCTTTGATAGCTTTCCGTCTCCTCTATCCAACCACCAGATGTGGCTAGCACTCTTGGTTAATATGTCACACCACTATTTGGTTTGATGGTTGTAGAATGGTTCAATCAGTTTCCATAATGGGCACATATATGGTCACTGTCAGTGTCTGTACCGCACACGTTTGCTTTGAATAATTGTGTTCTTCATTTGCCATTAGCGATGATATCAGTGCCTGAGCATGATCAGATCACCATCCTGGAAAAGCTCTAACCAGGAAACATACATGTGCCCATTATGGAAACTGATTGAACCATTCTACAACCATCAAACCAAATAGTGGTATGACATATTAACCGAGAGTGCTAGCGACATCTGGTGGTTGGATAGAGGTGACGGAAAGCTATCAAAGATAACAACATAAAGGCTTGTGTTTGCTGGAATTGTGGTGAGTGCAATCTCACTGGGGGTTACCCCCTCACGCGGTGATCACTCTTGGTGAAAGGAACTCTTCATACCCACAGACTACAGCTTTGTTTGAACTTTCCTATACTTCTCCAATACTGATCTTATTTTAATGTGTCCTGACATCTGACACATAGCGCTGCTGCAATAAGAAATCAGAGACTTGGCACCTTTTATTTATGATTTATGATTTATTGCTTATTTATAGGTGTGCAAGATAGGCCAGCATTTTCCCTGCCCTTTCTCCATATTCGTATATTCTAGTCTTACAGAAAAACAAGCGCTGCTTGGCTTTTTCCATCTGTAATTGTGACACCACCCGTTCTTGCATTTTGACTCCGTTGAGATTGTCAGGAGAAGGATGAGTGTTATACGCCTCTTCCAAGTCCCGTAGTGTGTTTTCCGTCATATTTACTATCATTTTAGAGGACATTTTAAGTCTATTAATCTTACCATCCAACACTCGTCTTGCATGCATTTTAAAATCATCCCGTTGCGTGTTGAATGATGAATGACAAAAGACTTTGATCAGCTGGGAAAAAAAAACTTTAGTTCTCTTTCTATAGAGCTGTGATCCGTCAATGCTGACAACCAAAATGGATTAAGTCTCCATAAATATAGAGGAGCCGTACCAAGCATAGACATCTGTATCCAACATGGGGAGTGGTCCAACAAGGCCCTAGGTGCAAATCCTATTCCTGTAATCTTAGGGAGTAACGTTTTAAAAACTAGTACGTAATCTATCCTGGACATGGTGGCATAGCTAGTGGAATGACACGTATATGCCCTTGCAGTGGGATTCCTATACCTCCATACATCAATTAACGCAAATTTCTCCATAATGTGACTTAGTCTAGTCTGTCGAGTTGCATTTGCATATCCCCAGGCTGTGCAGGACGATCTAAGTAAGGATTCATTGCCATATTGAAATCCCCCATCCAGACAGCTGGGACCGTCGGACACTGGGCCATAAAAGATAAACCTGCCCTGACCACCTCCGAGCTGTAAGGGGGGGGAATATAACACACAATCAGTAACACAGGCAGCTCTCCTATGGTAGCATGTAAAAATAAATACCTGCCCTGGTGGTCTGACTCCATGGATATGAGCTCAAATGCGGTATTTTTAGTTACCATTAAGGTGACCCCTCTAGAAAAATTGGTGTGTGTGCTATGGTACGCCCAACCAATCCAAGGCCGCTTTAGAGCAGACTGTAAGTGACCAGTGACATGAGTTTCAGTTAGAACTATCACATTTGCTTTCTGTGGTTTTAGATATGTTAGGGCCGGCATGCGTTTGATTTTATCTCTCAGTCCCCTCACATTCCAAGTCAGAAATTTAATCGTAGTCATCTAACAAAGTGTGGTAGAGCAATATAAGGAAATTATTGCATCCTCTTGCTTATATAGGAATTTTCTTTTGCCCTCTGGCAACTCAATCCCAGGGTTTGAATAGTGCTACAGGAGATCCGTGATTGGGAGAAAAAAAAAAGGGGGGGGGAGGTAACATATATACTTCTCCGGCCTTGTGGGTCTTCCCATCTTATATAACCTTTCAAATCCCTACTGACATGATTCCTATGATTTATCCAGCAGCCGGGTACAAGGAAATACTGCATGCTGAGCATGTGTAAAAGAAAAAGAGTCAGCTTGGGTTCCAATGTAGTAAGGGGGTTTGACAAACGTACTTACAGTGGCAGTTTTCCAGTATAACAGTTAAGTGGGTCTGTCTCGGCGGTCCAGCCATGTCATTGCCACGGCGGGAGTCTCAAAATATTGCACCTGATCATCTTCTTCCATCCTGAGCCTAGCTGGAAAGAGCATGGCATATTTAAGGTGCAGTACCCTTAGGCGACGCTTGACATCTTGGAATTGTGATCTCTTCCGCTGCACCTCGCTGGAGAAATCTGGATATACTGCCACGTGACCATTTTCTATCTGTATGTTTCCTCTCCCTCTTGTAATTTGCATAATCTTATCTCGGTCCTTAAAGTTCAGAAATTTAGCAATGAGAGTGTGGGGAGGCGCTCCTGTAGGTGGGGGCTTAGCTGGTATATGGTGCGCCCTTTTCACCGCAAACATCACTGAAAAAGCCTCCCGACCGTATGTGGCAATGAGGAGATTCTCCAGATACTCTGCTGGATCTTTACCTTCAGCCCTTTCAGGCAACCCAATAAATCTGAGGTTACACCTGCGAATCCTGTTCTCCATGCCATCCTGATGAGAATGGAGCTGTTGGATCTGTCGCTTCATGTCCTCTGTAGTATGCTGTAGTGGATGTAGGATGTCCTCCACATTACTTATGCGGGCTTCTGTTTCAGTGACCCTGTCTTTCACTTTAGACAGATCTTGTCTCAGAAGTGAGATATCTGTTTTTACCTCATCAATTTTAGTTAATGAGTGAGAGTAGTTTGGAGAGCCGCTATTGCATCCAGTACTTTGGCCGTTTCAGCAGTCGGACGATCATCTCCCGGACACGTGGCGGCGCCATCTTTGGCCTGCCCTTCCTCTCCTTCATGTTTGTATTTTGCAAGTTTATCCGCCCTCGTTGTTGTTTTTTTTGGTGGCGATATAGCGGGTCCCGATCCCGGGTTGAAGCAGTGTCTGTACGGGCACTTGTGCAGAGTAATCCGCAGTCAGGCTGGTATACAGGAGATTTTAGCAAGAGGAGCTCCCGTTATCTGCGTCCTACACCATCTCTTGCCAGGCCACGCCCCCCTAATGGTTCATCTTTAAATGTTCTGGCATTGCTGGCTTCATGGGTTTGTTTTCGTACACTCAGGGGTTCTGCTGGTTCTGGTTTAAATTCAGCTGACTGGGAAACTGTTTTGTTGCATTGCTGTTTAAAAGTTCTTAGACATACTACTTTGTGCGTTCTGCTGAGGAATGGGGTTTCTCAGGCACTTCTGGGCCTTTGTAGATAGACCCACTTCCAGATCGCCCAATATCAGCATAAGCTGCGGCCTCTGCACACTGACACTGAAGTATATGCAACTTTGCTTCCTGTTCCTATTTTTCTTTTATAATGGCAGCCTCTTTCTCTGCAAATTCTAGCTTGACCCGAGCTGCCTCTGCTTTGGCACAAGCTCTGACTAAAAGGGCACTTGCTGATGAAATCTGACTAGACCTTGTTGATTTTGACGAGTGTGAGCGTGTATCATCTTGCTGGACACTTGCCACGCTCTCCCTGCCTTGATGTGTCCCGGGTAGCTGATCTTCAGCCTTATACTGTCTTCCTGATCTTAGAAAAGAAAAAAATGTTTTAAAATCTCTGGCAATAAAATAATAATAAAAAAGTAATAAAAACAACCTATATTTCTTTAATGTAGATGTAAAGGGACTTATTATACTAGGGCCTCTATTTAATTTGCTATACACTCAAAGGAAAATTTATGTTCCTAAAAATTAGTTAAAAAACAATTCAAATCTACATCAGTATTCATTCCTATGGGTTTGAGAGTATTCTAACTGGAAGATCCATTTTGTTTCATTTTGGGAGACTTTGATTTTCTTGTTTTCCCCCCTCCGATGCCCTTTAATCTTATCTATGCCATAAAAAGTCATGCATATAGGATCCCTGTTATGATGGTCTCTGAAATGTCTGGAGACGCTATGTTTATTGAAACCTTTCTTGATGTTATTTATGTGCTCCCGGATCCTTACACGGCTTGATATTTTTATCTGTTTTGGTGGATCCAGGGCATTGTGTACCAGTCTATTCCTGAGGTTTGGTGCCCTTCTGTAAATAAATGTAGGTTTTAATCGTATAATCTCTTTCAAGATTCTGTCCGATTGTAAAATTCCCCAATGTTTTTTTATAATCATTTCCAATGATTTATGTTGTATATTGTATCCCGTTAGGAAGGCCATGTCCATGTTTTTATTTTTCTTCTTATGAATTTCATTTGATTTGCCTTTTCTCATCAGTTCTCTGTCCATAGTTTTTACTTTTTCCTTTAATGTCTCTAATTCCCTTTTGTTATATCCTTTTTCAATGAATCTTTTTATGATGATATCTACTTGAATGTTGTAGTTGTTGATGTTACTACAATTTCTGTATACTCTCATTAATTGGCCCTTTGGTACGTTGCTAATCCATTGGCGATGATGGCAGCTGCTGATCAGGATGTACCCATTTCTGTCCGTCATTTTAAAGAAGGTCCTCATGTTGATACGTCCATGTTCCTTAAAGAGTTGTAAATCCAAATAATCTATTGTTTGTTTGTTCCAAGTGCCTGAAAAGGTGATGCCATATATATTCTGATTAATTTCATCAAAGAACGTTTGTAGCTCAGTTTCCGTTCCACTCCAAATGATAACGATATCATCAATAAATCTCCGGTACATTTTTAAATTATTTCTCTGTACACTAAAAATTTGCTCCTCTTCCCAATGGTTGAGGAACAAATTTAACTACATTTATTTACAGAAGGGCACCAAACCTCAGGAATAGACTGGTACACAATGCCCTGGATCCACCAAAACAGATAAAAATATCAAGCCAAAAGGGCTTCTTTAAATGTGGAAAATGCCTCACATGTAGAGCCAGCAAAAAAACCAGTAAGAAAAAAACGGACTTCACATCTACAGCCAATGGAACTAAATACAATATAAGGGAGTTCATTACATGTAAAAGTATACATGTAACATATGTCTTAGAGTGCCCGTGCCACAAACAATACGTGGGCAGAATTACAAGAGAACTGCATGTAAGGATCCGGGAGCACATAAATAACATCAAGAAAGGTTTCAATAAACATAGCGTCTCCAGACATTTCAGAGACCATCATAACAGGGATCCTACATGCATGACTTTTTATGGCATAGATGAGATTAAAGGGCATTGGAGGGGGGAAAACAAGAAAATCAAAGTCTCCCAAAATGAAACAAAATGGATCTTCCAATTAGAATACTCTCAAACCCATAGGAATGAATATTGATGTAGATTCAAATTGTTTTTTAACTAATTTTTAGGAACATAAATTTTCCTTTGAGTGTATAGCAAATTAAATAGAGGCCCTAGTATAATAAGTCCCTTTACATCTACATTAAAGAAATATAGGTTGTTTTTATTACTTTTTTATTATTATTTTATTGCCAGAGATTTTAAAATAAAATTAATTTTTTTTACACTTTATCTTGATTGCTCCTCTAAAATAAGCCCTCTTAAACACACAAAAACATTTTTACATTTTATATTTATAATTGCACCAACACCTGTATATTCATCAATTTATTTATTTATTGGGACAGTTTTCAAACACGGATATAGAACGGCGCCATATCTACTTTATTTTCTTTTCAATCATGTACTCCACCTAGTGGTAGTAATTAGTAGAGGCAGCAGTTCTCCTTTTTTGTTTTTTTGGTCAGTATTTACTTCCTTTGCGCGTAATCATTCACATTTCCTTCCTGATCTTAGATTCTGTCTGTGCAGGAACTAATATCTCCAATCTTGTTGCACTATCACCTTTTCACTGTTCCGCTCTCAAAACACTGACTATGTGTGTTTCTAAACGGATAGCTAAACACTTGTCAGAGACTCCAGTAAACGGAAGCCCAATGCTTGATTTTTCTACCAAAGTAATCCAACTTTATTTTACTTCTTTTATATTTATTTTTATTTTTTTGAAAAGGTGATGATGTCTTAAGCCCCTTGAGAGAGAAACAGACATGCTGCATCCATGTAGAATGACAATCTAAAATGGTTGAAGAACTTCCTAAAACCAAAGGTCACTTCCTGTCTGAGAATATTTAATAACTAAAGATAAAACTGCTACAGACTTTGGCCACTAGATGGCAATGGTAAACTACACATTCTATATAAATAACTATAACTAAATTAGCCTGCAAAGGCAGCACAACCAGCCTGCCGGATTTTTCATGCGATTTTTGTTAACTGTGTTCTCCTGGCAGGGGCGGCTCACCACCCCCACCCCAGGAGAACACAAGGGCTCCGCAGGAGGAATTCCTCTGTGAACACTGTCTGTGGTTGCTAGCAAGAAATTCACTCCATCTATGGCCAGTAAAGTTGGGCGAATGGTTCGGTTTGAGCAAAAGTTTGGCCTGAACATAGCCTGTTTGACCATTTGGCAAACACCCGTTTGGCGGGGCATTCGGCAGGTGTTCGCTCCCCTGGATGCCCTGGAATGCACTACATGCTGCACAGTGAACTCTAGGCCCTGATTGGGCAAAGATTTACCCAATCAGGGTGCAGTGAATAGCTGATTATTAAGGAGAGGTGCCGGGAAGCTGGCTTCGGCGTCCTTAACAACCAATGAGTCTTCAGCTGTCAATGGGCTTACCCGCTGACAGCTGAATTAAAAAAAACATTGCCGGCAATAAAAAAGTGAAAAAAATCTGTGATGATTGTGGGAGCCAATCAGCGGGTCTGGCAGACCCAATGTCCACTGGGACCCACCGAACATTCTGGACAGAAGCAGAACGGCGGTCTGCCTATGTATGTAAACAAAGCAGATCATCGTTCTGTTAGTAGGGAAGACAGAGATCCTGTATTTCTGCTAAGCACCCCCCACACAGTTAGAAAGCACTTCCTAAGAACACATTTAACCCTTTGATCACCCCTGATGTTAACCCTTTCCCTACCAGTGTCATTAGTACAGTGGCAGTGCATATTTTTTAGCACTAATCACGGTATTGTGTCACTGGTCCCCAAAAGTGTCACTTAGTGTCCAATTTGTCCGCCGCAATGTTGCAGTCCTGCTATAAGTCGCTGATCGCCGCCATTACTGGTAAAATAAATAAATAAAAAAAATTCCATAATTCCATAAAAATATACCATAGTTTGTGTTGGGGTACATGTATGTTCTAAAAACAAGTGAACCCTCGTATGATATCCTGATTAGAGTGTACCTCAAAAACCCATTCAGATCTGGAGATCATTCCGACAAGAAATTATGACACACACGAGGCATGCAATTCAGAAATGATCCAATCCTTTACTTCCCTATTTTCACTTATATAACCAACATGACATCACAACAAAAGTCCAACCCCTTCATTAACATATGCTAAATTTGCAGACATACAACTAACCAAAATAGAACATAATTTCTTCATACAGAAACTGTCAACAAGAAAGGACTTCATGCGTCATTTCGGAGAAATCATATGATTTACAAGAATTTGAAACTAACTTTTGATAGACGTCACATATACATATTATTCTAAGATGGATACATATTTTTATAGCTAAAATGGTGGACAGCAAGCTAAAATATCCTTACAGTTTGTAGACACTATAACTTTTGCTCAAACGAATGAATATATGCTTATTCTGATTTTTTTTTTACGAAACATATGTAGCAGAATACATTATGGCCCAAACTGATGAAGAAATTAGATTTTTACATATTTTTATTGGATATGTTTTCTATCAGAAAGTAAAAAATATTGTTTTATTTTTCACAATTGTCAGTCTTTTTATGTTTATAGCGCAAAAAAATAAAAACTGCAGAGGTGATAAAATACCACCAAAAGAAAGCTCTATTTGTGGGAAAAATTACATCAATTTTATTTTTTTATTTGGGTACAGTGTCGCACGACTACGCAATTGTCTGGTGAAGTAACGCAGTGCCGTATCACAAAAAATGGCCTGGTTATGAAGAGGGGGGGTGGTAAACCTTCCGGAGGGCAAGGTGATTAAGCATCGTTCTGTTTGGGAGTTCTGGTGTGAATCGAACAAGGGGGTTTCAGCCCATCTCTAAGGCTGGATTCACACCTATGCATTTTTAGTGATTTTTGCATTTTGCAGATTTGCACTACAGAATGTATTCCATAGGAAATCATGTTAAATGGACTGTAGTGCAAACCTGCAAAATGCAAAAAGCACTAAAACTGTATAGGTGTGAATCCAGCCTAATGGCCAGCCTTAAGCCTCAAGGCTGTCTTCTTACACAATGGCAACGTACACCCTTCAATACCTGCTGGCTATGCTGCACACATAAAAGAAACATATGAAAACTTATAACTGTTGTTGAAGCACATTCAGTACACCAAGTACAACTGGATTATTTGTGGAGATCTGAAAGTAGTGGCTCTGCTACTTGGAATGCAGCTTGGATATACCAAGTACTGTTGTTACATATGTGAAGGGGATAACTGAGTCGCATTTCAAAAAAAGAAATGACCATTCCAAAAGAATTTGTTCCAGGGAAGAAAAACACATGAACCATTTTTTAACCTGACTAAAAGATGTTTTTGTCTCTGCTTCACATTAAACTTGGACTGCTGAAAAATTTTGTGAAAGAGGTGAAAAAGGAAGGTGAAGGTTTTCGTTTTATGAGACAGATATTTCCTAGAATAATTATTATCATTGATATTACTGTTGAAAACAGGTTACAAGGTAGGGTTGCCACCTCATCCCTTTAAAACTGAACACATAATAATTACACAGGTTGTGTGACTGATTAAGGTGGTAATTAAACTCACTTGGTGTCTTATCTGAATGAAATTGGCCTCAGAACCTGTGTGATTAATGTGTGTTCCACACAGGTGTGCACAGCCTATTGCATTAGGGTGTGCACCCCAAAGCTCAAACACACTTGTGTGTCTACATGTATATAACACTGGTACAATAATCTCCTTGCTGGAACAGTGAAAGAGAAGTGAGTAAGCAATTATCTTATGGCAGAGTAGGTAAAAGAGAGATCTTTCCCATCTCTCCACTGGCACACAGAGCGACAATGCTAATGTGCACTAGATGATTAGGGTGTGCCCAGGCACACCCGGCACACTCTGTGCGCACGCCTATGGTGTTCGGGTTTAAAGGGATGAGGTGGCAACCCTATAAGGCCATGGTGTTGTGGAGGATTTATTTCTCCTATTTCATAGTAATGATCCATATCAGAGGTCAGCCATACAACTACATACTTCTTGAAAACATACTTACACTACATACATGAATTATCAGAAGGAGAAAGCTAAAAGAGAAGCTTGCTGTCGGGACAGCTTAAAGTGGAACTTTAGTTATTTTTTTCATCTTTCCTTCAATTGAACCTTCTGCCCTTGCTGTGTAATCCTTGGAAATCAAAATGATAATTTGGTGGAAGTAAATGCCTTATTCTCTGTACTTCTGCTTTCATTGCTGAAAAAACGCCTAGGCGTTTGATGCTGTTTCCTGTATTGCAGTGACTCCCAGGAGAGAAACATCAGATCTCCCAGCAATGCTCATTTTTTCTTATCTGTTCATTTACTGAGAGGTAGCTGGCAGAGGAGGAGGCAGGGACGAGGGGAGGAAGGGGGCGGAGACGAGGGGAGGAAGGGGGTGGAGACGAGGGGAGGAGGGGGGCGGGGAGATGCAGAAGAGCTAAATACAACTGAGCATGGCTACAGGGCTGGAGGGGGTTGGATGAGGGCGGGGATAAGAGGAGACAGAAAGGATCCATGTGCTTTCATAGAGAAGTAGAATGTGGTCTACTGTAGTGAAAGGAAGATTGCTCTCTCTCTTTTATGTGGAGATTTCAGCCCTGTACACTTATTACACCCCTAGGCCATCTGTGCAATCTTCCCTGGATAAGTTCAAACTCCTTATCTCATCTGCATGTGTGAGAAAAGATCATGTTACAGGACTCAGGACACTGGACTTAGCTGCAGCTAAGGCTTGTCTACTCAGTGTTTGCAGTTTGGATGAGAAATACAGAACATCATGGTAAAATAGAAAAGACTTTAGTTTGCTGCTTTCCTGTTGGAACAAGCATAGTATGTACTCTTTCCTCAGCTGTTTCTGTGTTCCATGCTGTTGATACTTTTCAATAACAGAACATGAACTTCTACAGAAGCTGCCATTCCTATCGCAACTTATAAACAACAATGTGCACCACAGTTTGCTTACTGCACAGGCACGAGACTGGGAAGTGCATACTGAGTAGCCAGCAGCACAGAAATCCAGGAAGTGAACAGGCAGCAGCTTCAGCTGCCCACAGTTAAAATGGATGCACCCAGACTCAGTGGCAGGAGATTTCTGCAGCATATTTGGCAAGTACAGAATTACAGTATATATAAAATAGTATGCAAAGTGGTTGGAGGGAAGCTTCAGAATGGCAAAAATGTTTTATGTGAGCAGACTGCAGTTCCTCTTTAACCCACGTATAGTCATATGATGTCCGCAGGTGGGATTTCCCATCCTGGGTGGGCGTCATATGATGTTCTCTGCTTCCCGGTGGTATAGGAGGGTGCGCGCGCACCCGCAGTGTCACTCGGGAGCCGATGCGCATGCCCGGCTCCCGGTTGCTCATCACAGAGCAGGAACATGGATCTGTGTGTGTAAACACACAGATCCACGTCCTGTCAGGGGAGAGGAGACAGATTGTGTGTTCCTAGTTTATAGGAACACAGATCGGTCTCCTCCCCAAGTCAGTCCCATCCCCCCACAGTTAGAATCACTCCCTAGGTAACACAGTTAATCCCTTGATCTCCCCCTAGTGTTAGCCCCTTCCCTGCCAGTGTCATTTATACAGTAATCAATTTGGAGAAGGAGATAGCCATTTATACAGTAATCAGTGCATATTTATAACACTGATCACTGTATGAATGTCAATGGTCCCAAAAAAGTGTCTGATCTGTCTGCTGCAAGGTCACAGTCATGATAAAAATCACAGATCACCGCCATTACTAGTAAAAAAAATAATAATAATAAAAACGCCATAAATCTTTCTCCTATTTTGTAGACTTTTGCACAAACCAATCAATATACGCTTATTGCGATTTTTTTTTTTACGAAAAATATGTAGAAGAATACATATCGGCCTAAACTGAGGATTTTTTTCTTTAAAATTGGGATATTTATTATAGCAAAAAGTAAAAAATATTGTGTTTTTCTCAAACTTGTCGCTCTTTTTTTGTTTATTGCACAAAAAATAAAAACTGCAGAGGTTATCAAATACCACTAAAAGAAAGTTCTATGTCAGGTCACCTGAGTCCAGGTGACAGATGCACCCCGTTGGGGTCTGGAGTGCACTGCAAAGTAGTGGACCTTATGGCTGACTGCTGCGGATGGAACACTGGGTGGTTCAGGAAGGCAGGTCCACTAGAGCAACAACACAGATCCCACTGAGAGCTGGAACATAAGATTCCCCAGGGCATGGAGTCTAAGAGCCAGCAGGTGTTCACCAGAGCCTCTAGTGTTGAGGATGGACTGCGCCACAACTGGCTCCAGGTCGCGGCCCCCAGGGTCTCCCAGCTCACGCTCACAGTAGGCTACAGGAGGACAGAGAGGAAGCAGCAGTCCAGGACAACAAAGGATAATAAGGAGATAAGCCAAAGGTCAGGGTGACTAGCAGACAGGAATAGACAGAGAACACGCTAAAAGGTCAGGGTCACAAGCAAGCAGGAATAATCAAGAACAAGCCAAGATCGGTAAACAGTATCAGACGTAGGACACAGAGCAATGAGAACATGGAAGCCAAATCACAATATTAATCAGCGAGGTTGGCTTGCAATGCACAGGTTAATATAGTGTTCCTAATTAGAGGCTGGGGTGGAGCTATGCTGAGGGAAGATTATTTAAGCAGCCAGGTGAGAGTGGCTGGCCTCTGAAGGTGAACACATGGAGGAGAGGTAAGCTGGCAGACAAACATTACTGAAATAACCATGACACTCTATTTGTGGGGAAAAAATGATAACAATTTCATTTGGGTACAGTGTTGCATGACCGCGCAAATGTCATTCAAAATGTTACAGCACTGAAAGCTGAAAATTGGCCTGGGCAGGAAGGGGGTGAAAATGCCCTGTATTGAAGTGGTTAAGTAGAAGATGTGCCCGTGTGCCAATATGCAGAACAAGGATCTTTCAAGGGCATGCTGATTTGCAGGAAAATGCATGTGGGCACAATGTACCATTGTCTCTGCCTACCGGTGCCCAGGTATGTATGTCTGATTCCAGAATTGCCACCAGGTGACCTATTTAAAGAAGAATGCTGAAACAAGAGATTGCTGCATGATCATCCACCATTCCCTTTGTTTTAAAACTGTGTTTTATCAGGATTTTCTATTGTTGTCCTGGCCTGTCTCTGGATTCTTCTCTGCTCTGATGTTCTGCTGTGACCCAGCATTATTCTGACCTTGACTCATCTGTCCATTCACTGCTGACCTCGGCTTGCTTCCTGACCAAGATCCTGCTGATTACCCATTGCTGATATCAGCTTGCCTCCTGACAATGATCCTGTTGATTACCTGTTGCTGACCTCAGATTACTTCCTGACCATAATGCTTCTATCTAGTGGTTGCATTATGCTGTGGGTCTGTTCTCCATCAGAACTGTTTATCTTAGTACAAGGAAATACTGCAACAGACACTGTTTCAACCTTCAAAAAAAAACTGATGCTTGGGCAGAAGTTTATTTTTTAGCAGTATATTTCTAAGTACTAGTCAAATATAACATTGGAATGGTCCAAGAAAAAAAAGTGCATGTTTTAGAATGCCCTTACAAAGCCCTTATGCTTATCCAATTGAGAGTTTAAGTGTATGATAGATTTGCTGTACAAATATAATCTGAATAACCCAAACAACCTGCCTGACTTAAACAAAGGGTCAAATAGTTACATAATTCCCCTAAATTATTAGCATTTCTTCTCCATTAAAGAGTTTCAGTATCACAGAAATCAAAATTTCAGAAGTTGTAGAATTTGTTATTCCGTAGAATGGGAAAATTAATCAAGGGTTTCAACAGTTTTACAAGGCACTGCATATTATTTCAGTGAACTGAAGAGCTAAAGCATAAAAGTGAGAGAATATTATAGCTACTTGTTATAATAGAGTGAATAGAGGCAACAATTTACTTCATTAGTTCAATGGACAAGGAGATGGACTGTTGCTATCGTATTTAATCACCACTAGGCTACAACATGAGCCTTTCCATATAGTGTTGATTTGCATCATTCCAATAAGAGGATTTTTCTGTACAGACAGTTACAGATGAGGCGATATACAACAAACAAAAACAAAAACTGCCATCCTTGATGAACATGGCCACAGGCACCATGGGTTTGCCGATCGGTGAGTTTGGGGGCTTTTCTTTCTCTGTAAGGCCCCTCTTACCGTTTGTCCATTATTTATTCATGCGTTACATTACCTTTTTGATCATTCATTTTCAGATATATCCTACATGCATCCACCCCTGTAGAGCGAGTCACGTCTCGCGAAAAGCGTCGGGTGTATTAGATGTTATGTATACTCATATATTTCATATGTAATGCAATCTTTAACCATGTGCAAAATTGATTGCATAAAATGCACTCACATTCGCTATAACATAAAACCGCCTTATGCAGTAAGTAATGGCCTGTTCCAAAGCTCCTCACCACCTTCCAGTAATTTGTGTTAGCTAGCCAGATGTGACGTCATGTTATATGAGGACTTTATTTTTTGCTTATTTTGAATATATTTTATGCATGTGCACATTAACACGTGTTTATTTATGACACTTTTGAGTATACTGTATATATGTTTAAATTTATATATTTAAATTTAAATATAGTCATTGAGATATAATTTTTAAAGAGTTTTGTAAAAAAGGGGTGAATATGGGTATGATATTTATAAAAAGAGGCTGCGGCTAAGATTAAAGTATATCTAAACCCTACAATATAATGTGATGAATTGTAGCTTACCAATCCTGTTCTGCTTCAGCAATCTAAGCACTGAAAGTGTGATCTCTATACCTAATCCTGTTGTGATGAGACAGCTTAATTTACAGTCTAGTAGTTGGCAGACAGTGACTTAATCTACAGTAAATTACATCCTGCATATCATTGAAAGCTTTAATCCAAATATTTGTGAAGATCAAAAGAGATGAATATCAGATAGGTCAAAAAAACATAGTGTGTCTATCTCCAGCAGAATACAGTACATGTAGTAAATGGAGGCTAAGCATAAAAAGAAGGGTGGGACTAACTACGCAGAGCATCCCCTAGCTATGGAGTGTGGAAAGAACAAAATTTGGTAAAAGTAAACAAACAACAATGCATGTGTAACATGATACTCCCCGTCAAAATCTATGATTTCAAATATTAAATGATTGAGAATCTAGTCCAAACATTAAGTGAACACCTGAAAGAGATAAAAAAGGAAGAACAAAAAAATAATAATGATATTAATAAAACATTAACATACTGTAAAACTTGAAAGTCACTACTGGTGTCTGTAAAATGACACAGAAGACAATCCATGAGTCTTTAGAGGGGAAGACAACAAAATGGATGAGTCCTTTTACCACCCTTTGAATAAAGTCATTGGTTAAAAGACGAATCCTCATCCTTTGCTGATAGGCCTGAAGCATGATTGCTCTGATGCCTTCTTAATTACCTTGATCCCTACTTTCCAAACCTTTACATCAATACTTTGTACAGTCCTTGTAATGAGACCCACAGGCCAATGAGTTTGTGGTGAGCATCCTTTTGTTTCAGTAGGACTATGTCACCGACTTGTAGGTTGGGTTTGCTAGTTTGCCATTTGCCACGGTACTCCTTCGTCTAACAACTCCAGAATACGTTTGTAAGATGCTGAACCTGCTTGTGGTGATGCTGAACCAGCAGCAAAGTGATTTGATGTTGACCCGGAACAATAAGGGGATTCTCTTCCTCACTGAACAGATTGAACTTCCCTATGTGACTTCCAACTCAAAGTAACTTGTTGGGATTAATCATTAGGTTCAATTTGTAGAGTGGGCTATCCTTAGAAAGGATGAGTTACTTTAATATGTTATCAATCACTTGTGAATACACTTCATGTTGAACACTTCGAATAATGACTTTTTCTGCTTGTGAGTTTTCCTTGATGATCGGAGGTCTTTTACAGATGTGCAATCTGCAACACTGTTTATGGTCCTCAGTATTGGTTGCAAATCATGAGCAACATGGGCAAGTCATGTGATAGCTTGTATAACAGAAGACCACTTTGAAAAGCGTTCAAAATGGTGAGAATTCAGTCTCATCTTTGATCATACAGAGGTGTTAAATGTAATGCTATTAGCTCTGCTTTCCTTATCAGACTCAGGATTAACCAGTTCAATTGTAAAATCAGTATGAATTGTGATGGGTTCATCTTTCTTGCGATACCAGCTGAGACTGAGGAAGTTTCTGTTGTCTTCTGAAATGATGAAACAGTGGATCATTTGCTGAATGTCAGCCATAACAGCAACTAGTTCATGTCTGAAGCAGAGCAAAACTCTGATAAGGTTGTTGTTTAGATTTGGTCGGGTGAGAAGGACATCACTGAGGGAAACATTTTCATGTTGAGCACTTTCTTTCTTCCCTTTTCTTTTTTCCTTTTTCTTTTTTTTTGAGCCTTAGCCAGCCAATACTCTGCAGAGAATTCCATTTAATTTGTAACTAGAAACCAGCAAAATGTTATCAATGTCTATCAATCTATATTTCAATCTTTTTATTAAGTTTTTACAGATCGACAATTCAAACATACATTGGTGGTATAGCCACACCATCAAAAAAAACATCTTACAATAACATTATACAGACTATCATAACTCTAACATCAAACAAACTTGAGCACTTGAGTCAAAGACCACTATGATCTGATCTGGCTTGTGGGGATGGTACACTCCAAAGCATGGGAGGTACCAACATTCCTCTCCTTCCTTGAGAGGTGATCCAGACTCAGCATGATCTCTCTCCAGCTTTTTGTGCATAAAGTCAATAAAGTGGCTTTCTGTTCAGGCTGCATTGTAAAGAAGGAAATCATGTTTCTGTATACTGAACATTATTTGGTAGTTTATTTTCGGAGGCACAAAATGGTAGTGGTGCCACCCAGCTGGTGAAATTTGTGCATAAAGTCAATAAAGTGGCTTTCTGTTCAGGCTGCATTGTAAAGAAGGAAATCATGTTTCTGTATACTGAACATTATTTGGTAGTTTATTTTCGGAGGCACAAAATGGTAGTGGTGCCACCCAGCTGGTGAAATTGTCCTAAATGTACTCCTTGCTCATAGTTTTTAAGTAACTCCTTGTCTTTTATTGTGGTTGCCAGCTCATTCTTTAGTCATTACATCAAACATTGTAATGGCAATATTATCACCCGAGAAATGAAAGGCCTTGTTATTGCCTTGTGTGAAGAACTGTTGCATGCCTTTACTGTAAAGTCTTCATTTGACATGGTAGTGATGTGGCACTGTTCGAAATAAGTAATGTGACCATTTGGTAGGACAAGTATGTTGAAAAAAAAATTCTGTGGAAGACCTCCTGACGTTACTCAGACAGATGTTGCCTATGATGACCCAGCCTAGATTCAGGTACTGGGCATTAGACATGTGCACTGCCAAAAAATGGCAATATAATTTAAAAGTTAGTTATTACTAGTTAGTTAGGTATTTTTTCCGATTTTTTAATTTTCCGATTTTCGTTCTTATTTTCGTTTCTTTCGTTCTTTCGAATTTTTGGATTTTCTTTCTCATTTTTAGATTTATGAATTTTTGGATTTTTGAATCTTAGGATTTTCGAATTTCTAAATTTACAAATTTACGAATTTTCGTTTCATTCGCTTTTTTTTTTTTTTTTATGTTTCATTCATTTTTTATTTTAATTTTTCGGGTCATTCGTTATGATTGAAATTTGTTATTTCGAATACATTTGTAAAATTTGTAAATTCATATTTTAAAAAGTTCAGAAATTTGGAAATTTGAAAATTCGGAAATTCAAAAACTGAATATTGGAAAATTGAAAAATCCGAAAATCCGAAACATTCGTAAGTTCGTAAATTTGGAAATTTGGAAATTTAAAAATCCGAAAATTCAAAAATCCAAAAATTCAAAAATCCATAAATTCGGAAATTTGGAAATGTGAAAATCAGAAAATAAGAAAGAAAATCCGAAAATTCGAAAGAACGAAAAAACGAGAAAAGGAACAAAAATTCAAAAATCCAAAAAAATACCTAACTAACTAGTAATAACTAACTATTAAATTATAGATATTGGAGTTACCTTTCAAATTTGGCTGTTAGTGAACATAACAAATACAAATTTATCTGAAGTTACGAATTATCCAAAATAACAAATGCCACATCTAAACAAATGGAACGTAACAAATTAATAATAATAAATAATAATAATAAAAAGTTTTTTTTATTATTTTTATTAATTTGTTACATTCCATTCATTTAGATTCGGAATTCGTTATTTAGGATAATGCGTAACTTCTGATAAATTCCCTTTCATTATATTCACTAACTGCCAAATTTGAAAGGAAATTCCAATTATTAATTAGTATTATTTCAGATTTCTCGAGTTTTCAGGTTTTCAAATTTTCAGATTTTTGTTCTTATTTTTGGATTTTCATTCTTTTGAATTTTTGGATTTTCATTCTTTTGAATTTTTGGATTTTCATTCTTTTGAATTTTTGGATTTTCATTCTTATTTTTTGGATTTTCATTCTTATTTTTGGATTTTCGAGTTTTTAGATTTTTTAATTTCCAAATTTCAGAATTTTCAAATTTTTTCAAATTTTTGCATTTTCGAATTTCTGAATTTTCGAATTTATGAATTTTTGAATTTATGAATTTTTGAATTTTTGATTTTTGAATTTCTGAATTTCCAAATTTCAGAATCTTCGAATTTCAGAATTATCAAATTTATGAATTTTCAGATGTTTAAATTCCTGAATTTTCAGATTTTCGGATATTCGAAAAATTTGTTAAAAGGGTTTTCGTCAATTCCAATATTTCTGAATTAACAAATTTGTAGAATTTTGTCAAAAAACAAATTTGTAACAAAACGAATTGCACGTGTCTACTGGGCATATGGTGGGCCACATGGACCGTTGATTTGTTGGCAAGCCTTGTGTACTGAGATGTCTCTGTCAAGAAGCAGGAGAATATCAGCATATCTGTCAAGAGCTGGTATTTGATCAGCTATGCCTCTCAAGTTAGAGTGGTGAGAGGCAGTTGCAGAAGTAGGGAACTCCTCTCTGTTGGTTGGAATCTGGTTGTACTTGATGAGAGTGGACAATGGTATTTCTATGCTGCTATGCAGATGAACTACTACAAGACTATCACGGTCACATTCCATGCACTTATTATTAGCCTTAGGCAGGCCATACATTATGCAATTTTCAAATGTTTAATTTATTTATAAATGATTTATAGGTTGGCATAAATATCTCAATCTCAGTGTTTGCTGATGATACAAAGATAAACAGGACAATAACTTCACAACAGGATATAGAAACTTTACAAGCACACTTAAAAAAAAGAAAAGGGTGAGCAAATACATTGCAAATGAGGTTTAATGTTAAAAAATGTAAAATAATGCACTTGAGGGCTAAATATATTAATGAAAGTTACTCGCTGGGAAAAACTTTTTCTACGATCCAGGATGGAAAAAGATTTGGGGGTTCTAGTGGATGGCAGGCTCAGCAATGCCATGCAATGCCAAGTTCCATCAAGCAAAGCAAGCAGATTAATAGCATGCATTAAAAAGGGTATTTACACAAGAGATAAAACTATAATTCTACCACTTTACTAAACTCTGGTCCAGCCCATTTCTGGCCACAAGTCCTTTAAGAGGGATGTGCTGAAACTGGAGAGTGTACAGAGAAGGGCAACAAAGTTAATAAGGGTACTGAAGGACCTCAATTATGAGGAATGACTACAAGCATTAAACTTATTCTACCTGGAGAGGGGATATGATAGCGATATACAAAAACCTCAATGATGATTTTAACATAAGGAAAAAACTATTCAACTTAAGGGAACTTAGATTGCAAGGATAACTTGCCACACATTTGGGGCAGTGTTGAATATTGTTAACTTGCTGCGCATTTTCACTGGCAAGTTGTACACTTACAGAGCACTTGAAACACAAGTTCTAGTTGACACATTTCCAACTTGTAGCAAATTTGCATGGCAAGTCTCTAGCAAGAGCAAAGTTGCACATGGTGAGTCTACAGCAAGAGCTCTGCAAGTCACAGTGATTCCTGTGGTGGGATGACTATTGCACAACATAACTGAACCAGAACTTGCAGCAGACTTGCAGAATGTTTGCAAAGAAAGTTGATCTGGAGTCATACAATGTCTTGCTGCAATTGTGCAACAAACGTGTGAAGTCTGGCAAGTCTAGCAATAGCTTAGCAAGTCATTTTCAAACTTGCAGCTCAATTGCTTGCTATCTGGGTTAAGAAAACACGTGACCACTCAATGAAAATGGAGGTAAAGCGGTTTAACCTTAAGCTGTGTAGGGGGTTCTTTACTGTCAGAGTGGTAAGGATGTGGAACTCCCTTCCACAATTGGTGTTGCCAGTAGGATGTGTCCATAGTTTCAAAAAACTCTTAGATGGGCATCTTAGCGAACACATTATACAGGGATGTGAGAATTGGTATTGACATAAACATACACACCCACACAGGTTGAACTGGTTGGACTGGTGTCTTTATTTAACCTTATCAATTATATAATTTTAGAAGCTTCAGCATTGACACAGGCTTTAATAAGTTGTTGGCTGAGAGTGGAAGATCTTGATTGTAGAAACTTGGTGGATCTGGATGTGTGTCTTGCAGAGGCAGAGTATTGAGTTTTAGATTCAGGGAGTTTTGCGATTCTCACCTCTGCCTTTGTCTTTGTTTGTAGTACTAAACTGTTTTTCTCTAGATTAAGCTCATCAAATCTGTGTGTGACTCTTTGGTGTGCTACCGTTTTAAGAGGTTAGTATATTTAAAGCCAGCCATAGATGGTTTAAATCTTGATCGGTTCAGCAGGGACTGGACGAAATTCAAACCATCTAAGGGCAGGTTGATCATACCCAAGTCAATCAATCGATCAACTTAGGTACAACAGGCATGTCAGATTTTTACAGATTATTTCCAGCAGCTATAGCCATTAGCCATAACCACTGTGATCTCCTGGCAGGGACGGTTCCCTCTGCCCCCCCCCCCCCCTTCTGGAAGAACGCAATAGCTCCATGGGAGGGAGCCAATGATGATGGGGAAATCAAGCCATTTTTCTTTCCTGCAGGTTTCAGGAAAGATAATCATATTATCTATGGCCTGCCTAAGGCACAGTCTTTGATATGTCTCATAGCTAGCAATGAATTGTTTGAGAGCGCCCTCTAGTTGCAGTACCCCATGAGAAGGCTGAGAAAGTCATCATATGCAATCATTAGTTTTAGACCATAACTGACATTAACCAGCAGTTCTTCTTTATCAGTTTTCTTATTCTCTTGTACCTTCCAAGTGTTTACCTTGTCTGCTTATTTTCTGATCTTGAAAAACTACTCTTGCTGTGTTTCAGCCTTCACAGAAAAAATAATGTTTTGCAGTGCATTGTGTTGACAACAAAAGAGTTAACTGGTAGTATCTGAGAAATGTATCAGATGCTTAGCGTTTTGTGTGTTTGTGGAGCATTGGCTGCTTTCTGTCTCACATGTAAGGATGAGCTTGATGTTCAGGTCGAACATAAGTTCCCATAAGCATCACAGGGGGCATGGCCTCTAACTTATGTCATCGGGTGGCCTCGCCCCATGCCATATAAGTCATTGCACACGGCGCACCCAGCATTACATCGGGAGATTGCGTTGCGAGTCAACATCGGAAGAAGAACAGAGGGAGAAGACCCAGCAAAAGAGCAGAAGATAGCAGAGAGAGAGGACAGCGCAGAGAGAAGAACTGAAGAGGGGAGAAGAACCGGAGAAGGACCGGAGAGGAGAGAACACATCTTCAGAAGAGGGAGAGGAGCCGGAGCTGCCTTAATAAAATACTTTAAAAACCTGTGTAGTGTGTTTTGATACTTTTTTTTTAGGTGAAGGGGTAGGGGTACGATGTACCCCATACTCATTCAACTAGGGTGAGGGGCCGGGATCTGAGGGGCTCCTTGTTAAAGGGGGCTTTCAGGTCATGATAAGTCCCCGCCCACAGACCCCAACAACCACCGGGCAAGGGTTGTCGGGAAGAGGCCCTTGTCCTCATCAACATGGGGACAAGGTGCTTTGGGGTGGGGTGGGGGGCGCAGGGGCCCCCTCTGCCCCAAAGCACCCACCCCCCATGTTGAGGGCATATGGCCTGGTATGGTCCAGGAGGGGGCGCTCGCTCGTCCCCCCCTTTCCTGACCTGCCGGGCTGCATGCTCAGATAAGAGTCTGGTATGGATCTTGGGGGGAACCTCATGCAGATTTTGTCGGGGGGTCCCCTTTAAGATTCTCAGCACTGCAAGTCCAATCATCTGGATCTGACTTCTGGTGCGACTTCTTTTCAAATCAATGGGCTCCCATAGGGAACCATTGATTTTGAATAGGCACAGAGAAACGCGGCTGAAAGCTAGCGTGGCTAAATGTGCATTGACGCCAATGCAGAATGAGAGCATTCTAGGGCACTTGTAGCAATTCACTCATCTCTAGTGTACCAATGCAAAGGAAATCATTTTCTCTACCTGGTATGCTTAACACTGGGAACCTCACCAAGGCCATAATCAAAATAACATTAGTAGGCAGAGAAGGATTAAATAATGCTACTTCTGGGTTGCCTAAGATGAGCTTTTTAACTGTTTCAAAGCTATTCTGGGTGGTCACTGATCAGACCATGATTGCATTTCCACATAGGAACACTCTCAATGGCTCCACAACTGAGGCACAATTGGGAATAAATATGGAATAAAATGAAGTAAGAAGAAAGCATGTAATTTCTGAAAGTCAGTGACCACTAAACACAAAGTTTAATAACTCCTGATTTCTTCATTGCCACCACCATAAGCCATTCAGATGCATCATTGTTTTAATCACACCTTGTTTTAGTAGTTTCTTAAAGTGTATTCCCACCTTAGTCAATTTTGGCAACCCTCTCTATATGTGGGGAATGCTAAGTAAGATTTTTCAGCAAGCAAAAATATAAGTGTTTTTTTTTTTTTTATCTTTTGTTTAAGTTATGCGATGTGATCGGGAACATAAAAAAGATTTATAATATCACAATTCGGCTGCAAAGTGGAAATACACTGTTTATGGGAAACAACTTCTCTTACAGAGAAGGGTAAGCATCTCAGTTTCTGATATACTATTTTCACATGATATTACACAGTATGTGCAAAGTTCATTGACTGAGGTGTAGCTAAGTGGTGAAATGTTGGACAGTGGTAGCATAGAGGAAACTGGTGCTGTCTGCTAGCTATAGATTTAGTGCACCAAAAAATTCCTGTCCATTATACCGGTAGTAGTGCATATTATCTGAAATTGAAGTGTCATATTAAGGGATGCAACTATAAATCATGGGGCTCCATTTCAAAATTTTGATGGGGGCTCCCTGGCTATCTCTTATTGATATTTCATAGTATAACAAAATTATTAATGTTTTCACACACAATTATTCTAAAAACCCTAATTAACTTTTTTTTATTAAACTCAAGCTTCTTAATTTTTTTTTTAACTACAAACCTCAGCTCCCCTCTGAGGTTTTAGTTCAGGAGAATTTCTGACTGTATTAGACATACAGGGTTAGTTTCATGTTGTAGTAGAAGTTAGGAGGACAATTCATCTACTCTGCTAAGACAGATAGGCAAAGGCTTTTTACTGCACAGAGAGGGATCTGTAACTAATGATATTCCCGAGGTCTGGCTTCAGCAAGTTTACAGTTTATTTTTCTTTAACACCCAATAGGGCCCCCTTTCTATCCTGGGACCCATAGCAGCACACACAGCTACACCATTGGTCATATTTATCCGCACTTAGAATGGTAACCTTTGGGGCAGTAACTTCACAAACCTTTCTAGCAGGAGAGGTAGAGGTATAGCATTTTTTTCAAAGTGCCGTATTTTCTTGCAATTTCAGCACTGTGCATCCTTTGCAATGCAATGTGCTGTGTTAAGCCACACATGAAGCAATACTTGTTCTATGTATATGTGCAGTTTACGTTGCTGCTCATAAATATTATGGTGTACCTTTATATTGGGCCTGAGTATGTGCCATATAAGTGAGGGAGTAATTGGATTTGTTCCAGGTTTGGGGAGCGTAACGATGTGTGCTTTTGGCCTCTCTTGAGGGAAGGCAGCTTAAGTCTGTGCAGCAGTAAACTTGGTGGTGAGATAGGGGGCTAGGTGCAAGCTGAAAGTTTTATAATACTCATTCGTAAACCCATCTGGGCTGGGTCATTTCCATGAGGGTAGGGATTTATTAATGCGGGTGATTTCAGAGTGTGTGAAGGGAGCAGTAAGCTGTTGCAGGTGCAAATGTCAGGGTGGGTAGGATCAAGTGAGATCAAAACATATCTATCTCACTATCAGGGGGTTGAGCAGTAGCCTGGTCATTTTTTAAGTTGTGTAGGGAGCCGTAATAATCTAAAAACACATCAGCAATGTGTTGAGGGTTGAGTAGTTTCTGAGAAGTTAATGGGTGGAGAAAGTATGGAATTCAGGTTTTGGTGCGTTGTGCGTTAAGTTTATTGGCCAAGAACTTTCCTGCCTTGTTACTATAGGAGTAATTTTGTAGTTTCAAGTGGCAGAGGCACTTATCGTGTTGGAGTTGAAGGAGCTCTCTAAGTTCTGTTCTTAGTTTGGAAAGAGAAGCCGTATTAGAAGGATTGGGTTGCAATTTGTTCTGCAGTTAAAGAGTGCAAACAGTATATCACTCAGGAAGGTTTTGTATTTATAAGTAAGTAGGCATTTGGTATGTGTGCAGAGTTTCAGAATTACACCTCTCATGCATGCTTTGTGAGTATTACAGAGTGTAAAGGCATTAATATTATCAGTGTTGTTAGAGGAGAAGTAGTCATTAATATGGTGTGAGAGTAGGGATTTGCTTTTGGGGTCCTAAATAAGTCCTTATTACATCTCCATCAAAGGTGTGCTAATATCCTTCTCCACTATGGTGATCACAATAGCCGCGTGGTCAGACCACGTAATGTCAGACAAAGTGGGGGAGGATACCCACTGTAACAACTATTTAGCAACAACACAAATTCTGGAGTATGAGAGGTGTCTCAATGTAAAAAAGGTATTGTCTCTCTCGGTGGTGTGTAAACATCTCCACATGTCATAAACGTCTTTGCTGTGGAAGAGGGATTCCAGGCTAGGCACTCTGTCTCTAGGGGTGGATGACATGTCCATTTGTGTATTGACTGTAAGGTTAAATTCTCAGCATATCAGTAGCTTCCCGTATTTTGTGGCAGAGAGTTTTTTTAATATCTTGTGAATAAAATGCAGCTGGTTAGTGTTGGGAGTATAGAGAGTAGACAATGTGTATGGCTTGTTATTGATATCACTTTGCAGGATGATGAAGCAATCCTCCGGGTCAATGGTGAAAGAATGAAGTGTGAAGACTACTGTGTTTCTGATAGCCTACAGTACTCCCCTTTTCTTAGAAGTGAAAGTGCATAAGAACATGTGGGGAATTCTCTGTGATGACAATTAGGGACAGCACCTGTTTGGAAGTTGGCCTCTTGGATGGCAAGAATATCGGCCTAGTGTATTTTCGCCTCCTTCCAAAGGGAGAAGCATTTTGCTGGGTGGTTGAGGCCACGGGCATTGATTGAGACAATTTTAAGTTCCATTACATCAGGTTAGACAAGTTAGGAAAAGCGTACTCACTTGCGTGTTAGACAAATTTGCCATCCGAGTAGGGCTGCTTTTCGTCCCAGGATATTTTGGTCATGGTTGAGAAGGTACCCCTGATGATCTGACTTGTTGGCCACCAGGAAAGCGAGGCTAAAGCATGAATATAATAACCAAGTACAAGTAAACATGGTAAAGAATAAACAAAGGTAAACACACATGGGTTTGGCATAGAAGGAGCAGGGGGTACAAATTAGAAAAAGGTTCAGGAAGAACTGTGTGCAGTCTAGCTACAATTCTTTGGGGGTATAAACTGGTAACTTGTAGTGTGGCTCTTGACACTGGGAATCACATATTGGTGATATGGTTTACAGTGTACCGCTATGGCCTAGCGCCCGCTCTGTAATTCTGCTTGTTGGTGATGGGGTTGCTGCTGTGGATCATGCAGGCAGCTAGTCTGATAGAATATCCCAAAAGCGTAGAAGATGAATGCCTTCTTCCATGGACAGGTGTAGTGTTGCTGTTGCAGGCTATAAGTAGCTTAGCTGGGTATTTCCACTGGTAACTGATGGAATGGTTCCTCGAGGCTTTGGTAATGGTATCCAAATTTTTACACTGGCGTAGAGTGTAGGCATAAAGATTCGGGAGTACCTGGAGACCGGCTGCTTGCTCAGGGAGGTGCTTTTTCCTTCAAGAGGCCTCCAGCACTTTTTCCTTAGCTTGAAAAAAGTGCACACTTAAAAGAACATCCCTTGGCACATGTGAAAGGAGAAAAGAGGGCTTAGGGACCCTGTGCACCCTGTCTATAGTTAGGTCAGTGGATGTAAGCGATGGAACAACAGCCTGAAAAAAATTGCAAACATAATAAGGCAGCTGGGAGGAGTGTATGGACTCTGGTATGCCACATATTTTCAAGTTGTTGCACCTGGACCTATCTTTTAGGTCAGCCAGCTTGTTTTTGAGCCAGACCAGGTCATCTTTCTGAGGTTGACCATGACCGTTGACCAAGGTGTTAAAGAAAGTTGCATATTCACCCATTTTATCCTCTACATGCCATAGCCTGTCTCATAAGTCCTGGACTTCTGCTTTAACTTTGTGTATGCAGGGAAATAAATCAGCCTGTAAGGAGGCCCGCAGGGAGTGCAACATGTCTTTTAGGGTTGTGTCCGACACACGCTGCCCTAGGGTGGGAAAGGCAGTAATAGGGTCTTCCAGAGGAGGTGCAGCTGTATGTGGTGCAGACTGAGCGCTTACCTCCATCAAAGACTCCTCATCCCTATCCTGTGTGGGGTCTCCATGGGGCCTTGCACCCGACCCCCCATCATCTCCTTCCCTGTGCAGAGCATACGTAGAAGCTGCAGCCACTGCGTGTGTAGTCTCCCGTAAGAGTCTTACAGCAGGCCGTGAAGGGCGTCCTCCACCACCATCTTGGTGGAGACCTCTGGCAAGGACAAGGAAAAATACAGATAGTTTGGCGGGTTGCAGTGTGTCCCTCTGGCATCTAGGAATGCTGGAGGGTGCAGGGAGGTAGTTGGCAGTTGCTGGGGGCTAGTGGTGTGCTATGTGGGCACTAGTCAGTGAGAGATTCCTGGCGAGCTGAGGAGCTGCTTTCTCATGCGACCATCTTCTTCGGCGGTCACCACACCCACTCTCCATGCCTTTTTTGGCAATATTGTGTCTATTTTTTTTGCCAGAACTATTATTATTATCAAGACATCAATATAGAAATCAATGAGTTTTGATTTAAATTCCAGAGTTTTTGGATTACATGCAGGGTTCAACAAAGCCCATGTAAACTAAACCCAGACACATTCACTAATCCCTAATGTCTGGCATATTGATATTGGAAACTATTGCATTACCATAAATCCAGGTCCAAAATAACAATAAGCAAATAAATGCTGAAAACTGATAAAATTAAGTGAATACAAAAAGAAAACCAGGACAGAAATGTTATCACTTGTACAAAGTGAATGCTAAATCTGCTTTATTTGAGATGAATTGTTATTTTCTTTGATAGCAACATCAAAGCTGTCCATTTCAATTAAAAGAACTAAGATTGCTTTTAATCAAATCTGCTGATTGTCTTTGTCTGTAGAATACATTTACTTATTACAATTCTCTGGAGTTTTGCTGTCTGCCTGGATGGAACTGTGGTGTACATAGTGGTGGCTTGGAACAAAAGCTAAACAGTTTATCTACTTAAATTGTTTTTCCTAATTTATGAATTATAATCCAAAAGTTAAGAACCACTAAAAGCATTAGTGAATGTCTTTCCTCTAACTGAAAAGCTTACTGTTAAATAGACTCAACTAAGTTGCGTGTGCATCTCAGCTGGTCAGGTAGTGAAATGTGGCTTGGGTTCAATGCCACCAGGGGTTTGAGTTAAATCTTGCAGATTTGAAATTTGCAATATCAGAAAATGTATGTAAAGATTTGCCATATAATTTAACATATAGAATACAAATTGTCATAGTGCAGTAGATCCTTATATAAAATGTATTAAAAATTAAGAAATAACACTCACACTTTAAATAATAATAAAAAAAACAGGCATCATAATCCCCTAAGCTGCAGCAATCCTAATGTCGACAAAGGGTTTCTTCCGGCCGGCGGCTGCTATGTGTGGTGGCGTCACATTAGGCACTCCCTACGTGTTTTGTCATACGTTTGACATTGCCAGGGGTGTGGCAAGATGTCATGCACCATGCTGAAGGTATGCATACAACAAGAAGCGGAAGAGGAATTCCCCTACACACATGGCCAGCAGGAAGTAATTGAATAGGTGAGAGAGAGAGTTTTGTTTATTTGATTTTCATGCAACCTTTTAAAAAAAAAACTGTCCATAAGTCGGATTTTAAAAAAACCTGCCGTTAGGACTACCCTTTTTCCCAAGGAATGTTATCCCCATTGAGCTAACCCCCCACATATGGTGGATTTTGCGGGCATCTTCCTGAATAACTGGAAAAATGGAGGATGTGTTAAAAGCCCTGCTGCATGCCACTGCAACCCAGCAGGAAACCAAACACCAGCAGCAGGAAACCAACCACCAACAGCAGGAGATGAATCGCCAGGCCACTGCAGCCCAACAGGAAACCAATCGCCAGCAGCAAGAAACCAACCACCAAGTCACAGATGCCACTGCAGTGCAGCAGGAGAAGAATCGCCAGGCCATTGCAACCCAAGAGGAAATCATCCGCCAGGTCACTGCAGCCCAGCAGGAAACCAACCACCAGTTTGCAGAGGCCCTGGTGGAGTTAACCAGTTGCCGACCGCCGCACACTAATGTACATCGGCACAATGGCACGGGCAGGCATAAGGGCTTACCTGTACGTCCCTCCCAGCCCGCGGGCGTGGGGTCTGATCAGACCCCCCCGTTGCTTGTGGCGGTTGGATTATCGTCAGGAGCGATCCGAGGTTAGGGGGAGGCCACTGATTCATGGCCACCCCCTCACGATCGCTCCTGGCGAATGAGAATATTCCTCTGCTGCTGTAATGTAAACAGCGGCAGAGGAAGTGATGTCATCGCTCCTCGTGAAGCCTTTTTGTTCCAACTTCCGAGGAGAGAAGACATCAAGTAAGTGCACCAAACACTACACGTACAGTAGAACACTCTAGGCACACTTTTCACCCCCCGATCACCTACTTGTACCCCCTGTCACAGTGACACCAATAGCAGGTTTTTTTTCTGATTATTGCATTGGTGTCATTTTGTGACAGTTAGGTCTAGAGTACCCCCCTAACCCCCCCTAATAAAGTTTTAACCCCTTGATCACCCCCTGTCGCCAGTGACACGAAGCAATCGTTTATCTGATCGCTGTATTAGTGCCACAGGTGACGCTAGTAGGCAGGTAAGTATTTAGGTTCGCCGTCAGGTGTTTATAGCGTCAGGTACCCCCATATACTACCTAGTAAAGGTTTTAATCCCCTGATTGCCCCCTAGTTAACCCTTTCACCAGTGAGCACTGTATAACTAATACGAGTAACGCGGGTTAGTTAGTTTTTTATAGTGTCAGGGCACTCGCCGTTTATTACCTAATAAAAGTTTAACCCCCTAATCACCCGGCGGGTGATATAAGTTAGGTTTTAGGGTCAGATAGGGTCTGCATTGCCCCAGGCAGCGTCAGGTTAGTGCCAGTACCGCTAACAACCATGCACACAGCATACAACTCCCTTAGTGGTATAGTATCTGAACGGATCAATATCTGATCCGATCAGATCTATACTAGCATCCCCAGCTGTTTAGGGTTCCAAAAATGCAGTGTTAGCAGTATCAGCCCAGATACCTGCTAGCACCTGCATTTTGCCCCTCCGCCCAGCCCAGCCCAGCCCAGCCCAGCCCACCCAAGTGAAAAATAGGGGATTATTGCCTGGATCAACCGATAGGTTAATTATATAGATGGTTGTTTAACAGATAAGTATCAAAAATTCATGCAAGCAAAAGTCTGCATGCAGTTCCAAGGTGCCCTATGAATCATATAACAAAAACATAAGAGAAAGAGTTCTCAAAAAGAGGGTCAGCAAGGAACACTAATATTGATACAAATCAGCTTTATTGATTACCAAATAGTATACCAATTTAAATACAGAAAAAAGTGAAAAAAACCAGCAATAGTGACTGACGGTTAACACAAACCAATTAAAATGGGACAACGTTGTCACAAGGGGTGATTAAAAACATGTGGGAGCCGCGGCTTCACATCCACTCATACACATCATACATATCTCTAAATAATGAATAGGGTATAATGAGCTAAATGATATAATTCAGATAAAGTATAGCTGCCCTATTAAGGTACCAGATATATGTAGCGGTTGGCAGAAACCTATTGTTGAAAGTCCTGTGTGGTGGGGGCAGGTCATATATCAATAGCAAAAATGTGGGTGGATGGACAATCTGGCAATTGATGAGGTATATAATAATTCAATTTAGATAGATCGATCTGCTGAGGAATAAGCAATGCCCAGTTAGTGCACACGCATTGTATGTATAACAGCTGTTTGGATGGCAAATCAAATCATATCCCGGTTCCAGCAAGTAGATATAAATTGTGCAGTTCAAGCAGCAAAATATATGTCCATGAAGACAGGTATAGGAGGTGCAAACAATACTGACATACTTTTGTAAAGACGCTGAATGAAATGGAAGGATCTCACCAGCCTCAGTAGCTCTGTCGTCAGGTTTGCAATAAGTCCTCAGTCCGCAGTTCCTGAGTCTTTACATGGATAGGTGCCGCTGTCATAAGCGGATAGGTGCCAAGATGAAGGAACCGTTTGATGATAAAGCCGCCGTAAGGCAGGTGTCTCAGTATGAAGAGATGTTGATGAGGGAGACAGACATCAGCTGTTGAGTTGTGCAGGAATAGGCCGGATCGAATAGTGCGGGTCGAGTTGTCAGGTCGAATTGCCAGATCGAATAGCGCGCGGCTCCCAATGACGTGCTGACGTCACACCGCTGACGCGTTTCACCAGCCAATGGACGCTGGTTTCCTCAGACCTCCACCCAAGTGCAGTATTGATCGATCACTGTCACTTACAAAACACTAAACACATAACTGCAGCATTCCCAGAGTCAGGCCTGATCCCTGCGATTGCTAACAGTTTTTTGGTAGCGTTTTGATACAGTCGCTAACAGTCAGGAGCTTTTTTACCTGTGACTCTCACTAGTGTACCACTAAATTTAGAGCCCCAAATGGCAAATCGAAGGTACACTAGTGAAGAGGCCTACACGTTTCTGAGCATGACAGATAGTGAAGAGAAAGTCACTCATCTGTCAGATTCAGGCTCAGAATACGAACCTGTAGACAGCAGCAGCTCCATGACAGATAGCTCTGATGACAGAGTTGTGGTCCCTGCCAAGGTCAGGCGTACCAGACCCCAATCTTCTTCTTCTGCTGTTGAGGTGCAAGAACCGCAGGGCTCTCGTATAGAGTAGAGAAGTACTAGCGCCGCTATTCCTTCAGGTGAACTGGCAAGCACCAGTGGCCTAGTACACCCTGGTGGTACATGCAGCACTGCAGTAACACTTGGTGACGTGGCGAGTCCCATAAGTGCAGTTCAAGCTGGCGAGGTGGAAACAGGTGGAAACATTGATTTTACGTCACTTGATTTTTATTCGCTGTTTTTCACCGAAGATCTCTATAGATCTATTGTGGACCAAAGCAATTTGTACGTTGGTCAACACATCGCCACAATTCCCCAGTCCTCCCTTGCCAGAAATTGGAAACCAATTACGGTTTCCAAATTTAAGATCTTTCTGGGCCTATCCCTCTTCATGGGCATAACCAAAAAGAGTGAGTTGCGGTCATATTGGTCCACTGACCCAATTCACCATATGCCCGTGTTCTCTGCTTCCATGGCCAGGGCACGATACAATCAGATTTTGTGGTTCATGCACTTCAACAACAATGAACTCTGTTGTCCTCGTGGAGACCCTGGATACGATCGGCTCTACAAATTTTGGACCCTCGTAAACCACTTCAACCAACGTTTTGCAGACTTGTTTACTCCCCATCAAGTTGTCTGCGTTGATGAGTCCCTGAGAATCAAGTTTTCTGGCCACTTGTCATTCAAACAGTATCTTCCCAGCAAGCGTGCCAGATACGGGGTCAAGATGTATAAGCTCTGTGGCAGGGCCACAGGCTATACATGTAGTTTTATGGTTTATGAGGGAAGAGATAGTCACGTAGAGCCGACAAACTGCCCTGACTACATAGGAAGCGCTGGCAAGATTGTGTGGGACTTGGTGTCACCCTTATTCGGAAAGGGGTACCACTTGTACGTGGACAATTATTACACGAGCGTGCCACTTTTTAGTCACTTGTTTGATCATCAGATTGGAGCATGTGGCACTGTGCGATCTAATCGCTGGGGCTTTCCCCAGCGACTTGTAGATTCCCATCTTAGGCTGGGGGAGAGAGCCTGCTTGAAGTGTAATAACTTGCTCGCTATGAAGTGGAGGGATAATAAGAATTTTTTCGTTCTTACCTCCCTTCATGCAGACACGACTGTCCAAATTACTATGGTGACTGGTGTTGTGGAGAAACCCCTCTGTGTCCACGAATATAACCAAAATATGGGAGGGGTGGACCTCAACGACCAGTTGTTGGCGCCGTACCTAGTTGCCCGTAAGGCCAGACGCTGGTATAAAAAAGTGTCTGTATACTTATTTCACTTGGCTTTGCTGAACGCTCATGTGCTATACAGATCTTCAGGATGGACTGGATCCTTCCTTAAATTCCAGGAAGAGATCGTCAGAGCCCTTCTGTTTCCAGACGGTGCTCCACCTCACCTTCCCCAACCAAGTAAGCCGGCTGAATGAGAGGCGTTTTCCTTATGTCCTCCCAGGAACCCCTACCCAATGCGCCCCCAAAAGAAAATTCTGTGTCTGTAGAAAGCACAGATATAGGCGTGACACCCGCTATTATTACCCCTCCTGTCCTGACAATCCTGGTCTTTGCACTGGTGAATGTTTTGAGCGCTACCATACACTAGTTGCGTTTTAGCGTAGGGTACAGCATTGCACAGACTAGACATACTTTCACAGGGTCTTCCAAGATGCCATCGCATTTTGAGAGACCTGAACCTGGAACCAGTTACAGTTACAAAAGTTACAGTTATAAAAAAAATGTAAAAAAAAAAAAAAAAAGTAAAAAAAAAAAAATACACAAAAAAATATAAAATAAAAAAAAAACAAAAATAGTTGTCGTTTTATTGTTCTCTCTATTCTCTCTCTATTGTTCTGTTCTTTTTTACTGTATTCTATTCTGCAATGTTTTATTGTTATTATCTTTTATCATGTTTGCTTTGCAGGTATTTTTTTTTATACTTTACTGTTTACTGTGTTTTATTGTTAACCATTTTTTTGTTTTCAGGTTCGCCATTCAGCTGCAGCGCGGATTTATTTATCTTGACAGCAACAGCGTTTGCTCCCGCGATACATAAAGCTGTGACTCCAGCGCTGTCGGAGGTGATTTCACCACCACAGTTAAAAAGAAAATAGCATATATGCCGAAGCATGGGGGCAGCAGGGGCGGAGGAGCGATTTGCTCCTACCTTTTGCGGGTGGATGCCCCATGCTTCCGCATATATATATTTTAGGCACAGGTTGCGTTAAAAAATGTTTTATTTTTTACTGTTTTTTTTGTATTTGCTTTGCAGGTATGGTATGTCTTACTGTTATACTGTAATGTTACTTTGTTTTATTGTTAACCATCATTTGCTTAGCAGGTACGCCATTCAGTTGCAGCGTGGATTTATTTATCTTGACAGCAACAGCGTTTGCTCCCACGATACATAAAGCCATTACACCAGCGCTGTAGGAGGTAATTTAACCACCGCAGTTAAAAAAAAGAGCATATATGCTGAAGCATGGGGGCAGCAGGGGCGGAGGAGCGATTTGCTCCTAACTTTTGGGGCGGATGCCCCCATGCTTCGGCATATATAAATGGTGCATGTATGCCCATCATTAGAAGTGGGTGGATGAAGGGAGGTATTCTAATGGTGGGCATACCCACCGATCAATCTCTTTTTTCGTTCAGCCCACAGGCTTCATGAAAAAAAAGATTACAATATATGCCCAACAAGGACCAGCAACGTACTGGTACAGTATGTTGCTGGACTTTGAGTGGTTATACCAGAATGATGCCTGCAGGTTTAGGTATCATCTTGGTATCATTCTTTTCAGCCAGTGGTCGGCTTTCATGTAAAATCAATCCTAGCGGCTAATTAGCCTCTAGACTGCTTTTACAAGCAGTGGGAAGGAATGTCCCCCCCTCCCATCATCTTCCATGGTTTTCTCTGGCTCTCCTGTCCCAACAGGGAACCCGAGAATGCATCCGGTGATTCGGCCAGGTGACCATAGAGCTTATCAGAGACCAGAATGGCTCCAATCATCTCTATGGCCTAAGAAACCGAAAGCTACGAGCATTTCATGACTTAGATTTCGCCCAATGTAAACAGCGCCATTGGGAAATTGAGAAAGCATTTTATCACACCGATCTTGGTGTGGTCAGATGCTTTGAGGGCAGAGGAGAGATCTAGGGTCTAATAGACCCAATTTTTTTCAAAAAAGAGTACCTGTCACTACGTATTGCTATCATAGGAGAAATTTACATTCCCTGAGATAACAATAAAAATGATTAAAAAAAATGAAAGGAATAGTTTAAAAATAAGATAAAAAAAGCAAAAAAAGAAAGAAAGAAAAAAAAAAAGCACCCCCGTCCCCCCTTGCTCTCATGCAAAGGCAAACTCAAGCGTCAGTTTGGCATCAAATGTGAACAGCAATTGCACCATGCATGTGAGGTATCACCACGAAGGTCAGATCAAGGGAAGTCATTTTAGCAGTAGACCTCCTCTGTAAATCTAAAGTGGTAACCTGTAAAGGCTTTGTCATCACTGCAGGTTGGTGTGAAATTTTAAAGCATGTCGTGTTTGGTATCCATGTACTCAGCCTAAGATCATCATTTTTATTTCATCAAACATTTGGGCAATATAGTGTGTTTTAGTGCATTCAAATTAAAAAAAGTGTTTTTTCCCCAAAAAATGTGTTTGAAAATTCGCTGCGCAAATACTGTGTGAAAAAAAAATGAAACACCCACCATTTTAATATGTAGGGCTTTTGCTTTAAAAAAAATATAATGTTTGGGGGTTCAAAGTAATTTTCTTGCAAAAAAAAATATTTTTTCAAAAAAAAAGTGTCAGAAAGGGCTTTGTCTTCAAGTGGTTAGAAGAGTGGGTGATGTTTGACATAAGCTTCTAAATGTTGTGCATAAAATGCCAGGACAGTTCAAATCTGGGCATTCCATGGCCTCCAAAACTGTGATAGGCAGTGAGGAGTGAAATCCATAATTTACACTGTTAGAAACCCTGAAGGTGGTGCTTGATTTTCGGGGTCCCGTACGCGGCTAGGCTCCCAAAAAGTCTCACACATGTGGTATCCCTGTACTCAGGAGAAGCAACAGAATGTATTTTGGGGTGTAATTTCACATATGCCCATGGCATGTTTGAGCAATATATAATTTAGTGACAATTTTGTGCAAAAAAAAAAAGTTTCTCATTTTCCCTTGTGGCAAAATATAAAATATTCAATGGACTCAACATGCCTCTCAGCAAAAAGCCTGGGGTGTCTACTTTCCAAAATGGGGTCATTTAGGGGGAGTTTGTGCCATCTGGGCATTTTATGGCCTTCAAAACTGTGAGGTAGCGAGGAGTGAAATCAAAAATTTACGCCCTAAGAAATCCTGAAGGTAGTGATTGGTTTTCGGGGGCCCAGTACGCGGCTAGGCTCCCAAAAATTCCCACACATGTGGTATCCCCGTGCTCAGTAGAAGCAGCAAAATGTATTTTGGGGTGCAATTCCACATATAACCATGGCATGTGTGAGCAATATATCATTTAGTGACAACTTTTTGTAAATAAATATATATTTTTTGTCATTATTCAATCACTTGGGACAAAAAATAAAATATTCAATGGGCTCAACATGCCTCTCAGCAATTTCCTTGGAGTGTCTACTTTCCAAAATTGGGTCATTTGGGGGGGGGGGTGTACTGCCCTGCCATTTTAGCACCTCAAAAAATGAGATAGGCAGTCATAAACTAAAAGCTGTGTAAATTCCAGACAATGTACCCTATTTTGTAGACGCTATAACTTTTGCGCAAACCAATAAATATACACTTATTGACTTTTCTTTTACCAAAGACATGTGGCTGAATACATTTTGGCCTAAATGTATGACTAAAATTGAATTTATTGGATTTTTTTTATAACAAAAAGTAGAAAATATTTTTTTTTATATAAATTCAGTTCTATTAATATCTTTATGCTCAAATTGTAACTCATTTGGACATTTTTTTAAGTTTTTTTATATTGATCTTTCCAGGCTTATATTCGCTATTATGCTTCTCTGTCCGCCTTTGGTGACACCTTGCAGCCTTTCTGGCCCCCTATCATGGAGGGGCCCTGCTTCCTGTAAAGCTGTGATCCTATCAAACTGGGGCTGTAAGCTGATTGGCAGGGAGGCTTGGCAGATGAAGCCTGAGCGTATCGCCGTTGCCATCGCGGTTTGCGCATGACGTCATTGCACAATGTGAGAGTGAGGCTTGGTATTGGGTGTGGAGCGCGGCGGCGGCGCCGCCCTCCCACCCACCATGCTATTACAATTTGCGCGTGACTTCATTGCGCATCATGCGAACGAGGCTTGGCATTGGGTGTGGAGCGTGGCGGCGGCGCTGCGCTCCCACCCACTATATACTAGGTATTGACAGTGAGGCTTGGTTTCCGGATTGAGCAACCAGACTAATGCCAAACTGTTTAAGCTAGTTTTCATCATAAATGGGGCTTCAAATACATTATGGTTATCCATATATACAGCCCCTTTTAGCTATGAAGGAATTACTAGTATATCTGTTTTGTATGCCCCTTTGAACCGGAAGTGATGGCTATCCGAAACACTTCCGGTTTCAGACACCTCCAGTGGGGGTCAATTATTTCTTTATATAAAGAGCGGTGGGATGAGGGGGTCCACACCCCAGATGATGACTGTTTAGTTGAAACATGTCGGGTGGACCTCTCATGACTACCGCTATACGATTTACATGCTGTTTTCTTCTTCAAAAAATGTGAGTCTGTTTTTATTCATTTTTTTAAATAAATCCAAGTTTAAAAACGTTATCACGCTATGTGAGTGTTTTTCCCTCACATGCCACACATACTATTGGCCTATGGTGTACCCAGTGAAGAGGAAGCCGTGCTGATTTCCTTTCCCCCTTCTCTGTGTGACGACGACATCTGACCAGCTGTTATATTCAGACCTGTCAGTCATCAAGCCTTTTTGACCTGTTTTGGCATATGCCATTTCAGGCCAATATTTCTGGTAAGCCTCTATGATTCCTGGTGACGGTTCTGGCACTGATTCCAATCCTTTGTGCACGTTTGGTCTCCGCGTGGTCCATTCACCTACCAGGTTGCTTGGTCTAAACAAACCTTCCACATGCTCAGGAAACACCTGTCCATCATCATCACAGTTTTCTCACTTATTATGACATGGACTTTATATATAATATTATTTTGTGATGTTTTTTTCACCTATTATTGGATTTAATGAATGCATTTAAGTTTTGTTTACCAATCACATTCCCTTCACATAAGCACCTTTTGGTTCACACTGAAATGTTTGCTTTATAATCACTCAATATTTTAGAGTGTTCATTCTTTAGATTCATTTCAATTACCGTATTTATCGGCATATAACACACACTTTTTTCCCCTGAAAATCAGGGGAATATCGTGGGTGCGTGTTATAGGCCGATACCCCCCCCAATTGTGTGTGATCGGAGCGATCGCGGCAATTGCCGCGATCGCCGCCGACATACACAGCCGTGTGGAAATTCAAATACGGCGCCGAGACTGCAGTGTCTCGGCGGAGCGGAGCTACACATAGCCGAGAGTCTTCGGGTTTTCTTGGCGCCGCTTACAGTCCCGCCCATAGGGCGGAACTGGGCGGGACTGTAAGCGGCGCCGAGAAAACCCGAAGACTCTCGGCTATGTGTATCAGCGCTCCGCCGAGACACTGCAGTCTCGGCGCCATATTTAAATTTACACAGGGCTGTGTATGACGGCAGGGATCGCGGCGATCCCACAAAGCTGGACGGGGGCAAGGCTGCACGGGGGGGCAAGGCTGCATGGAGGCAAAGCTGCATGGAGGCAAAGCTGCATGGAGGCAAAGCTGCATGGAGGCAAAGCTGCACTGGGGCAAGGCTGCACTGGGGCAAGGCTGCACTGGGGCAAAGCTGCACTGGAGCAAGGCTGCACTGGGGCAAAGCTGCACTGGAGCAAGGCTGCACTGGAGAAAAGCTGCACTGACATGGCTGCACTGACATTGCTGCACTGACATGCCTGCACTGGGGCAAAGCTGCACTGACATGGCTGCACTGACAAGGCTGCACTGGACACTGGGGCAAGGCTGCACTGACACTGACAAGGCTGCAGATGGACACCGATAACGCTGCATTGATGGGCATTTTAATGTAAGTCTTTCTTCCTTAAACTTTACTCCTAAAAGTTTTTTTCCTTAAAATTCCCTCCTTAACTTGGGTGCGTGTTATACGCCGGCGCGTGTTATACGCAGATAAATACGGTATTCTTTATGTATGGAGTTTATAGCGCCACACTTTTTGAATTTTTTAATGTTAGTTTAACCCACACATGTGGTATCCCCGTGCTCAGTAGAAGCAGCAAAATGTATTTTGGGGTGCAATTCCACATATAACCATGGCATGTGTGAGCAATATATCATTTAGTGACAACTTTTTGTAAATAAATATATATTTTTTGTCATTATTCAATCACTTGGGACAAAAAATAAAATATTCAATGGGCTCAACATGCCTCTTAGCAATTTCCTTGGGGTGTCTACTTTCCAAAATTGGGTCATTTGGGGGGGGGGGGTGTACTGCCCTGCCATTTTAGCACCTCAAAAAATGAGATAGGCAGTCATAAACTAAAAGCTGTGTAAATTCCAGACAATGTACCCTATTTTGTAGACGCTATAACTTTTGCGCAAACCAATAAATATACACTTATTGACTTTTCTTTTACCAAAGACATGTGGCTGAATACATTTTGGCCTAAATGTATGACTAAAATTGAATTTATTGGATTTTTTTTATAACAAAAAGTAGAAAATATTTTTTTTTATATAAATTCAGTTCTATTAATATCTTTATGCTCAAATTGTAACTCATTTGGACATTTTTTTAAGTTTTTTTATATTGATCTTTCCAGGCTTATATTCGCTATTATGCTTCTCTGTCCGCCTTTGGTGACACCTTGCAGCCTTTCTGGCCCCCTATCATGGCGGGGCCCTGCTTCCTGTAAAGCTGCAATCCTATCAAACTGGGGCTGTAAGCTGATTGGCAGGGAGGCTTGGCAGATGAAGCCTGAGCGTATCGCCGTTGCCATCGCGGTTTGCGCATGACGTCATTGCACAATGTGAGAGTGAGGCTTGGTATTGGGTGTGGAGCGCGGCGGCGCCGCCGCCCTCCCACCCACCATGCTATTACAATTTGCGCGTGACTTCATTGCGCATCACGCGAACGAGGCTTGGCATTGGGTGTGGAGCGTGGCGGCGGCGCTGCGCTCCCACCCACTATATACTAGGTATTGACAGTGAGGCTTGGTTTCCGGATTGAGCAACCGGACCAATGCCAAACTGTTTAAGCTAGTTTTCATCATAAATGGGGCTTCAAATACATTATGGTTATCCATATATACAGCCCCTTTTAGCTATGAAGGAATTACTAGTATATCTGTTTTGTATGCCCCTTTGAACCGGAAGTGATGGCTATCCGAAACACTTCCGGTTTCAGACACCTCCAGTGGGGGTCAATTATTTCTTTATATAAAGAGCGGTGGAATGAGGGGGTCCACACCCCAGATGATGACTGTTTAGTTGAAACATGTCGGGTGGACCTCTCATGACTACCGCTATACGATTTACATGCTGTTTTCTTCTTCAAAAAATGTGAGTCTGTTTTTATTCATTTTTTTAAATAAATCCAAGTTTAAAAACGTTATCACGCTATGTGAGTGTTTTTCCCTCACATGCCACACATACTATTGGCCTATGGTGTACCCAGTGAAGAGGAAGCCGTGCTGATTTCCTTTCCCCCTTCTCTGTGTGACGACGACATCTGACCAGCTGTTATATTCAGACCTGTCAGTCATCAAGCCTTTTTGACCTGTTTTGGCATATGCCATTTCAGGCCAATATTTCTGGTAAGCCTCTATGATTCCTGGTGACGGTTCTGGCACTGATTCCAGTCCTTTGTGCACGTTTGGTCTCCGCGTGGTCCATTCACCTACCAGGTTGCTTGGTCTAAACAAACCTTCCACATGCTCAGGAAACACCTGTCCATCATCATCACAGTTTTCTCACTTATTATGACATGGACTTTATATATAATATTATTTTGTGATGTTTTTTTCACCTATTATTGGATTTAATGAATGCATTTAAGTTTTGTTTACCAATCACATTCCCTTCACATAAGCACCTTTTGGTTCACACTGAAATGTTTGCTTTATAATCACTCAATATTTTAGAGTGTTCATTCTTTAGATTCATTTCAATTACCGTATTTATCGGCATATAACACGCACTTTTTTCCCCTGAAAATCAGGGGAATATCGTGGGGGCGTGTTATAGGCCGATACCCCCCCCCAATTGTGTGTGATCGGAGCGATCGCGGCAATTGCCGCGATCGCCGCCGACATACACAGCCGTGTGGAAATTCAAATACGGCGCCGAGACTGCAGTGTCTCGGCGGAGCGGAGCTACACATAGCCGAGAGTCTTCGGGTTTTCTCGGCGCCGCTTACAGTCCCGCCCATAGGGCGGAACTGGGCGGGACTGTAAGCGGCGCCGAGAAAACCCGAAGACTCTCGGCTATGTGTATCAGCGCTCCGCCGAGACACTGCAGTCTCGGCGCCATATTTAAATTTACACAGGGCTGTGTATGACGGCAGGGATCGCGGCGATCCCACAAAGCTGGACGGGGGCAAGGCTGCACGGGGGGGCAAGGCTGCATGGAGGCAAAGCTGCATGGAGGCAAAGCTGCATGGAGGCAAAGCTGCATGGAGACAAAGCTGCACTGGGGCAAGGCTGCACTGGGGCAAGGCTGCACTGGGGCAAAGCTGCACTGGAGCAAGGCTGCACTGGGGCAAAGCTGCACTGGAGCAAGGCTGCACTGGAGAAAAGCTGCACTGACATGGCTGCACTGACATTGCTGCACTGACATGGCTGCACTGGGGCAAAGCTGCACTGACATGGCTGCACTGGGGCAAAGCTGCACTGACAAGGCTGCACTGGACACTGGGGCAAGGCTGCACTGACACTGACAAGGCTGCAGATGGACACCGATAACGCTGCATTGATGGGCATTTTAATGTAAGTCTTTCTTCCTTAAACTTTACTCCTAAAAGTTTTTTTCCTTAAAATTCCCTCCTTAACTTGGGTGCGTGTTATACGCCGGCGCGTGTTATACGCCGATAAATACGGTATTCTTTATGTATGGAGTTTATAGCGCCACACTTTTTGAATTTTTTAATGTTAGTTTAACCCACACATGTGGTATCCCCGTGCTCAGTAGAAGCAGCAAAATGTATTTTGGGGTGCAATTCCACATATAACCATGGCATGTGTGAGCAATATATCATTTAGTGACAACTTTTTGTAAATAAATATATATTTTTTGTCATTATTCAATCACTTGGGACAAAAAATAAAATATTCAATGGGCTCAACATGCCTCTCAGCAATTTCCTTGGGGTGTCTACTTTCCAAAATTGGGTCATTTGGGGGGGGGGTGTACTGCCCTGCCATTTTAGCACCTCAAAAAATGAGATAGGCAGTCGTAAACTAAAAGCTGTGTAAATTCCAGACAATGTACCCTATTTTGTAGACGCTATAAATTTTGCACAAACCAATAAATATACACTTATTGACTTTTTTTTTTTACCAAAGACATGTGGCTGAATACATTTTGGCCTAAATGTATGACTAAAATTGAATTTATTGGATTTTTTTTATAACAAAAAGTAGAAAATATTTTTTTTCAAAATGTTCAGTTCATAGCACAAAAAATAAAAACCGCAGAGGTAATCAAATACCATCAAAAGAAAGCTCTATTTGTGGGAAAAAGGACACAAATTTTGTTTGGGTACAACATTGCATGACCGCGCAATTAGCAGTTAAAGCGACGCAGTGCCAAATTGTAAAAAGTGCTCTGGTCAGGAAGCGGGTAAAACCTTCCGGGACTGAAGTGGTTAAAGAAGGGGTCCGCAGTTCCTTTGCCAGTGGAACAGAAAATTGTGCATGCTAGATATTACCTGCAGAAGTTGACACCTGTAGATGATGTGTAAGCCTACCTAGCAACTTTTGCAAGAGTCGCTGTTTTGAGATGGCAAGAGATGGCAAAAAGAGCAATGGGCAGGACTGCTAGCTCTGTTTCTGACAGGAGAACCCCAAAAGACCTATTATGACCTGGAACCAGATGCTGCCCAGGATTATAAGACACTGAATACTAAGATGCTTGCACGCCCGGGTGTCACCATTGCAGTCCGGGCTCAACAGATGCATCGGTGGTCATACAATACTGACAAGCCACCCTGCTCCCAGATGTTTGACTTGATACACCTCACCCAGAAGTGGCTGCAGCCAGAGAGTTTGTCAGGTTCTAAGATTATGAAGCGTGTGGCCATGGACTGTTATTTACATGCGCTCCCTGCCACTTTGAGGAAGTGGGTCAGCCATGGGGACCCTAAGACTGCAAATCAGCTGGTGGACCTGGTGGAAAGATATGCTGCTGCTGAGGACTTGTTGAACCTATCCGTGCCCCATCCCAATGTGGCTAGGGGTGAAAAAACACCCGGAGGATCCGGTAAGACTGTTCCAATTTTCAAGGGCTCAGGGAAAAATTACAAGACTGTTACTACAGATAATGAGACTATGGGCTCAGGACCTGGAGACTGGCCATATAGGTCAGGAAGGTCTCTGAGGCCATTTAGAGGACTGGGTACAGAACACACAAAGTGTTATCGCTGCCATGTGTTTGGTCATATTGCTGCTAACTGTTCCCTAAATGATGAACCAATGCAATGTGATAATGCATAATTGAAAAAAGACATGTCTCTTTTTGCACAGGTGGCATTTACTGCATAATGTCAGGGATGCATGGAAAAACAAATGTGTATGATTTCAGTTGATGGAAAGCCAGTCACTGCTCTGTTAGATTCTGGTAGTGGTGTGACATTAGTCAAAGGTAATTTTGTAAATCCTACAAAGTTACACCCTAGCACTATTGGGGTGATTTGTATACATGGTGATACACGTGACTACCAGACTGCTGTTTGATACCCCTTGGGGCACTGTGACACATTCAGTGGGGGTGGTACCCTCACTGCTTCATGAAGCCCTAGTGGGGAGAGATTTTACACACTTTTGGAGTTTATGGGAAAATAAAAGGAGTCAGAAGGACAGCGCTCCCCCTGCTGAGGAAACACTGGAACCCACTTCGGACCCTTTTGATTGCAAAATTGAAAGGAAAACTATTGTTGGTGTGTCCAACGGAGGGGTAGATCTTTTTCCTTTTTCGGTAATGGCTGGGGAGCAGGAGGAGCTGGAATCCAGCCCCCAGTTTGAGGTTAATGAACAAGAAATTATCTCTGACTCTGAAGCTGGCCATACACCTATAGATTATCTGCAGATTTTCTATGGTTAGATGGAAAAGTGCAATAGATTTCTCCATGTATGCTAAACTGTGCGGATGGAGGAATCTCCCACTGGGCCAAACTTCAGTATCTTGCTATTCGGCCCCGCTGGCTCTCAACCTAAACAATGCCTGCACCCAATCAGAATGTTCAGGTATTGTGAGAGCCAGCGGGGCCGACTAGCAAGATATGGAAGCTTGGGCCAGTGGGAGATTCTTCCATCCACACAGTTCAGCGTAGATGGAGGAATCTGTTCCACTTTTTCCATCTGGCCATAGAAAATCTGAAGATAATCTATGGGTGTATGGCCAGTCTAAGGCCTCATGCACACTGGACATTAAAATAACGTTTTAAAAACACCAGTAGCTTTTCAACGTTTAATAGTGTTCTCTCTAGCGTTTTTCCACGTTAGCATTTTTTAGCATTTTTTTTTCCAATGGATCAAAAACGGCAAAAAACGCTGGTGAGCCATGTTTTTTAATGCTTAGCTACGTTTATCAGCGTTTTTTGACGTTAGAGCCTTTTTACAGCTGAAAACAGCTGAAAAACTCTTCTCAGAACCCACTAGTTTTGGGTTTTTTTTAAAGCCAAAAACTGCCCCAGCCAAAAACTGCATGGCCAAAATCTTAGTAATTGTTAAGCAACGAACATGCAATTGCACGGGTTGAACGGGTGCACCTCTAAACTTGATTTTTTTTTTTTTTTTTTATGCTGGTTCACCTTTATGTATTTTTTTAAGGAGATTTGCACACAGGTCATGTTAGCATGTTACATTGCCAACATGTGACAAGCACCTTGTTAAAATTGTGTAAAAAGTCTTATGCTCCTCTAGCTCCTCCTAAAAGGGCATTTAACCTTCCCCCTCTAATGCATATGATTTCCTTGGGCTAGCTTTTGCTTTAGAAGAGGAACTCCACACTCCATTCTTCAATGCTCTTGTCTCCCCCCTCTAATCCCTTGGATTTCCATGGGCTAACTTTTTCTTTTAAAGGGGAACTCCACACTCCATTCACAAAAGACTGTGAGCTGCCTTCACCAATCCAAACAACATCCTTTTTCAGAGCATTCAACAGGGCCAGCTAGGAAAGAGGTGAGAAGAGCGATCGCCCAACCCCCTCCTGATGCAAGGCCACATGCACTCAACATAGCTGGCTGCCTTTGGGGCATGTTGGGCTCAGCCCAATACCAACCACAAAGCACCTTGTACCACTAGTTTAAAGGGGCTTTCTACATTCCGTAAAGCCCCCTGTCTGCAGCCCCCCACAACCCCAGCCTAGGGTTGCTTGGAAGAGGCCCTTGTCCCCCTGAATATGGGAACAAGGTGGTTGACTTTTGGGGTGCCCGATCCCCTCCTGCCCCCAAGCATCCACCCCTTTTCATGGGCTGGCTTGCTGTGTGTTTGGCTAGGGGTTTGTTAGTGTGTGGGAGGGGCACAATATTTTTTAGTTTGGGGTGTTTTTTTTTTTTACGTGGGGGTGCTCATTTTAAGCCTTAACAGACCCAAATGGCCTTGTAAGTATTTGGGGGCAGGCTATTTTTTGTTTTTGGGTTAAAGCAGATTTGTAAGTTTTCTCTAAAGCCGTACATCTTTGAAGCAGCATTTTGGATACAGGCTACAGATGCGCCACTTTACAGGCAGAGTAAGCCCCCAAGTTACTAGCTTTTAAGCAATTTTGCATTTTTAAAGGCACTTCTCCATGTTTCGCTTTTTGGGGTTGTCCAAATTGGTGACATTGATATGTGTCCTTCAGGGTGGGACCTGGGCCCCCATACCCATTTTAAGGCCAATAACTATAATATAAGCCAGCCAAGTGGGGACTAGCAAAATTAACAAGTCAGTTCCCATAGACTGCAAAGGTGTATAACTTTTGCCAATGTTAGGCTCTTTGTTTGCCCTCCTGGACATGGAGGGTGTTTGTCCCATCTGTAATTTTATAGCATGCTGAATGATGTGCTTAATTTTGGCCAGGGGGTGGCTTATTTTGTGCTAGCTGCATTTGGGTTGTTCTGGGCATGCTCAGGGACCTTGTTTTTTTGCTGTGGCTTTTGGTGTGTGAACAGCACTTGGATTTTTCTGAACATGTTTAAAGAGTGTGTTTTTTGGGTTAGTGATTTAAGGACATCTTTAACAGGTGTACCAACTTTGAAGTTCTGTCTCTACATTGGGTGAACTTGCATTTTGTGTGATTCATGGACTGTGCATGTGTTTTCAATTGCCTCTTTAGCACACAAACCTATGTTACATAAAGCTTGCAGACAGCATTCTTTACCTTGCCCTGAAGAGAGGCAAGATTGCTTGATGGCCTGAATTTTATTTTTTTTATCATTAAAGAATTTTTGACAAGGTACACACCCTGTGTGATTTGAAGCTTGGAGGAGGATATGCTGCGAGGCTTGGTCTGGCTCATCCATCCATTTGGGATCTCTCGCTGTTTGAGCACAATTTAAATTTTTTGGGCAACCTAAGTTGATGGGGATTTGCTACCTTATTGAATGCTGCTGAGAGCCGAGGTCTGATTAAACCCTGGTGGTTTTTAACAGCTGATAGACTGTTTAACAACAGTATCTGATGAGTCAGATACTAGAACGATTGACAAGGTAGAGGATAATTTAGATGAGGATGATAAGGTTTTTTTGCAGAAAGTGGTGAACGAGGAGGTGGTGTGGGAAGCTGTGACAAGCATGGGGGCTAATAAAACGCCGGGAGGGGATGGCTTACCAAGTGAGTTTTTTTTTATTGTTTTGGGATATTATTAAGGGGAATGTGGTTGAGGTATTTAGTTACATGATGAGGGAAGGTATTATAACCGAATCTATGAGAGAGGGGGTAGTGGTATTAATTTATAAGAAGGGGATAAAAAGAATATTCAAAATTGGAGGCCTATCTCCTTGTTAAATTCAGACTACAGGGTCTTTGCAAAAATGATGGCAAGGAGATTATCTAAGGTCATTAGTAGGATGGTTAGTGAGACACAGACCTGTGCAGTGCCGGGTCGAATGATCTCGGATAATTTAATTTTAGTTAGGGATATAATACATTTAGCAATGCAAAAAAAAAGTTTTAAAAATGTCCGTTTTTTTCGGGAGCAGTGATTTTAATGATGCTTAAAGTGAAAAAAAAGTGAAATATTCCTTTAAATATCGTACCTGGGGGGTGTCTATAGTATGCCTGTAAAGTGGCGTGTGTTTCCCGTGCTTAGAACAGTCCCTGCACAAAATGACATTTTTAAAGGAATAAAAGTCATTTAAACCTGCTTGCGGCTTTAATGTAATGTTGAGTCCCGGCAATATGGATGAAAATCAGTGAGACAAACGGCATGGGTACCCCCCCCCCCAGTCCATTACCAGGCCCTTTGGGTCTTGTATGGATATTAAGGGGAACCCTACACCCAAATTTAAAAAAGGAAAGGCGTGGGGCCCCAGGCCCTATATACTCTGAACAGCAGTATACAGGCGGTGCAAACAAGACAGGGACTGCAGGTTGGTTGTTAAGTAGAATCTGTTCGTAATTTTGAACTGGTACATTTTTAAAGTGTAGCTCCAGCCAAAAAATCTATTTTTAAGGTTTTTGGAAAACATAGGTTTTTAGTGAAACAAGGATTGGTGATAAAGCATCAGTGAAGAGGAGACACGTTTTTCCCATATTAACTCTTACAGAAGAGAATTTCCCTTCCTAGGGGTAGATTTCATCTCACCTCCTGTTGTCTCCTTCCGTTTGCAAGTAGGAGTCGTTTGAAAGTAGGGGCCTGTCCTATATACTCTGCAGAAATTGGGGCCTTAGGTGTTGGTGTTGCCACAACACTGTAAGCCCTCACAGTTACTCTTAGTGGGTGCAGGAATGGGCCCTGCTGTGAAATATTAGATCAAGAATTGTATTTACATGCACCTGTTGAACAGGGGCAGAAAAATTGGGTCTTTGGAGGTGGTAGTGGTGGTGCCACAACACTGTAAGTCCTCACAGTTACTCTTGGTGGGCGCTGGAATGGGTCCTGCTGTGAAATATTAGATCAAGAATTGTAATTACATGCACCTGTTGAACAGGGGCAGAAAAATTGGGCCTTTGGTGGTGCTGGTGTCACAACACTGTAAGTCCTCACGGTTACTCTTGGTGGGTGCAGAAACGGGCCCTGCTGTGAAATATTAGATCAAGAATTGTAATTACATGCACCTGTTGAACAGGGGAAGAAAAATTGGGCCTTTGGTGGTGGTGGTGGTGCCACAACACTGTAAGTCCTCACAGTTACTCTTGGTGGGTGCTGGAACGGGCCCTGCTGTGAAATATTAGATCAAGAATTCTAATTACATGCACCTGTTGAACAGGGGCAGAAAAATTGGGCCTTTGGTGGTGCTGGTGCCACAACACTGTAAGTCCTCACAGTTACTCTTGGTGGGCGCAGAAACGGGCCCTGCTGTGAAATATTAGATCAAGAATTTCCCTTCCTAGGGGTAGATTTCATCTCACCTCCTGTTGTCTCCTTCCGTTTGCAAGTAGGAGTCGTTTGAAAGTAGGGGCCTGTCCTATATACTCTGCAGAAATTGGGGCCTTAGGTGTTGGTGTTGCCACAACACTGTAAGCCCTCACAGTTACTCTTAGTGGGTGCAGGAATGGGCCCTGCTGTGAAATATTAGATCAAGAATTGTATTTACATGCACCTGTTGAACAGGGGCAGAAAAATTGGGTCTTTGGAGGTGGTAGTGGTGGTGCCACAACACTGTAAGTCCTCACAGTTACTCTTGGTGGGCGCTGGAATGGGTCCTGCTGTGAAATATTAGATCAAGAATTGTAATTACATGCACCTGTTGAACAGGGGCAGAAAAATTGGGCCTTTGGTGGTGCTGGTGTCACAACACTGTAAGTCCTCACGGTTACTCTTGGTGGGTGCAGAAACGGGCCCTGCTGTGAAATATTAGATCAAGAATTGTAATTACATGCACCTGTTGAACAGGGGAAGAAAAATTGGGCCTTTGGTGGTGGTGGTGGTGCCACAACACTGTAAGTCCTCACAGTTACTCTTGGTGGGTGCTGGAACGGGCCCTGCTGTGAAATATTAGATCAAGAATTCTAATTACATGCACCTGTTGAACAGGGGCAGAAAAATTGGGCCTTTGGTGGTGCTGGTGCCACAACACTGTAAGTCCTCACAGTTACTCTTGGTGGGCGCAGAAACGGGCCCTGCTGTGAAATATTAGATCAAGAATTGTAATTACATGCACCTGTTGAACAGGGGCAGAAAAATTGGGCCTTTGGTGGTGCTGGTGCCACAACACTGTAAGTCCTCACAGTTACTCTTGGTGGGTGCAGAAACATGCCCTGCTGTGAAATATTAGATCAAGAATTGTAATTACATGTCCCTGTTGAACAGGGGCAGAAAAATTGGGCCTTAGGCACTGGTGCCACAACACTGTAACCCCTCACATATACTCTAGTTGGAGCGCAGGAATGAGCCCTCCTGCAAAATATTGCATCAAAAATTGTAATTACACGGCCATGTTAAACAGGGGTTAAAAAATCTGGCCTCAGGCACTGGTGCTGGTGCCACAACACTGCAACCCCTCACAGATACTCTAGCTGGAGTGCAGGAACGAGCCCTGCTGAAAAGTATTGCATCAAAAATTGTAATTACACACCCCTGTTAAACAGGGGCTGAAAAATTGGGCCTTAGGCACTGGTGCTGGTGCCACAACACTGCAACCCTTCACAGATACTTTATGTCATGGTTATGCAATAGAGTTTGTTTGTCAGCTTACCTATCTCCATGTGTTCATCTCTAAAGACCAGCTGTCTCTCACCTGACTGCTTTTATTAACTCTCCTCTAGCATGGCTCCACCCCAGCTCCTATCAGAGAACTCTATATTAACCTCTGCACTGCAGGCCAGCCCTGCTGATCAACTTTTGTGTGTTTGGCTTCCTGTTCCTGCCTGCCGTGTGCTCTACGCTTGTTTTTGTTACCAACCTTGGTGTGTTCTCCACTATTCCTGTCTGCTCGTGACCTTGACCTTTGGCGTGTCCCCGACCATCCCTGTTTGCCTGTGACCCTGAACCTTGGCGTGTACTCTGTTGTCCTTGTCTGCTTGTGGCCCTTACCTTGGCTTATTCCTTTACTATCCCTATCCTCCTGTTGCCTACTGTGGGTGTGAGCTGGGGGACCCTGGGGGTCGCGACCTTGAGCCAGTTGCAGCCCAGTCCATCCTCACCACTAGAGGCTCTGGTGAACACCTGCTGGCTCTTAGACTCCGCGCCCCAGGGAATCCTATGCTCTAACCCCGGTGGAATCCGTGTTGGTGTTCCGGCGGCCCTGCCTTCCTTACACCCGGACTCCCATCCGCAGCAGTCAGCCGTAGGGTCCACTACCTTGCGGTGCACTCCTGATCCCAACGGTGTGCATCTGTCACCTAGCCTCAAGGTGACCTGACAGTTTGATCAGCCATGGACCCGGCTGACATGCCGCTTCCTGCAGCCGATCCATTGCAGGGCATAGTTCGCAAACTCGAGACCCAGGAATCTAATCAGACTCAGGTGATGCTATTCTTTAAGGATCTAGCTTCCTGCTTTGAGCAGCTCCAGGCCTTCTTGGGAAACCTGAACCTGCAGCCTCCAGTAAAATCAGCAGCTGCACCTATCGCACCAGTCGCAGCCACACCTTCATATTTACTGTCAGTTCCATCCCGTTTCTCTGGGGACTCCAAGGCCTACAGGGGCTTCCTCAGCCAATGCACTATTCATTTTGAGCTCCAGCTTCAAAACTTTCTGTCTGATCGGGCTAAGGTAGTCTATATAATTTCCCTCCACTCTGGTGAAGCTTTAGCTTGGGCTGCCCCCCTGTGGGAGAAGAATGACCCGGTGGTTTCCAGCCTGTCCGACTTCTTGAAGCTTTTTCGTAATATCTTCGAGGAGCCAGCTCGGGTTTCTTCAGCGGCTAGTGCACTTTCACGCCTTCGCCAAGAATATTGTTCAGTGGGACAATATGCGCTTCAGTTCCGTATCCTCACAGCTGAATTGAGCTGGAACAATGAGGCCCTGGTCGCAACCTTTTTGCATGGCCTCTCTGACCGAGTGAAGGACGAATTAGCAGGAAGAGCCATCCCCGCCGGTCTGGACGATGTAATTTCCTAGTGCAATCAGATTGACATTCGTTTCCAGGAGAGGTTCCTAGAAAAAAGACGCCAGCGCCCCCTAGCACTCCTAGCACCCCCGTCAGCACCCCCCTAGTCAGCCAGAACTCTTCCCCCGTTGCTCTGTGGAGCATCCTCTGCCTGCTGAGGAACCTATGCAGCTGGGTCGGACCAGACTAACCCCGAAGAACGTGCTAGACGCAGAACTCTGGGCTTGTGTCTTTATTGTGGGGGCAAGGGTCATTTTCGTGACTCCTGCTCACTTCGTCCGGGAAACGCTCGGGTCTAATACATTTGGAAGGTGGAGTATTAGACCCAGAAACATCACCTTCTCGTCTTCTTCTTCCGGTGTTCCTCCATGTAGGCCCTTCTCCCCAATCGGTCCTAGCATATCTGGACTCCGGGGCTGCCAGCAATTTTATGGACTGGAGAACTGCTTCTTCTATGAAGCTTACCCTTTCTCCTCTCGCTACACCACTGGTCTCAGCAATTGATGGCACTGTGCTCCCAGGGGGCCTTATATGTTTCCAGACGCTACCTATTAGGATGTCGGTAGGGATACTCCACCAGGAGTGGATTTCCTTCCTCATTCTACCCAAGGCCTCTACCCCCCATTGTTTCGGACCTTCCTTGGCTACAGCTCCACTCTCCACATGTGGACTGGGTCTCTGGGCAGATCCTGGCTTGGTTTCCTTCGTGTTTCTCGTCCTGTCTTCTCAAGGTGGTCCCCAAGGAGAGACTTCCCATTGCTACCACATCCGTATCTTCTGATCTTCCCGCAGCATACAGCGATTACCAGGATGTGTTCTGTAAGAAGTCTTCTGAGGTGCTTCCTCCCCGCAGATCTTTTGACTGTGCCATTGACCTTGTCCCTGGAGCAACTCTGCCCAGGGGTCGTACCTACCCTCTGTCCATTCCAGAGATCCAGGCCATGTCTGAGTATGTCGCAGAGAATCTGGAGAGAGGTTTCATCCAGAAATCCTCGTCGCCTGCATGAGCAGGGTTCTTTTTCGTTCCTAAAAAGGATGGTACCCTCAGACACTGCATCGGCTATCGAGGGTTAAACGCAGTGACCATCAAAAACTGATACCCCTTACCTCTAATATCTGAGCTATTCGACGGGTTGAAGGGGGCTTCTATTTTCACCAAGTTGGATCTCAGAGGGGCATACAATCTCATTAGAACACGGGAAGGTGACGAATGGAAGACTGCGTTTAACACTAGAGACAGGCATTATGAATACCTGGTTATGCCTTTTGGTTTGTGTAATGCTCCAGTTGTGTTCCAGAACTTTGTCAATGAAATCTTCAGGGATCTACTGTATCAGTTTGTTGTCATCTATCTGGATGACATTCTCATCTTTTCCGAAAATCTGCTTGCTCACAGAAACCATGTCCGCACCGTTCTTCAGTGCCTTAGAGAGAATAGTCTCTATGCCAAGCTGGAGAAATGTTCCTTTGAATGTCCTGAGGTCCTGTTTCTGGGATGTTTTGTTTCTAGTTTGGGTCTTCGCATGGATCCTGGAAAGGTCTCGGCCATTACCAACTGGCCCCTTCCTGCTAGCCTCAAAGCCACACAGCGCTTTCTTGGCTTCACAAATTATTATAGGCAGTTCATAAGGAATTACTCTTCCATTGCTGCGCCTATTATCGCTTTAACCAAGAAGGGTGCGAATGCCAAAGACTGGCCTTCCGAGGCTGCCTCTGCATTTCACGATCTGAAACATGCCTTTGTTTCTGGACCTCTCTTGAGGCGACCAAATCCTGGGGACCCATTTTTTATTGAAGTAGACGCTTCTTCGATGGGGGTTGGAGCTTTGCTTCCTCAGTTCTTTGAGAAGAGATGTCAACCATAAGCGTTCTTCTCCCAGTTGCAGCCCAGTCCATCCTCACCACTAGAGGCTCTGGTGAACACTTGCTGGCTCTTAGACTCCGCGCCCCAGGGAATCCTACGCTCTAACCCCGGTGGGATCCGTGTTGGTGTTCCAGCGGCCCTGCCTTCCTTACACCTGGACTCCCATCCACAGCAGTCAGCCGTAGGGTCCACTACCTTGCGGTGCACTCCTGATCCCAACAGTGTGCATCTGTCACCCAGCCTCAAGGTGACCTGACACTCTAGTTGGAGTGCAGGAATGAGCCCTCCTGCAAAATATTGCATCAAAAATTGTAATTACACGCCCCTGTTAAACAGGGGCTGAAAAATTGGGCCTTAGCCACTGGTGGCGGCGCCCAGAAACAAAAATATTCTTACAAGCTATCAGCATGATCATTGAGGAGGAAGAGGATAGTCACTCAGCATAACAGGATAGTCACTGCATCAGCATAGGCAGTCTTGAAGGGATCTGACATTTCAAAAAAAATTATTCGGTTTCAACAGCATCAGGTGCTTGGTAGCTGGTGGTGATCCAAGACTGATTCATTTTTATGAAGGTCAGTCGATCCACGAGTCGGTGGACAGGCGCACCCTGTGATCGGTTACAAAGCCTCCAGCAGCACTGAATGTGCGCTCCGAAAGAACGCTGGATGCAGGACAGGCAAGTAGCTCAATTGCATACTGTGCAAGCTCTGACCACTGATCCATCCTCAAGACCCAGTAACCCAGAGGATTTTCGGTAGGAAAGGTGTCCAAGTCAGGTCTTGCCCCTAGGTATTCCTGCACCACGTAAAACAGACGCTGGCGATGGTTGCTGGAACCGATCATACCTTGGGGCTGTGGACTAAAAATGCATCGGTCAGACGGCCACCTTCTTCACCGCTCCTTCTTTGACTGACCAAAGCCTCAGCAACACGTTGTCCAGGAACAGGAGTTTGTAACCTCCCAGTCTCTGGGAACGTGTTGCACAGACCTTTCTGCAAGGCCTCCCAAAGATGTTTCATTCTCTGCTCCCTCTGCGACGGCAGGATAAGGTCCGCAACCTTACCCTTGTAACGTGGATCAAGGAGGGTTGCCAGCAAGTAACAATCCCTCTCCTTGATACCGCGAATACGAGGATCCTTCCACAGGCTTTGCAGGATCAGGGAGGCCATGCAGCATAGGTTTGCAGAGGCATTCGGTTCAGAGTCCTCTGGGTCACTAAGGAAGACATGATCTGCAGCCACCTCCTCCCAGCCACGTACAAGTCCATGGGTTTCTTAGGACTGTGAATGATCCCTTGAAGACTGCTGCTGATGCTGAGTGCCAGGATCCACCTCCATGCTGACACAATCCTCCTCCTCCTCCTCGTCCTCTTCCTGTGTGATCGGTGGGCACGCAGGAATACTGTCTGGATAAAGGGGGCCTTGAGAGGTAAGGAAGTCTGCCTCTTCCTGCCTCTGTTCTGCCTCAAGTGCCCTGTCCATTATTCCACTCAGCGTGTGCTCCAACAGGTGGACAAGGGGGGACAGTATCACTGATGCATGCGCTGTCACTGCTCACCATCCTTGTGGCCTCCTCAAATGGTGACAGGACAATGCATGCATCCCTGATCATGGCCCACTGGCGTGGGGAAAAAAAACAAGCTCCCCTGACCCTGTCCTGGTGCCATAGTCGCACAGGTACTCATTGATGGCCCTCTGCTGCATGTGCAGCTGCTGCAGCATGGCCAACGTTAAGTTCCACCTGGTGGGCATGTCACAGATTAGGTGGTTCTTGGGCAGGTTAAGCTCCTTTTGGAGGTCAGCCAGCCGAGCACTGGCATTATATGACCAGTGGAAATGCACACAGACTTTCCTGGCCTGCCTCAGGACATCCTGTAAGCCCAGATACCTGCCCAAGAACCGCTGCACCACCAAGTTAAGGACGTGAGCCAAACAGGGCACATGGGTCAGTTGTCCCTGTCGGAGGGCAGAGAGAAGGTTGGTGCCATTGTAGCAAACCACCATTCCTGGCTGAAGCTGGCATGGCGTCAACCACCTCTGAGCCTGCCCCTGCAGAGCTGACAGAATCTCTGCCTCAGTGTGGCTCCTGTCCCCCAAGAACTCCAGCTCAAGCACCGCATGGCATCTTTTGGCCTGCGTACTTGCGTAGCCTCTTGAACGCCTACGGAGCACCGCTGGTTCCGAGGACAAAGCACAAGAAGAGGCCATGGAGAAAGAAGAAGAGGAGGAGGTGGAGGAGAGAGGTGTGTCAGAATCACGAGTAGTAGCATTTTGGAGGTGTGGTTGCGGAAAAACCTCCAACACTACTGCACATTGTCCTGCATCCTTCCTAGCTGCCAGAAGAGTCACCCAATGCGCCGTGAAAGATAGGTAACATCCCTGTCCATGCCTGCTGGACCATGAGTCAGCATTAATATGCACCTTATCACTGACCGCCTTGTCCAGCAAGGCCAAGAATTTGCCTTCCACATGCCAGTAGAGAGCCAGAATGGCCTTCTGTGAGAAAAAGTGGCGTTTGGAAACCTGCCACCGAGGAGCCGCACATTCCACAAACTCACGGAAGGGGGCAGAGTCTACCAACTGAAAAGGCATCAGTTGAAGTGCTAGCAATTTAGCCAAGCTAGCATGTGGATGGCTGGGAGCGAACTTCTTTCAGCGGTGCAGCAGCTGGGGCAGGGAAATTTGCCTGGTACAATCTGACGTCAGTGTACGGATAGCAGATTGCCCGCAAGTTCTTGGTTGTGACACACCTAATTCGACACCTTCATTCCTCTCAGTGCAGGTCTCAGAGAGGACTGAAGGTATAGTGGGGTTGGAGATCCCAGCTGAGGAGGAGCAAGGAGAGGTCCTCTTCGTTCTTTGGTGTGGGTCTTTTAGGTACACTTGCCAACTAATTGCATGGCAGGTCAACATATGTCTGGTCAAGCATGTGGTGTCCAAGTGGGTGATGTTTTGGCCACGCAAGCTACGCTTAAGACATATGCTGCAAATAGCAGCGGTGGGATCTGATGCACTCATCTCAAAAAAGGCCCACACCAAAGAACTTTTGGAATAACGTGCAGAGACAGCAGCGCCCTGCACATGAGGAGCTCTGCGGTGTGATGCAGTCGGTGTACTGTCCTTAAGCTAGCCCCTGGAGGGCATCCTGCCTCGTTGGTGATGTGCCTCCTCCTCCTCTCTCCTATCAGGCACCCACGTGGAGTCAGTGACCTCATCATCCCCTCCCTCCTCATCAGTGGAGCAAAGCTTGCAGTATGTTGCAACTGGGGGAACATGACTGCCAGATTGCTGTCCTTCTTGGGCACCCCCTCTGTCTGGGCTCATGTTACTGCCTTCCTCTAGCTGAGTATCATCATCGGAACCTTCAAAACACTGGGCATCCTCCTGGAGCATGTACCCAACACTATGGTCAAACAGTTTGGGGGACTCCTCAGGAGGACATGGTGGGGCTAGGGAAGGAGTGACTGATGCCATTGAGCCGAGGGAAGAGGCTGCATTGGCAGCTGCTTTGCCAGACAACGAGCCTGGGTGAGGGATGATGAGGAGGATGAGGACGGCTTGGTCATCCACTCTACCAAGTCTTCCGCATGTTGCGGCTCAACACGGCCAGCTGCCAAAAAAAATGACAAGTGTGTCCCACACTTTGTGGCTGCACAAAACTGGGATGTATGTATATATATATATATATATATATATATATATATATATATTATACAGCAGCTAGCAGAATGCCTGCCTGTGGTATTAAAAGGATCAGAAGCACACCAGCACTTCTCTTCAGGTAGCTATAGGTGCAACTGTGCAGGGTACACAGAACACTAACTGTAAATACTTCAAGCTGCCTGCCTGTGGTATTAATAGGATCAGAAGAAGAACACAAGCACTTGTCTTCAGGTAGCTATACTGTAGGTGCAACTGTGCAGGGTACACAGTACACTAACTGTAAATACTTCAAGAGCCTGCCTGTGCTATTAATAGGATCAGAAGAATCACACAAGCACTTGTCTTCAGGTAGCTATACTGTAGGTGGAACTGTGCAGGGTGCACAGTACACTAACTGTAAATACTGTAAAAACGCCTGCCTGTCTGTATATTAGGAAGAGAATAACAGGAATGGATCTAGCTAAACTGAATACAGCGTATATATATACACGCTGTATATGTATGTATATATATATATATATATATATATATATATATATATATATTTACACAACACCTGTGATGCATATATATATACACAATACACTGTAAGTGCAGCAAACTGACTTGACCTGCCTACTCTATCTAACTTAAATCAAATGACACTGTCTCTCTGTCTATCTATCTCTCTCCGCCGCCGCAACACACTACACAAGGCCGCCACGCTTGCGGCCTTATATAGTGTGGGGCGTGTACTAAACCCCCTTAGCCATAAATGAACAAAGCCACCCTGGCTTTGGCCAATTACGGCTCTCTGTACACACGGCGCTGTGATTGGCCAAGCATGCGGGTCATATACAGTCAGAGAGGTTATTTAGTGGGATTTTGTGGGCGCCAGGCAAGTAAATTTAAACAACCATCAAGATAAAAATTATAAATGACATTTTATTAAACATGAACAGAAATTAAAAATTATTATACTAATTATGCATAATATAGAACAAACAGCAAGAAAATGAGGGGTCACTCAGCACTATAGTCCCGACATGTTTCGCCCGTTGGGGCTTCCCCAGGGTATTTGTGTTGAGGGACCAAGCTGGATATGTAAACTGCACTGCATAGAGTAAAATACAATTAGAAGCCATTCAGATATTAACCAAGAATATATAATTAAAAAAAAAAAAGAAAAAAAAAAAAGAAAATGTTGGCGACTGTCCAAAGCTAGAGCGTTCGACTGCCGACTATTGAATACTTACCTGCTGTGGAGATGAAACCAGACGTAAGAAAAATGGACACGGTGCTGTATTAGGAGAAGTTGGCCTGGGTGGGCCCAGGAGAGGGCCGGGGGACCAAAGTCTGCCATGTAAGGAATTAATGTGAGCGGGGTGGTGATGAATTGGTTGAAAGGTGGAATGGTCAGGGAACAGAAAGAGGGGAAATAGTGCGGGTCATAGTGCATGCTTGGCCAATCATCAGTCACAAATGCACTGCGATGCCGCAGTGAATTATGGGCCGTGACACGCCACTTGAACTTGGCACGAACGCCCCATATCATTCGCAATTTGACGAACGGTCAAACAGGCGATGTTCGAGTCGAACATGGGTTCGACTCGAACTCGAAGCTCATCCCTAATTCTGACATCATTTGACCTAGAGAAGGCATATGATAAAGCGAATTATGGATTTTTGTGGGATGTTTTGAAGCAGATGGGTATACCACAGCTACTCATTAATATAATAAAAGGGTTGTACTGGGGGATCAGTGGTCGGGTTTTGGTTAATGGGAGTTTGGGGCAGGCTTTTTTGGTTAAATCTGGGGTTAGACAGTGGTGTCCACTGTCCCCTATTCTCTTTATTTGTTTTATTGATCCTCTGTTAAGGATGATATAGAGGGATAAGGTAGTGAGGGGCTTTTTGGTGCCTGGGAATGGGGGGAAAATTGTGAAATGTTTAGGTTATATGGATGACGTGATGGCAGTGTGTCAGTCGGTGGTGGGCGTAAGAAGGGTGAAGTTACCTTTGTCTATTTTTTGTGTATGTGCGGGAATGAGTGTGAATTGGAATAAGTGAATTTTGGGTGTGTATGGGAGACAAGAGTACCCCCGACAGGACATGTTTTGGGAATTTATCTTAGCTAAAATAGCTGTCCAAAATACCAAGCCATTGACTCTGATTTAAAGCACCTGTGCAAGATGAAGGTAAACCTGTAAACATGACCTGTTGGGGGTACTTGAGGGTAGGGTTGAGAATCAATGATTTAGAACACTGAGCTAAAATCTAGCTCAAGACAATCCTATTCTAATTGTGGGCATTTGAGGGAAACCAAGTGAATGTTAGAACCCCTGCTTGTATTTTTGCTTGTATTTGCTTGTATTTTTTAGGTTGGGACTGGAAGTGAAGGCAATTTTCTGAAAATTGCCTTCACTTCCTGTCACATAGCCAAACGTGAAGTTAGGGTAAAACTCTACCAATGTCTTTCTTTGGAGACATACAGGCCAATCTAACTGGTGTCCCCATTAGACAAATTGCACTCTAGCACTTTGTTGTGTACACCCCAAATTATTAGGTACTTTGGAGTTTATTAAAGGCAAATCCACTCTGCATTACAAGTGTACTCGCTGTAAATCTGAGTAGAAGCACTGGTGATTTTATCATCCAATCATGTAGAAGCAAAGATGCTGTTTTTTTATTTTCTTTGCATGTCCCCCTTGGATCTCCAGCAACTGCATTTCCAAGTGCACTTGTAGTGCAAAGTGGATTTGCCTTTGGTAAATAAACCCCAAAGTCCAAGATACTTAATAATTTAGGTTGTACACAGCACAATGCTAGAGTGCAATTTATCTAATGGGGAAACTATTTAGATTGACCTGTGTGTCCCCAAGGAAAGATATTGGTAGGGTTTTACCCTCCCTTCCTGTTTGCCTATGTGACAGGAAGTGAATACATTTGAAGGAGAAACTGGCAAAATATGGGAGGTGTCTGCACCCTATCAGGGGTGCAGACATTCCCAAAAACTGACAAGACTACTAATCCCTCTGCACTCTATCCCCAAGCAAATTTAAGAAAGGATTTCATTTAGTTTAACTTTGCAAAGACACATTCCTAAGTTCAACTGTAATGCATGTCAATGGCCCATTTAGACCTTTAGCTAAAACACCAGTTGCCTTTCACTACAAAGATATATTAGAAGTGATAGGAATGAGATTAGCATCAAAATGGTTAATTAACTGAGAACACCTACTAATTGCCTAACAAGACACATCCAATGAGATTAAATTAACCAATTGTATTGTGCATGCGCTATTATCAATGAGACAATGAGTTTCCCTAGTGACAGTTGCAGTTTACATATGCAGGTATTTATTATCGCTATTTGCGCTTCAATATCCGCCGGTTCGCACGTTCAATTAATGACTTTTCCGGTGCACCATTTAATGTATGAACTGGTGCAGTGCCTTCTTCTTAGTAAATCACCCCCTATGTGTGCATGGACACATAGGATAACATGATGGGGAGTTTATTGACTGTAGAAAAAAACGTCTGAAGCCAAAAACAGCTGCTGTAAAAACTTCCAGTGTGCATGAGGCCTAATAGTGAGAGTGGACAGAATGTGGCGCCTGACTTAAAAGTCAGGAAAGATGATTTTTGTACGAAACAACTAGGAGACTCCACACAATATTTACATATATATATATATATATACAGTATCTCACAAAAGTGAGTACACCCCTCACATTTTTGTAAATATTTTATTATATCTTTTCATGTGACAACATTGAAGAAATTACACTTTGCTACAATGTAAAGTAGTGAGTGTATAGATTGTATAACAGTGTAAATTTGCTGTCCCCCTCAAAATAACTCAACGCACAGCCATTAATGTCTAAACTGCTGGCAACAAAAGTAAGTACACCCTAAGTGAAAATGTCCAAATTGGGCCCTATTAGCCATTTTCCTGCTCTGGTCTCATGTGACTCGATAGTGTTACAAGGTATCAGGTGTGAATGGGGAGCAGGTGTGTTAAATTTGGTGTTATCGCTCTCACTCTCTCATACTGGTCACTGGAAGTTCAACATGGCACCTCATGGCAAAGAACTCTCTGAGGATCTGAAAAAAAGAATTGTGGCTCTACATAAAGATGGCCTAGGCTATAAGAAGATTGCCATGACCCTGAAAGTGAGCTGCAGCACAGTAGCCAAGACCATATAGAGGTTTAACAAGACAGGTCCCACTCAGAACAGGCCTCGCCATGGTCGACCAAAAAAGCTGAGTGCACGTGCTCAGCATCATATCTAGAGGTTCTTTGGGAAATAGATGTATGAGTGCTGCCAGCATTGCTGCAGATGTTGAAGGGGTGGGGGGTCAGCCTGTGCTTAGACCATACGCCGCACACTGCATAAAATTGGCCTGCATGGCTGTCGTCCCAGAAGGAAGCCTCTTCTAAAGATGATGCACAAGAAAGCCCGCAAACAGCTTAAGACAAGCAGACTAAGGACATGGATTACTGGAACCATGTCCTTTTGGTTTGATGAGACCAAGATAAACTTATTTGGTTCAGATGGTGTCAAGTGTGTGTGGCATCAACCAGGTGAGGAGTACAAAGACAAGTGTGTCTTGCCTACAGTCAAGCATGGTGGTGGGAGACGGAGGGTCATGGTTTGGGGCTGCATGGCTGCCGGCACTGGGGAGCTACAGTTCATTGAGGGAACCATGAATGCCAACATGTACTGTGACATTGTGAAGCAGAGCATAATCCCCTCCCTTCAGAGACTGGGCCGCAGGGCAGTATTCCAACATGATAATGACCCCAAATACACCTCCAAGGCGACCACTGCTTTACTAAAGAAGCTGAGGGTAAAGGTGATGGACTGGCCAAGCATGTCTCCAGACCTAAACCCTATTGAACATCTGTGGGGCATCCTCAAATGGAAGGTTGAGGTGTACAAGATCTCTAACATCCACCAGCTTGATGATGTAGTCATGGAGGAGTGGAAGAGGACTCCAGTGGCAACCTGATAAGCTCTGGTGAACTCCATGCCCAAGAGGGTTAAGGCAGTGCTGGAAAATAATGGTGGCCACACAAAATATTGACACTTTGGGCCCAATTTGGACATTTTCACTTAGGGGTGTACTCACTTCTGTTTTCAGCAGTGTAGTCATTAATGACTGTGTGTTGAGTTATTTTGAGGGGACAGCAAATTTACACTGTTATACAAGCTGTACACTCACAACTTTACATTGTAGTAAAGTGTCATTTCTTCAGTGTTGTCACATGAAAAGATAGAATAAAATATTTATAAAAATGTGAGGGGTGTACTCACTTTTGTGAGATACTGTATACACTAAACTGTGCATTGGACTTTTGCCCCGTTCACATGGCCGTATGTCTGTTTTTCATCCATCTGTTGACGATGAAAAACAGACATACATGTATCTTTATGGCATAGCGGACGTTAGCGGATTAAATGTCAAAAACTGGCTCTTGTTTTTTTGTTTTTTTTTTACATTTCACTGCCTTTTTGGTGAATTGATAGGACTAGTATGTACCCATTCACATAGGGGGGCCCGGAATCTCGGGGCCTCCTTGTTAAAGGAGGCCCCCATATTCCAATAAGCCCCTCGCCCACACACCCCAACAACCACCGGCCAGGGTTGTCAGGAAGAGGCCCTTATCCCCATTAACATGGGGGCAAGGTGCTTTGGGGTGGGGGTGCAGAGCCCCCACCCCCCATGTTGAGGGCATGCGGCCTGGTATGGTTCAGAAGGGGGGCCACTAGCTCATCCCCTCCCTTTCCTGATCTACCGGGCTGCTTGCTCGGACAAGGGTCTTGTATGGATTTTGGGGGGAATCACATGCCATTTTAAAAAAAAATGCCATGGGGGGGTCCACTCTGAATCCATACTAGACCCAAAGGGCTTGGTATGGACCTGGGGGGACCCACAGGGTTTTGTTTTTTTGCCAGCAATTTTTCTCTTACATTCAGCTGTCAGTGGCGCATCCTGCTGACAGCTGATGACTAATCGGTTGTTACGGGGGTGGCGGCCAGCTTCCCGGCCCCCTCCTTAGCAACCAGCTATATATAATGTTTGAAGTTCAGTTCAGTCACTTTTTTTTTTTGTAAAAAACAGACGTCAGCAGATATGAAGACGGATGTAAAAATTTACATCCGTATTCATTTTTTTAAATTAGATTTATTACAAAAAAAGGTGACTGAACTGAACAAATAAAGGAACGTCCTTGTGAAACCAGCCTCAGTATGTTTTTTGATACATGTTAACGCATGTAATCTGTTTGCATGAATTCATATAATTTCACTCTGAAAACTTAGGTCATATTGAAGTTGGAATTGCACATTAACGCATGTCAGTAGTGTGTTTCTTTTGATTGTTTTGTGATTGACCTGCACTTTTACTTGGATTCCTTAAAACTGTACATGGTTTTCATGGATTTTTACAAATATCCTCCTTATCAGTGTAATTTGGCAGCACATATTTGTCTGGGTTTTTTTTAGGTAGTTTGAGCTGTGACACATGCTTTTCTATCAAGCATTAATATGCCTGCTTTGACCAGAGGAAAGACTTTGGTTAGCAGTTCTCCAAAGCCATCTCTGTTCCAGTTGATGTAAAGCTGCTCTGATACTGGCCAATTTCTATCAAAGCCGCATTAAGAATTGAAGTGGTTCTAAAGTCAAATATTTTTTACCTCAATGCATTCCATGCATTAGGGTAAAAAACCTTTCATTGGTGGTCCCCCCCAGGACTTACCTGAGTCCTGTATCGATCCGGCACTGTGTCCACCTGCAGCAGCTCTCTCCCCTATCCCCTCTCTCACAGGCTTAGCTGAGAGCAGTGGGGGTCTTTGGCTTCTGCTGCTGTCAGTCAAATCCTGTAAGGAAAGAGTGGGGGGGGGGCTGAGCTGCAGTGTGTGTCTATGGACGCACACTGTCCAACTCAGAATTGAGCTGGCACATGTGTCACTATAGGAAGCCATATTCCATGGTAGCACATGGAGAAGAGGAGGAGCAGAGAGGGGACCCCAGAAGAGGAGGTTCGGTGGTGCTCTGTGCAAAACCATTGCACAGCTAAGTGTAACACTTCCCTTGTAGGGGTTGCTGTGTGTAGACTTCCCTGGGCTTTTCCACTTCTTTTCCTACAGCCAGGTACCAGGGGTTTTCACACAACCACCCGTACGCTCATTGGCTCGTTTCCAATAATCAATCCAGGGTTCAGTTTTTTTTTTTGTATTTATTGTTGAAACTTAGATAGGAGAAGGGAATAGTGGGATCCTCCAACTGGAACTAATAATAGATGAGGACAACTCTCACTCAGCCTCATCAGGGTAAACATTGTAACAGACTTTCTGTTATACCATACAACACTTGTATGGTAACATTAATGCCCCGTACACACGGTCGGACATTGATCGGACATTCCGACAACAAAGTCCATGAATTTTTTCCGATGGATGTTGGCTCAAACTTGTTTTGTCTACACATGGTCGCACAAAGTTGTCGGAAAATCCGATCGTTCTAAACGCGGTGACGTAAAACACGCACGTCGGGACTATAAACGGGGCAGTGGCCAATAGCTTTCATCTCTTTATTTATTCTGAGCATGCATGGCACTTTGTCCGTCGGATTTGTGTACACACGATCGGAATTTCCGACAACGGATTTTGTTGTCGGAAAATTTTATCTCCTGCTGTCCAACTTTGTGTGTCGGAAAATCCGATGGAAAATGTCCGATGGAGCCCACACACGGTCGGAATTTCCGACAACACGCTCCGATCGGACATTTTCGGGCATAAGTCCTTTGATTGCTCTGGAAGCAGACTTGATGAAAATGTTTATCTTCAGGACACTCACTAGCATCCCCTTTGACTGACACCTGTCCACTGACTCTACTAGCTTAAGGGGTGGCCCTCACAGGACAGGCCCCATAACACAGATCTGTACTCATTGTAGGCGGAAACAGATCCTTCCTGGTGTGTCTCCCTTACAGTCAGTTGTGCAGGACATCTGGGTTGCAGCTATACTCAACTTCAAGCCCTTAGGTCAACCCCCTGAGGCCACATGGTAACTTCTACAGTGGAAGGGCAGCAGCCCCCTCCCTCCGGGACCCCACTCTTCAGCCGAAGACCCCAAGCACATGTGCCCTCGGCATATATACAGTAACCCAGCATGTACTGATGCACTTTCCTCTGCCAGTGGCCAGGGCTGTAACTATGTCTGTGCTTTCATTTGTCAGGTTTCCTCCCACTGTGCAATATCCTATTGAACCAGTGTGAAACCTAGGAGGGTGCTACATCCCCCCTCGTTTTCTGCGGTTCAGTTTGTGCTTGTGGGTTTGTATCTGCTCTTCAGTGCGTGCAGTAAGTTCGTATTGGAGTTTTCTGTGCGATCTTGCCCGCTCGTTGCTGTTTTTCAGGTCGTTCTTCACAGGCCTTGCTGTTCTTCAGTGCGTTCTGTTACTTCGTTCTGAGCAGCCGACCGTTTTCTAGCCATGTTTCGTATACGTACTCCTCGTAGAGTTCGTGCTGTGCAGGGGCTTGGTGTTGGGGTCCTGACCTTGACACAAGTCCAGTCCATGAACAGGGTGGGGAGGAGTTCATGGACCAAGAATTGGTTGCTTCATCGTGACCAGTTCTCTCATATGCCTTTTGCTCCGTGAGATCCATGAGAATAATCCTGATGATTTCAGGAATTTTCTCAGGATGACGGACCCTGTGTTTCACCGTTTGTTGGCTTCGCTGACCCCCTATATCAGCAGGCAGGATACCTGCATGAGGCAAGCCATCACTCTGGAGAAGAGGCTCGTCGTTACCCTGCGCTACTTGGCGACAGGGAGAAGCCTGCAGGACCTCAAGTTCTTGACAGGCATCTCCCCCCGGGCTCTGGGGATCATTATCCCAGAGACCTGTTCTGCCATCATCCAGGTCCTGCAGAAGGAGTATATGAAGGTAAGATTTTTATCCTTTAATATCACATTTTATTGTATTGAATGTTTGCTAATATATTGTATTTCTTTCCTCATTCCCTAATTACCATGATTGTAATATGCTGTGAATGTCCCCTTTGTCCTCATGCATGCTGTATTTTTAGGTCCTTCATACATATTTGCCTTCACTTACCTCCCCAGCATGCTCTCCTGGCCCTATATTCACCTCATGTAGTCACTTAACAATGTATTTTATCAGCTCCATAGTAGTGCTTTACCCCAAACACCCCTAAAATGTTTTGAAATGTGATTTGTGCTTTAAATTCAGGCAGAGGGCCAGAGGCTTTTTTTGTAGTGTCCCCAAATCATTTTTATTAACCCTCCCTCCCCCCAACTGCTAAGTCAGCTGATACCAATTCTCTATCTATCCTCAATCAGCTATCTGCTGACTTTGCCAAACCCATACACACTATACCCATCTTCTATACCCATCTCTTTTGTGCTCAGATTTATGGATGAATTCCCCAAAGCATGTAGTGCAAGGGCCTGCCTGTATACTTTCAAATGGTACTGTTTAAAGTTTTTCTATCCTATTATTATCTTGCTAGGTAATAGCAGAATGTCCAAATGTCCTCAAATGTGTACAATGTGTATTTATATCTTTGTATTATGACACTTCTTACCTGTCCAGTGGTCTGCCAATAGTGTAACTAACGAGGGGCTGTTCCAAGTAATACCCTGTATTTAGCCATTCATCTCTCAATGAAGTGAAGAGGGTTACCTGTCCAAGATCCCCTCCCCCCTATAATGTTAGGAATGGCCCATGGGGGGGGGATATGATAGGTGTACCTTATACTTTGGTGTTGTAAAATTCCCCTTAATAAATGTTATCTGGATGTTGGCCAAGAATGTTTGTGTCTATAATCTGCTTTCCATGTTTATGTGCAAAAATACTAATTTTTTTTGTTTTCCTCAGCAGTTTCCTTCCACGCCACAGGAATGGCAGACTGTGGCCTCCCACTTTGCCCAGCGGTGGGACTTTCCTAACTGCGGAGGGGCAATTGATGGGAAACACGTCTACATCACCCCACCACCCAACTCAGGGTCGTACTATTATAATTACAAGGGGTTCAATAGTATTGTGATGTTGGCGGTGGTGTCGGCTAATTACGACTTCTTGTATGTGGACGTGGGGAAGAATGGCCGGATGTCCGATGGTGGAGTCATCACCCAGACGGAGTTTTACAGGCGTCTCCAGAATGGCAGCTTGGACTTGCCACCTCCAGAAGAGAATGTGGAAGGACTCCCATTCGTCTTCGTAGCGGATGAAGCATTTGCGCTGGGGGACCATCTTATGCGGCCATTCCCGATGAAGATCCTCACCCCAGAACAGAGGGTTTTTAATTACCGGCCGGCCAGAGCCCGAAGAGTGGTGGAGAACACATTTGGAATCCTGGCCAACCGGTTCCGCCTATTTCTAACACCCATCCATATGGCGGAGTATAAACTTAATCATATAATCCTGGCGTGCTGTGTTCTACATAACTTTTTACGCCAACATTCGGCCAACTATGCTGGCTCAGCTGGGCCTGAGGCCGGAATGATACATAAAACAACACTGACGGCACTTGAAAATGGCCGTCCTGGCTTGCCCTCCCCGAGTGCCCGTGATGTCCGGTTACGATACCTGGAGTTCTTTGCGGGTAGGGGGGCCATCAATATACCAGCAAATTTGTGAAGCCTTTATCAAATAAAAACACAAAAAAAAGAAAATCTTTGTTGACATTTACTCCTTGTGTTTGTTTTAGATGACTCTGACAGAAATGTGGTGAGTCCAGAAAATGGCGTGATTGTGTAACCTTATACAAAGCACTGTTGGGTGTTATTTACTAAAGGCAAAGACACTTTGCACTACAAGTGCACTTGAAACTGCACTGAAACTGCACTTGTAGTGCAAAGAGGTTTTGCCCTTAGGAAATAACCCCCATTTTCACAGAAAGCAGCAATTAGAGCCCCACAAAAGTGTTGTAGCGTTGAGACAATAATCCACACATTCTTGATGAACAATCTTTTTAATACCTGCACAATCACATGTGCATTTAGAAAAGGTTTTTAAAACAAACCAACATGTTTGTTGGATAACAATTTTTAGGGTAGCATTATAAAAAAATAGAAATGTCCATTTAAGCTAAAACATGCATGTGTAAAACCAACAAGAAAGACACAAATCTTGAACTTACAAAGTTCACATTAGGTAGAACTTGAAGGCAATATCAGACATGAGTATTTAGGAACTGTGTTTGATATTGTGTTCAGATGGGGTGAAGTCACCCCACGAAAAGCCAAATTTGGAAGATGCACACAAATTTACCAATGTCAACATGTGCGACCTGCCATCACGGGGGATCAAGGGACGTGTTTTGGGGGAGAAACCCCTTCCTCTCAGCTACTTTATTATTGAGAAAGGGGTTGCACCCCCAAAACGCGTCCATGGATCTCCCGTGATGGCAGATAGCACATGTTGGCACACTGTGTGCATCCTCCAAATTTAGCTTTTAGAAAAATCGCTAAAACATTAAGAACATTGTAGCACACAAAAAAACAGAGGGATTTGGAGGGGTTTTAAGCTCGCCCCAAAACATTAATGATGTTTTTATTTTTTTTAATAACATCATTGATCTTTTTCTTGAGGTTTTCCAATTGTAAATTACACCCCATGATCTCCCCGATCAGGATCTGGGCACTTTCAGATGTGAAAGGATCTGGATCCACAACATCACGATCACCTAAAAAGAGAGAAACCAAAAAAAAAGGTATCAAAATATGCCGGCATCCATCTCTTACCTGATCCTGTGGTCGCAGACACTCACCTGTTATGGTGCCAATTTCCACCATGTCTTCCTCCTCCTGCTCTTCTTGTGTTGGGTGGACTTCCCCTCCTTCCAGAGGTGGGGGGTCTGTGGTCTCCTCGGATGAGGGGTGTCCTCTGAGTCTTTTCTCCCCTATGTAAAACAAAAATGGTATACTTAGCACACAGATATTTGATGGCAGAACTATAAATATGAAACATTGCTTGGAAGTGGGGTACAATTGTCTATGTTGGCCGAGTTCCAAAATGGAGCATTTTCAGTGTCCTTTGTCAAGCTTCAATACTTTACCTGTTTTGTACAAGCTTCACAGATGGAGACACCCCTATAGTATACACTGGAGCACCTGTGTGGCCCCCCTAATAAAAATGGTGTTCTTGTGTCCCACACTAGTGCTCCAGTGTCCAGATGTGAAAACAGCTGCTGAGTGTCCTCTCCTTACACAGAATCTAGTTTGCATTTCATTCTAGTAACAAAGTCATCTACACAACCAAATTATTTTCATACAAGTAGGGCGTAAAAATTGTGGCCAAATGCATATGGCCTAAACAATGGTGTTTTATAGGCCGAAAGAAAAATGTTTGATACGAACGAATAATGTGGCCATGAACATGAAAGTTGCCATTTAAAAATGTACACTTGTAAGAAAAGCACATGGAGCAGCACGAACGTAATAAACATAAAGAATAGGAACACAGGACAACTACTTACTTTTTTGCAGCACTCTCCGGATCTTTCTGTACTGCTCATGTTCTCGTAATTTCAGGTCCGATCACCGCTTCCTGAGCTGATCTTTCGATCGTCGTACCCCGAAATGCTGGTGCAGACTCCTGACTACTTTCGCAATTATCTTGGCCTTTCTGACATTGGGGTTGGGGTAAGGTCCATACTTTCCATCATAGTCGGCCTTCTTCAGGATGTCCACCATTTCCAACATCTCCCCAAAGGACATATTTGAGGCCTTAAATCTCCTTCTGGATGGGGACATTTCAGGCTCCGGGCTTTCCTCCTCCTCCTCGTTGCTATAATTAGCACACACCTGCTGTGTATCCGCCATGTGCTCTTCCCCCACTGCGCCGAATGAAAAGGGGCAGGGAATAGACTAGAAAGAACGTCAGGGGCGGGCGGAGTTACACGAATGCGCAGTGTGTATAAAGCGTAACACGCATGCGTATTACGTACGATCTGTGAGTGGAGGAAGGAGCATCGGAGGCACCGATCGTGATAACGAAGGTAAGATCTAAACTTGGGCCTATACTGCTTCAAAATGGAAGCCTATATTGTAACAAAATTAGGGGAGTTTGGCCTGACATTAGGGTTTGTCTTGTGTTGTGTCTTGCAGAGAAAATTGATGGCTTCAATGACCACAACTTCCTTCCCCTGTTCATAGACAAGTACAGGGAGCTGCCCTGTCTGTGGCAGGTGAGACATCCCCATTATAACAATAAACAAAAGAGGCAGGCAGCGCTGGAACTGCTGGAGTTGGTGACGCCGGTGGTCCCCACAGCAACCATCCCCTATTTAAAAAACAAAATTGGTGGCCTGAGGAGCACTTATCTAAGGGAGCGCAAGAAGGTCACAGATTCTCAGAGATCTGGAGCTGCAGCAGATGATGTTTATGTCCCCAGGCTGTGGTACTATGAGAGAAAGAACGTCAGGGACGGGCGGAGTTACACGCATGCGCAGTGTGTATAAAGCGTAACATGCATGCGTATTATGTACGATCTGTGTGTGGAGGAAGGAGCATCGGAGGCGCCGATCGTGATAACGAAGGTAAGATCTAAACTTGGGTCTATACTGCTTCGAAATGGAAGCCTATATTGTAACAAGATTAGGGGCGTTTGGCCTGACATTAGGGTTTGTCTTGTGTTGTGTCTTGCAGAGAAAATTGATGGCTTCATTGACCACAACTTCCTTCCCCTGTTCATAGACAAGTACAGGGAGCTGCCCTGTCTGTGGCAGGTGAGACATCCCCATTATAACAATAAACAAAAGAGGCAGGCAGAGCTGGAACTGCTGGAGTTGGTGACGCCGGTGGTCCCCACAGCAACCATCCCCTATTTAAAAAACAAAATTGGTGGCCTGAGGAGCACTTATCTAAGGGAGCGCAAGAAGGTCACAGATTCCCAGAGATCTGGAGCTGCAGCAGGTGATGTTTATGTCCCCAGGCTGTGGTACTATGAGAGAAAGAACGTCAGGGACGGGCGGAGTTACACGCATGCGCAGTGTGTATAAAGCGTAACATGCATGCGTATTATGTACGATCTGTGAGTGGAGGAAGGAGCATCGGAGGCGCCGATCGTGATAACGAAGGTAAGATCTAAACTTGGGTCTATACTGCTTCGAAATGGAAGCCTATATTGTAACAAGATTAGGGGCGTTTGGCCTGACATTAGGGTTTGTCTTGTGTTGTGTCTTGCAGAGAAAATTGATGGCTTCATTGACCACAACTTCCTTCCCCTGTTCATAGACAAGTACAGGGAGCTGCCCTGTCTGTGGCAGGTGAGACATCCCCATTATAACAATAAACAAAAGAGGCAGGCAGAGCTGGAACTGCTGGAGTTGGTGACGCCGGTGGTCCCCACAGCAACCATCCCCTATTTAAAAAACAAAATTGGTGGCCTGAGGAGCACTTATCTAAGGGAGCGCAAGAAGGTCACAGATTCCCAGAGATCTGGAGCTGCAGCAGATGATGTTTATGTCCCCAGGCTGTGGTACTATGAGAGACTGCGATTTCTGACAGACCACACTGAGGTCAGGGAATCCCTCTCCACTCTTCCTTCCAACCCAGCTGAGGCTTTCGATGTCAAACCTGGGCCTTCCTGCCAGGAAGAAGTGGAGGAGCCCAGCTGGAGTCAGGTATAGCATTCCTCTACAGATTTCCGGTCAATAATGAAATGATGTTTACTAGATGTTATTATTGATCACTAATTGCTGATTGAAAAAAGTGTTTTACATATCAATAGACAGTAGTGGGCACCCAAAATTGGGACAAGAATGAAAAATACTGGGCTCAGAAGGATAGTCTGTTATATTTGTTTACATTCAATTTGCAACAGTCAGGAGGTGAAAATTGTGTGTGATTGATGAATAAAAAACTAAAACTATGTCCCTTTTTCATACACAGGAAGACCTCAGCCAGGAGGAGGTTGTGGAATGTGGCAGTCAGGAGGCGGCGGGGGTTAGTGGCAGCCAGGAGGAGGCGGGGCTAGATGTCAGCCAGGAGAAGCCTGGGACCAGTCGCAGCCTGACTGAATCGCAGGTTCCTCCCCTCCGCCTTCCATACAAAAGAGCGAGGAAGGCAACTCCCATCCAGGATTCAGCGCTCAGGCTCATTCAGGAGGCTTCTGCGTCCCTCCAAGCCTTACCCACTCCTGAAGAGGCCTTTGCCTACATGGCTGCCACAAATCTGCAGGGCATGCAGGAGGGTCAACGCAAGCTATGTGAGGACCTGCTTTATAAAGTCCTAAGTAAGGGGGTGAGTGGGGAACTAACACCGCAGACTGACGTGATTGAGTTGGACCATTCTCCTCCTCCTCCTGCTGCCACAACTCCACCACCAGAGCCACAGCGTGGAAGGAAGCGTGGAAGGAAGACCAGAGAGTGATGGCCCTGGGTTCAGTCTGGTCTGACAAAAGCTGCAGTCTCTCGTATGACCACAACCTGGGGACACCGATGTCATCTGCTGCTTTCCGGATCTCTGGGACGTCTGGACCAGACTGCACTCCCTTAGATATGGACTCCTCAGGCCACCAATTTTGCTTGAAAATAGTTGATGTGTGCCCTGGGGGTCCAAGGCTTCACCCATTTCTGCTGTTTCTCCAGCGTTGCCTCCCTCTTTGTTTAGTTGTGAGCCCTTAATAAATGTTTTTTTTTTGAAAATAATACTCTCCTATGTGTGTTTTCATTCAAAAAGGACAGTTTGTTGGTGACGATTCAGGTACATTTCTAAAATACAATGTGAAATTAACAAGGGACAACAACACCAAACAATCTCCTACAGATTAAATATAACAACATATCAATGGTGTTGTGGTAACTTGACACAAAAAAATACACACAAAAATTTTCTGGAGTACAAATAAAAATCCAATAAAAAAAAAATCAGCCTTGAAAAAATACAAACCAAAAATAACTAATCTGCCTTAAAACCAAAAAAAAAAAAAAACAACACCAAAATAATGTTGTCAGATGTGACAAATCAAAATATATTGAGGGAATCCCGATAAATAGTAAAGAAATAAGTTTGTGAAAAGTCTGTGTGAATATGAGCAGCAAAACGACTTCATTCTTCTCACATTATAAAGAAGAAGAGAGTGCGCTGTATTAAACCATTTTTAACATTGCAGCATGATGAAAGTGCTGCATCCATTGCGAACACTAATTTTACCAGACCGAGCTGTTCCGTGTCGGAATTTCTTCTGAGCATGCATGGCACTTTGTGCGTCGGAACAGGCCACACACGGTCGGAATTGACGCAATCGGATTTTGTTGTCGGAAAATTTTATAGCCTGCTCTCAAACTTTGTGTGTCGGAAAATCCGATGGAAAATGTCAGATGGAGCCCACACACGGTCGGAATTTCCAACAACACGCTCCGATCGGACATTTCCATCGGAAAATCCGACCGTGTGCACGGGGCATTAGAGTGAAAAAATAGAAAACATCTGCTTTACAAAGACATTTACAAATGTTTTCAAAGAAACATCTACCAAGAGCACTATATGAGCGCACCCCCCGCCAAACATAGACTGATTGGTAGGGGAACGGTTAAGTACCCGAACTAACTATACTACAACATATATACAAAAAGTATTTCCATGGTCAACCTCCGCTGAGGCATAAGGACTCCTTGCAAGCCTGCAAAGAAAACACAAACATATGGCAACTGTACAGTCTTTCATACTTACAGTGAGACTGTCCTCTCGGCAAAGGTGACTTTATCCTCTAAACAGACACCTATCGCTAACATTAGAGATAGTTGGTATATCCAGCCACCTAAGGGAAACGCTTGACTCATTTTCCTGTTGTGTTCCTGTAAAAGACAAACAGAACAACCTACAACCTACCAGTCTAGATAACTAAACACATTCTACATTTGTCCCACAATAAAGGATTGGTTCAGAAGGGTAGAAGAGACATATAACATGGAATATCTGAGATACTGTGGAGAGGAAGGGATGGAGGGAATGATAAACAGATGGAAAGATTGGAAGTCGTTTAAGAAGACGATGAGATATGTGGAGGCTGTAAGAGGATACGACAGGGTGAATCGGGAGAACTGGGAGAAGCAAAGAAAAATCCGATAAGAGATTGATGGGGAGTTGAGGGAAGAGGACAGAATAAGGAATGGGGGGGGAGCGGGGAGGATGCATGGGGGGTTTAAATGTATACATTAAATGTAATCAAGTTGAAATCTACGGAATTTGTTTTTGTATGTGGATAAGATAAAAAAAAACATACCAGGGTACTGACTCTTTCCTATTAGCCAATCCCACAAATCAGGATAATGAAGTGTGGAGTCCATCTGACTGATGCCTGCAGTGACCCTCTTTATGCAGCATCGGGGCAACACATCTTCTCCGTGCGGCCAGCCACCATTGCTGGAGCCTTAGCAATAGCTTGACTACTTGTGGGCATTTGTAGTTGTAGAAATTCTTCAAGGAAGCCCTTCTCTCTGGCGCCCCCCTCTAAAGAACAATGAGACATTGCCCTTTCAACTTGGCAGCGACTTACACAAATTTCTTTTAACAACTGAAGGTATCTTTGCAAAGTGTCTTTAGTAATTAGGGATTTACCCCTCTAGGTAGCAGCCCCTGGCTTGAATACGAGAAGTCCTCTGCAGTAGAAGTTTTTTTCTCCCGAGTGGTGAAATAATTTCAACTTTAGTAGCCCCCCCTCCTCTATTTGCAAGGATAGATGGGAAGGGGTTTGGGAAAGGGCCTTTAGCCCTGATAGCAACATATCATCAATAGTAATTCTTAGGGCTCAACAGCACCTTTGCAACATAAAATCCTTTTGAACTGATCAAGAGCTTGGTATACCTCAGTAGTAGTGGTCATGATGTGGTATCCAAACCATCTCAGAAATACTACCGGTACATCGAGCCACAGCAGAAAGGCAGAGTGAGATTAGGGAAGTAAACAAGTGGCTGAGGAGCTGGTATAGAAAGGAGGGGTTTGGGTTCCTGGAGACCTGGGGCAACTTCTCAGTCGGTTACCAGTTCTATAGAAGGTATGGACTGCACCTAAATGAGGAAGGTGCAGATCTGCTGGGAGTGAAGATGGCCGAAAAGTTAGAGGGGCTTTTAAACTAGGTTATGGGGGGAGGGTCCAGAGGTAGAGATAGTCGGCGCAGAACATATTTCAGGGGGTAGTATTGGGGACATTAGTGGTAGGTTGACCTAAACTCAAGGTAAGTATAGTAACAAGTCCAATTTGCAACCCCAGAGCACCCAATAAGGAAATAGTATGTGACCGGTCTAAACTAGGTTGCATGTTCACCAATGCCATGGGTCTGGCGGACAAGATGGGAGAACTAGAACTACTGTTGTACGAGGAGGATTTAGCTTTTGCAGGATATACAGATACTTGGTTTGACAGTTCTCATGATTGGCTGGCAACCATTCAAGGGTATTCCTTATTTGGCATGGCTAGAGAGGGTAAAAAAGGAGGAGGGGTACCCCTGTATATTAAAAATGATGTGAAAGTGAATGTGAGAGATGACATCACTAAGGGAGCAAGGGAGGAGGTGGAATGCTTGTGGGTAGAGCTACAAATGGAGGAAACTAAGGGGAAAGTAATACTGGGAGTATGCTATAGGCCCCCAAACCAGAGGGAGGAGGTGAAGACAGACCTCCTATCACAATTTGGATTAGCGGCAAGAATGGGAAGTGTCATTATAATGGGGGATTTTATTTATCCAGACATAGACTGGGTGAAAGGAATCGCGCATTCATCTAATGCCCCGTACACACGGTCGGACATTGATCGAACATTCCGACAACAAAATCCTAGGATTTTTTCCGACGGATGTTGGCTCAAACTTGTCTTGCATACACACGGTCACACAAAGTTGTCGGAAAATCTGATCATTCTGAACGCGGTGACCTAAAACACGTATGTCGGGACTATAAACGGGGCAGTAGCCAATAGCTTTCATCTCTTTATTTATTCTGAGCATGCGTGGCACTTTGTGCGTCGGATTTGTGTACACACGATCGGAAATTGCAACAATGGATTTTGTTGTCGGAAAATTTTATAGCCTGCTCTCAAACTTTGTGTGTCGGAAAATCCCATGGAAAATGTGTGATGGAGCCTACACACGGTCGGAATTTCCGACAACAAGGTCCTATCACACATTTTCCGTCGGAAAATCCGACCGTGTGTACGGGGCATAAGGCTCGCCAGTTTCTATATGTCTTGCAGGACAATTTCATGGGTCAGACGGTAAATGCAGCAGCTAGAAACAAAGCGATACTAGACCTACTGATTACCAACAATACAGACCTGATCACGTATGTGGAAATAAGGAGAAATTTAGGAAACAGCGATCACAGGTTGATTAGTTTTAGTATAAATCACACAAATAGGAAACATAAGAGGAATACAAAGACAATGAATTTCAAAAGCGCCAACTCCCCTAAACTACGATCCTTGTTAGAAGATAATAATAATTGGGATAAAATCTTAGGAACAAAGAACACGGAGGAAAAATGGGTATGCTTTAAGAGCATATTAAATAAGGGCATTAGCCAGTGCATCCCAATGGAAAATACATTTAAAAGAGCTAATAAAGGTCCTGGGTGGCTTAACTCCAACGTAAAAATGCATACAAAAGCAAAGGAGAAGGCCTTCAAAAAATACAAGGCCGAGGGATCATCGTCAGCATTCCAACTTTACAAAGAATGCAACAAGAAATGTAAGGGTGCAATCAGGGTGGCTAAGATAGAACACGAAAGGCACAGGAGGAGAGTATAAAAAAATCCCAAGAAATTATTTAAGTACATAAATAGTAAGGAAGTTCAGATCATATTGGTCTCATAAATAATGATGAAGGGAATCTGGTTACTAAGGATGGAGAGATGGCGAAGGTATTGAATTTATTCTTTTTCTCAGTGTTTACAAGGGAATCGGAGGGGGTTTCAGTAACCAAAACTGCTTATCCTCATGACATGTTACAGGAAGCACCTCATGGCTAACAGAGGACAGAATTAGAATTGGACTTGAAAAACTTAACATTAATAAGTCTCCGGGACCAGATGGCTTGCAACCAAGAGTCCTTAAGGAACCCAGTCAAGTAATTGCCAGACCATTGTTCCTAATTTTTACAGGACTGGTACCAGCTGATTGCAGAAAAGCCAATGTAGCAGCAATATTTAAAAAAGGGCCAAGTTACATCCCTGGGAATTAGACCAGTTAGCCTAACATCAATTGTATGTAAGCTCTTGGAGGGGGTAATAAGGGACTTCATGCAAGATTTTAGTGATGACAATTATCACCCTTCAGGTCTGGTATGGATTTTAAGGGGAACCCAGCGCCAAAACTAAAAAAAAAACGTGTGGGGTCCCCCTAACAATCCATACCAGACCCTTTTCCAAGCATGCAACCTGGCAGGCCACAGGAAAAGAAGGGGGGGACGAGAGAGCGCCCCCCCTCCTGAACCGTACCAGGCCACATGCCCTCAACATTGGGAGGGTGCTTTGGGGTAGCCCCCCAAAACACCTTGTCCCCATGTTGATGAGGACAAGGGCCTCATCCCCACAACCCTGGCTGGTGGTTGTGGGGGTCTGCGGGTGGGGGGCTTATCAGAATCTGGAAGCCCCCTTTAACAAGGGGACCTCCAGATCCTGACCCTCCCCCCTGTGTGAAATGGTAAGGGGGTACAAAAGTACCCCTACAATTTCGCTAAAAAACTGTCAAAAATGTTAAAGTTACAGTTTTTGACAATTCCTTTATTTAAATGCTTCTTCTTTCTTCTATCTTCTATCTTCCTTCGGTTTCTTCCTCCATCTTCTTCTTCTTCTGGTTCTTCTGGTTCTTCCTCCGGTGTTCTCATCCAGCATCTCCTCTGCGGTGTTGGCGTCTTCTTCCCTTCTTCTCCTCAGGCCGCTCCGCATCCATGATGGCATGGAGGGAGGCTCCCGCTCTTCTCTTCATCTTCTTCTCTTCATCTTCTTCTCTTCATCTTCTTGTCTCCTGAAGGGCCTGGTATGGAATTTAGGGGGACCCCCACGTCACTTTTTTTTACATTTTGGTTTGGGGTTCCCCTGTGGGGAATTCCCATGCCTTTTTATCAATGAATGTGTATTGTCGGACCGGCAATTCATTAATAGCCGCAAGTAGTTTAAATGACTTTTTTTCCTTTGAAATGTCATTTTGCTGTCAGACTGTTCTAAACATGGGAAACATGTGCCCCTTTACAGGCATACTATAGACACCCCCCAGGTACACAATTTAAATAGATATTACACTTTTATTGTTTCACTTTAAGCATTATTAAAATCACTGCTCCCGAAAAAACGGCAGTTTTTAAAACTTTTTTTTGCATTGATCCATGTCCCCTGGGGCAGGACTCAGGTCCCCAAACACTTTTTATGACAATACCATAAATATAAGCCTTTAAAATTATCACTTTTGATTTCTCCCATAGACTTTTAAAGGGTGTTCTGCGGCATTCGAATTTGCCGCAAACACCCCAAATTGTTTGCTGTTCGGCGAACTTGCGAACAGCCGATGTTCAAGTCGAACATGAGTTCGACTCAAACTCGAAGCTCATCCCTATTCAGGACACTCTCTAGCATCCCCTTTCACTGACACCCGTCCACTGACTCTACTAGCTGGGGTGGCCCTCACAGGTCAGGCCCAAAGATCTGTACTCTGTAGGCTGAAACAGATCCTTCCTATCTGCCTATCATCCCCCCTTCCCTCTGGGTCCTCTCCAGCCGAAGACCCGAGCACATGTGCCGTCGGCATATATACAGTCACCCAGCATGCACTAAGTAGGGATGAGCCAAACACCCCCTGGTTCGGTTTGCACCAGAAGCTGCAAATGGACCGAAAATTCGCACGAACGTTAGAACCCCATTGAAGTCTATGGGACTCGAACGTTCGAAATTAAAAGTGCTAATTTTAAAGGCTAATTTACATGTTATTGTCCTAAAAAGGGTTTGGGGACCCGAGTCCTACCCCAGGGGACATGTATCAATGCAAAAAAAGTTTTAAAAATGGCCGTTTTTTCGGGAGCAGTGATTTTAATGATGCTTAAAGTGAAAAAAAAAAAAAAAGTGAAATATTCCTTTAAATATCGTACCTGGGGGGTGTGTATAGTATGCCTGTAAAGTGGCACGTGTTTCCCATGCTTAGAACAGTCCCTGCACAAAGTGACATTTTTAAAGTAATAAAAGTTATTTAAAACTGCTTACGGCTTTAATGAAATGTCCAGTCCTGGTAAAATGGATAAAAATCAGTGAGACAAACGGCATGGGTACCCCCCCAGTCCATTACCAGGCCCTTTGGGTCTTGTATGGATATTAAGGGGAACCCCGCACCCAAATTAAAAAAAGGAAAGGCGTGGAGCCCCAGGCCCTCTGAACAGCAGTATACAGGCGGTGCAAACAAGACAGGGACTGCAGGTTGGTTGTTAAGTAGAATCTGTTCGTAATTTTGAACTGGTACATTTTTAAAGTGTAGCTCCAGCCACAAAATCTATTTTTAAGCTTTTTGGAAAACATAGGGAAGGGTTATCACCCCTGTGACATTTGTTTTGCTGTCTGTGCACCTCTTCAGAAGATTTTACCTCACTTTCTGTACCAATGACAAATGTTTTTTGACAATTTGGGGTTTTTAGTGAAACAAGGATTGGTGATATAGCATCAGTGGAGAGGAGACACGTTTTTCCCATATTATCGCTTACAGGAGAGAATTTCCCTTTCCTAGGGGTAGATTTCATCTCACTTCCTGTTGTCTCCTTCCGTTTGCAAGTAGGAGTCGTTTTTAAGTTGGATGTTTGAAAGTAGGGGCCTGCCCTATATACTCTGCAGAAATTGGGGCCTTAGGTGTTGGTGTTGCCACAACACTGTAAGCCCCCACAGTTACTCTTGGTGAGTGCAGGAACGGGCTCTACTGTGAAATATTAGATCAAGAATTGTAATTACATGCCCCTGTTGAACAGGGTCAGAAAAATTGGGCCTTTGGTGGTGGTGCTGGTGCCACAACACTGTAAGTCCTCAGTTACTCTTGGTGGGCGCAGAAACAGGCCCTGCTGTGAAATATTAGATCAAAAATTGTAATTACATTGGGTCTTAGGCACTGGGCCTTAGGCACTGGTGCCACAACACTGCAACCCCTCACAGATACTTTAGTTGAAGCGCAGGAACAAGCCCTGCTGCAAAGTATTGCATCAAAAATTGTAATTACATGCCCCTGTTAAACAGGGGCTGAAAAATTGGGCCTTAGGCACTGGTGCCAGTGCCACCACACTGCAAGCCCTCACAGATACTCTAGTTGGAGCGTAGGAACAAGCCCTGCTGCAAAGTATTGCATCAAAAATTGTAATTACACACCTTTGTTAAACAGGTGCTGAAAAATTGGGCCTTAGGCACTGGTGCTGGTGCCCAGAACCAAAAACATTCTTACAAGCTATCAGCATGATCATTGAGGAGGAAGAGGATAGTCACTCAGCATAAAAGGATAGTCACTCAGCATCAGCATAGTCAGTCTTGAAGGGATCTGACATTTCAAAAAAAAATATTCGGTTACATCAGCATCAGGTGCTTGGTAGCTGGTGGTGATCAAGACTGATTCATTTTTATGAAGGTCAGTTGATTGACCGAGTCGGTGGACAGGTGCACCCTGTGATCGGTTACAAAACCTCCAGCAGCACTGAATGTGCGTTCTGAAAGAACGCTGAATGCAGGACAGGCCAGTAGCTCAATTGCATACTGTGCAAGCTCTGGCCAGTGATCCATCCTCAAGACCCAGTAACCCAGAAGATTTTCGGTGGGAAAGGTGTCCAAGTCAGATCTTGCCCCTAGGTATTCCTGCACCATGTAAAACAGACACTGGCGATGGTTGCTGGAACCGATCATACCTTGGGGCTGCGGACTAAAAAATTGTCTGAACGCATCGGTCAGACGGCCACCTTCTCCACCGCTCCTTCTTTGACTGACTGAAGCCTCAGCATCACGTTGTCCAGGAACAAGAGTTTGTAACCTCCCAGCCTCTAGGAACGCATTGCACAGACCTTTCTGCAAGTCCTCCTGAAGATGTTTCATCCTCAGCTCCCTCTGCGACGGCAAGTTAAGGTCCACAACCTTACCCTTGTAACGTCGATCAAGGAGGGTTGCCAGCCAGTATCGATCCCTCTCCTTGATACCACGAATACATGGATCCTTCCACAGAATTTGCAGGATCAGGGAGGCCATGCAGCGTAGGTTTGCTGAGGCATTCGGTCCGGAGTCCTCTGGGTCACTAAGGACGACATGATCCACAGCCACCTCCTCCCAGCCACGTACAAGTCCATGGGTTTCTTGGGACTGTAAATGATCCCTTAAAGACTGCTGCTGATGCTAAGTGCCAGGCTCCACCTCCATGCTGACACAATCCTCCTCTTCCTCCTCCTCCTCCTCGTCCTCTTCCTGTGTGATCGGCGGGCACGCAGGAACACTGTCTGGATAAAGGGGGCCTTGAGAGCTAAGGAGGTCCTCCTCTTCCTGCATCTGTTCTGCCTCAAGTGCCCTGTCCATTATTCCACGCAGCGTGTGCTCCAACAGGTGGACAAGGGGGACAGTGTCACTAATGCATGCACTGTCACTGCTCACCATCCTCGTGGCCTCCTAAAATGGTGACAGGACAGTGCATGCATCCCTGATCATGGCCCACTGGCGTGGGGGAAAAAACCAAGCTCCCCTGACCCTGTCCTGGTGCCATAGTCGCACAGGTACTCATTGATGGTCCTCTGCTGCGTGTGCAGCTGCTGCAGCATGGCCAACGTTGAGTTCCACCTGGTGGGCATGTCACAGAGTAGGCGGTTCTTGGGTAGGTTAAATTCCTTTTGGATGTCAGCCAGCCGAGCACTGGCATTATATGACCTGCAGAAATGCACACAGACTTTTCTGGCCTGCCTCAGGACATCCTGTAAGCCCGTGTACCTGCCCAAGAACCACTGCACCACCAAGTTAAGGATGTGAGCCAAACAGGGCACATGGGTCAGTTGTCCCTGTCGGAGGGCGGAGAGGAGGTTGGTGCCATTGTCACAAACCACCATACCTGCCTTAAGCTGGCATGGCATCAACCACCTCTGAACCTGCCCCTGCAGAGCTGACAGAATCTCTGCCCCAGTGTGGCTTTTGTCCCCCAAGCACACCAGCTCAAGCACTGCATGGCATCTTTTGGCCTGCGTGCTTGCGTAGCCCCTTGAACGCCTACGGAGCACTGCTGGTTCTGAAGTCAAATCAGCACAGGAATAGGCCATGGAGGAAGAAGAAGAGGAGAGGGTGGAGGAGAGAGGTGTGAGAGAATCACCACTAGTAGTATTTTGGAGGCATGCTGGCAGAACAACCTCCAACACTACTGCACCCTGTCCTGCATCCTTCCCAGCTGCCAGAAGAGTCACCCAGTGCGCGGTGAAAGATAGGTAACATCCCTGTCCATGCCTGCTGGACCATGAGTCAGCATTAATATGCACCTTATCACTGACCGCCTTGTCCAGCAAGGCCAAGACATTGCCTTCCACATGCTGATAGAGAGCCAGAATCGCCTTCCGTGAGAAAAAGTGACATTTGGGAACCTGCCACTGAGGAACCGCACATTCCACAAACTCACGGAAGGGGGCAGAGTCTACCAACTGAAAAGACAGCAGTTGAAGTGCTAGCAAATTAGCCAAGCTAGCATTCAACCGCTGGGCATGTGGATGGCTGGGAGCAAACTTCTTTCGGTGGTGCAGCAGCTGGGGCAGGGAAATTTGCCTGGTACAATCTGATGTCGGTGTACCGATAGCAGATTGCCCCCACGTACACACCTAATTCTACAACTTCATTCCTCTCAGTGCAGGTCTCAGAGAGGACTGAAAGTATAGTGGGGTTGGAGATCCCAGCTGATGAGGAGCAAGGAGAGGTCCTTTTTATTCTTTGGTGATGTTTTGGCCACGCGAGATACGCTTGAGACATATGTTGCAAATAGCAGCGGTTGGATCTGATGCATTGTCTCAAAAAAGGCCCACACCAAAGAACTTTTGGAATAACAAGCAGAGAAAGCAGCGCCCTGCACATGCAGAGCTCTGCGGTGTGATGCAGTCGGTGTGCTGCCCTTAAGCTGGCCCTTGGAGGGCATCCTGTCTCGTTGGTGATGTGCCTCCTCCTCTCTCCTATCAGGCACCCACGTGGAGTCAGTGACCTCATCATCCCCTCCCTCCTCATCACTGGAGCAAAGCTGGCAGCATGCTGCAGCTGGGGTAACATGACTGCCAGATTGCTGTCCTTCTTGGGCACCCCCTCTCTCTGAGCTCATGTTACTGCCTTCCTCTAGCTGGGTACCATCATCGGAGCCTTCAAAACATTGGGCATCCTCCTGGAGCATGTACCCAACACTGTGGTGAAACAGTTCAGGGGACTCCTCAGGAGGACATGGTGGGGCTAGGGAAGGAGAGACTGATGCCATTGAGCTGAGGGAAGAGGCCGCGTTGGCAGCTGCTTTGCCAGACAAAGTACCCTGAGCCTGGGTGAGAGAGGATGAGGAGGATGAGGACGGCTTGGTCATCCACTCTACCAAGTCTTCCACATGTTGCGGCTCAACACGGCCAGCTGCCGAAAAAAGGACAAGCGTATCCCACGGCAACGTGCTGATGAGGATGCACTGTGTCCACGACCAGCACTGTTGCCTCGAGACACAGAGCCTGCTTGCCCTCTTTTATTGGCTTGTGACTGTCTGCCTCTCCTTGTTGGCCTTCCAGACATACTAATGGCCTGCAGTAAGATGTAACTGCACAAATCTGGGATGTATATATACTGATAATGTAGCTAGCAGAATCAACTGCCTGCCTGTAGTATTATTAGTATGAGAACACCAGCAATTGTCTTAGGGTAGCTTTACGTGCACACTGTGCAGAGGATGCAGTACACTAACTCCAAATACTGTAACTGCCTGCCTGTGGTATTAATAGGAGCAGAACAACAGTAATTGTCTTCAGGTTGCTTTAGGTGCACACTGTGCCGAGGACGCAGTACACTAACTGCAAATACTGTAACTGCCTGCGGTACTGTACTAATAGGATCAGAAGAACATCACTAATTTTCTTCAGGTAGCTTTAGGTGCACACTGTGCAGAGGACGCACTACACTAACTTGTAAATACTGCAGCTTCCTGCGGTACTGTATTAATAGGATCAGAAGAACACCACTAATTTTCTTCAGGTAGTTTTAGGTGCACACTGTGCAGGGGACGCACTACACTAAATTGTAAATACTGCTGCTGCCTGCCTGTGGTATTAATAGGATCAGAAGAACACCACTAATTTTCTTGAGGTAGGTTTAGGTGTACACTGTGCAGAGGAGACAGTACACTAACTATAAATACTGTAGCTGCCTGTCTGTGGTGTTAATAGGAGCAGAACAACATCAATTGCCTCCAGGTAGCTTTAGGTGAACACTGTGCAGAGGACGCACTACACTAACTGTAAATACTGTAGCTGCCTGCCTATGGTATTAATAGGATCAGAAGAACACCACTAATTTTCTTAAGGTAGCTTTAGGTGCACACTGTGCAGAGGACACAGTACACTAACTGTAAATACTGTAGCTGCCTGCCTGTGGTATTAATAGGATCAGAAGAACACCACTAATTTTCTTCAGGTAGCTTTAGGTGCACACTGTGCAGGGGACGCACTACTCTAAATTGTAAATACTGCAGCTGCCTGCGGTACTGTACTAATAGGATCAGAAGAACACCACTAATTTTCTTCATGTAGCTTTAGGTGCACACTGTGCAGAGGAGGCACTACACTAACTTGTAAATACTGCAGCTGCCTGCGGTACTGTACTAATAGGATCAAAAGAACACCACAAATTTTCTTCAGGTAGCTTTAGGTGCACACTGTGCAGAGGACACAGTACACTAACTGTAAATACTGTAGCTGCCTGTCTGTGGTATTAATAGGAGCAGAACAACATCAGTTGTCTCAAGGTAGCTTTAGGTGCACACTGTGCAGAGGACGCACTACACTAACTGTAAATACTATAGCTGCCTGCCTGTGGTATTAATAGGATCAGAAGAACACCACTAATTTTCTTCAGGTTGCTTTAGGTGCACACTGTGCAGAGGACACAGTACACTAACTGTAAAGACTGTAGCTGCCTGCCTGTGGTATTAATAGGATCAGAAGAACACCAATAATTTTCTTCAGGTAGCTTTAGGTGCACACTGTGCAGGGGATGCACTACTCCAAATTGTAAATACTGCAGCTGCCTGCTGTACTGTACTAATAGGATCAGAAGAACACCACTAATTTTCTTCAGGTAGCTTTAGGTGCACACTGTGCAGAGGACACAGTACACTAACTGTAAATACTGTAGCTGCCTGCCTGTGGTATTAATAGGAGCAGAACAACATCAATTGTCTCCAGGTAGCTTTAGGTGCACACTATGCAGAGGACGCACTACACTAACTGTAAATACTGTAGATGCCTGCCTGTGGTATTAATAGGATCAGAAGAACACCACTAATTTTCTTTAGGTAGCTTTAGGTGCAGACTGTGCAGAGGATGCACTACACTAACTGTAAATGTTGTAGCTGCCTGCCTGTGGTATTAATAGGATCAGAAGAACACCACTAATTTTCTTGAGGTAGGTTTAGGTGTACACTGTGCAGAGGAGACAGTAAACTAACTGTAAATACTGTAGCTGCCTGTCTGTGGTATTAATAGGAGCAGAACAACATCAATTGCCTCCAGGTAGCTTTAGGTGAACAGTGTGCAGAGGACGCACTACACTAACTGTAAATACTGTAGCTGCCTGCCTATGGTATTAATAGGATCAGAAGAACACCACTAATTTTTTTAAGGTAGCTTTAGGTGCACACTGTGCAGAGGACACATTACACTAACTGTAAATACTGTAGCTGCCTGCCTGTGGTATTAATAGGATCAGAAGAACACCACTAATTTTCTTCAGGTAGCTTTAGGTGCACACTGTGCAGGGGACGCACTACTCTAAATTGTAAATACTGCAGCTGCCTGCGGTACTGTACTAATAGGATCAGAAGAACACCACTAATTTTCTTCATGTAGCTTTAGGTGCACACTGTGCAGAGGATGCACTACACTAACTTGTAAATACTGCAGCTGCCTGCGGTACTGTACTAATAGGATCAAAAGAACACCACAAATTTTCTTCAGGTAGCTTTAGGTGCACACTGTGCAGAGGACACAGTACACTAACTGTAAATACTGTAGCTGCCTGTCTGTGGTATTAATAGGAGCAGAACAACATCAGTTGTCTCAAGGTAGCTTTAGGTGCACACTGTGCAGAGGAAGCACTACACTAACTGTAAATACTGTATCTGCCTGCCTGTGGTATCAATGGGATCAGAAGAACACCACTAATTTTCTTCAGGTTGCTTTAGGTGCACACTGTGCAGAGGACACAGTACACTAACTGTAAATACTGTAGCTGCCTGCCTGTGGTATTAATAGGATCAGAAGAACACCACTAATTTTCTTTAGGTAGCTTTAGGTGCAGACTGTGCAGAGGATGCACTACACTAACTGTAAATATTGTAGCTGCCTGCCTGTGGTATTAATAGGATCAGAAGAACACCACTAATTTTCTTGAGGTAGGTTTAGGTGTACACTGTGCAGAGGAGACAGTACACTAACTGTAAATACTGTAGCTGCCTGTCTGTGGTATTAATAGGAGCAGAACAACATCAATTGCCTCCAGGTAGCTTTAGGTGAACACTGTGCAGAGGACGCACTACACTAACTGTAAATACTGTAGCTGCCTGCCTATGGTATTAATAGGATCAGAAGAACACCACTAATTTTCTTAAGGTAGCTTTAGGTGCACACTGTGCAGAGGACACAGTACACTAACTGTAAATACTGTAGCTGCCTGCCTGTGGTATTAATAGGATCAGAAGAACACCACTAATTTTCTTCAGGTAGCTTTAGGTGCACACTGTGCAGAGGACACAGTACACTAACTGTAAATACTGTAGCTGCCTGTCTGTGGTATTAATAGGATCAGAAGAACACCACTAATTTTCTTCAGGTAGCTTTAGGTGCACACTGTGCAGGGGACGCACTACTCTAAATTGTAAATACTGCAGCTGCCTGCGGTACTGTACTAATAGGATCAAAAGAACACCGCATATTTTCTTCAGGTAGCTTTAGGTGCACACTGTGCAGAGGACACAGTACACTAACTGAAAATACTGTAGCTGCCTGTTTATGGTATTAATAGGAGCAGAACAACATCAGTTGTCTCAAGGTAGCTTTAGGTGCACACTGTGCAGAGGAAGCACTACACTAACTGTAAATACTGTAGCTGCCTGCCTGTGGTATTAATAGGATCAGAAGAACACCACTAATTTTCTTGAGGTAGGTTTAGGTGCACACTGTGCAGAGGAGACAGTACACTACCTGTAAATACTGTAGCTGCTTGCCTGTGGTATTAATAGGAGCAGAACAACATCAATTGCCTCCAGGTAGCTTTAGGTGAAACACTGTGCAGAGGACGCACTACACTAACTGTAAATACTGTAGCTGCCTGCCTATGGTATTAATAGAATCAGAAGAACACCACTAATTTTCTTCAGGTAGCTTTAGGTGCACACTGTGCAGAGGACACAGTACACTAACTGTAAATACTGTAGCTGCCTGTCTGTGGTATTAATAGAATCAGAAGAACACCACTAATTTTCTTCAGGTAGCTTTAGGTGCACACTGTGCAGGGGACGCACTACTCTAAATTGTAAATACTGCAGCTGCCTGCGGTACTGTACTAATAGGATCAGAAGAACACCACTAATTTTCTTCATGTAGCTTTAGGTGCACAGTGTGCAGAGGATGCACTACACTAACTTGTAAATACTGCAGCTGCCTGCGGTACTGTACTAATAGGATCAAAAGAACACCGCAAATTTTCTTCAGGTAGCTTTAGGTGCACACTGTGCAGAGGACACAGTACACTAACTGTAAATACTGTAGCTGCCTGCCTGTGGTATTAATAGGAGCAGAACAACATCAATTGTCTCAAGGTAGCTTTAGGTGCACACTGTGCAGAGGACGCACTACTCCAAATTGTAAATACTGCAGCTGCCTGCGGTACTGTACTAATAGGATCTGAAGAACACCACTAATTTTCTTCAGGTAGCTTCAGGTGCACACTGTTCAGAGGACGTACTACACTAACTTGTAAATACTGCAGCTGCCTGCGGTACTGTACTAATAGGATAAGAAGAACACCACTAATTTTCTTCAGGTAGTTTTAGGTGCACACTGTGCAGAGGTCACAGTGCACTAACTGTAAATACTGTAGCTGTCTGCCTGTAGTATTAATAGGAGCAGAACAACAGCAATTGTCTCCAGGTAGCTTTAGGTGCACACTGTGCAGAGGATGCACTACACTAACTGTAAATGCTGTATCTGCCTGCCTGTGGTATTAATAGGACCAGAAGAACACCACTAATTTTCTTGAGGTAGGTTTAGGTGCACACTGTGCAGAGGAGACAGTACACTACCTGTAAATACTGTAGCTGCTTGCCTGTGGTATTAATAGGAGCAGAACAACATCAATTGCCTCCAGGTAGCTTTAGGTGAAACACTGTGCAGAGGATGCACTACACTAACTGTAAATACTGTAGCTGCCTGCCTATGGTATTAATAGGATCAGAAGAACACCACTAATTTTCTTCAGGTAGCTTTAGGTGCACACTGTGCAGAGGACACAGTACACTAACTGTAAATTCTGTAGCTGCCTGTCTGTGGTATTAATAGGATCAGAAGAACACCACTAATTTTCTTCAGGTAGCTTTAGGTGCACACTGTGCAGGGGACGCACTACTCTAAATTGTAAATACTGCAGCTGCCTGCGGTACTGTACTAATAGGATCAGAAGAACACCACTAATTTTCTTCATGTAGCTTTAGGTGCACACTGTGCAGAGGATGCACTAAACTAACTTGTAAATACTGCAGCTGCCTGCGGTACTGTACTAATAAGATCAAAAGAACACCACAAATTTTTTTCAGGTAGCTTTAGGTGCACACTGTGCAGAGGACACAGTACACTAACTATAAATCCTGTAGCTGCCTGTCTGTGGTATTAATAGGAGCAGAACAACATCAATTGTCTCCAGATAGCTTTAGGTGCACACTGTGCAGAGGACGCACTACACTAACTGTAAATACTGTAGCTGCCTGCCTGTGGTATTAATAGGATCAGAAGAACACCACTAATTTTCTTCAGGTTGCTTTAGGTGCACACTGTGCAGAGGACACAGTACACTAACTTTAAATACTGTAGCTGCCTGCCTGTGGTATTAATAGGATCAGAAGAACACCACTAATTTTCTTCAGGTAGCTTTAGGTGCATACTGTGCAGAGGACGCACAACACTAACTTGTAAATACTGCAGCTTTCTGCGGTACTGTACTAATAGGATCAGAAGAACACCACTAATTTTCTTCAGGTAGCTTTAGGTGCACACTGTGCAGAGAATGCACTACACTAACTTGTAAATAATGCAGCTGCCTGCCGTACTGTACTAATAGGATCAGAAGAACACCACTAATTTTCTTCAGGTAGCTTTAGGTGCACACTGTGCAGAGGACGCACAACAATAACTTGTAAATACTGCAGCTGTCTGCGGTACTGTACTAATAGGATCAGAAGAACACCACTAATTTTCTTCAGGTAGCTTTAGGTGCACACTGTGTAGAGGACTTACTACACTAACTTGTAAATATTGCAGCTGCCTGCGGTACTGTACTAATAGGATCAGAAGAACACCACTAATTTTCTTCAGGCAGCTTTAGGTGCACACTGTGCAGAGGACGCACTACACTAACTTGTAAATACTACAGCTGCCTGCGGTACTGTACTAATAGGATCAGAAGAACACCACTAATTTTCTTCAGGTAGCTTTAGGTGCACACTGTGCAGAGAACTCACTATACTAACTTGTAAACACTTCAGCTACCTGCGGTACTTTACTAAGAGGATCAGAAGAACACCACTTTTTTTCTTCAAGTAGCTTTAGGTGCACACTGTGCAGAGGACGCACTACACTTAATTGTAAATACTGCAGCTGCCTGCGGTACTGTACTAACTGGATCAGAAGAACACCACTATTTTCTCTTATAGGGCGTACACACGGTCGGACTTTGTTCGGACATTCCGACAACAAAATCCTAGGATTTTTTCCGACGGATGTTGGCTCAAACTTGTTTTGCCTACACACGGTCGCACAAAGTTGTCGGAATTTCTGATCGCCAACCATGCGGTCACGTACACCACGTACGACGAGACTAGAAAAGGCCGGTTCAGAACCAAGCGCGGCACCCTTTGGGCTCCTTTTGCTAATCTCGTGTTAGTAAAAGTTTGGTGAGAGATGATTCGCGCTTTTTCAGACTCGTGGCTTTCAGATCGTTTTCTGCCCTTCAGTTTGTGCTTGTGGGTTTGTATCTGCTCTTCAGTGCATGCAGTCAGTTCGTGTGATCTGTGTGATCTTGTCTGCTGGTTGCTGTTTTTCAGGTCGCTCTTCACAGGCCTTGCTGTTCTTCAGTGCATTCTGTTACTTCGTTCTGAGCAGCCGACCGTTTGCTAGGCATGTTTCATATGCATACTCCTCGTAGAGTTCGTGCTGTGCAGGGGCTTGGTGTTGGGGTCCTGACCTTGACACAAGTCCAGTCCATGAACAGGGTGAGGAGGAGTTCATGGACCAAGAATTGGTTGCTTCAGCGTGACCAGTTCTGTCATATGCCTTTGCTCCGTGAGATCCGTGAGAATAATCCTGATGATTTCAGGAACTTTCTCAGGATGACGGACCCCGTATTTCACCGTTTGTTGGCTTTGCTGACCCCCTATATCAGCAGGCAGGATACCTGCATGAAGCAAGCCATCACTCCGGAGCAGAGGTTGGTAGCTACCTTGCGGTATTTGGCCACAGGGAGAAGTCTGCAGGACTTAAAGTTCTCGACAGGCATCTCCCCGCAGGCTCTGGGGATCATTATCCCAGAGACCTGTTCTGCCATCATCCAGGTCCTGCAGAAGAGTATATGAAGGTAAGATTTTTATCCTTTAATATCACATTTCATTGTATTGAATGTTTGCTAATATATTGTATTTCTTTCCTCATTCCCTAATTACCATGCTTGTAATATGTAGTGAATGTCCCCTTTGTCCTCATGCATGCTGGATTTTTATGTAATTATTATTTTATGTCCTTCATACATATTTGCCCTTCACTAACCTCTCCAGCATGGTGTCTCCTGCCCTATATTCACCTCATGTAGTCACTTAACAATGTATTTTATCAGCTCCATAGTAGTGCTTTACCCCAAACACCCCCTAAAATGTTTGGAAATGTTATTTTTGATTTAAATTCAGGGCAGAGTGGCAGAGGCTTTTTTTTGTGGTGTCCCCAAATAATTTTTATTAACCCTCCCTCCCCCCAACTGCTAAGTCAGCTGATTCAAATTCTCTATCTATCCTCAATCATCTATCTGCTGACTTTGCCAAACCCATACACACTATACCCACCTATTTAGTGCTCAGATTTATGAATGAATTCCCCAAAGCATGTAGTGCAAGGGCCTGCCTGTATACTTTCCAATGGTACTGTTTGAAGTTTTTTTATCCTATTATTATCTTGATAGGTAATAGCAGAATGTCCAAATGTCCTCAAATGTGTACAGTGTGTATTTATATCTTCGTATTATGACACTTCTTACCTGTCCAGTGGTCTGCCAATAGTGTAACTAAGGAGGGGCTGTTCCAAGTAATACCCTGTATTTAGGCATTCATCTCTCAATGAAGTGAAGAGGGTTACCTGTCCAAGAGTTCCCCCCCTATAATGTTAGAAATGGCCCATGAGAGGGGGGGGGGGATATGATAGGTGTACCTTATACTTTGGCCTCGTTAAATTCCCCTTAATAAATGCTATCTGGAGGTTGCCCCAGAATGTTTTTGTCTAATCTGCTTGCCATGTTTCTGTGAAAAAATAGTAATGTTTATTGTTTTTTCCTCAACAGTTTCCTTCCACGCCACAGGAATGGCAGACTGTGGCCTCCCACTTTGCCCAGCGATGGGACTTTCCTAACTGCGGAGGGGCAGTTGATGGGAAACACGTCCACATCGTCCCACCACCCAACTCGGGGTCGTACTATTATAATTACAAGGGGTTTAATAGTATAGTGATGTTGGCGGTGGTGTCGGCTAATTACGACTTTCTGTATGTGGACGTGGGGAAGAATGGCCGGATGTCCGATGGTGGAGTCATCGCCCAGACTGAGTTCTACAGGCGTCTCCAGAATGGCAGCTTGGACTTGCCAGCTCCACAGGACAATGTAGAAGGTCTCCCATTTGTGTTAGTTGCTGATGAAGCGTTTGCGCTGGGGGACCACCTGATGCGGCCATTCCCGATGAGGACCCTCACCCCGAAACAGAGGGTTTTTAATTACCAGCTGGCCAGAGCCCAAAGAGTGGTGGAGAACACATTTGGAATCCTGGCCAGCCGGTTCCGACTATTTCTGACACCCATCCATATGGCGGAGTATAAACTGAACCATATAATACTGGCGTGCTGTGTTCTCCATCATTTTTTAAGAAAACATTCTGCCAACTATGCTGGCTCAGTTGGGCCTGAGGCCGGAATCCTACATCCAACAACACTGACGGCGCTTGAAAGTGGCCGTCCTGGCTTGCCCTCCCTGAGTGCCCGTGATGTCTGGTTACGATACCTGGAGTTCTTTGCGGGTAGGGGGGCTATCAATATGCCAGACAATATGTGAAGCCTTTTTATAATAAAAAAACAAAAGAAATTCTTGGTGGACATTTACTGCTTGTGTTTGTTTTAGCTGACCCTGACAGAAATGTGTGGAGTCCAGAAAATGGCGTGATTGTGTAACCTTATTATACAAAGCACTCTTGGCTGTTATTTACTAAATGCAAAAACACATTTCACTACAAGTGCACTTGCAACTGCACTGAAACTGCACTTGTAGTGCAAAGAGGATTTGCCCTTAGGAAATAACCCCCATTTTCTCATAAAACAACAATTACATCACCCCAAAAACGTTGTAGCGTTGAGACAATAATCCACACATTCTTGATGAACAATCTTTTTAATACCTGCACAATCACATGTGCATTTACCCAAGGTTTTTCTGACAAACCAACATGTTTGTTGTATACCAATTTTTGTGGTGGCATTATACAAAATCAAAATGTGCATTTTATAGAAAACAGGCCTGTGTAAAAGCAACAAGAAAGACACAAATCTTGATCTTACAAAGTTCACATTAGGTAAAACCTGAAGGCTATATCAGACATCAGTGTTTAGGAACTGTGTTTGATATAGCGTTCAGATGGGGGGAAATCACCCCTGGAAAAGCCTAATTTGGAAGATGCACACAAATTTACCAATGTCAACATGTGCTATTTGCCATCAGGGGGGGATCAAGGGACGTGTTTTGGGGGAGAAACCCCTTCCTCACCGCTACTTTATAATTGAGGAAGGGGTTGCACCCCCAAAACGCGTCCATTGATCTCCCGTGATGGCAGATAGCACATATTGACACACTGTGTGCATCCTCCAAATTTGACTTTGGGAAAAATCACAAAAACATTTAGCACATTGTAGCACACAAAAGAAGAAAGTGATTTGGAGGGGTTTTAAACTCGCCCCAAAACATCAATGATGTTTTTATATTTTGGAATAACATCATTGATGTTTTGCTTGATGATTTCCAATTGTAAATTACACCCCATGATCTCCCCGATCAGGATCTGGGCACTTTCGGATGTGAAAGGATCTTCATCCACAACCTCACGATCACCTAAAAAGAGAGGAACCCCAAAATAATTTTTGTTTACAAAAAATGCCGCCATCCATCTCTTATCTGAGCCTGTGGTCGCAGACACTCACCTTTTGTGGTGACTAGTTCCACCACGTCTTCTTCCTCCTGCTCAGCTTGTGTTGGGGGGATTTCACCTTCTTCCAGAGTTGGGGGGTCTCTGGTCTCCTCAGATGAGAGATGTCCGCCGATATTTGATGGCAGAACTATAAATAGGAAACATTGCTTGGAAGTGAGGTACAATTGTCTATTTTAGCAGAGTTCCAAGATGTAATTTTTTAAATGCCCTTTGTCAAGCTGCAATACTTTACCTGTTTGGTACAAGCTTCACAGATGGAGACCCCCCTATAGTATACACTGGAGCACCTGTGTGGCCCCCCTAATAAAAATGGTGTTCTTGTGTCCCACACTAGTGCTCCAGTGTCCAGATGTGAAAATAGGTGCTGAGTGTCCTCTCCTTACACACAATCTAGTTTGCATTTCATTCTAGTAACAAAGCCATCTACACAACCCAATTCTTTGAAGACAAGTATAGGGCCTCAAAATGCTGGCCAAATGCATATGGGCTAAACAATGGTATTTTATAGTCCGAAAGAAAAATGTGTGATCCGAACGAATAATGTGCCCATGAACATGAAAGTTGCCATTTTAAACTGTACAACAGTTCCTAAAAGCACATGGAGCAGCACGAACGTAATAAACATAAAGAATAGGAACACAGCACAACTACTTACTTTTTTGCAGCACTCTCCGGATCTTTCTGTACTGCTCATGTTCTCGTAATTTCAGGTCCAACCACCGCTTCCTGAGCTGATCTTTCGATCGTCGTACCCCGAATTTCCGGTGCAGACTCCTGACCACTTTCGCCATGATCTTGGCCTTTCGGACATTGGGGTTGGGGTAAGGCCCATACTTTCCATCATAGTCGGCCTTCTTCAGGATGTCCACCATCTCCAACATCCCCCCAAAGGACATATTTGAGTCCTTCAATCTCCTTCTGGATCGGGACGTTTCAGGCTCCGGCCTTTCCTCCTCCTCATTGCTACAATTAGCACGCACCTGCTGTCTATCCGCCATGTGCTCTTCCCCCACTGCGCCGAACGAAAAGGGGCGGGAAATAGACTAGAAAGAACATCAGGGGCGGGCGGAGTAATACGCATGCGCAGTGTGTATAAAGCGTAACACACGTTTGTCTTACGTACGATCTGTGAGCGGAGGAAGGAGCATCGGAGATGCCGATCGTGCTAATGAAGGTAGGATCTAAACTTGGGCTTATACTGCTTCGAAATGGAAGCCTATATTGTAACAAGATTAGGGGAGTTTGGCCTGACATTAGGGTTTGTCTTGTGTATTGCAGAGAAAATGGATGGCTTCAACGACCACAATTTCCTGCCCCTGTTCATAGACAAGTACAGGGAGCTGCCCTGTCTGTGGCAAGTGAGACACCCCCACTATAATCACAAACAGAAGAGGCAGGCAGCGCTGGAGAAACTGCTGGAGTTGGTGACGCCGGTGATCCCCACAGCAACCATCCCTTATTTAAAAGCTAAAATTGGTGGCCTGAGGAGCACATATCTGAGGGAGCGCAAGAAGGTCACAGATTCCCAGAGATCCGGAGCTGTAGCAGATGACGTTTATGTCCCCAGGCTGTGGTACTATGAGAGACTGCGATTTCTGTCAGACCACACTGAAGTCAGGGAATCCCTCTCTACTCTTCATTCCAGTCTTCTTTCCATACCAGCTGAGGCTTCTGATGTCCAACCTGGGCCTTCCAGCCAGGAAGAAATGGAGGAGCCCAGCTGGAGTCAGGTATAGCATTCTTCTACAGATTTCTGGTCAATAAATAAATGATGTTTACTAGATGTTATTATTGATCACTAATTGCTGATTTAATAAAGTGTTTTACATATCAATAGACAGTAGTGGGCACCCAAAATTGGGACAAGAATGAAAACTGCTGGGCTCAGAAGGATAGTCTGTTATATTTGTTAACATTGAATTTGCAGCAGTCAGGAGGTGAAAATTGTGTGTGATTGATGAAAACAATACTAAAACTATGTCCCTTTTTCATACACAGGAAGACCTCAGCCAGGAGGAGGTTGTGGAATGTGGCAGCCAGGAGGAGGTGGGGATTAGTGGTAGCCAGGAGGAGGCGGGGCTAATTGTCAGCCAAGAGAAGCCTGGGACCAGTCGCAGCCTGACTGAGTCTCAGGTTCCTCCCCTCCGCCTGCCACATAAACAAGCCAGGAAGATGACTCCCAGTCCTGTGCAGGATTCAGCGTACAGGCTGATCCAGGAGGCTTCTGCGTCCCTCAGAGCCTTCCCCAGTCCTGAAGAGGCCTTTGCCTGCATGGCTGCAACCAAATTGCAGGGCATGCAGGAGGGCCAACGCAGGCTCTCTGAGGACCTGATTTATAAAGTCCTACGTAAGGGGTTGAGTGGGGAACTAACACCCGAGACAGATGTCATTGAGATCAACGATCCTCCTCCTCCTCCTCCTGCTGCCACAACTCCACCACCACAGCCACAGCCTGGAAGGAAGCGTGGAAGGAAGACCAAAGAGTGATTGCCCTTGGTTCAGTCTGGTCTGACAGAAGATGCAGTCTCTCGTATGACCACAGCCTGGGGACATAGATGTCATCTGCTGCTTTCCGGATCTGGGCCAGACTGCCCTCCCTAAGATAAGGACTCCTCAGGCCACCAATTTTGGTTTTAAATAATTGATGTCTGCCCTGGGGGTCCAAGGCTTCACCCACTTCTGCAGTTTCTCCAGCGTTGCCTCCCTCTTTGTTTAGTTGTGAGCCCTTAATAAAATTTTTTAGGTAAATTCTACTCTCCTGTGTGTGTTTTCATCCAAAAAGGACAGTTTGTTGGTGACGATTCAGGTTCATTTCTAAAGTACAATGTGAAATTAACAAGGGACAACACAAACAATCTCCTACAGATTAAATAGAACAACATATCAATGGTGTTGTGGTAACTTGTCACAAAAAACACACACAAACATTTTCGGGAGTACAAATCAAAATCACCAAAAAAAAAAAAAGAAGAGAAACACAAAAAAAGAATCAACATTAAAGCCAAAAAAAAAAATAAAATATAAAAAAAATGTTGTCAGATGTGAGAAATCAAAATATATTGAGGGAATCCAGATAAATAGTAACAAAATAAGTTTGTGAGAAGTGTGTGTGAATATGAGCATCAAAACTACTTAATTCTTGTCACATTATAAAGAAGAAGAGAGTGCGCTGTATTAAACCATTTTTAACATTGCAGTGTGACGAAAGTGCTGTATCCATTGCGAATGCTAAGTTTACCAGAACGAGCTGTCCCGTCTCTGAATTTCTTCTGAGCATGCGTGGCACTTTGTGCGTCGGAACAGGCCACACACGGTCGGAATTGACGCGATCGGATTTTGTTGTCGGAAAATTTTATCTCCTGCTGTCCAACTTTGTGTGTCGGAAAATCCGATGGAAAATGTCCGATGGCGCCCACACACGGTCGGAATTTCTGACAACACGCTCCAATCGGACATTTTCCATCAGAAAATCCGACCGAGTGTACGGGGCATTAGTCATCTTCCAGGACGGCACACCTGAGAGATGAGAGGCTCCTCTCTACAGGAAACACAATCAATCGACAGCTGTTTTAAGTCCCCACCCTTCCCCTTGATCCTCAGTTTTTGATTGTGTTTCTCCCTACACAGCAAAATCGTTTGTTTTTTCCAAATGACCCGAAGCCTGGGGCTGGTGGTCCCCCCCTGGGAGCCGGACCAAATGCCTGGGAAGGCCTACGGCCACATCACCCTGAAAGTGAAAGAGGGCGCCGCCTGCCCGATCTCGTATGATCTCGGAGGCTAAGCAGGGTCGGGCCTGGTTAGTACCTGATGGGCCTCTGGGTCTGGCCGGATATATTTATCCTTCCTGGGGGGTTCTCCTATCCTTTCCTCAGGGGGGGCAGCAGAACCTGGAAGAGCCCCCCTGAGAGCTGAAGGCCCCTGGGTACAGTGGTGTCCCCAGAACTTCAGGGGCCTTTTTCCTGTCTCCCCCCTTATCTGTCCGGGCATCCGTTCAGACAGGGGTGCTGGTTGTCAGTTCTTTCCAGGGCCCCCGACTCCTGGGCCCCTGGTAGCTCGCGTGGGCTGCTGGGGAGGGCGCCACCTGAACGACCCGCGTTCTTATCCAGGAGGGAAGGCTGAGAGTCAGCAGGAGCAGGCGCCCACATCCTCCTTTCGAGGAGGCACCAGTTCACTACGGTGGATGTCTGCCTAAACCACCACAGAATGGAATGAGGAATGTACGGCATTGCCCCCCCCAGGTGAACATACTGACTGGCAGGACACAGCCTAACCTTGCAGCTCACTACGGGGACAGCAGTTGGGGGGGCACTTTGGCAGCTATCCTCCTTGCGTGTGGACCATAAGGATGGAAAAGCAAGCCCGGTGGCTGTGGCAAAAGGGGAAGACGACAACAGTGAGTACTTTCGTTTACCTTGGGAATTTAGCTGCAAAATCCTCAATCCCAGCCAGATGGTTTCTGGGCATTTGAGATAATCTCCCCTGGGGTCTAGATTCAAATAGCCCAGAAGCTTCTGCTAAAAACACCATCTACAGCTCCCTCTTACATCAGAGATGCTGTATGGTGGACAAGTGGTGCAGAGGAGCGAGTGTGCCTAAACCACCTCAGATGGGAAAGAGGTAGGTAAGGCATTTCTTTCCCTTCCCCCTGTATTTTCTGAGTGGTGCAGTGCAGGGCCTGGGGTCTGCATAACAAAATAGCCCAGAAGCTACTGCTAAAACCACCAGCCACAGCTCCCTCTTACAGCAGAGACACTGTGGTTATCACAACAGTAGGTTGCCAGCCTCTCCCTACATGTCCGGTTGTGGGACATTAGTAGGGATGAATAGAGTGAAGGGGGGGGGACCTGGTAGATACAAAGAGTTCCTTACAGGCCAGGTATACCACTGAACAATTTATGGAGTGTGGAATGGTTGAAGGATTCAGGAGTAAGCTCTCCTGGTCAGCAGGTGCACTAGGTTATATGGCCCTATTAGCCCAGCTGCTAGGAATCTGAAGTCATAAGCTCCAACCTCCCACTCCACCTTTACATTGTGGTTATATTATAGTGCAGGAGGTAAGAAAAACCTTTTTGTTGGTTTGGGCTACACTCAACTCAGTGACAGATCTAAAGGCGATTTACCATAAATCGCTTCCTATATCCTTTAATTAAGGATTTTCTGTGCAAACTTATGCAAGAGCTAGATAGATACATGATTGCTTGTTTAAGGCCTGCAGGTGGCTATTTTCCTCCAGGCTAAATTGGTGACCACCTTTTCTAGAGGCTGTCCTAAATTGGTCTCTAAGGCTGGGCTCATTGAGACTTTAGTTTCTGATCAGCCCCACCTGTGTGTGAGCTGGCCAGCGTCTGCTCAGTCTACAGAGGTAAGGTAGGACAACAGCTACTATAGTAAGGTGTCTAACCATTTTAGGATTTGTTCCTTCACTGGGGGTGAAGTGTTAGTATCTACAGCCCAGGCTATGCCTAGGGATCAAATTGCTTTGTTTGGTTATTTCATAAAGGGATACACCATGACTTCTCCTTGGTTGCACACCAGTAGACCTCAGCAGCGAAGGTTTGTCCTTGCTGGGATGTTTTGTGGCACAGCAGAAATGCACATTGAGATTTGTGACATTTCTGCTCATAAGGGGTATATTGCTGTACATCAGAAATGCACTGCACTGAAGCTTGGTTGTTGTCTGTTATATCCTAAAGGTATTGCCTTATTTGGCTACAGATCAGAAAAATACAACAGGGAAGGTGGTCTGTACTTTCTGGTCTTGTGACGCATGGCGGAAATGCACATCATTGAGTCTTGTGACATCTCTGCTCATATTTGTTATATTGCTGCACATCAGACATACTCAAAATTGAGTTCTGTCTGGGGTTTTTTGTGTCCTGTATTACTGCCTTATTGGTTGCTTATTAGAAAGGCAGTAGTGAGGATTGATTGTCCTGAATTGTTGGGCTACATAGCAGAAACACAAATTGAACCTGTGCCAGGGGTAGTACTTGTACTGCCTTTGGTAATTGGTGCAGCCCCGCAAAGTGGCGTCGGGCTGACAGTGCTATTAACGGCAAAGGCTGCCAATTTTAGGCATGCGATTTGACATGTTGAGTGGCATGCCAAATCCCTTCAATATGCATGTGCTATCTCTATTCAGATTGTTATATTGTTGCACATCAGATATATACAAGATTGAAGGTTGTCTGTCCTTTTATGTCTTACATTTACTGCCACAGAGTGGGCATGCCTTAAACCCAGGTATCAAGCCGCGGTTAATCTATTACCCTTAAGTAGGCTTCCCTTTAGTCTTTGCTGATGTAAAGATAAAAATGAACAAAAAAGGTTGTCTGTTAGGGGCCCACCTTTTTTTGCAGTTTTAATTCCCTGAACAGGATAGTGTTAAGACAGGCCCTCTTAGTGATCAATTAGTGTCCTTGTCTTACAACACAGGTCTCTGATTAATCTTTAGGGGTTCTAAGTAGCACCTACAGGCACAATAGGTCATGGTTGTTAGATGTGTGAGACAGGCAACATTGCTAACCTACAAGTTTAACATGTTTTCTGATTCCATCTTTAAGAGCCCACTCCACCTAGGTCCTGCATCCGAAGCGGAGAAGGCAGGGACATCAATGGAGTAGACCTGCAGACCAGCCGCATGATCCAAGCTATAATACCTTCATCAAGCATATGAAGTGGAGGTAAAACTCACTGCAGAACCAAGGTCCGCCAAGAGGGTCTTGCAGTGGTCCCACCCTAAGGTAGGCCTGAGGTACTTGATTATCCTCTCAGGTGTGCCGTCCTGGAAGATGACTAAGAGAAAATTGACAGTTACTTACAGGTAACTGTTTTTCTAGGATATCTTTCAGGATGGCAGGCCTACTTCCCGCCCGTTGAAGGAGGGAAAATGGTAGAACAATAGAAGGTGAGTACCTATGAGGAATGATTTCCCTTGTGAACCAGGTTCAGGAGTTACTTCTCTACAAACTGAGGATCAAGGGGAATGGTGGGGACTTAAAACAGCTGTCGATTGATTGTGTTTCCTGTAGGGAGGAGCCTCTCATCTCTCAGGTGTGCCGTCCTGGAAGATATCCTAGAAAAACAGTTACCGGTAAGTAACTGTCAATTTTTCTTCACGTAGTTTTAGGTGCACACTGTGCAGAGGACGCACTACACTAACTTGTAAATACTGCAGCTGCCTGTGGTACTGTACTAATAGGATCAGAAGAACACCACTAATTTTCTTCAGGTAGCTTTAGGTGCACACTGTGCAGAGGACGCACTACACTAACTTGTAAATACTACAGCTGCCTGCGGTACTGTACTAATAGGATCAGAAGAACACCACTAATTTTCTTCAGGTAGCTTTAGGTGCACACTGTGCAGAGAACTCACTACACTAACTTGTAAACACTTCAGCTACCTGCGGTACTGTACTAAGAGGATCAGAAGAACAACACTTATTTTCTTCAAGTAGCTTTAGGTGCACACTGTGAAGAGGACGCACTACACTTATTTGTAAATACTGCAGCTGCCTGCGGTACTGTACTAATTGGATCAGAAGAACACCACTATTTTTCTTCACGTAGTTTTAGGTGCACACTGTGCAGAGGACGCACTACACTAACTTGTAAATACTGCAGCTGCCTGTGGTACTGTACTAATAGGATCAGAAGAACACCACTAATTTTCTTCAGGTAGCTTTAGGTTCACACTGTGCAGAGGACGCACTACACTAACTTGTAAATACTGCAACTGCCTGTGGTACTGTACTAATAGGATCAGAAGAACACCACTAATTTTGTTTAGGTAGCTTTAGGCCACCATGCTGCTTTTCAAGTGATTCTTTACTATGGACAATTGTCCGATACCTCAATATGTCAACTCCAAATTGCTATATTGTTTTTATGAATATCTGGTAAATAATATGTGATTGTTATGCTTATTTACTATGTATGTAGTCAGATTGCCATGTCATGTTTTTTTAATGAATAAAACATGTCTTGTTACATTGACTCACCTTTTAGCCATGCTAGATCTACCTCATTTAAAGTCCCAAACCCTCTTTTTCTTGCATATAGATAGGGATGGAGCTGTGTGATCCCACACACCTCATTTAAAGCCCCAAACTCCCCTCTTTTTGTTTCATAACCTACCACCAAAGAACAAATACAAAATAAATTCTCCTGCTCCTGATGATTGCAGTGATACCACATGTCTATGTTAGTTTTTGTTTCTACCCGTAGTACAGCCCAGAAATAATAGTGATCATTTTGTTATTTTTTTATCATTTCAAGTTTATTGAAAAAATAAAGAATAGTAACAAAGAATACACTGTATATTGCAAATTTTGCAGGTGCAACTGCGTACTTTTCGTCTTTTTACAAAATAAGAAAAAAAAAACAGTTAGTGTGAAACTCGTGTAGAAGTCTAAATGTTTAACAGACATCGCATTACTGAAGTTATTTCCGCTAAGCTGACTTTGTGACTGTAATGAAAAGAAATACAACATAATAGTTCTGTCTACACTTCGCAAGCCATTGCGACAAACATTTCTTATCCATTGTTCAAATTGTTTATTGTTGAGGACAAGCAAAAGTGTGGTCTCTATGATTCTCTGAGACAATCTAATTCACATCTATAAGAGAAGTACGGATTTCCAAGGTATATACCAGTGAGGACATAGGCTATAGAACAGCCATGAAGTGTTAAGAAGTTGGATATAGGAAAAAGAAGTAGGAGAAGATAAAGGAAATGCTGATGTTAAGGGCAGAAGTATAATACAGAGGGAGGGCACCCGCCCAGGACCACAAGGTCCCCTCCACACCCGACTCAGGAAGGGAATTCTGCAGAGTATTTGAAAAGCAACCAGGGTTGCCATGTTTTGTGGAATCGTTCGATATGGCCTTTGTCTTGGGCCAATACATCTTCCATTTCATGGATCTCACTGACTCTCGCCAGCCAGTCCCTAACAGTTGGAGTAGATGTAGAGAGCCAATGTAGAGGTATTTGAGATTTGGCTGCGTTGAGGAGATGTATCGTCAACGAGCGTTTGTAGCGTTTAAAAGAAGTGTTAGACAGGTGTAAAAGACAGCATGCTGGTGTCAGTTCCACTTTGGTTTCTGTAATCTTTTTAATTAAAACCTTAACTTCATTCCAGAATTGTTCAATTTTGTGGCATTGCCACCAGATGTGGGTTAGTGTGCCTTTTTCAGAGAGACATCTCCAGCATGTGTCTGGCTTTTGTGTATCCCATTTGTGTATTTTATCAGGAGTGCTGTACCAGTGGGTCAACAGTTTGTAATTTGTCTCTTGCAATTTCGTGCTTATGGAACATTTATGTGCTAAGGCAGCCACATACCTCCATTGTTTGTCTGAGATCTCCAATTCAAGTTCTTCCGACCATCTCCTCCTGTGCCCGTCCGATATCTCAGTCCCCGAGCGACTCATCCACTCATACGCTATAGAAGTGGCCCTTTTAATTGGGATTCCCTCTCGACAAACCGACTCCAAAGCTGTCAGGGGTCTGTGTAGTGTTAGGGGTTCCTTAATGTTACCTAAATAGCTTCTTAATTGGAAATATGTCCATAGTTTCATTTGGGGTCGGTTTAAGTCTGTCTTAAAAGACGACCAGTCTCTGAATTTGTTTTCATGATAGCAGTCACCGGCCAGCAAGGGATCCCCCGCCGGACTCGTCTTAAGAGTCGGGTTATGTAGACCTGGGGCAAAGTCTGGGTTATCTGTCAGGGGCGTCAGGGGGCTGGGTGTTGAGGTCAGTTTTTTTTGTTTAGCTAGTCCGGCAATGATCTTCAGTGTGGTACCAGTGATTGGGTGTAACCTAACGGCATGAGGTAATGTTTTGATAGGGGACCATGGCAGGTATCTAAGCGGCAGAGTGGCAAGCGATGTCTCTAGTGATACCCAATCCTTCTCCGACTCATGGCAATGCCAGTCTATGATTCTGGTTATGTGTGAGGCCTGGTAGTAGCTGCGGAAGTTCGGGAATTGGATTCCTCCTAGATCTTTGGGTTTGACCAGGGTGCCTAGTTTGATTCTGGGTTTTTTATGTTGCCAGAGAAATCTCGTGACCAATGTATTAAGCTCATTGAAAAATTTCTGAGGTATCTCTATCGGTAGTGTGCGGGTCAGATATAAAAATCTGGGCAGTATGACCATTTTTACTATGGCTGCTCTGCCGAACCAGGAGAAGTAGTTCTCATTCCAAACTGTTAGATCTTTCGCACAATTTTTTAGAAAGGTCACAAAATTTCTCTCATATGTTATTTTTAGAGAAGGAGTAAGCCAAATTCCTAGATATTTTAATTTGGTATTATCCCAAGTAAATGTTGAGTTTGCCTGAGTTAATTTGAGTACATTGTCTGGAAGGGAGAGGTTCAGAGCCTCTGACTTTGTATAATTAATTTTTAGGTTGGATATAAATCCGTAGTGTGCAAATTCTTGTAACAGGTTAGGGAGTGTTGTAGTCGGTTTCGTTAAGAAGAACAATAAGTCATCTGCGTATGCAGCTATTTTGTACTCTTTATTTTTAATCTGGAAACCTTGTATTGCTGTGTTTTTTTGCACTGTTCTAATAAAGGGCTCTAGTGAGAGAATAAATAAAAGGGGAGACAGGGGACAGCCCTGTCTAGTCCCATTTTTAATATATACTTTTTCTGAGAGAATTCCGTTTACTTTTAATTCTGCTGTTGGGTTCTGGTAAAGGGCCGAGATCCAATGTAACATGTTCGGACCCAAACCCACCCCTCCACACACCGCCAGCATGAAGTCCCATGCCACACGATCGAAGGCCTTCTCCGCGTCTGTTGAGAGGAGAAAACCTTCGATCTTCCGTTGTCTCACAGCCTGTGTTAGTAAGAGAGCTTTAGTAACATTGTCTCTAGCCTCCCTGTTTGGCATAAAGCCCACCTGTTCCAAGCCAATTAGTTTTGAGAGCAGCGGCCCCATCCTTAATGCAATGATCTTCGCAAACAGCTTAGCATCGAGGTTCAACAAAGAGATGGGGCGATAGCTAGCACATTCCTCTGGGTTTTTGCCCTCTTTCGGTATAACCGTAATGTGGGCAGAGAGAAAACCAGGAGTAACATGTCTTGGCTTGGATAAGGCGTTCAATGCATCTTTTAAGGGTTCAGTCAAAATCTCCATAAAGGATTTGTAATATGTGGCGGAATATCCGTCAGGGCCTGGGCTCTTGCCCGGTTTTAGTAGTTTGATGGCCTGTTTGACCTCCGCTGTTGTGATTGGGGCTTCTAGAAGATCTGTATCATCCCTAGGTAGAGATGGTAGTCCGCTATGTCTTATGTAGTCTTGTTTGATTTGTGTCCTATCTCCTAGCATTTGTGGAGGTTTATGTTGTGGGGGCAGGTTATAAAGCTTCGTGTAGAAAGCGTGGAAGTGTTTAGCTATTGCCTCAGGTTTTACCTCGAGCTTTCCTTCCTTGGATCTGATACCAGCTATTTGGTTACTTGAATTTTGTTCTTTGAGGGCCCTCGCCAAGAACCTCCCAGCTTTGTCGCCTGACTCATAATAGAGCCGCTTCTTAAAGAAGAGAATCCTTTTGGCTTTAGTGTGGAGAATCTGCTGTAGATCCTTCCTTGCCTCTAGAAGGCTCTTGGCTGAGGTCTCCGATAGAGATTGTTTATGTAATACTTCCAGTGACTCAATTTGGGTGAGTAATTTTCTAATCTGGGCATCTCTTTCCTTTTTGCGTCTTGAACCCATCCCTATTAGAACTCCTCGTATGGTACATTTATGTGCTTCCCATACAAGTAGTGGATCTGTCCCAGGTGTGTTATTATGTTTGAAGAAGTCGGTTATGTTGGTTGTAAGTACAGGTAAGAGTGTCGGATCTGATAATAGAGACGTGTTCAGTCTCCATGTCTGTTGTCGTCTACTTGAGTTCTGTAAGTCCAGTGTCAGTGAGATAGGTGCGTGGTCTGATATTGTTTGTGTACCTATTTTTGCAGCGGAAATTTTTGATAGATCTCTCTGAGGAACAAATATGCAATCCAGCCGGGCATATCTGTTGTGAGGTATCGAGAAATGGGTGTAATCTCTACCATCGGGATTAAGGAAGCGCCAGGAGTCCACCAACTGGAGCTTGTGAAGGAGTGATTTAATCTTTTTCAGAATTTTATAGGTTATGCAAGTCCTTCCATTGGACGTGTCTAGAAGTGGGTTTAGAGGTATATTAAAATCCCCCCCAAGTATAATACAACCCTCACGATAAGTTGGCAAAAAGTTATGTGAGACTTATTTGGAAAGTATACATTGGCGAGAGTCAAAGGCAAGTCATTGTATGTGCCCTTCAAGAACACAAATCTGCCCTCAGGGTCACATAACTGTTCATTTAGTTTAAATGGTGTGTCTCTGCTTATTAGTATCGTGACTCCTTTTGATTTAGAATCGGGTGTGGTAGCATGGAAAGCTCTCGGGAACTGTGGGGATGTTAATTTGGGGATGTTGTTTGTTTTAAAATGGGTCTCCTGTAGGAAAACAAACTGAGGTTTACCTTTTTTAAGTTCTCTGAGCAGAGTGGAGCGTCGCTCGGGTATATTTAAGCCTCTGATGTTGTGAGATATCACAAGGGGACGATTCCCCAGCGATGAGTATACCATAGTGTCGGCAGAGGAGGAGACGGACGGACTTCGAATCTGTAAAGACAAGACTGTTATTTGAGGTTTGACACTTGTTCTTCACTTAGAAATAGAGTATCTCCAATATCCTGAGCGGGTGTCCCCCCTCCAGTAAACAAAAGGGAGAGTAGAGAAGGAGAAAGAGGAAGGGTGGGTAGTAAGAGAAGAGAAAGGTTTAGCAAAGAGTTATTACTATGGGGGTTAATCTCCAGGAATACCTAAACCACCCCAGGTGGAGATGTACCCCCAATCGTAAAATATCAGGTAGAATTTGTGGGGGTTGTGGGAAGCGACTACGACTAAGCGTGACTTAGGCTCCAAGTAAATGGAGTGCTGTGGGATTATAAATGTACAGTCTCAACGTGACACACACGGAGGCTCACAGTAGTAAAAATATTAATATTATTAAGATCACACCCGACCAAGGTGTGTAGCAAGTAAACTCGGGTCTAATCGTGAAAAACCAGAACCTGAACTCACAGAAAATAACTATAACAATTATGTCATCCGACTGTCTTCAAATTAGGCAGTCTTTGCTGTCACCCGTGGAAACGCCCCCCAAATATGTACATAATCAGATCTAATTTGTATACAATAAATCTGTTCAGAGCATTAGAGAGAAAAGAAAAAAAAAAAAGGGGGGGGGAGGACGGGTTGCGAGGCAGAGGGGAGGGGGGGGAGGGGGTGGTGAGGCAGAGGGGGGGAGAGGGAGGGAGGGGAGACAGAGGGGAGGGGAGGGAGGGGAAAAAGGGGTGGGGGAGGGAGGAGGTGGCAACAACAAACAGTTTTTACTCCTATTATCCCTCCTCCATTCATTCCTCTGGCTCTTGCACAGTTTCATAAATCTTCATGGTTTGCATCCCATTGCTTCAGGGCTAGGTGTTAATATAGCAGTGAGCCACGTCCAGGGCACAGCTGTCGTCGCGTCTGGGATCAAGGCCCTATCTTCAATCAGCAAGGGATATGGAGCTGAGGTGGTAGGTCTCCTCCAGGATAAGCTTCAAGGTTCGCATCTTGAGCTTAATGGCTGTGCAGAGAGCCAAGGGATGCTGTCATAAGCATCCCTCCGGATGATGTTTGTGGAAGTGTCTATCCCTTTCCCCCCTTCCTCCATCGTCCCCCCCCCTTGGGGGAAATGTTCCACAGGTGACAGCATTATGAGATGAACATCAGAACTGTAAGAGTTGAGATTTGGACTGCGGGTTTGTTAAGGTCATGTCCATCGTGGTACTGGTGTAGCTATTCACATTCCTGGGCTCTGGATGGACCGGCCAATCTCCTTGGGGTATCTGCATGGGAGCTGTTTCCTTTATTCTGTTTATGTTTTTTCGATAGCCTTTTGTCTGGAGAAGAAAGTGGGGAGGTGGGGGGGCTTCTGATCAAGGGTGGTTGTAAAATTTCTTCATACCACTCCGGTAAATCCATTGGCTCCAGGTCCAGTGCTTCACAGAACCCCGGTAGGTCTGCTGGCGAACGCAGGATAGCTTGATGGCCATTATGTGTAACTGTGAGCGCAAAAGGAAATCTCCAGGTATATCTTAAGTCTTTTGCTCTCAGTTTCTCCAGCAGGGGTCGCAGTGCACGTCTGTTCTTTAAAGTAATCTGAGAAAGATCCTGGAACAGCATAATTGTGGCGCCATTAAATATGATTTGCTCATTTTGTCTGGCTTTTCGCATGATCTCCTCTTTGGTAGCAAAGCTTTGTAAGCAACAGATTATGTCACGGGGCGGTGCAGTATCTGAGCCTCTGGGCCTGAGAGCTCTGTGAGCTCTTACGAAATTGATTTCCGTGTCTTCCTGCCTCTCAAGCAGGCTGTTGAAGACTCTCCGGAGTGCTGTGGTGATCTGATCCTGATCCACTGACTCTGGGATCCCCCTGACTCTGATATTACACCTCCTCCCCCGGTTATCGAGATCTTCAATGTGTCTGTTCATATTAATAAAATGCTGCATGTGGTTTGATGAAACCAGCTCTAGCTTGTGGATTGCTTTATCTCTCTGTCTGCCTGCACTCTCGGCCGCCGCCATCTTTTCATTTATCACCATCATGCTTGTTTTCAAATCCGTTATGGCGGCAGAGAATGTAGCTTTTATGTCCGCAGCAAAAACCGACATGTCTGCAAATGTGAGCGGGTGGTCCGATTTGGACTTACCCCTACTGGTGTCTTCAGAAGCGGACAGTGAGTCCTCGCTCTCTCCTTCCTCCTGTGGCGTCGGCGCCATCTTGCTTCTCGGGGTCCCGCTACGGGCCGCTGATTTATGTCGGAAGATTTCAGCTATGTTGGCACTGGCAGAAGCCGAGTTTCGGCGTGTCCGTGGTCCAGGCGTCCAGTGAAGCTTTCTACCCGGCATTTGTGAGCTGTAGGTCGGGTGTTAGGGCTCAGAACCTCCGCGTGTGTCTCAGAGCCTCCTTAGTGAGCAGCCATCTCCGCCGCGCGCCAGGCCACGCCCCCTTTGTTATTTTTTTTTAAATCCTACTGACACTGATACTAATTAAAAAAAAATCCTGTTAAAAAAAAATACCGACCCTAACCGTTGACCCTGACCTTGACATTTGACCTTGATCCAAACACTAAGCCAGGGGCTGACCTAGAATTTAACCTTGATCTAGGTATTTTTTAATTCTTTATTATTATTATTATTAAAAAAAAAATCTGCACACACTTTTTTTTCTATCTATGCACAGACAGAGAAAGATACAATGTATCTGTCTCATCCATTCACAGAGATACAGTTGTGCTCATAAGTTTACATACCCTGGCAGAATTTATGATTTCTTGGCCATTTTTCAGAGAATATGAATGAGAACACAAGTTTCTGTTTCTGTTGTCAATATTATTTAAAAAGAGTAAACACAGTTGATTGATAATAAATGGCTTCAGCCAAATACTAACCATGAGTGAAAGAAAAGTTTTTGTGTTCTCATTCATATTCTCTGAAAAATGGCCAAGAAATCAAAAATTTTGCCAGGGTATGTACACTTATGAGCACAACTGTAGAAGACACAGGGCGAGCTGCACAGTGACTGATCACTGTGATAGCCAATCAGAGGCTATCACAGCGATCAAGTGACCCGGAATCGGTCTCGATCGCTTGAACGGGACCCAGGGCTCTCTGTGTTGGTCCCAACACTAATGGAGATATGCAAATATCTAGCCCCATGAAAAAAAGCCCAGTCCAGTGAGACCACATATTCGCATATGGTCGGTGTGAAAGGAGATCTTGTGAAAAAATACTTTTGTGTATTTTAAATTTTAGTTACATTTCTAGGCTAAAAGTAAAAACATTCATGCAGTAGCAAATGAAGGAAGATTGGAAAGGCCATAATCATTTTTGTTAGATGAATGAGAGGGAGAAGAAACTGAATATATGAATTGTCTCTAACATACAATTGTCATGTGTTATAATGAATGTTTGAGGTATGTGGCATACCTATATTGCACACAAAATATAGCACTAGCTACCTGTCCATAGGCCAGGGTATTACCGGATTGTAAAAGACTGGGGCACTTTTGGACTCCCCAAAGAGAGTAATAGTGCAGTTCATCTAGTGTACTGCAAGGAATAGTGTATGTAATCAAATTGCATTAACAGTGGGAGAGGCATAGTTAAATAAAACCCAAGCCTTCTTGTACCGATACAATTTAATTGGTATGCCACAAGCAATAGTCTGTCAGACAGGTATAAACCTCAGCACACTTATTTAAAAAAATGAAACTCTTCCATTACAGATTCTGCCTCAGTGGTGGCCATTAGGGATGGGCTTTATGTTCGGGTCGAACATGAGTTCGACTCGAACATTGGCAGTTCGCCCGTTCGCCGAATAGCGAACAATTGGGGGTGTTCGCGGCAAATTCCAAAGCCACGGAACACCCTTTGAAAGTTTATGGGAGAAATCAAAAGTGATAATTTTAAAGGTTAATTTACAAGGTATTGTCATAAAAAGTATTTGGGGACCTGGGTCCTGCCCCAGGGGACATGTATCAATGCAAAAAAAAGTCTTAAAAACTGACGTTTTTTCGGGAGCAGTGATTTAAATAATGCTTAAAGTGAAAGAGTAAAAGTGTAATATTCCTTTATATTTCGTCTATAGTATGCCTGTAAAGTGGCGCATGTTTCCCGTGTTTAGAACAGTCTGACAGCAAAATGACATTTCTAAAGGAAAAAAAGTCATTTAAAACTACTCACGGCTATAATGAATTGTCTGTCCAGCAATACACATAAAAGTTCATTGATAAAAACGGCATGGGATTTCCCCACAGGGGAACCCCGAACCAAAATTTAAAAGAAAATGCGTGGGGGTCCCCCCAAATTCTTTACCAGGCCCTCCAGGTCTGGTATGGATATTAAGGGGAACCCCGCGCCAAAAGTTTTTAAAAAAATGGCATGGGGGTCCCCCTCAAAATCCATACCAGACCCTTATCCGAGCACGCAAACTGGCAGGCCACAGGAAAAGAGGGGGGGAGGAGAGAGCGCCCCCCCTCCTGAACCGTACCAGGCCACATGCCCTCAACATTGGGAGGGTGCTTTGGGGTAGCCCCCCAAAGCACCTTGTCCCCATGTTGATGGGGAGAAGGGCCTCATCCCCACAACCCTTGCCCGGTGGTTGTGGGGGTCTGCGGGCGGAGGGCTTATCGGAATCTGGAAGCCCCCTTTAACAAGGGTACCACCAGATCCCAGCCCCCCCTGTGTGAATTGGTAATGGGGTACAAATGTACTCCTACCATTTCACAAAAAAAGTATCAAAAATGTTAAGAGACAATAGACGGTTTTTGACAACTCCTTTATTAATGCTTTCTTCTTTCCCCACTTCTTCTTCCATTTTCTTCTGGCCTTCCTTCAGTGTTCTTCTTCTTCCTCCATCTTGTTCTTTCCCAGCTTCTTCCTCTATCTTCCTCCACTTCTTCCTCCGGTCTTCTCGTCCTGCATCTTCCTCCGGCTTCTCTGCTTCGTCTTCCGATCTGCCTCAATGTGAGTCTTCCGCTGTGTGATGCTTCTGTTTAGGTGACAGCTCTCATATATAATGGAGGGCGGGGCCACCCGGTGACCCCACCCCCTCTGACACACGGGACTTCCCTATGGCTTTCCCTGCTGTGTCAGAGGGGGCGGGGTCACCCGTTTACGTGCCCCCCTCCCGCAGACCCCCACAACCACCGGGCAAGAGTTGTGGCAAGAGTTGTGGGGATGAGGCCCTTCTCCCCATCAACATGGGGACAAGGTGCTTTGGGGGCTATGCCAAAGCACCCTCCCAATGTTGACGGCATGTGGCCTGGTACGGTTCAGGAGGAGGGGCGGTCTCTCTTCCCCCCCTCTTTTCCTGGGGCCTGCCAGGTTGCGTGCTCGGATAAGGGTCTGGTATGGATTTTTGGGGGGACTCCACGCCATTTTTTTTTAAATTTTAGCATGGGGTCCCCCTTAATATCTATACCAGGCCTGAAGGGCCTGGTATGGAATTTGGGGTGACCCCCATGCTTTTTTTTTAAACAATTTTGGTTCGGGGTTCCCCTGTGGGGGAATCCCATGCCGCTTTTATCAATTGACTTTTATGTGTATTGACCGACAATTCATTATAGCCGCGAGTAGTTTTAAATTACTTTTTTCCTTTAGAAATGTCATTTTGCTGTCAGACTGTTCTAAACATGGGAAACATGAACCACTTTACAGGCATACTATAGACACCCCCCAGGTACGAAATTTAAAGGAATAATACACTTTTATTGTTTCACTTTCATGAAAATCACTACTCTTGAAAAAACGTCCTTTTTCAAAACTTTTTTTGCATTGATACATGCCCCCTGAGGCAGGACCCAGGTCCCCAAACACCTTTTAAGACAATACCATGCATATAAGCCTTTAAAATTAGCACTAATGATTTTTCATGTTCGTGTCCCATAGACTGTAACAGTGTTTGCATGTTCAAACAAATTTTTTGCCTGTTCGCATGTTCTGGTGCGAACCGAACAGGGAGGTGTTCGGGCCAGCACTAGTGGCCATTCCTGGTGTCACAGACCCGGAGCACCCCACAGGAGATGTGGGGTACTTGCCCTGGGTGTTCAGTGCTCACAAATACAGTGCCATAGGCAACCTGCTGCTATGATTATTTTTTTAATTGACCTTGTGCATGCTTGAGCCCCATTAGCAAAATACACTTTTCTATTATAATTTCATCTGCATTGCTTTGTACGGACATATTATGTGCGTGCGTGCATGTGTGTGCGCATGTTTGTGTGTTTTCTAAGAACATCATTTTAAGATGTTTTTGTTTCCTGAGAGATTTAAAAAAAGAGAGCAGACAATTTGGGTTTAGGAGCAAAAATGAGCCATGAGAGGTGAGTGATGTAAAATATATGAGCTGTCAGAGGAAGAGAGTCACATACTCAGGTGGAATTATTGCAAAGAACAGCAGAGTGGATGAGACCTGTCAACCACTATGCAGTATGTCACTAACACAGGGTGACAAAAACACCACTAATCAACTCCGTTCAGCTCATCCACATTACAGAAAAGAGACTAGAAATTTATTATGATCAGACAGGTGGATAAATTAGATAATATACAAATAGATAGATTGATATATTGATAGAAATAAAGATCTCTTTTTTGTAATTGCCTTAGAACAGGTGCATTTTATGTGATGTCAAAATTCGGCATATGTCTGTGTGCACAGTATACACTCTTTATCAGGGTCAGGAATGAGGTTAGGCCATAGACCGGATAGCAAAGCATGTTGGGAAGGTACCCCATTTTTTGGTCACAGTTGTGTTCTAGAAGATGTACTCAATGGTTTATCTGAACTTCAAAAAATAGTGTTCCTATCATGCTTCTGCATGGCTATTAAGAACTGTATTGGGGCAATGATGTGAATGTTTTAGACTAATTTATTCTGCGAAAGATATGAACATATGGATATCCAGTTAGTTGGCAAACATTTTCTTTACTTGGTTGCTCTTGAATTGGATGAAAGCTTTTCTGCTTAAAGTGTTTGTTACCCCAACATTTCATATTCCTGATATGGGCCTGCTGTACCATGTACTTGTACGAGAAAGTATCCCGTTCTCTTTGTATTGCTACCTTTATGTGAAATCCCTGGTGTTCCTGCCAGTGCCTCTGCTTTTCTATTAACAACTGACCATACTAAGCAGGAGAACACACCATGGTCAGTTCTCTAGCTATGCTGGGAACTGAGCCTCTTCTCCTCCAATGATCAGACTTGTCCTGAAACGCCCCCCCCCCCCCCGCACAGCCTTGCACTGGGAAGCTCAGTGTGCTGTTTCTCCTCCCACGGCTCTTATGCGGCTGATAACAGAGGGAATGTGATTACTTATAAAAAAGGGCAAAAAAGGTTTTATATATATATATGTATATATATATATATATATATATATATATATATATATATATATACACAAGGTTTTATATATATATATATATATATATATATATATATATATATATATATATATATATATATACATACAAAGTATCTCACAAAAGTGAGTACGCCCCTTACATTTTTTATCTTTTCATTTTTTTCTTTTTTTTATCTTATTATGTGACAACACTGAAGAAATGACACTTTGCTACAATGTAAAGTAGTGAGTGTACAGCTTGTATAACAGTGTACATTTGCTGTCCCCGTAAAATAACTCAACACACAGCCATTAATGTCTAAACAGCTGTCAAAAAAAGTGAGTACATCCGTAAGTGAAAATATCCAAATTGGGCCCAAAGTGTCAATATTTTGTGTGGCCAACATTATTTAAAAGCACTGCCTTAACCCTCTTGGGCATGGAGTTCACCAGAGCTTCATAGGTTTCAATGGAGTCCTCTTCCACTCCACCATGATGACATCACGGAGCTGGTGGATGTTAGAGACCTTGCGCTCCTCCACCTACTGTTTGAGGATGCCCCACAAATGCTCAATAGGGTTTAGGTCTGGAGACATGCTTGGCCAGTATATCAATTTTATCCTCAGCTTCTTTTTTTTGTAAATTTTTTATTGGATTACTACGATACAGAGTATATTCCAGCTGACAATGAAAATATCCAGTTAGGTAGTTCTAACACAGAGTAGTAGTTCGATGTAGAATATAAGTAATAAGGGAATAAAAGGGTGGGAGGGGAAGAGGAGAGAGTGGGGAAGAGGAAAATAAGAGTATAATTACTTGTAAATAAAGTAATAGTAGTAATACGAAACAAGTTTAAATCTTAGAGAATACAGTGGCAGCTTATCAAATTGTGTATTATGTAACTCTCAGGAGTGGAAGCTTCCTAATCTAAACTAGAGCGAAGACTGTCATATACAATGAATACAAAAAAAACAACAGAGAAAAAAGAATGACAAATCAAGTAACATTAGTAACTGGAGTTGTCTTTCCTGGGTTAGGGGGCTGTGAACAATGGATAGTTCTAGAGCAACAGCACCATGAGAGGTGCTCTGGGCGACAGGGGATTAAAAGGATGGGGCATGTCACTTATTTTGAGATTTCCCAAGGTGTTGGTGAGATCATTTTTCAGATACCAGTCGGTATATCAGAATGGACGGATGATAGAGGATAGTTCTTCGGTAGTGAACGTATGTTTAATATATTTTCTCCATCTGGTAAAGAATCGGGTAATAGAATGGAAGTTCAAAACTATGGTATCCAGTCTCTCAATATAAAACAGTGACATTATTGCTTTATCATCAGCTTCTTTAGCAAGGCAGTGATCCTCTTGGAGGTGTGTAAGGGGTCGTTCTCATGTTTGAATACTGCCCTGCGGTCCAGTCTCTGAAGGGAGGGGATCATGCTCTGCTTCAATATGTCACAGTACATGTTGGCATTCATGGTTTCCTCAATGAACTGTAGCCTCTCAGTGCCAGCAGCACTCATGCAGCCCCAGATCATGACACTCCCACCACCATGCTTGACTGTAGGCAAGACACACTTGTTTTTGTACTCCTCACTAGGGATGAGCCGAACACCCCCCTGTTCGGTTCGCACCAGAACATGCGAACAGGAAAAAAGTTTGTTCGAACACGCGAACACCGTTAAAGTCTATGGGACACGAACATGAATAATCAAAAGTGCTAATTTTAAAGGCTTATATGCAAGTTATTGTCATAAAAAGTGTTTGGGGACCTGGGTCCTGCCCCAGGGGACATGGATCAATGCAAAAAAAAGTTTTAAAAACGGCCATTTTTTCAGGAGCAGTGATTTTAATAATGCTTAAAGTCAAACAATAAAAGTGTAATATCCCCAAAAAACCATACCAGACCCTTATCCTAGCACGCAACCTGGCAGGCCGCAGGAAAAGAGGGGGGACGAGAGAGCGCCCCCCCCCTCCTGAACCGTACCAGACCACATGCACTCAACTTTGGGAGGGTGCTTTGGGGTAGCCCCCAAAACACCTTGTCCCCATGTTGATGAGGACAAGGGCCTCATCCCCACAACCCTGGCCAGTGGTTGTGGGGGTCTGCAGGTGGGGGGCTTATCGGAATCTGGAAACCCCCCTTAACAAGGGGACCCCCAGATGCCGCCCCCCCGTGTGAAATGGTAAGGGGGTACAAAAGTACCCCTACCATTTCACTAAAAAACTGTCAAAAATGTTAAAAATGACAAGAGACAGTTTTTGACAATTCCTTTATTTAAATGCTTCTTCTTTCTTCTATCTTCCTTCATCTTCTTCTTCTTCTTCTGGTTCTTCTGGCTCTCCTGGTTCTTCCTCCAGCGTTCTCGCCCAGCATCTCCTCCGCTGCGTCTTCTATCTCCTTCTCCTCGGGCCGCTCCACACCCATGGCATGGGGGGAGGCTCCCGCTCTTCTCTTCATCTTCTTCTCTTCTTCATCTTCTTCTTCATCTTCTTCTCTGCTTCATCTTCTTCTCTTCTTCTCTTCTTCATTTTCTTCTCCGGGCCGCTCCGCATCCATGCTGGCATGGAGGGAGGCTCCCGCTGTGTGACGGCGTCTCCTCGTCTGATGGTTCTTAAATAACGGGGGCGGGGCCACCCGGTGACCCCGCCCCCCTCTGACGCACGGTGACTTGACGGTACTTCCCTGTGATGTCACAGGGAATGCTACAGGGAAGTCTAGTCATGTCCCGTGCATTAGAGGGGGGCTGGGTCACTGGGTGGCCCCGCCCCCTGTTATTTAAGAACCGTCAGAAGAGGAGACGCCGTCACACAGCGGGAGCCTCCCTCCATGCCAGCATTCGAATTTGCCGCGAACACCCCAAATTGTTCGTTGTTCGGTGAACTTGCGAACAGCCAATGTTCGAGTCGAACATGTGTTCGACTCGAACTCGAAGCTCATCCCTACTCCTCCCCTGATTGCCGCCACACACAATTGACACCATCTGAACCAAATAAGTTTATCTTGGTCTCATCAGACCACAGGATATGGTTCCAGTAATCCATGTCCTTAGTCTGCTTGTCTTCAGCAAACTGTTTGCGGGCTTTATTGTGCATCATCTTCAGAAGAGGCTTCCTTGTGGGACGACAGCCATGCAGACCAATTTGATGCCACTGGACAACCTCTGGATATGGCCCTGAGCACGTGCACTCAACTTCTTTCATCGACCAAGGCGAGGCCTGTTCTGAGTGGAACCTGTCCTGTTAAATGGCTGTATGGTTGGGGTGTGGCTTAGCAGCAGATGTAGTAGGAAGCTCTGGCTCTCTGCTCCGCCGAAGATCCTTTCTATAATTCTGTGGACGGTTCTTTTTTCCGGTTCTCTCTGCAGATTCTAATACCGGACCTGATAGCCCACATCCCCATCTACACAGTGGTGTCTTTGGCCCCTCAACATAGCATATCAAAGCGTGGATCGGCATCCCGCTCCGCTCCGGACCAAGCTGGCCAAGATGGCGGCGGGCCGCCTCATACAGCCAAGGGGAACTATAAGGCAGCTGCCCAAAAAATTATTTTCCAAAACGGCACCCAAAGACTTCTCTCAGCCCACAGCTCTCCAGGTAGACACAGATGATAACAATTAAATAAAAATGCTAAGAAGACACCATACGTATGATAACAGTGAGTGCATAAAGACAGTGAGTGCAATCTTATCCAAAAGTGCAAAAAATAAAAATCAATAATCATAAGCAAAAGCCGTCTGTAATCAGTCCATAATGATGTGAATCGCATTAAATCAAACAAGAAAAAGTCCGCTTCATGTGTTTCATCACCACACACCAAGGATTGAAGAGCCAAAATACTTCTGATCAGGTATACATTGATAACGATGAAAGAAGTGATAGATGTGCGCTTACCCCAAGTGTTGGACCTCCCCTGTGGCAAGGTCTTGTGAGCTTGCAGATTTCACCCTCTGCAGGGACAAGTTGTTAATCTCCTGGTCCTGACAGCGTGTACCACCGACTTCCGTGTGGCCGGGATGATCCAACTATCCGAACCTCAGAGGGGGGACTCAGAAATGGAAAAGTCCATATACAGGAGAAGGAGGCAAACGGAGAAAAAACTCCAATAGTGTGATATCGTTTTAGGGTATTTATTGGTTAAAACAAACCACAAGAGATCATTTAAAACTCAGATAAAAATGTATCATTAAAAAAGCCGGCATATTCAAAGGCAGAACGCCCGTGCAAACAAATTCTTCAAAACACGTGATGGCTAGCACTGCGAGGCCACGCCCTACATGTTTCGTCATACGTGACGTCTACGGGGGCACGGGCGACGCAATGAACCATCACTTTATATATCAGTAAACAAAATTGTAACCACGCCCACATCTCCACTCATGTACGTCATTCGACCATGTCATTAGACAGGGCATGTGTGGAGATTCGACGGAGCCGTCAGTAAAGACCGCCCACAGGGTGGAACGAACATGAATAGTAAACAAGGAAGTATTAACCAAGCCTCATTCTGGCGAACGCCTGACACACTCATAGGCATGCGCAAGGACGAGCCAGGCCTCGATCTGGCTGGCGGTAAAGAGCATTCATGTAGAGGCAGGCTAAACGGAAACCTGAAAGAGTCAAGCGTGCACCCCAGATGAGTTCTGGAGTCATGCATCCGTGTTACATACGGAACTTCCGGTTCTATATGACTAGAACTATTCCTCAAAAACATTAATGTAAAAAAAATTTAAAAAAGCCACTCCAAAAGTACCTAAAATATACGTGGCCGCTAACCACAAAATATCCTAATCCCCTTAAGGTTATATTTGAATTTTTATTGTTTAGATATATCCTAGACGTCATATGTGTCTAGAAGGGAACAGTATTCAGCCAATATTGTAAAGGAGTACAATTGATTTAGACTATATGTGAGCAAAAATACAGGTAACTAGAAATTATATCTTGTCTTTTACCTGCATAAAAATGGTTCGAAGCCAATTTATATATGTACCGATTGATTTAGACTGTGTGTGAGCAAAAATACAGGTAACTAGAAATTATATCTTTTCTTTTACCTGCATAAAAATGGTTCGAAGCCAATTTATATATGTACCGGTATCCAGAGCAAGACCCAGCTCATCCCTTTACAATATCAAAGGTTCAAAGACAAAAAAGAAAAGAAAAGCAAAAGAATAAACAATGAATCCTAAGAGTGTAAAGGTAAAGCAATTCAAATGTCCCTGGACCTTTTCTAAAAAAGGGGGGGGGGGAGGGGGGGAGAAGGTCTTTTTAATCAACCAATAGGGATAGCCACTATAGCCCGGGGCCCGTCTGATACTATATCACCCATTCTGTCATGCGTTATCAATAAACGCGTTGATCTCAATATCTACATTAAGCCCTCTTGGTTTAAGACACCCCATCTTGAATATCCACCCCATTTCAAGCTTGGATATAGCTCTTCTCTTGGGTCCCCCTCTCCATGGAACACTCAACCTATCAATACCAACAAACTGTGTATCTCTGGGATCCTTGTCATGTACGTTCAGATAATGTTTAGACACTGGATGTCCTATAAATCCTCTCCTGATGTTGCTGATGTGCTCGTTTAACCTGACCTGAAGGGGGCGAACAGTACGTCCCACGTACTGGAACCCACATGGACAGGTTAAAAGATATACTACATGGGTAGTGGAACACGTAATAAATGATTTTATTGTAAAGGTTTGTGAGGTGCTGGTCGCATGGAAATGTGTTACCTTCCGGTCCTTGATGGCATTGACCGTACAAACCGCACATTTCCTACATCTGTAATACCCCACTAAATTCTGGAAAAACATTGGTTTCCTTGTTGGTGGATCACATACACTAGGGGCTACTGCTGCTCTAATAGACGGTAATCCCTTGAAGACCACCTGGGGTCTCTCCGGAAGGAGTGGGCCCAGTATATTGTCATTTTTGACTATATGCCAATATTTGTGTATCAGTTTCCTTATTACAAAATGTTGATGAGAATAATTAGTTACAAAAGGGCAAATAAAGTCCTTCTTTGGGGTATTCCCTATCTCTGTACGATCTTTTAGTAGGGATTCCCTATCTAATCTCTCAACCTCCTCTACTCGCTCCTTTAAGAAGGACGCATCGTAGCCCTTTTCTAGGAATCGCTCCGTAAGGACTTGAGATTGAATCCTGAAATTATCAATAGAGGAACAATTACGTCTGATTCTTACATACTGGCTTTTCGGGACTGAGTCAAGCCAAGCTTTATGATGACAACTATCTCGCGATATAAATGCATTACGATCTGTGGATTTAAAATATGTGGAAGTCATTATCATATCTCCTTCCCCCCTTATCTCAAGGTCTAAAAAATTAATCAAACTTTGACTGGATTCATAGTTAAAATGGATCCCTCTATCATTTTCATTTAAACTTTCCATAAACTGGTGCAGGGAATCATGGGTACCATTCCATAGGAGGAGGACGTCATCGATGTATCTTGCCCATAAGACCAATTCTGGTCTACGTTGGGCATAGATGACGTCCTCCTCCCATTTACCCATAAATAGGTTAGCCAAACTGGGGGCAAATTTTGCCCCCATGGCTACTCCCTTTTTCTGTAAAAAGAAAAACTTCCTATGCCAGAAAAAATTATGAGTTGTGGTATACTCCAACAAGTCCATAATAAATTTCTTTTGTTTTCTTGGCAGTGTCACGTCCTTGTACAGATAATGTTTGACTGAAGATATACCCCAAGTATGGGGGATCGCCGTGTACAGTGATGTGACATCCGCGGTGGCAAACCAATATCCACTTTTATACCCACAATCCCTTAATAGGTTGATAGCATGCCTGCTGTCCTTGATATAGGCGGGCAGAGAGCGAACCAGGGGTTGCAGGAAGTTGTCAATATATTTACCAGCCCTCGAGGTGATCGAATCAATTCCGCTAATGATTGGGCGGCCGGGTGGATGGACAGGGTCCTTATGGACCTTTGGGAGATAATATATGATAGGTATCCGTGAAGATACGGGAACCAAAAAAGATTTTTCCTTCTTATTTATAACTCCTAATCTAAAACCATATTCCACAATGTTCTCAAGTTCCCTCTTATATTTATTCCTAGGGTCCGACCTTAGGGGGATGTATGTGGTAGTATCTCCTACTATTCTGTCCAACTCCTGGAGGTAATCATTCTTACTCAGGACAACAATTCCCCCCCCCTTATCGGCTGGTCTCACCACTAAATCCTTTCTTTTACAGAGTTGGTCTAAACCAACTTCCTTGTTTACTATTCATGTTCGTTCCGCCCTGTGGGCGGTCTTTACTGACGGCTCCGTCGAATCTCCACACATGCCCTGTCTAATGACATGGTCGAATGACGTACATGAGTGGAGATGTGGGCGTGGTTACAATTTTGTTTACTGATATATAAAGTGATGGTTCATTGCGTCGCCCGTGCCCCCGTAGACGTCACGTATGACGAAACATGTAGGGCGTGGCCTCGCAGTGCTAGCCATCACGTGTTTTGAAGAATTTGTTTGCACGGGCGTTCTGCCTTTGAATATGCCGGCTTTTTTAATGATACATTTTTATCTGAGTTTTAAATGATCTCTTGTGGTTTGTTTTAACCAATAAATACCCTAAAACGATATCACACTATTGGAGTTTTTTCTCCGTTTGCCTCCTTCTCCTGTATATGGACTTTTCCATTTCTGAGTCCCCCCTCTGAGGTTCGGATAGTTGGATCATCCCGGCCACACGGAAGTCGGTGGTACACGCTGTCAGGACCAGGAGATTAACAACTTGTCCCTGCAGAGGGTGAAATCTGCAAGCTCACAAGACCTTGCCACAGGGGAGGTCCAACACTTGGGGTAAGCGCACATCTATCACTTCTTTCATCGTTATCAATGTATACCTGATCAGAAGTATTTTGGCTCTTCAATCCTTGGTGTGTGGTGATGAAACACATGAAGCGGACTTTTTCTTGTTTGATTTAATGCGATTCACATCATTATGGACTGATTACAGACGGCTTTTGCTTATGATTATTGATTTTTATTTTTTGCACTTTTGGATAAGATTTTTATGCACTCACTGTTATCATACGTATGGTGTCTTCTTAGCATTTTTATTTAATTGTTTTCATTTTTGCTAGCGCAATTAAGTTTATTTTATGTTTGTCACTCTATAGATATTTGGAGTTTTATTTGCAGCTGCACCTGTTTGTTTACACGCATTGCTCATTAGCGCAGGTTGACTTTACCATTTAGACACAGATGATACCCACAATGAGGAAGATGACACAGTCCTGCTGGAGGACCCTGACACACCGCTTCTTCCATGGAACAGTGTGAGTACCCCTGTACGTGGATCTGACATGCGGTCTGTTACTCTGACAATGACATCCCTGAACCTACCCTTAGAGACATTATGGCTGCAGTTTTATCCTGCAACACCTCCATATTGGCCCTAACATCTGAAATTAAGGGAGGTAAAAGTGAGCTGTCCTTTCTTAGGCAGGACATGCAAAAACTGCGGGATCACACTACAGTATTACAGGGTAGACTAAGCACATTGGAGGATGACTGGGCCCCTGTGAGAAGTGCATTACAATACAGTAGTGGTTGATAAGCAGGCTGCACGCTTAGATGACATGGAAAACAGGATGAGGACGAATAATGTCTGGGCCATCGGCATTTCTGAAAAGACAGAAGGGAAGAACCTGGTACAATTTATCGAACAGTGGCTCCTTCAGATCTATGGATAATAATCCTTTTCTCCCATGTTTTGTGTCGAAAGAGCCCATAGAGTACCCCTGAGACCACTACCACAAGACAACAACCCCCCTGTACGTTTCTATGCAAGCTACTTAACTACAAAGATAGAGACGTTATCCTCTCAGAAGCCAGGAATATGGGAGACGCTCTAAAGATGGCTAAGGCTAAAATCTCACTATTCCCTGACTTCTCTGCAGAAGTACAGAAACAGAGAGCACAATTCAATGAAGTATAGAAATGCATGAGGGCCCTCAACATACAATACTCCATGCTATACCCCTCCCGCCATCTGCGTGGTGGCAAGAGACCAGGTCCATTTCTTCGAAAGGCCGCAGTTGGTGTCGCAATGGTTGGATAGTGAGGAACGCTCCATTCAGGAGGAAGCTGCGAATCGTAGACAAGCTGTCTGACGGATGCTCACTGCGAAATAAACTCAAACTCCGTCAATGTAATGTATACTGATGTCCACCATTACTCTACGCTTGGCAAGGCGGATGTTCCAAAAGATGGGAGATAATATCATCAAGCCAGATGCGCCACTCAGAACTACAAGATGCACTGAAGTGCAGTTTAGAGACACGGTCCCCCACACCCCAGACTTCTCAAAAGCCCCCCCAGAGACAGAGTTCCTTTCTTAAGTTTGTGTGTATAAGGTGTGTATATGTAATGACAGATCATGTGACACTTAGATTGCACACAGGTGGACACCATTTCACTAATTATGTGACTTCTGAAGGTAATTGTTTGCACCATCATAACAAAGGGGGTGAATACATATGCACATGCCAATTATCATTTTTTTATTTCTGAAAAATCGTTATTGTATATGCTCTTCTAATTTTACTTCACCAACTTAGACTATTGTGTTCTGATCCATCACATATAATTCAGATTAAAAATGAATACTTTTGCAAGGCACAGACTTCTCACAAACATATTTCTTTTATTATTTATTGTGATTTCCTCAATATATTTTGATTTGTCACATCTGACCAAAAATCTTTTTTTTTTTTTTTTTTTTCAAGGCTGATGTTTTTTTTATTTATTTATTTTTTTTACTCCAGGAAAACACACATAGGCGAGTATAATTGAACCAAAAATTCCTTTATTAAGGGCTCAGAACCAAACAAAGAGGGAGGCAACACTGGATAAACATCATAAATTGGCGAAGCCTTTGACCCCCAGGGCAGACATCAATTATTTTCCTGCAAAATTGGTGGCCTGAGGAGTCCATATCTAAGGGAGTGCAGTCTGGTCCAGAAGTCCCAGAGATCATGAAAGCAGCAGATGACTTCTGTGTCCCCACGCTGTGGTACTACAAGAGACTGCATATTTTGCCAGACCAGACTGAATCCAGGTCATCACTCTCTGGTCTTCCTTCCACGCTTCCTTCCCGGCTGTGGCTCTGGTGTTGGAGATGTGGCAGGAGGAGGAGTAGGACCTAAAGGAGGAGGAGGAGTAGGACCTGGAGGAGGAGGTGGAGGACTATGGGTGAGGTGACAAATGTCCAAAAGGCCAAATCATGGCGAAAGTGGTCAAAAGTCTGCACCGGAATTTCGGGGTACGGAGATCCAAAGATCAGCTCAGGAAGCAGTGGTCGGACCTGAAATTAAGGGAGCATGAGCAGTACAGAAGGGGATGGAGAGTGCTGCAAAAAAGTAAGTAGTTGTCCTGTGTTCCTATTCTTTATGTTTATTACGTGCGTGCTGCTCCATGTGCTTTTCTTAACTGTTGTCCAGTTTAAAATGGCAACCTCATGTTCATGGGCACATTATTCGTTCGTATGAAACATTGTTCGTTTGGCCTAGAAAACACCATTGTTTTGGCCATATGCATTTGAATACATTTTTTATGGCCTACTTGTCTTAAAATAATTTGGTTGTGTAGATGGGTTTGTAACTAGAATGTAATGCAAACTAGATTCTGTGTAAGGAGGGGACACTCAGCAGCTGTTTACAAGTCTGGATGCTGGAGCACTAGTGTGGGACACAAGAACACCCTTTTTATTAGGGGATCCCACACAGGTGCTCCAGTGTATACTATAGGGGTGTCTCCATTTGTGAAGCTTGTACAAAACAGGTAAGTGTTCAAGCTTGACAAAGGACAAAAATATTTCTTCATCTTGGAACTCTGTCAAAAGAGACAATTGTACCCAACTTCCAAGCAATGTTTCATATTTCTATGTCTGCCATGAAATATCTGTGTGCTAAGTATACCTATTTTTTTTTACATAGGGGATAAAAGATTTGGAGGACACCCCTCATCTGAGGAGACCACAGACCCCCCACCTCTGGAAGAAGGGGAAATCCCACAAAGACAACAGGAGGAGGAGGAAGGAGACGTGGTGGAAATAGTCACCACAACAGCTGAGTGTCTGCGACCACAGGTTTAGGTAAGAGATGGATGCCGGCATATTTATAATACATGGTGTGTTTTTGTTTCTATCTTTTTAGGTGATCGTGATGTTGTGGATCCAGATCATTTCACCTCTGAAAGTGCACAGATCCTGATCGGGGAGATCATGGGGTGTAATAGGGACTTGGAAAACATCCAGAAAAACATCAATGATGTTCAAAAAAAATTAAGAACATCATTGATGTTTTAGGGAGAGTTTAAAACCCCTCCAAATCCCTTTGTTTTTTTGTGCTTTTTGTGATCTAAAAATCTCTAACATTTTTTGACATATTTGCGAAAAGCCAAATTTTGAAGATGCACACAGTGTGTCAACATGTGCTATCTGCCATCACGGGAGATCAATGGATGCGTTTTGGGGGTGCAACCCCTTCCTCAATAATAAAGTAGCTGGGAGGAGGGGTTGCACCCCCAAAACACGTCCCTTGATCCCCCGTGATGGCAGGTAGCACATGTTGACATTCGGCAGTTTGTGTGCATCTTCAAAATTTGGCTTTTCCTGAGGTGACTTCACCCCATCTGAACGCAATATCAAACAAAGTTTGTAAATACTCATGTCTGATATTGCCTTCAAGTTCTACAAAAGTTGAACTTTGTAAGTTCAAGATTTGTGTCTTTCTTGTTGGTTTTAAACATGCTTGTTTTATCTTAAATGGACATTTTTTTACTTTTTCTAATGTGACCCAAAAAATTGTTATACAACAAACATGTTGGTTTGTTTTAAAAACCTTTTACAAATGCACATGTGATTGTGCTGGTATTAAAAAGATTGATAATCAAGAATGTGTGGATTATTGTTTAAATGCTCCAAAACTTTTGGTGTGCTCTAATTGGTGTTTTCTGTGACAATGGGGGCTATTTCCTAAGGGAAAATCCACTTTGCACTACAAGTGCAGTTTCAGTGCAGTTTCAAGTGCACTTGTAGTGCAAAATGTCTTTGCCTTTAGTAAATAACACCTAACAGTGCTTTGTAATGTTACACAATCACGCCATTTTCAGGACTACCCACATTTCAGTCAGGGTCAGTTAAAAGAAACACAAGCAGTAAATGTCACCAAAGATTTTAGTAGTTAAAATTATTTTTTTATTTGAAAAATGTTTCAGACATTGTCTGGCATATTGATGGCCCCCCTACCCGCAAAGTATTCAAGGTATCTTAGACGGACCTCACGGGCACTCAGGGGGGGCAAGCCAGGACGGCCACTTTCAAGCGCCGTCAGAGTTGGTTAATTCGGGATTCCGGCCTCAGGCCCAACTGAGCCAGCATAGTTGGCAGAATGTTGCAGTAAAAAGTTGTGTAGAACACAGCACGCCAGGATGATATGATTCAGTTTGTACTCCGCCATGTGTATGGGTGTAAGAAATAGGTGGAACCGGCTGGCCATGATTCCAAACATGTTCTCTACCACTCTTCTGGCTCTGGCCAGCCGGTAATTAACAACCCTCTGGTCCGGGGTGAGGGTCCTCATCGGGAATGGCCGCATAAGATGGTCCCCCAGCGCAAACGCTTCATCCGCAATGAAGTCCTTCCGCATTGTCTTCTGGAGGTGGCAAGTTCAAGCTGCCATTCTGGAGACGCCTGAAGAACTCCGTCTGGGCGATGACTCCACCATTGGACATCCGGCCATTCTTCCCCACGTCCACATACAGGAACTCATAAGTAGCCGTCACCACTGCCAACATCACAATACTATTGAACTCCTTATAGTTGAAATAGTATGACCCCGAGTTGGGTGGTGGAACGATGTGGACGTGTTTCCCATCAATTGCCCCTCCGCAGTTAGGAAAGTCCCACCGCTGGGCAAAGTGGGAGGCCACAGTCTGCCATTCCTGTGGGTTGGAAGAAAACTGTGGAGTCAAACAAGAAAAAAAAATATTCATTTTGCACATAAACAGGGAAAGCAGATTAGACACAAACATTCTTGGCCAACATCAAGATAACATTTATTTGAGGGAGTTTTTAAAGACCAAGGTATAAGGTACACCTATCAGATTCCCCCTCCCCCCCTCTCATGGGCCATTTCTAATATTATAGGGGGGGAGCTCTTGGACAGGTAACCCTCTCCACTTCATTGAGAGATGAATGCCTGAATAATGGGTATTACTTTGAACAGCCCCTACTTAGTTACACTATTGACAGCCCACTGGACAGGTAAGAAGTGTCAGAATACAAAGATATAAATACACATTGTACACATTTGAGCACATTTGGACATTATGCTATTACCTATTAAGATAATAATAGTATACCAAAACTTTAAACAGTACCATTTGAAAGTATTCAGGCAGGCCCTTGCACTACATGCTTTGGGTAATTCATCCATACATCTGACCACAAAAGAGATGGGTATAGTGTGTATGGGTTTGGCAAAGTCAGCAGATAGATGATTGAGGATAGATAGTGAATTGGTATCAGCTGACTTAGCAGTTGGGGGGAGGGGGGGTTCAAAATGATTTGGGGACCCCCCCAAAAAAAGCCTCTGGCACTCTGCCTGAATTTTAAGCACAAATCACATTTTAAAACATTTTAGGGGGTGTTTGGGGTAAAGCACTACTATGGAGCTGATAAAATACATTGTTAAGTGACTACATGAGGTGAATATAGGGCCAGGAGACCATGCTGGGGAGGTAAGTGAAGGCAAATATGTATGAAGGACAAAAAAAAATGATTACATAAAAATCCAGCATGCATGAGGACAAAGGGGACATTCACAGCATATTACAATCATGGTAATTAGGGAATGAGGAAAGAAATACAATATATTATCAAACATTAAATACAATAAAATGTGATATTAAAGGATAAATCTTACCTTAATATACTCCTTCTGCAGGACCTGGATGATGGCAGAACAGGTCTCTGGGATAATGATCCCCAGAGCCTGGGGGGAGATGCCTGTCGAGAACTTCAAGTCCTGCAGGCTTCTCCCCGTCGCCAAGTACCGCAGAGTGGCGATGAGCCTCTGCTCCGGAGTGATGGCTTGCCTCATGCAGGTATCCTGCCTGCTGATATAGGGGGTCAGCAAAGCCAACAAAAGGGTGAAATACGGGGTCCGTCATCCAGAGAAAGTTCCTAAAATCATCAGGATTATTCTCACGGATCTCACGGAGCAAAGGCATGTGACAGAACTGGTCACACTGAAGCAACCAATTCTTGGTCCATGAACTCCTCCCCAACCTGTTCATGGACTGGACTTGTGTCAAGGTAAGGACCCCAACACCAAGCCCTCGCACAGCACCAACTCTACAAGGAGTATGTATACGCAACATGGCTAGAAAATGGTTGGCTGCTCAGAACAAAGTAACAGAACGCACTGAAGAACAGCAAGGCCTGTGAAGGGTGACCTGAAAAACAGCAACGAGCGGACAAGAACGCACTGAATAATGAAATATGAACTCACTGCACGCAATGAAGAACAGATACAAACCCACAAGCTCAAACTGAACAGCAGAAAAACGATCTGAAAACCACGAGTCTGAAAAAGCGTGAATCGTCTCTCACCAAACTTTTACTAACACGAGATTAGCAAAAGAAGCCCAAAGGGTGCCGCGCTTGGTTCAGAACTGCCCTTTTCTAGTCTCGTCGTACGTGGTGTACGTGACCGCGTTCTTGGCGATCGGAAATTCCGACAACTTTGTGCGACCGTGTGTATGCAAAACAAGTTTGAGCCAACATCCGTCGGAAAAAATCCATGGATTTTGTTGTCGGAATGTCCAATCAATGTTCGACCGTGTGTACGGGGTATTACACTGTTGTTCCATTTTGCATGTTCATTTCCACATCATTCTTTAATCAAATAATAAATGATGCTGAGTGAAATAAGCAGTTGATACATGTGTTTCCAATATTTTTAAATGAAAGAGCCTAATTAAATAAAAAGAAAATCAGCACAAGGGATGGTGCCTACATTCAGTGCAAAGTGTCTATGTAGTGCAAGGGCCTGCCTGATTGCATACAAATTAAAAGTGTTTAGGTTTGACCTCATATTATATGGTTTTGGTAAATCTAAAGGAAAATTGTATAATGTATGGCCAGCTTAATGCAAAAACTGTCCCTTGTGAAAATTAAAGTAGTGATAAACCCAAAAGCAAACATTGATTATATATTGCAGCTTACCAATTCTTTGATGTGATGGCTGCATTTGTTTTCATTTTTAGGTCCGACTTGCGTAGCCCCCCTGGTGGTTTTCCCGAGTGTGGCTCGGGGTTAAAATTCAGTCCCATTAGCGGTAACCCCGAGCCACACTCGGGATCGCATTGCAGTATAATGTATGGCCAGCTTAATGCAAAAACTGTCCCTTGTGAAAATTAAAGTAGTGATAAACCCAAAAGCAAACATTGATTATATATTGCAGCTTACCAATTCTTTGATGTGATGGCTGCATTTGTTTTCATTTTTAGGTCCGACTTGCGTAGCCCCCCTGGCGGTTTTCCCAAGTGTGGCTCGGGGTTAAAATTCAGTCCCATTAGCGGTAACCCCGAGCCACACTCGGGATCGCATTGCAGGATCCTGGTGCGGCGTTACTTACCTTGTCCCCGGGATCCTGCGATGTCCCCCACTGTGTCTACGGGCTCCGTCCTCTGCCCGAAGCCTCTCTGTGCCAGGCTCCGTTCCCTGCGAGCGTCGCGACGCACGGGGGCAGAGCCTGGCGGCAAATTCAAAATACTGTAAAAATCATAACACATACAGTACTGTAATCTTACAGATTACAGTACTGTATGAAATTATTTCACATCCCTTTTGTCCCCAGTGCTTTGTCATATGCCCTGCATGCAGTTCTATATTATATATACTGTTCTTTCTGGCTGGAAACAGGAGATTGTCCATAGCAACCAAAAAGTGTCCCTTTACGTCAAAAATGTTTTTAGACCAGCTTGAAAACAGCGATAGTAAATTAGAACACTTGCAGAATTGAGCGATAGTGAATCGTGGGGAAATTTATTTTATTATTATTTTATTTTTATTTTTTTAATTATTTATTTTTATTTATTATATTATAATTACTGTTTTTGTGTTTCAAACTTTATCATACCCGGGATATCTACTAGACTCTTGTTTGGACAGATTTAAGTGTGTTATTGTTAAGAATTACAGACCTACAATATAAAACGCCAAATTTCCATGCAAAATAATTGTACCGCTTTCAGCACCTAAAATCCAAAATAATCATACCGCTAGGGAGGTTAATAACAAGGGCTAGGAATCAGGCTGTAAAAGTTACGTTTTAGAAAAATAACATATTTTAAATATACAGTAGCTACTATTTTATTAAACACTAAAAGCTTAAAATCAGGAGTTAGACATGTGCAGTTTGTTTTTTTCCGAATAGAAATGTGGATGCATCTGAATTTCTGAATTACAGTAGTAACAAATTTAAACAAATCCGAATTAATGGAAAAAAAAATTTGGACAAAATTTGAATTCAAACTCGAAATCGAAAAGTTTTTGATTTCGAATAGTTTTGGATTTGTTTTCCAATTTCCAAAGAGAATAAAATAGAATAGAAAATAAAGGAATAGAACAGAAAAGAATAGAATAAAATAAAAAGAATATAACCATCTTCTGAAATTCAAATTTCAAATAGAATAAATTCAAATTTGAATACATAAGAAAAGAATAGAAAGAGAAAAAAAGAATAGAATAGAAAAAAAATTCCTAAAACAATAGAATAGAATAGAATAGAATAGAAAGAATATAACAATTTCCCCAAATTAAAATAGAATCAATTCAAATAGAATCAAGAAATTGAACAAAAAAAGAATAGATTAGAGTAGAATAGAAAATAACAGAATAGTACAGAAAAAAAAAACAACAGAATAGAATAGAATATAAAAAAATAACCATCTTCTGAAATTCAAACTTTGAATAGAATAAATTAAAATTTGAATATAAAAAAATAGAATATAATAGGAAAGAATAGAATGCAAAATAAAATAGAAAATAATAGAATAGAATATAAAAAACAAATAGAATATAAAATAAAATAAAATAAAATAATAGCATATAAAAAAACAATAGAATATACTGGAAAATAAAAAACATAACCATAATTTGAATGGAACTGAAATGGAATTCAAATTGATTTGAATTGAATTTGGAAAATTCAAATAGATTGGAATTTGGAAAATTTGATTCGATTTGAACACAAATAAACAAAAAATGAATTCCGTAAACAAATTTAACTAAACAAATTTATGTAAATAACGAAAAACAAAACAAAAAACATTTTTTTTTCGTTCTGCACATGTCTAACAGGAGTGTAGTTGTAAAGTATCACTTCAATATTAATATATACTGTATCTATTCTATAGAAGAAATGTAACAGTTTAGTTCTGAGGCTTTGTGCCCCCTGCCACAGTTTCTCATGTACTTCTTTTTTCCCCTTTCCACCAGCAGATGGTAAGCTCCAAGTTTGTAGTGTTATAATTGACAGCCATATTATAAAATACTGCGCTAACAAACAAAAAATTGCATAAGCTGCGACTAAACTGATATACAGCACAATCAAATAAACAATAAAAAAGTTGCGATAAAGATGTGAGAAAAGCAACAAGGAAGTGCCTTAAAACCTCATAGAGGAATATAAATATGAGATGATCACTGTGCAAAATAATATAGTGATAATCAATATAATGAAACAATATTGAAACAAATTTATAAAACACAGATAATGTCCATATATCTATGTAGAGTGAACAATACTGTGATATGATAATGGCAACGGATAAGTGCCTTAGAACACCATGAAGAAATATAACAGTAATCAATGTGCAAAGTGAATAGATATTATAAACAAATATTATAAGGCGCAGATATTGTCCATAATCTGTGCATAATGAACACTAATAATTAAAGTCCATACAATATGTGTAGCACAAAACGAAGACCAAAAAAAATATATATATAAATAATATTAAAAAAAGACCAAAAAAAGGAAAATATCCCCAAGTGCCGAGTGAAAAAATATTAATAATCTTGCTGCAGTGAATGGAGTGCGCAGATGAAACCTCCACCTTGAAAAACTGCTGCCTCTTACCAGAGAACATTGGTCCCTTAATTATAGGAGACCTCACTGGGCGGATGGCTGTAACCCCAGCCCGGGATATGTGAGACAGGCACTAGATGTCATCCAGTCCACCTGAACCCTCTCCACCGACCACAACAGGATGGATTGGATGTGTCAGCGTGAAAAAAATAAAAGGCTCCACATAGCATAAAATCTTCACATTTATTGTGTAAAATATAGCCAAAAATTGCACTTACACACAGCAGTTGTGTATAAGCATAAAAAGAAAGCCGGCCGGCTCCAGAACAGCCCGTAACTTCTGAGTACTCGAATAGTGGTGTCGTCGGGACGTAGCTATGTTTTTTGGGAGCAGTGATTTTAATAATGCTTAAAGTGAAACAACAAAAATGAAATATTCCTTTTACCCACTTCAATACCAGGCACCTAGACACCTTCCCGCCCAGGCCAATTTTCAGCTTTCAGCGCTGTCGCAATTTAAATGACAATTGCGTGGTCATGCTACACTGTACTCAAACAATTTTTTTAGCATTTTGTTCCCACAAATAGAGCTTTCTTTTGGTGGTATTTGATCACCTCTGCGGTTTTTATTTTTTGCGCAACAAATAAAAAAAGACCAAAAATTTTGAAAAAAAACAAGTTTTTTCTTTGTTTCTGTTAAAATTTTTTGTAAATAAGTACGTTTTCTTCTTCAATGACGTGCACTGATATGGCTGCACTGACGGGCACTGATACGGTGGCACTGATGGGCACCGATGAGGTGGCACTGATGAGGTGGCACTAAAGGGCACTGATGATGGGCACTGATAGGTGGCACTGATGGGCACTGATAGGTGGCAATGATGGGCACTGATAGGTGGCACTGGTATGCGGCACTGATGGGCACTCATAGTTGGCACCGATGGACACTTATAGGCAGCACTGACGGGCACTCCTAGGTGGCATTGATGGGTACTTATGGGTGGCACTGATGGGCACTTATGGGTGGCACTGATAGGTGGGCACTGATGGGCACTTATGGGCACTGACAGGTGGCACAGATGGACACTGATGGGTGGCACTGATGACACTGATTGGTGGCACTGATGCCCCTAAGGGTGGCATTGCTGGGCATCACTGCAATATAATGGTGCCCATTTGTGGGCACTGATTGGCACACATTGGGCACTGACTGGGCACATTTGGCACATGTGGATGGCCATGGGGTACATACCTGGCCATCCACATGTTGCCCCCTTCCCTAGTGGTCCTAGTGGCGATCCCTGGTGGTCCAGTGTGGTCATCTGAGGGGGGCTGCGCTGATAAACAATTAGCGCAGATCCCCCTTTCAGGAGAGCCGCCGATCGGCTCTCCTCTACTCGCGTCTGTCAGATGCGAGTAAGGAAAAGCTGATTAACGGCTCTTCCTATTGACATCTTGATCAGCCGTGATTGGACATGGCTGATCATGTGGTAAAGAGCCTCCACCGGAGGCTCTTTACCAAGATCCGTGTAGCGATGTGTCAGACTGACACACCACTACACCGATCGCCGCGATGTGCGCCCCCGCGGGTGCATGGCGGCATGTTATCCTGCTGGACATCATATGATGCCAAGTCAGGATAACTAAACCACCGCCCGGCCATCATCTGCTATGGGCGGGGCGGGAAGTGGTTAAATATCATGCCTGGGGGGTGTCTATAGTATGCCTGTAAAGTAGCACATTTGTCCCATGTTTAGAACAGTACCACAGCAAAATTACATTTCTAAATAAAAAAAAGTCATCGGGGGCAGCATCTGGGGGTCCCCTTTGTTATAGGGGGCTTCCAGATTCTGATAAGCCCCCCACCCGCAGACCCCCACAACCACCCGGCAAGGGTTGTGGGGATGATACCCTTGTTCCCATCAACATGGGGACAAGGTGCTTAGGGGGGCTACTCCAAAGCATCCTCCCCATGTTGAGGGCATGTAGTCTGGTACGGTTCAGGAGGGGGGGCCACCTGCCAGGTTGCATGCTCAGATAAGGGTCTGGTATGGATTTTAGGGGGGACCCCAATGCCATTTTTTTAAAGTTTGGTGCAGAGTTCCCCTTAAAATCCATAGCAATCTGGTATGGATTTTAGGGGGACCCTTACGCCATTTGTTTTTAAATTTGGTGCAGGGTTCCCCTTAATATCCATACCAGACCTGAAGGGCTGATATGGATTTTGGGGGGACCCCCATGCAATTTGTTTTTTTTAATTTTGGTTCAGGGTTCCCCTTAATATTCATACCAGACCCAAAGGGCCTGGTAATGGACCGGGGGGACCCATGCCGTTTTTTTCAATGAGTTTTATCTATATTGCCAAGCCCCAACAATTCATTACAGCCACAATCAGTTTTAATTGACAATTTTTTCTTTAGAAATGTCATTTTGCTGTGGTACTGTTCTAAACACGGGAAAAATGCACCACTTTACAGGCATACTATTGACACACACCAGGCACAATATTCAAAGGAATATTTCATTTTTATTGTTTCACTTTAAGCATTAATAAAATCACTGCTCCTGAAAAAAATAGCCGTTTTTAAAACATTTTTTTATATTGATACATGTCCCCTGGGGCAGAACCCAGGTCCCCAAACACTTTTTATGACAATGACTTGCATATATGCCTTTAAAATTAGCACTTTTATTTTTTCATGTTAGTGTCCCATAGACTTTAACGGTGTTCCGCGGCTTTCGAATTTGCCGCAAACACTGCATAATGTTCGCTGTGTGGCGAACAGGGGAACACCCGATGTTCGAGTCAAACTGATGTTCGACTCGAACATCGAGCTCATCCCTAGTCAGGAGAAGGTAACATAAAATTCTAACATAAGTAATGTGTAACATAAAATAAGTAACTTTAAATTCACACGGCATCAGTGTGAATCGGGGCTAAAGGTAAGCAAAGCAGTGCGCGGCTTTAATAGTGAAAGAACCAGATGATCCTTGTCTCTGTAAATCCACTGATTCTTTTCTCACAAAGGTAGCTACATGCTACTACTGTTTATCTATTTACCTGATATTTTTTACTTTTGGCTGAGTAGATGCAGTCTCTCTCTATGCACACTTGCACACTGTGCCTCAGCCTGTCAGATAAGCTTTCCTGAATTAATGCTGGGAATGAGCTGCATTCAGAAGGGTGTGACATCATACAAAGGAAAAAGGAGGAACCCCCTAAGGGTGGGACTTTGAAGGCACTACCACATGAAGTTATAGAAAAAATATATTACATTTATTGAAAGAGGCATAATATAAAATACATATTTAACACATATAACACATGGCCAAGGATGCAATACAATGTACAAAGAAATGGCAAAGAGGAACCCGGGTTAAGGAAGTTGTATCATTCCTCTTTGCTATTTGATTGTACATTGTATTGCATCTTTGGTCATGTGTTATATATGTATTTTATATTATGCCTCTTTCAATAAATGTAATATATTTTTTCTATACCTTGATGCGGTAGTGCCTTCAAAGTCCCACCCTTAGGGGTTCCTCCTTATTCATATTTCATTGGGATGTGACATACCTCTTTGAACAGTTCCGATCAGAAACCCTGTTTCATACAAAGGAAAGGGGCTGCAACCCTTCCTCAGCTCCCTACCCACTTTTAGGACACACCAAAAACAATACCAATATGTGATTATGTGAGAGACAAAGTAAAAAATTGGTTAAAGGCCTGCTTTAATAAGATCCCAATACTCCTTATGACACTTATGTCATCTGCCTTTCTCCCCAAAGACCAATGCCACCTTTGCTTATGCATCAATTTCAGAATCTACTTTCTGGATTGAGATGCTGAGTCAGAGATTAGGTATCTCCTGGTGCCTGTACAACAATCTTTATATCCTTGGCTGTGTGAATACATGTATACACACATGTGTACAAGAATTATACTGTACATATCAGGATTTGATGCATGCACGCTTGTTAAGTTACTGTAAGGTCCACTTTAACAGGTAGTCAAACCTTGTGCTAAAGGTCTGCTGGGTTTTATAAGTACAACATTTCATGAGAAAATGAAAGAGGCTGTAAATATTTATTTTATGTAGTGTGAGATCGAAAAATTGTTAATATCATGGTCCGGAGTTGCAAAGGAATCATAAGGAAATGAGCTCTGCTTTGTATAAAATTGCATGGATTTCCTAGGCACAAAAACGTTTGTATACTATTATGTTTATTCTCTAAAGTTTCACTGGCGATAGAAATAACACACTGAGAATTTCAAGTGTGAAACTGAAAAAAAAAAAGTCAGGAAATTTTCCTTTGATTTACAATTACCCAATCCGTAACTGTCTGTTGTTTCTTCTAAGCCATTGCTATAATAATTACCAATGTTTCTATTTCCCTACTTATTATACCCCCTTTATTGTGTGTACAGCCGTCAGACAATCCGATTATAATGCACATTGTCCTAGCAGATGGAGTCCTTATGGTTTCTCTATACATGGCAGTATAAGCTCTGTTGGAGGGAGATAGAGTCTGCTCTGTTCGCTATTACTTCAGGCCTATAATTTTATAAACAGTTGATGCATGAAAATAATAATGTGTATTCCATTCAGACTCCATTTCAGTTAAGTTAGCATTAAACTACCGTACAATTATCCTTTCATTGCAATGTGCAGCTTACATACAGGAGACTGGCTTGTCTACACTCCATGTGGAGTTGTGACATATTACACTCACAGTATTCCTTCATATTTTTCCAGTGACATTTAACTGTTTTGCTGCCTTTGTAGGGGATAAATAAGGGCCAATAGAAAATACAAAAAGTAAAATGTAACATCTACTATGATTTGTGAACTCTCATGTGCAGGTTTGTTCCATAAAAATACAAGGAGCAGAAAGCAAACTGTAATGTTCGGTTGGTATGGGCTCTGCATTGTGCAATTCAAAATGGTTGAAATGTATTTTAGGGCTAATTTACACCATTCCTGTGTGTAAAGTATGGTGCACATTACCATGGTTAAAAAGCAGCACCGCTCACATACTCCTGTCAGATATACCAGCCAGTTCAAACCCTGTTGCTGGGTTCTGGTTCACTTATAAGAACACATCAAGTCTGTCCATATAACCACCTCAATATAGTAAATCACAAAACAAATGGTCACAAAATGCCTTCAGCTGGTTCTCTACCCATCAGGAGAGCCCCTCTAACATGTTTCTCCAACGAAAGGCTTAATCATAAAGGCCTCTATGAGCCATTTTGCGATCATTTGTTTTGTGATTCACTATATTGGTGTGGTCCTGGGAAACATTAAAATGGGTGTCAGGGCAGCCCATTCATCATGCACCACAACAGACCAAAAATAGTATATGAGGCATTTTCCACAACACAGCACCCAACAATGCACGGTCGTTTCTGATTTTCAGCTCGCTCTTCTCAGGCCTTTCTGTTTTTCATTGCTTTCTGTTAGTTCATTCTGACCAGCCAACCGTTTTAAAGCCATGAGGACCCTCACCCGGACCAGAGGGTTTTTAACTACCTGCTGGCCAGAGACAGAAGAGTGGTGGCTAACGCTTTCGGGATAATGGCCAGCCGCTTCCACCTATTCCTTACGGCAATCAACATGGCAGAATATAAACTTAACCATATAATCTTTGCACGCTGGATTATCCACTTTGCACTCCAAGTGCACTGCAAAAGTGCACATGAAACTGCACTGAAAGTGCACTTGTAGTGCAAAGTGAATTTGCCTTTAGTAAATAACCCCTATTTCAGTGTAAACACCAACTTAGTCCAAAAAATGATTTTGAGCCTTGAAAGAAGAAGCCACACATTGTTGAGTAGAAAACTTTTTACCCTGTGCACATTCACATGTGCGTTAGAAAAGGGTTTTTGAACAAACCAACATATTTTAGTAATAACATTTTTTTGGACGGTACAAATAGCCTTTTTTGGTGTTAAAACAGGTATGTTTAAAACAATAAAACAATACACAACTCAGGAACTTACACAGTTCAACTTTGACTAATTGAAGGCAATATCAGACATTTGTATGTCCAAACTGTGTTGATATTGCCTTCATCTGATGGGGTGATGTCACCCCTGTGAAAGCCAAATTTTGAAGATGCACACAAATTGACACTCAAAATGGGAATTTCCCTCCTGATCCCATGCCTGATGTCAACATGTGCTAGCTCCCATCATGGGGGATCAATGGACATGTTTCGAGGATGCAAACCCTTCCTCTCTGCTACTTTAGTTGCGAAGGAGGGGGTTGCACCCCCAAAACACGTACCTTGATATCCCGTGATGGCAGATAGCACATGTTGACACACTGTGTGCATCTTCAAAATTTGGCTTTAAAAATTTTGGATAAAAGTTAGAAAAATAGAAAGAATTTTATAAATGTTGGTGTGTTTTTGATTCTGCCAAAAACATCAATGATGTTTTTGAGTCTTTTTTCAATATCATTGATGTCTTCCTTGATCTTCTGTAAATCCCGATTGCACACCATTATCTCCCGATGAGGACTTGTGCACTTGCACTTGTGAAATGTGTTTCTTTTTCAACAACATCCACACCACCTAAAGAAAAAAAAAAACACCATATATTATAAATATCCAGGCATCCATCTATTACCTGAAGCTGTGGTCTCAGACACTCACCTGTTATGGTCACTATTTCATCCATTTCATAAACCTCTCCTTCCTCCACATCCACTGGTTGTTGTTTTTGGATTTACCCTTCTTTAGGAGGTTGGGGGGGTCCCTGGTGACCTCAGACATCCCGGGTATTTTCTCCCCTATGTGAATAAAATAAAGGTATATTTAGCACACAGATATTTGAGGCAAGAAATAGGAATATGAAACATTGCTTGGAAGTGTTGTACAATTGTCTGTTTTGGCAGAGTTCAAAGCTAAAGACATGGTTATTTCCTTTACAAAGCTGGAATACTTACCTTTTTTGTTAAAGTATTACACATGTAGAGAACCCTAGTATCCACTGAAGCACCGGAGCAACAGCTGCTGAGTGTCCTCTCCTTACACTGAATCAAGTTTGCATTTCATTCTAGTTACAAACCCATCTAGACAACAATGTACTAAATTTCTTTTAAGACAAATAGGCATGACCAAATGTAGTTGACCTGCATCTGCAAAAAACATTGTATTAGTGGGCGAATGAATGATGTTTACTACGAACGATTACTGTGTCCACGAACCTGAAACTTGCCATTTTAAACTGTACAATAGTAAAGAAAAGCACATGGAGCAGCATGAACGTAAGAAGAATAAGAACACACGACAAAATACTTACTTTTTTTGCAGCACTCTCTTGATTCTTCTTTACTGATCCTGCTCCCTCACTTTAAGGTCTGACCATCATTTCCTCAGTTGATCCTTGGATCGCCGTACCCCAAAATACTTCGGCAGACTTTTCATAACTTTAGTCATGATCTTGGCCTTTCTCACATTTGGGTTTGGGTACGGTTCATGCTTCCCGTCATAGTCAGCCCTCTTGAAGATGTCCACCATCTCCACCATCTCTATAAAGGCCATATTTGAGGCCTTAAATATCCTCCAGGATCGGGATGTTCTTGGCTCCGGGCTTTTGTCGTTGCTGCTGTCTTCATGCACCTGTTGTCTCTCCGCCATGTGCTCTCCCACTGCACCGAAAGACAAGGGGCGGGGAATATACTAGAAAGAACATTTGCGGTGGGCGGAGTTTCACACTTGCGCAGTGTGTATAAAGCGTAACACGCGTGTGTTGTACGTACGATCTGTGAGCGGAGGAAGGAGTAGCGGAAGCGCCGATCATTCTAACAAAGGTACAATTTTAACTTGGTGCATCAGTGGCCTATACTGCTTTTAGATTGAGGCCTATATTGGGAGAGTTTAACCTGACATTAGGGTTTGTCTTGTGTTGTGTCTTGCAGAGAAAATGGATCTATTCAATGATGAGGACTTTATCCCCATGTTCATTGATATGTACAGGGAGCTGCCCTGTCTGTGACAGGTAAACCACCCCTTTTATAACAATAAACCAAAGAGGAAGGCAGCGCTGGATCAGTTGCTGGAATTTGTGAAGCCGGTGAGCCCCATGGCAGACATCCCCTATTTGAAGGCCCTAATTGGTGGCATGAGAAGAACTTATAATAGGGAGCGCAAGAAGGTCCAGGATTCACAGAGATCAGGAGCTGCAGCAGATGAGATTTATGTACCCAAGCTGTGATACTATGACAGACTGCATTTTCTGGCAGGCCAGACTGAACCCAGGCCAGCTCTCTCCAATCTATCTTCAAGGCTTCCGTCCACCTCAGCTGAGGCTTCCGACATCCAACCTGGGCCTTCCAGCCAGGAAGAAGTGGAGGAGCCCAACCTGAGCCAGGTATAGCATTGTTCAACATATTTCTAGTCAAATAATTAATGATGTTAACTAGATGTTATTATTGACCAGTAATTTCTGATTTTGCAAAGTGTTTTACATATCAATAGACAGTAGTAACGATAAATGATTGGGACAAGAATGAAAAATGCTGGGGTCAGAATGATAGTCATTCCTATTTATTAACATTCAATTTGCAACAGTCATGAGCTGAAAACTGTGTGTGATTGATGAACCAAAAACTAAAACTATGTCCCTTTTTCATATACAGGAAAGTCTCAGCCAGAAGGAGGCAGTGGAAAGTGGCAGCCAGGAGGTGGCGGGGGTAAGTGGCAGCCAGGAGGTTACCGGGCCCAGTAGCCTGCCCGAATCCCAGGTCTCTCCTCTCCACCTTCCACAAAAAAGTCCCAGGAAGAGGAGTAACCTGGAGTAGGCAGCACTTGGCCTATTTCAGAAGGCTACTGCGGCCCTCAGGACCCCCTCAATAATCAAGAGGACTATGCCTACATGGCAGCCTGCAAAATGCAGGAAATGGAGGAGGGCCAAGGCCTCTTATGTGAGGAAGTTATGTTACAAGCCCTAAATAAAGGATGGAAGGGCGAGTTCAACCATGGTCCTCCTCCTCCACCTTCTGCCACAACTACAACACCAGAGCCACAGCCTGGAAGCAAGCGTGTATGGAAGACAAGTGAGTCATGGCCTGGGTTTGGTGTGGTCTGACAAAAGACGCAGGCTGTTGCAAGACCACAGCCTGGGGACCGATATGTCATCTGCTGCTGTTCCTGATCTCTTGTAGTCCTGGACTGGAATGTGCTCACTATTATAAGGACTCCTCAGGCCACCAGTTTTGACTGTAAAATAATTGATGTGTGCCTTGGGGTACAAAGGCTTCGCAAATTTCACCAGTTTCTCCAGCGTTGCCTTCCTCTTTATTTTGTTATGACCCATAATAAATGGCTATTTATTTTTCACAAATACTTGCCTATGTGTTTAACTTCAAAAAGGACAGTTTGTTTGTGAGTAGGGAGGTACTTTTAAAAAATACAATGTCAAATTAACAAAAAAAAAGCCACTATAACCAAAAATTCTAAACATTATTATGGAGATCTGACGGAAAAAAAAAATTATTCATGAGATCACGAAAAATAATAAAGAAATCAGGTTATCAGAACTCTGTGTGAATATGAGCAGCAAAACAACTTCATTATTATAGCATTCTAAAGAAAAAGAGAATGTGCTGCATTAAAAGATTTAAAAATTAGCAGCGTGGCGAATGTGCTATCTCCATTACGAATGCTAGTTTTACCAGACCGAGCGCTTCAGAGCATGCGTGGAACTTTGTGCGTCGGAATTGTGTACACATTATCGGAATTTACCAGAACGGATTCTGTTGTCGGAAAATTTGAGATCCAGATCTCAAATTTTGTTTGTCGGAAATTCCGATGGAAAATGTCCCATGGAGCCTACACACGGTTGGAATTTCTGACAACAAGCTCCCATTGAACATTTGTTGTCGGAGAGTCCGACCGTGTGTACAGGGCATATGAATTGGCCCATAACCTAAATTGCAAGTCCTTAAGCAATTGTCCTTATTTAATTCTATTTAAGATAATTTAATTAATCTTTCCCTCATATCAATAATAGTTGCTGTGTATATGTTTTCTTGTGTACTGTTTAAAACATGCAAAATCCTTGGTGATCCTGTCGGTTTTGTTTATCCAAACCCACTTTTCTAGTGTTGACAGGCATGCACACTCCTTACCAGTAATGGGCACAAAAGGATGTTGTGCAGATGCATACTGTGCTGGTAGTTATGAAGACAGCCCGTGAGATCACATTCTGAAGAAACCCCCTGGAATGACTGGCAGGAGAGTCACAATGTGAAAACTCATCCTGTCATTACAGCACTGTGGTGGAAGCTGAGTGTAGGACCCCTTACCTGTCCTTCTAAAGGGATATATTGAGTGACTGTCGATATGTGACCTCTAGGTAAAACCCCTTTTTTTCATTAGTGATATTTTGTTTACATACATTTATTAATACAGTACTGTGTTAACCTGGTTGTGCTGACTTTAATTCACAAATATTTTAGTGATATATCAAAAGTAACCATACATAATTAGGAGAATTTAAAATGGCCCCAACAACACTTTTTTGGCCGTAGTTCCATTAACCACTTCAGCCCCGGAATGATTTACCCCCTTCCTGACCAGAGCACTTTTTACATATTGGCACTGCCTCGCTTTAACTGCTAATTGTGCAGTCATGTAATGCTGTACCCAAAGGAAATTTGTGTCCTTTTCTGCCCACAAATAGAGCTTTCTTTTGATGGTATTTGATCACCTCTGCCATTTTTATTTTTTGCGCTATAAAGGGAAAAAGACCGAAAATTTTGAAAAAAAAAAAGATATTTTCTACTTTTTGTTATAAAAAAAATCCAATAAACTCAATTTTAGTCATACATTTAGGCCAAAATGTATTCAGCCACATGTCTTTGGTAAAAAAAGTGTCAATAAGTGTATATTTATTGGTTTGCGCAAAAGTTATAGCGCCTACAAACTAGGGTACCTTTTCTGGAATTTACATAGCCTTTAATTTATGACTGCCTATGTCATTTCTTGAGGTGCTAAAATGGCAGGGCAGTACAAAACCCCCCAAATTACCCCATTTTGGAAAGTAGACACCCCAAGGAAATTGCTGAGAGGCATGTTGAGCCCATTGAATATTATTTTTTTTGTCCCAAGTGATTGAATAATGACAAAAAAAAATTACAAACAGTTGTCACTAAATGACATATTGCTCACACAGGCCATGGGCATATGTGGAATTGCACCCCAAAATACATTCAGCTGCTCCTCCTGAGTACGGAGATACCACATGTGTGGGACTTTTTGGGAGCCAAGCCGCGTACGGGGCCCCGAAAACCAATCACCGCCTTCAGGATTTCTAAGGGCGTAAATATTTGATTTCACTCCTCACTACCTAGCACAGTTTTGAAGGCCATAAAATGCCCAGATGGCACAATCTCCCCCCAAATGATCCCATTTTGGAAAGTAGACACCCCAAGCTATTTGCTGGGGGGCATGTTGAGTCCATGGAATATTTTATATTTTGACACAAGTTGCGGGAAAGTGACACATTTTTTTTTTTTTTTTGCACAAAGTTGTCACTAAATGATATATTGCTCACACAGGCCATGGGCATATGTGGAATTTAGCTGCTTCTCCTGAGTATGAGGATACCACATGTGTGGAACTGTTTGGGAGTCTGGCCGTGTACGGGGCTCAGAAAACCAATCACCGCCTTCAGGCTTTCTAAGGGCGTAAAGTTTTGATTGCACTCTTCACTGCCTAACACAGTTTCGGAGGCCATGGAATGCCCAGATGGCACAAAACCCCCCAAATGATCCAATTTTAGAAAGTAGACACCCCAAGCTATTTGCTGAGAGGCATGGTGAGTATTTTGCAGCTCTCATTTGTTTTTGAAAATGAAGAAAGACAAGAAAAAAAAAGTTTTTTTTCTTTTTTCAATTTTCAAAACTTTGTGCCAAAAAGTGAGCTCTGCAAAATACTCACTATACCTCTCAGAAAATAGCTTGGGGTGTCTACTTTCCAAAATAGGGTCATTTGGGGGGGGGGTTGTGCCACCTGGGCATTCCATGGCCTCCGAAACTGTGATAGGCAGTAAAGAGTGAAATCAAAAATTTACGCCCTTAGAAAGCCCGGAGGCGGTGCTTGGTTTTCGGGCCCGTACGCGGCCTGGCTCCCAAAAAGTCTCACCCATGTGGTATACCCATACTCAGGAGAAGCAACAGAATGTATTTTGGGGTGTAATTTCATATTCCCATGGCATGTTTGAACAATATATCATTTAGTGACAACTTTGTGTAAAAAAAAAAAAAAAAATGTCTTTTTCCCGCAACTTGTGTCACAATATAAAATATTCCATGGACTCAACATGCCTCTCAGCAAATAGCTTGGGGTGTCTTCTTTCCAAAATGGGGTCATTTGGGGGGGTTTGAACTGTCCTGGCATTTTATGCACAACATTTAGAAGCTTATGCCACATATCACACACTCTTCTAACCACTTGAAGACAAAGCCCTTTCTGACACTTTTTGTTTACATGAAAAAATTATTTTTTTCTGCAAGAAAATTGCTTTGAACCCCAAACATTATATATTTTTTTAAAGCAAATGCCCTACAGATTAAAATGGTGGGCGTTTCATTTTTTTTTTCACACAGTATTTGCGCAGTGATTTTTCAAACGCCTTTTTTTGGGAAAAAACACACTTTTTAAAATTTTAATGCACTAAAACACACTAAATTGCCCAAACGTTTGATGAAATAAAAAAGATGATCTTAGGCCGAGTGTATGGATACCAAACATGACATGCTTTAAAATTGCACACAAACGTGCAGTGGCGACAAACTAAGTACATTTTTAAAAGCCTTTAACCACTTGAGCCCCGGACCATTATGCTGCCTAAGGACCAGAGGTCTTTTTCCAATTTGGCACTGCGTCGCTTTAACTGCTAATTGCGCGGTCATTCAATGCTGTACCCAAACGAAATTTGCGTCCTTTTCTTCCCACAAATAGAGCTTTCTTTTGATGGTATTTGATCACCTCTGCGTTTTTTATTTTTTGCGCTATAAATGGAAAAAGACCGAAAATTTTGAAAAAAAAATGATATTTTCTACTTTTTGTTATAAAAAAAATCCAATAAACTCAATTTTAGTCATACATTTAGGCCAAAATGTATTCGGCCACATGTCTTTGGTAAAAAAAATGTCAATAAGCGTATATTTATTGGTTTGCGCAAAAGTTATAGCGTCTACAAACTAGGGTACATTTTCTGGAATTTATACAGCTTTTAGTTTATGACTGCCTATGTCATTTCTTGAGGTGCTAAAATGGCAGGGCAGTACAAAACCTCCCAAATGACCCCATTTTGGAAAGTAGATACCCCAAGGAAATTGCTGAGAGGCATGTTGAGCCCATTGAATATTATTTTTTTTTGTCCCAAGTGATTTAATAATGACAAAAAAAAATTACAAAAAGTTGTCACTAAATGATATATATTGCTCACACAGGCCATGGGCCTATGTGGAATTGCACACCAAAATACATTTAGCTGCTTCTCCTGAGTATGGGGATACCACATGTGTGGGACTTTTTGGGAGCCTAGCTGCGTACGGGGCCCCGAAAACCAATCACCGCCTTCAGGATTGCTAAGGGTGTAAATTTTTTATTTCACTCTTCACTGCCTATCACAGTTTCGGAGGCCATGGAATGCCCGGGTGGCACAAACCCCCCCCAAATGACCCCATTTTGGAAAGTAGACACCCCAAGCTATTTGCTGAGAGGCATATTGAGTCCATGGAATATTTTATATTTTGACACAAGTTGCGGGAAAGTGACACATTTTTTTTTTTTTTGCACAAAGTTGTCACTAAATGATATATTGCTCACACAGGCCATGGGCATATGTGGAATTGCACCCCAAAATAAAAAACTTTTTGGGAGCCTAGCTGCGTACGGGGCCCCGAAAATCAATCACCGCCTTCAGGATTTCTAATAGGGCGTACACACGGTCGGACTTTGTTCGGACATTCCGAGAATAAAATCCTAGGATTTTTTCCAACAGATGTTGGCTCAAACTTGTTTTGCCTACACACGGTCACACAAAGTTGTCGGAATTTCCGATCGCCAACCACGCGGTCACGTACACCACGTACGACGAGACTAGAAAAGGCCGGTTCAGAACCAAGCGCGGCACCCTTTGGGCTCCTATTTCTAATCACGTGTTAGTAAAAGTTTGGTGAGAGACGATTCGCGCTTTTTCAGACTCGTGGCTTTCAGATCGTTTTCTGCTGTTCAGTTTGTGCTTGTGGGTTTGTATCTGCTCTTCAGTGCGTGCAGTCAGTTCGTATCGGAGTTTTCCGTGTGATCTTGCCTGCTCGTTGCTGTTTTTCAGGTCGCTCTTCACAGGCCTTGCTGTTCTTCAGTGCGTTCTGTTACTTCGTTCTGAGCAGCCGACCGTTTTCTAGCCATGCTTCGTATGCGTACTCCTCATAGAGTTCGTGCTGTGCGGGGGCTTGGTGTTGGGGTCCTGACCTTGACACAAGTCCAGTCCAGAGACCTGTTCTGCCATCATCCAGGTCCTGCAGAAGGAGTATATGAAGGTAAGATTTTTATCCTTTAATATCACATTTTATTGTATTGAATGTTTGCTAATATATTGTATTTCTTTCATCATTCCCTAATGACCATGATTGTAATATGCTGTGAATGTCCCCTTTGTCCTCATGCATGCTGGATTTTTATGTAATTATTATTTTAGCCCTTCAATAACCTCCCCAGCATGGTGTCTCCTGCCTCTATATTCACCTCATGTAGTCACTTAACAATGTATTTTATCAGCTCCATAGTAGTGCTTTACCCCAAACACCCCCTAAAATGTTTGGTAATGTTATTTTTGATTTAAATTCAGGCAGAGTGGCAGAGGCTTTTTTTTGTGGTGTCCCCAAATAATTTTTAGTAACCCTCCCTCCCCCCAACTGCTAAGTCAGCTGATCCCAATTCTCTATCCTCAATCATCTATCTGCTGACTTTGCCAAACCCATACACACTATACCCACCTCTTTACTGGTCAGATTTATGAATGAATTCCCCAAAGCATGTAGTGCAAGGGCCTGCCTATATACTTTCCAATGGTACTGTTTAAAGTTCTTGTATCCTATTATTATCTTGATAGGTAATAGCAGAATGTCCAAATGTCCTCAAATGTGTACAATGTGTATTTATATCTTTGTATTATGACACTTCTTACCTGTCCAGTGGTCTGCCAATAGTGTAACTAAGGAGGGGCTGTTCCAAGTAAAACCCATTATTTAGGTATTCATCTCTCAATGAAGTGAAGAGGGTTACCTGTCCAAGAGTCCCCCCCATTAATGTTAGAAATGGCCCATGGGAGGGGGGAGGGGGAATATGATAGGTGTACCTTATACTTTGGCCTTGTTAAATTCCTCTTAATAAATGCTATCTGGAGGTTGCCCCAGAATGTTTGTGTCTAATCTGCTTGCCATGTTTCTGTGAAAAAATAGTAATGTTTATTGTTTTTTCCTCAACAGTTTCCTTCCACGCCACAGGAATGGCAGACTGTGGCCTCCCACTTTGTCCAGTGGTGGGACTTTCCTAACTGCGGAGGGGCAATTGATGGGAAACACGTCCACATCGTCCCACCAACCAACTCGGGGTCGTATTATTATAATTACAAGGGGTTTAATAGTATAGTGATGTTGGCGGTGGTGTCGGCTAATTACGACTTCTTGTATGTGAACGTGGGGAAGAATGGCCGGATGTCCGATGGTGGAGTCATTGCCCAGATGGAGTTCTACAGGCGTATCCAGAATGGCAGCTTGGACTTGCCAGCTCCACAGGACAATGTGGAAGGTCTCCCATTTGTGTTCGTTGCTGATGAAGCGTTTGCGTTGGGGGACCACCTGATGCGGCCATTCCCGATGAGGACCCTCACCCCGGAACAGAGGGTTTTTAATTACCGGCTGGCCAGAGCCCAAAGAGTGGTGGAGAACACATTTGGAATCCTGGCCAGCCGGTTCCGACTATTTCTGACACCCATCCATATGGCGGAGTATAAACTGAACCATATAATACTGGCGTGCTGTGTTCTCCATCATTTTTTAAGAAAACATTCTGCCAACTATGCTGGCTCAGTTGGGCCTCAGGCCAGAATGATGCATCAAACCACACTGACGGCGCTTGAAAGTGGCCGTCCTGGCTTGCCCTCCCTGAGTGCCCATGATGTCCGGTTACGCTACCTGGAGTTGTTTGCGGGTAGGGGGGCTATCAATATGCCAGACAATCTGTGAAGCCTTTTTATAATAAAAAAAATAAAAAATTCTTGGTGGACATTTACTGCTTGTGTTTGTTTTAGCTGACCCTGACAGAAATGTGTGGAGTCCAGAAAATGGCGTGATTGTGTAACCTTATTATACAAAGCACTGTTGGCTGTTATTTACTAAATGCAAAAACACATTTTACTACAAGTGCACTTGCAACTGCACTGAAACTGCACTTGTAGTGCAAAGAGGATTTGCCCTTAGGAAATAACCCCCATTTTCTCATAAAACAACAATTACATCACCCCAAAAACGTTGTAGCGTTGAGACAATAATCCACACATTCTTGATGAACAATCTTTTTAATACCAGCACAATCACATGTGCATTTACCCAAGGTTTTTCTGACAAACCAACATGTTTGTTGTATACCAATTTTTGTGGTGGCATTATACAAATTCCAAATGTGCATTTTATAGAAAACAGGCCTGTGTAAAACCAACAAGAAAGACACAAATCTTGATCTTACAAAGTTTACATTAGGTAAAACCTGAAGGCTATATCAGACATCAGTATTTAGGAACTGTGTTTGATATAGCATTCAGATGGGGGGAAATCACCCCTGGAAAACCCTAATTTGGAAGATGCACACAAATTTAACAATGTCAACATGTGCTATCTGCCATCAGGGGGGATCAAGGGATGTGTTTTGGGGGAGAAACCCCTTCCTCACCGCTACTTTATTATTGAGGAAGGGGTTGCACCCCCAAAACGCGTCCATTGGTCTCCCGTGATGGCAGATAGCACATGTTGACACACTGTGTGCATCCTCCAAATTTGGCTTTGGGAAAAATCACAAAAACATTTAGCACATTGTAGCACACAAAAGAAGAAAGTGATTTGGAGGGGCTTTAAACTCGCCCCAAAACATCAATGTTTTTATATTTTGGAATAACATCATTGATGTTTTTTTACTTGATGATTTCCAATTGTAAATTACACTCCATGATCTCCCGATGAGGATCTGGGCACTTTCGGATGTGAAAGGATCTTCATCCACAACCTCACGATCACCTAAAAAGAGAGGAACCCCAAAATAATTTTTGTTTACAAAAAATGCCGCCATCCATCTCTTATCTGAGCCTGGGGTCGCAGACACTCACCTGTTGTGGTGACTAGTTCCACCACGTCTTCTTCCTCCTGCTCAGCTTGTGTTGGGGGGATTTCACCTTCTTCCAGAGGTGGGGGGTCTCTGGTCTCCTCGGATGAGGGGTGTCCTCCGAGTCTTTTCTCCCCTATGTAAAACAAAAATGGTATAATTAGCACACAGATATTTGATGGCAGAACTATAAATAGGAAACATTGTTTGGAAGTGGGGTACAATTGTCTATTTTAGCAGAGTTCCAAGATGTAATTTTTTAAATGCCCTTTGTCAAGCTGCAATACTTTACCTGTTTGGTACAAGCTTCACAAATGGAGACGCCCCTATAGTATACACTGGAACACCTGTGTGGCCCCCCTAATAAAAATGGTGTTCTTTTGTCCCACACTAGTGCTCCAGTGTCCAGATGTGAAAACAGCTGCTGAGTGTCCTCTCCTTACAAACAATCTAGTTTGCATTTCATTCTAGTAACAAAGCCATCTACACAACCCAATTCTTTGAAGACAAGTATAGGGCCTCAAAATGCTGGCCAAATGCATATGGGCTAAACAATGGTATTTTATAGTCCGAAAGAAAAATGTGTGATCCGAACGAATAATGTGCCCATGAACATGAAAGTTGCCATTTTAAACTGTACAACAGTTCCTAAAAGCACATGGAGCAGCACGAACGTAATAAACATAAAGAATAGGAACACAGCACAACTACTTACTTTTTTGCAGCACTCTCCGGATCTTTCTGTACTGCTCATGTTCTCGTAATTTCAGGTCCGACCACCGCTTCCTGAGCTGATCTTTCGATCGTCGTACCCCGAATTTCCGGTGCAGACTCCTGACCACTTTCGCCATGATCTTGGCCTTTCGGACATTGGGGTTGGGGTAAGGCCCATACTTTCCATCATAGTCGGCCTTCTTCAGGATGTCCACCATCTCCAACATCTCCCCAAAGGACATATTTGAGTCCTTCAATCTCCTTCTAGATCAGGACGTTTCAGGCTCCGGCCTTACCTCCTCCTCCTCCTCCTCGTTGTTACAATTAGCACGCACCTGCTGTCTATCCGCCATGTGCTCTTCCCCCACTGTGCCGAACGAAAAGGGGCGGGGAATAGACTAGAAAGAACGTCAGGGGCGGGCGGAGTTATACGCATGCGCAGTGTGTATAAAGCGTAACACACGTTTGTCTTACGTACGATCTGTGAGCGGAGGAAGGAGCATCGGAGACGCCGATCGTGCTAACGAAGGTAGGATCTAAACTTGGGCCTATACTGCTTCGAAATGGAAGCCTATATTGTAACAAGATTAGGGGAGTTTGGCCTGACATTAGGGTTTGTCTTGTGTATTGCAGAGAAAATGGATGGCTTCAACGACCACAATTTCCTGCCCCTGTTCATAGACAAGTACAGGGAGCTGCCCTGTCTGTGGCAAGTGAGACACCCCCACTATAACCACAAACAGAAGAGGCAGGCAGCGCTGGAGAAACTGTTGGAGTTGGTGACGCCGGTGGTCCCCACAGAAACCATCCCCTATTTAAAAGCCAAAATTGGTGGCCTGAGGAGCACGTATCTTACGGAGCGCAAGAAGGTCACAGATTCCCAGAGGTCCAGAGCTGCAGCAGATGACGTTTATGTCCCCAGGCTGTGGTACTATGAGAGACTGCGATTTCTGTCAGACCACACTGAAGTCAGGGAATCCCTCTCCACTCTTCCTTCCACGCTTCCTTCCATCCCAGCTGAGGCTTCCGATGTCCAACCTGGGCCTTCCAGCCAGGAAGAAGTGGAGGAGCCCAGCTAGAGTCAGGTATAGCATTGTTCTACAGATTTCTGGTCAATAAATAAATGATGCCACCTCACCAGCTTGAACTGCACTTATGGGACTTGCCACGTCACCAAGTGTTACTACAGTGCGGGTTTGACTACGACCGGGGTGTACTAGGCCACTGGTGCTTGCCAGTTCAATAAAAAGCTACCAAAAAAACTGTTAGCGATCGCAGGGATCAGGCCTGACTCTGCGAACGCTGCAGTTATGCGTTTAGTGTTTTGTAAGTGACAGTAATCGATCAATACTGCACTTGGGTGGGCTGGGCTGGGCTGGGCCGGGCGGAGGGGCAAAACGCAGGTGCTAGCAGGTATCTGGGCTGATCCCACTAACACTGCATTTTTGGGAACCCTAAACCGCTGGGGACGCTAGTATAGATCTGATTGGATCAGATATTGATCCGTTCAGATACTATACCACTAATGGAGGTGTATGCTGCGTGCGTGGGTGTTAGTGGTACTGGCGCTAACCTGACGCTGCTTGGGGCTTGTGCTTGCCAGTTCACCAAAATGCTACCAAAAAAACTGTTAGCGATCGCAGGGATCAGGCCTGACTCTGCGAACGCTGCAGTTATGCATTTAGTGTTTTGTAAGTGACAGTGATCGATCGATACTGCACTTGGGTGGGCTGGGCTGGGACGGGCGGAGGGACAAAACCCAGGTGCTAGCAGGTATCTGGGCTGATCCCGCTAACACTGCGTTTTTGGGAACCCTAAACTGCTGGGGATGCTACTATAGATCTGATCGGATCAGATATTGATCCGTTCAGATACTATACCACTAAGGGAGGTGTACGGTGCGTGCGTGGGTGTTAGCGGTACTGGCACTAACCTGACGCTGCCTGGGGCTGGTGCTTGCCAGTTCACCAAAACGCTACCAAAAAAACTGTTAGCGATCGCAGGGATCAGGCCTGACTCTGCGAACGCTGCAGTTATGCGTTTAGTGTTTTGTAAGTGACAGTGATCGATCGATACTGCACTTGGGTGGGCTGGGCGGAGGGGCAAAATGCAGGTGCTAGCAGGTATCTGGGCTGATCCCGTTAATACTGCATTATTGGGAACCCTAAACTGCTGGGGACGCTAGTATAGATCTGATCGGATCAGATATCGATCCGTTCAGATATTATACCACTAAGGGAGGCGTATTCTGCGTGCGTGGGTGTTAGCGGTACTGGCGCTAATCTGACGCTGCCTGGGGCGACGCATATCACCGCCGGGCGATCAGGGGGCTAAACCTTTATTCGGTAATAAACGGCGGGTGCCCTGACACTATAAAAAATAAACTAACTAACCAGCGTCACCCGTAACACTTATAAGGTGATCAGTGGTGAAAGGGTTAACTAGGGAGCAATCAAGGGGTTAAAACTTTATTAGATAGTCAAAATTGGGGTTGTGACCTGTCCACTTATTTTTGTATGGATGCACCAACATGCCTCCATCCCATAAAGTACAGAAAAAATGGAGAAAGGAAGCGGGACTTTGTGTGAGGCATGTTCGTGAGTAAGTCCACATTACAAGAAATGTTAAGATGGAATATCTGAAGTGGATCCTGTATCGAGTGATGATACCCACAACATATATTGCAAGAAAATGATATATACTTTAATAAAAAAAATCATAAAACCAAGTACATAATAGAAGGAATACATTTGGGCTACAATGAAGCATGTTAACATACGCAGGTTTACAGACATGATTCGAATAGTGATTATACATGTACATGACATGATAAAATGGTATAATACATGGTACAGTGGATAGATGTATGCATCAATAGATGTTAACTCTACGCGTTTCTTGGCTTGAAACCAATCGTCAGGAGTCTGATGCAGTGTAGCTGCATTGAAAAAATAACTATGTGTCAGTGGAAGTATGGGGAAAATGGACGCATAGAAATGCAAATTTATTTTAATATACTCACAAAGGATGCATGGGTGGATGATAACCCATACATTATGGTGCAATGTTGGTCCGGGTACACTGAATCTCCCCCGGGGTTGAGGCAGAGAGCACGCTCCAAAAGACCGTCGGCCCCGACTGACAGAGTGGCCGGAGCATCTACAAGGGCCACCAAGCGGGAACAGGTGACGAGGCCCAGGGAATAGGAAAAACACTGGGAATGAAAAGAGGATGTGTGAGTGTGAGTGACATGAGTGAAAGGTGGGTAGTGAATGTGGAAGGAAGGACAAGAGATAGGGCCCAAAGTGTGCATAGGTATGGAAATGTGAAATAGCCCATCACCAAGGGAAGAAGTGTGTGAGACAAAAAGTGAGTGTGCAAAACGGGAAGCCACTGCAGGTGTCAGTGGAGAAGTGTGAAGGTGTACAGGGAGATTACCTGTGGTGAGACTGCCGGGCCAGGTGACGTGCCCCAAGGGACATGGTGAGCGCTCGAGGTGCCCGGCCAGTGACGGCCGTTATAAAGCGAAGGGCTAGGGGCGTGCTCACGCCAACGTCATGGGCGGGCATAGTGACGTGACGGGGGGCGGGCAGCCAGGGACATCGTGCGGCCACCCCCCAACCCCGCAGCGTCAAGGCCCTGGTTGGTAAATCACCAAGGAAGCTCCGCCTACGGCAGCCGGAGGCGCCAGAGGCGGGACATGGGAGTCATGACGCCGATGCGTCGAGGCCAGGGCCCGCCCCCGTCAATGGTGGGATGGGTGGCGGGTCATGGACTGGGCGCAACGCAACCCCGGGAAAGGACCAGATAGGTCCCGGCATCAACTGCATCAAAAGAGTAGTAGAAAGATAATATGAATGATCGAGGAGGATAAGATGTAAATATTATGGAAAAAGGAAAATAAAAGGAAAAAGCAAAGTAAACAAAATAAGCAAGCCTTATGAAGGCTAGTAATCTGCCCTGATTAACAGCAAAGGTTGGCAGAAAAGTAACATAATAGCCACAGAATCTTGCAATGAAGAAAATCATTAAGCAAGAGAGCATCCATACAAAAATAAGTGGACAGGTACCTCGAGCGCTCACCATGTCCCTTGGGGCACGTCACCTGGCCCGGCAGTCTCACCACAGGTAATCTCCCTGTACACCTCCACACTTCTCCACTGACACCTGCAGTGGCTTCCCGTTTTGCACACTCACTTTTTGTCTCACACACTTCTTCCCTTGGTGATGGGCTATTTCACATTTCCATACCTATGCACACTTTGGGCCCTATCTCTTGTCCTTCCTTCCACATTCACTACCCACCACACTCACACATCCTCTTTTCATTCCCAGTGTTTTTCCTATTCCCTGGGCCTCGTCACCTGTTCCCGCTTGGTGGCCCTTGTAGATGCTCCGGCCACTCTGTCGGTCGGGGCCGATGGTCTTTTGGAGCATGCTCTCTGCCTCAACCCTGGGGGAGATTCAGTGTACCCGGACCAACATTGCACCATAATGTATGGGTTATCATCCACCCATGCATCCTTGGTGAGTATATTAAAATAAATTTGCATTTCTATGCGTCCATTTTCCCCATACTTCCACTGACACATAGTTATTTTTTCAATGCAGCTACACTGCATCAGACTCCTGACGATTGGTTTCAAGCCAAGAAACGCGTAGAGTTAACATTTATTGATGCATACATCTATCCACTGTACCATGTATTATACCATTTTATCATGTCATGTACATGTATAATCACTATTCAAATCATGTCTGTAAACCTACGTATGTTAACATGCTTCATTGTAGCCCAAATGAATTCCTTCTATTATGTACTTGGTTTTATGATTTTTTTGTATTAAAGTATATATCATTTTCTTGCAATATATGTTGTGGGTATCATCACTCAATACAGGATCCACTTCAAATATTCCATCTCAACATTTCTTGTAATGTGGACTTACTCACGAACATGCCTCACACAAAGTCCCGCTTCCTTTCTCCATTTTTTCTGTACTTTATGGGATGGAGGCATGTTGGTGCATCCATACAAAAATAAGTGGACAGGTCACAACCCCAATTTTGACATATAACTACCAGGGTGGCAGACACCTGTTCCCTGTGGCCTGACAATCCACCTATCCAGTTTATACCTTCCAACCCCATTTATTTTTCTTATGCCATACCCACCCAATTTCCATCCTCCTACTCTTCACTCTGTTTCAGTATTTATCCCTCATTTTTGTTTTGTCTTTGTCGTTTTCCTCTTCTCCTTGGTATCTTTCTTGTTATAGAGACCTATGGTCCCCCTCTCGCTTACTGACTTACTTCAGTGCAAGAGTTACACTAACACAGCTATTGATACCGTTAGCATATCTAATTTGTTTCCTGTGCTTCTGTCATTTCCTTTTTTAGCTAAATTAATACTGATTCAATTCAGGGCTAAAAATCTGTGTCGTTATTGTTCTCCCTTTAGTCAGGCAAATACTGATTCAATTCAGGGCTAAAGTTGTTCCTCTTTGTTTTTTGTTTTCTGTTTTTCTTTTCTTTTCTTTTTTTCTTTGTTTTATTGGGTTTATTTATTTTTCCTTTAGTCAGACAATATAAACTGATTCAATTCAGGGCTAAAGCTGTTTTTTGTTTTTGTTTTTATTCATTCTCTTACCCCATAATTTGTTCCCCATTTCTTACTCTTTATTTTCTGCTTTCCCCTTAGTTATACCACACATTTATTCAGGGCTATAGCTAATTACCTCCACACTCTCTTGCTTAATGATTTTCTTCATTGCAAGATTCTGTGGCTATTATGTTACTTTTCTGCCAACCTTTGCTGTTAATCAGGGCAGATTACTAGCCTTCATAAGGCTTGCTTATTTTGTTTACTTTGCTTTTTCCTTTTATTTTCCTTTTTCCATAATATTTACATCTTATCCTCCTCGATCATTCATATTATCTTTCTACTACTCTTTTGATGCAGTTGATGCCGGGACCTATCTGGTCCTTTCCCGGGGTTGCGTCGCGCCCAGTCCATGACTCGCCACCCGTCCCACCATTGACAGGGGCGGGCCCTGGCCTTGACGCATCGGCGTCATGACTCCCATGTCCCGCCTCTGGTGCCTCCGGCTGCCGTAGGCGGAGCTTCCTTGGTGATTTACCAACCAGGGCCTTGATGCTGTGGGGTTGGGGGGTGGCCGCACGATGTCCCTGGCTGCCCGCCCCCGTCACGTCACTATGCCCGCCCATGACGTTGGCGTGAGCGCGCCCCTAGCCCTCGGCTTTATAACGGCCGTCACTGGCCGGGCACCTCGAGCGCTCACCATGTCCCTTGGGGCACGTCACCTGGCCCGGCAGTCTCACCACAGGTAATCTCCCTGTACACCTCCACACTTCTCCACTGACACCTGCAGTGGCTTCCCGTTTTGCACACTCACTTTTTGTCTCACACACTTCTTCCCTTGGTGATGGGCTATTTCACATTTCCATACCTATGCACACTTTGGGCCCTATCTCTTGTCCTTCCTTCCACATTCACTACCCACCTTTCACTCATGTCACTCACACTCACACATCCTCTTTTCATTCCCAGTGTTTTTCCTATTCCCTGGGCCTCGTCACCTGTTCCCGCTTGGTGGCCCTTGTAGATGCTCCGGCCACTCTGTCGGTCGGGGCCGACGGTCTTTTGGAGCGTGCTCTCTGCCTCAACCCTGGGGGAGATTCAGTGTACCCGGACCAACATTGCACCATAATGTATGGGTTATCATCCACCCATGCATCCTTTGTGAGTATATTAAAATAAATTTGCATTTCTATGCGTCCATTTTCCCCATACTTCCACTGACACATAGTTATTTTTTCAATGCAGCTACACTGCATCAGACTCCTGACGATCGGTTTCAAGCCAAGAAACGCGTAGAGTTAACATCTATTGATGCATACATCTATCCACTGTACCATGTATTATACCATTTTATCATGTCATGTACATGTATAATCACTATTCGAATCATGTCTGTAAACCTACGTATGTTAACATGCTTCATTGTAGCCCAAATGTATTCCTTCTATTATGTACTTGGTTTTATGATTTTTTTGTATTAAAGTATATATCATTTCCTTGCAATATATGTTGTGGGTATCATCACTCGATACAGGATCCACTTCAGATATTCCATCTTAACATTTCTTGTAATGTGGACTTACTCACGAACATGCCTCACACAAAGTCCCGCTTCCTTTCTCCATTTTTTCCATTTATTAGATAGTATATGGGGGTCCCTGATGCTATAAAACGCTGACGGTGAACCTAAATATTTACTTCCCTAACTAGCGTCACCAGTGACACTAATACAGCGATCAGAAAAATGATCGCTTAGCTTTACTGGTGACGGGGTGTGATCAAGGGGTTAAAACTTTATTAGGGGGGTACCCTAGACCTAAAGGGGGCTAACCCTAACTGTCCTAACACTGTAACTGTCACAAACTGACACCATGCAGTAATCAGAAAAAAACAAAAAAACTGCTTGGTGTCAGTTTGTGACAGGGGGGGTGATTGGGGGGTGATCGGGGGGTGATCGGGGGGGATCGGGGTGTTTTGTGTGCCTGGCATGTTCTACTGTGTGTTTGTGTGTTGTGCACTCACATTACAGTCTTCTCTCCTCGGCGCCGGAACGGAAAATACCGAGCCGAGGAGAGATGACATCATTTCCTTTGCTGCTGTTTAGCATACAGCCGCAAAGGAATGTTCCCATTGGCCGGTGGCGATCGCGAGGGGGGGCCACGAACGGATGGCCTCCACCTCACCTCCGATCGCAGGGGAACAAAACAGGACCGCCTCGGGCACCGGGGGGGGTCCGATCAGACCCCCACCCACGGGAGGCAAATCACGTATATGTACGTGATTTTGCCTGCCCGTGCCGCCTTGCCGACGTACATCGGCGTGAGGCGGTCCTTAAGTGGTTAAAAGCCTTTACAGGTTACCACTTTAGATTTACAGAGGAGGTCTAATGCTAAAATTACTGCCCTCGATCTGACCTTTGCGGTGATACCTCACATGCATGGTGCAATTGCTGTTTACATTTGACGCCAGACCGACGCTTGCGTTCGCCTTTGCGCGAGAGCAGGGGGGACAGGGGTGCTTTTTTTTTTTTCTTTATTATTTTTTGCTTTTTTATCTTATTTTTGAACTGTTCCCTTCATTTATTTTTATTTTTTTATTATTTTTATTGTTATCTCAGGGAATGTAAATATCCCCTATAATAGAAATAGGTAGTGACAGGTACTCTTTTTTTGGGGTCTATTAGACCCTAGATCTCTCCTCTGCCCTCAAAGCATCTGACCACACCAAAATTGGTGTGATAAAATGCCTTCCCATTTTCCCAATAGCGCTGTTTACATCCGGCGAAATCTAAGTCATGAAATGCTCGTAGCTTCCGGTTTCTTAGGCTATAGCAATGTTTGAGATGTTTGAAGCCACTCTAGTCTCTGATCAGCTCTATGGTCAGCTGGCTGAATCACCGGCTGCATTCTCAGGTTCCCTGTTGGGACAGGAGAGCCAGAGAAAAACATGGAAGACGGTGGGGGGGCATTCCCTCCCACTGCTTGTAAAAGCAGTCTAGAGGCTAATTAGCTGCTAGGATTGCTTTTACATGAAAGCTGACCGCTGGCTGAAAAGAATGATACCAAGATGATACCTAAACCTGCAGGCATCATTCTGGTATAACCACTCAAAGTTCAGCAATATACCAGTACGTTGCTGGTCCTTGTTGGGCATATATTGTAATCTTTTTTTTTCATGCAGCCTGTGGGCTGAACAAAAAAAAGAGATTGATCGGTGGGTATGCCCACCATTAGAATACCTCCCTTCATCCACCCACTTCTAATGATGGGTATACATGCACCATTTATATATGCCGAAGCAGGGGGGCATCCTCCCGCAAAAGGTAGGAGCAAATCGCTCCTCCGCCCCTGCTGCCCCCATGCTTCGGCATATATCACCTGTAACTTTTGTAACTGTAACCGGTTCCAGGTTTGGGTCTCTCAAAATGCAATGGCATCTTGGGAGACCCTGTGAAAGTGCGCCTAGTCTGTGCAATGCTGTACCCTACGCTAATACTCAACTAGTGTATGGTAGCGTTCAAAACATTCACCAATGCAAAGACCGGGATTGTCAGGACAGGAGGGACAATAATAGCGGGTGTCAAGCCTATATCCGCGCTTGCTGCAGACACAACATCTTTTTTGGGGGGGTTCATTGGGTAGGGGTACTCGGGAGGACATAAAGAAAATACCTCTCATGCAGCCCACTGCATTTGGTTGAGGGTTGTGAATGCGGGAAGTATGGGTGCTGCAGAAGTGGTGGGTTCCCAATTAGGATTGGCGAATGCAGCAGGAAGGGGACTATGGGCACGACGGGCCTGTGTTTGTCTTCTTCTTGGTGGCAGCGGGACACTACTTGTGCTTGCCACCTCACCAGCTTGAACTGCACTTATGGGACTCGCCATGTCACCACATGTTACTGCAGTGCTGGTTTGACTATGACCGGGGTATACTAGGCCGCTGGTGCTTGGCAGTTTACCAAAACGCTACCAAAAAAACTGTTAGCGATCGCAGGGATCAGGCCTGACTCTGCGAATGCTGCAGTTATGCGCTTAGTGTTTTGTAAGTGACAGTGATCGATCGATACTGCACTTGGGTGGGCTGGGCCGGGCGGAGGGGCAAAATGCAGGTGCTAGCAGGTATCTGGGCTGATCCCGCTAATACTGTGTTTTTGGGAACCCTAAACTGCTGGGGATGCTAGTATAGATCTGATTGGATCAGATATCGATTAATTCAGATACTATACCACTAAGGGAGGTGTACGGTGCGTGCGTGGGTGTTAGCGCTACTGGCACTAACCTGACGCTGCCTGGGGCTGGTGCTTGCCAGTTCACCAAAACGCTACCAAAAAAACTGTTAGCGATCGCAGGGATCAGGCCTGACTCTGCGAACGCTGCAGTTATGCGTTTATTGTTTTGTAAGTGACAGTGATTGATCGATACTGCACTTGGGTGGGCTGGGCTGGGCCAGGCGGAGGGGCAAAACGCAGGTGCTAGCAGGTATCTGGGCTGATCCCGCTAACACTGCATTTTTGGGAACCCTAAACTGCTGGGGACGCTAGTATAGATCTGATCGGATCAGATATTGATCCGTTCAGATACTATACCACGAAGGGAGGTGTATGGTGCATGCGTGGGTGTTAGCGGTACTGGCGCTAACCTGACGCTGCCTTGGGCGACGTAGACCCTATCTGAAAAAAAAAAAACCTAAGTTATATCACTGCCGGGCGATCAGGGGGCTAAACCTTTATTAGGTAATAGACGGCGGGTGCCCTGACACTATAAAAAATAAACGAACTAACCAGTGTCACCCATAACAGTTATACGGTGATCACTGGTGAAAGGGTTAACTAGGGGGCAATCAAGGGGTTAAAACCTTTATTAGGTAGTATATGGGGGTCCCTGTCACTATAAAACATTGACGGTGAACCTATATATTTACCTCCCTAACTAGCGTCACCAGTGACACTAATACAGCGATCAGAAAAACTATCGCTTAGTAACACTGGTGACGGGGGGTTATCAAGGAGTTAAAACTTTATTAGGGAGTGTTAGGGGGGTACCCTAGACCTAAAGGGGGCTAACACTAACTGCCCTACCACACTAACTGTCACAAACTGACACCAATGCAGTAATCAGAAAAAAAAAACTGCTTGGTGTCAGTCTGATGGGGGGGATGATTAGGGGGTGATCAGGGGGTGATCGGAGGGTGATGGGGGGTGTAATGTGTGCCTGGCGTGTTCTACTGTGTGTGTGTTTTACACTCACTCGGATGTCTTCTCTCCTCGGCGCCGGAACGGAAAATACAGAGCCGAGGAGCGATGACATCACTTCCTCTGCCTCTGTTTACTATACAGAGGTAGAGGAAGATTCGCATTGGCTTGGAGCGATTGCGAGGGGGGGGCACGAATGGATGGCCTCCCCCTCACCTCTCATCACTCCCGGACAGAAGCCGACCGCCTCGGGCACCGGGAGGGTCCGATCGGACCCCCAGCCCGCGGGAGGCAGATCACATACAGGTACGTGATTCTGCCTGCCCGTGCCATTCTGCCGACGTATATCGTTGTGAGGCGGTCGGCAACTGGTTAAAAACTACATGCACCTAAATTAGGCAAGCATTTGCCTCAGTGTCAGTAGCATTGCAGACTCATGTGGCAAATTTGGGTAGTTCTTACTACCACCACTTTAAGAATCTATTGCAGTGGCAGCAAAACATTCTTTAAGAGTTACCACCAGTTCTCAGTTTTAGCCGTTGGCCAGAAGATTCTCTGGCCAAAAACTAAATGTAACCTATCAGGTGGGGGATGCAGCTAATGTCATAACCCAGATATAGACAATGCCCATATTTGAGAAATGACTTGTCACTGAGTGGGTGGAGCCTGATGACAAACTGAGAGACTAGTTTTCCATCAGGTCTACTTCACTTTTAGGTAACAATTTTTGAGTAGGCTAATTCACAAGCTGCTATTGGACTGCAAAAGTGACTAGGGATAAGCTCACTCCCATGTGCCCACACCCATTGGAATGGACCTGTTGGGGCAAGAGTCTTACAGTTCCCCTCAGACTTCTCCCACTCCTGGTACAAGACTCCTCAACCAAGCGTCTGTCAGTATAATGGTACAGTGCCTAAGGGAGAAAGGGAGGGCGGTAATGACTGTACTGGGGAAGGAGATTCCAGTGTGGACACTGCTTCCCCAGTGCAGACATGGACAAATGTATGTACCTGTCTGTGACAGGTACCTAAATTGGGGGCAAGCACCAAAACTTTAAGTTCTCCACACAAAGAAAATTGCAAAAGGTGTCTATGACATGCTTTATGTGCCCCCCCTAATATATCTCGGGCCAGATTTATACTTCCTGCCTCCCTAGGCCAAATATCTTGTGCCAACCACTACTAACCCTGGTTAACCTCAGCATTATACACAAAAATCTCATAACATAGCCTAACAAGCGATGTTGATGCCATGCTGTGAATTGGGAGGCTGAAAGAAACAAATTCCTAGTCAGTACACATACAACCAGCTACAAGAAGGACGGGTCACACGTTCTCTCTATTTTATTAGTACATGCTTTCTAGATGTCAGGATTCAGCCTGGGTAAACTGTAATCCACTAAAAAGTATGCACAAATTGTGCCAGTTGGATTTCACTGGCATGTAAGATGACAGCCTGAACCCTCTTATTACATACAGGTTACTGACAGTACACAACATGTGCATTTGACTATGAAAGAAACCAGCCCAATTAGGTTGATTGATTATGTGGACTTGGGGTCAGGAGGAAATTCTCTTTCTAAAAAGACAATTTGGCATAACACCTATAAAAAGATTTACTGTTTTGGGGTGTCTAAGGTCACTTCACATCAACAGTTCTTGGTCTGTCAACTGCCTGGCCTCATAAACACTGCACATGCAAGAATTTGGAGACATGGGGTTGATTTACAAATAGGCTGTTCACTTTGCAAGGGAAGTTGCACTATGTAAGGGAATTTTAAGTAGGTAATTTCACATTGCAAAGAATTTCCAACCTAGTGCAAGGAAAATTTAAAAAAAAAACGAAATTTTGCTTGCAAAATGGATGGCGTAAATTATCAGAGCTTCACCACAATAACTAAGCTTTGGGGAAAGTTCCCTTGCAAAGCGCAGTTTTTAGTAAACCAACCCCAATGTTTGAGGTGAAACAGTGGAGAAGCTAATATCTGTGAGACTTCAGTTGACCTCTGACCCTTGACTTAGCAATACAACTGTCCTATTTTTAACTTAACAGATTCCCTATAAGAGTCAAATTCCCATTGACCCATTAAAATACAATTTGACTCTTTCAAACTTATTTACATAGCAACTATGTAACTATAAGAAGCGTAAGGTGCAAACCTTTCCATTTTAGTAGTACATGCCAAAAAAATTCTGCAACTGGCAGCAAAGCTCCCAAATGCACAGCTAGCTTGGATAAATGTCAGAAAAATGTCTTAAACATGCAATCAAAGTAGGTAAATGTGTTCACTGGTTACACTGTTGCAAAGACTATAATTTGCAAACTATGAACAAAATCATGTTATTTAAGATTATGGCCACTTGCAAATTCTACTTCTTAAAAACATGCCAATTTTAATTTAGCAATGAAAGTAATGCCGCGTACACACGAGCGGACTTTATGGCAGACTTTGCTCGGCGGACTTTTCGTCTGACTTTATGATGGACTTTCCGAATGAACGGACTTGCCTACACACAATCCACCATTGTCGTCGGACAATTCGATCGTGTGTGGGCTCCAGCGGACTTTGTTTTCTCAAAAGTTGGATGGACTTAGATTTGAAACAAGTTTTAAATCTATCCATCAAACTCGAGTCCGGTCGAAAATTCCGCTCGTCTGTATGCTAGTTCTTCAGACAAAACGCCACGCTAGGGCAGCTATTGGCTACTGGCTATGAACTTCCTTGTTTTTGTCCGGTCGTACGTCATCACGTACAAATTCGACGGACTTTGGTGGATTGTATGTAGGCAAGTCCGTTCATTCGGAAAGTCCGTCATAAAGTCCGTCGAAAAGTCCGCCGGGCAAAGTCTGCCGTAAAGTCCGCTCATGTGTACATGGCATAAGAAGAAGGGTCTTGCACCAACTTATATTCAATATAATGGAAGCACAGTTTACAAAAAATTAGCTCTTGTTTTTCTTTTATTAAATCCCTTGGCATTAATATGGAACAAAGTTGAATTTTTATGCATTTAAAATGAGATTTCAGTATACAAAAAGTCAGCATATCCACATAGAATGAGAATCTCAGAGTATTTTTTTTTTTTTTCTGCACATAGAAAAAAACTGCTGACCATAAATAGACTATTTGTGATAATTAAACTCAGTACATTTTAGCAGCCAGAAAAGTGTAATTTTGCTATTATTGTACCTCAACGGAGGAGGCAGACTGCGAAAAGAAAAGTGAATCTCTCATTTCATTTGCATAAATAAAGACTGAATACACATTGGCATCAAGAACATTTTCCATCATAAAGAAACTGGTTAACCCTTACACTCTTACAGCTTTTACATAAAAAAGACCAAAATATTTTGGTTTTGTGCCAAATGAGCTTTTGTCTTTGTACCATCCTAAAATATGATCTTTTTTTTCAGGACTAATAGCTTCTCCTCCTCTCCCTCCCACATGCATTCAGCGGCTGTAGGAGGAAAATGGAGAGATGGGTTCCTCTATGAGGAACGCATCAGTGTTTCTCAATCTTTTTCCAGTCAGGGCACTCTTGAAGTGGCTGCATTGCAACCACCCTGCAATTGTGTGCATTGCATAGTGATGATGCATTTAAGGGGTTAAAACATTTCTCCCCCCCCCCTGCTTCTCCTCCTCTCCCTCCCACATGCATTCAGCGGCTGCAGGAGGAAAATGGAGAGATGGGTTCCTCTATGAGGAACGCATCAGTGTTTCTCAATCTTTTTCCAGTCAGGGCACCCTTGAAGTGGCTGCACTGCAACCACCCTGCAATTGTGTGCATTGCATAGTGATGATGCATTTAAGGGGTTAAAACAGGCGGTCAGGAGGCAACATATTGCCTCTTTACCGGCTGTCAAATGCCTCTGAAAAGCGATCTGAGCATGGATCGCTTTTCAGAGGAACAGCATTTTTATTTGCTGGTACTATGAACAAGCAAAAAAAAAAAAATCGGTTCTAATGGGACACATATAGGGGGTCAGGATTAAAAGCGCATACATAAAATGTGCATATATACATGTAAACACACATACACACACACACACACACACACACACACATAAATAAATACACACACATATAAACCAGTGGCAGATGGTGCTCAACATTTTTTTGGGGGGTGCAAGCAAACTGAAAAATTCTTTAAAAAACGCATCAATTGCAGCCTCACTGTGCTCATCAAACGCAGCCACTGTGCACATCAATTGCCACCACTGTGCCCATCATATGCAGCCACTGTGCCCATCATATGCAGCCACTGTGCCCATCATATGCAGCCACTGTGCCCATCAAACGCAGCCACTGTGCCCATCAAACGCAGTCACTGTGCCTATCAAACGCAGCCACTGTGCCCATCAATTGCCACCACTGTGCCCATCAAACGCAGCCACTGTGCCTATCAATTGCCACCACTGTGCCTATGAAACGCAGCCACTGTGCCCATCAAACGCAGCCACTGTACCCTGAAACGCAGCCACTGTGCCATCAAATGCTGCCACTGTGACCCCCCCGCCCGCTCGCAGTCTGCACTTACCCTGTCTCGGTGGGGCAGTGGGTGACATCGACGAGCGGGGTCCTCCATGCGTCTCCTCCCATCCTCTCCTCCTGATAGGCATCCAATAGCGGCGCCTGTCGTTTCATCCAATCAGGTGATGGGTAACAGACCCGAGCACCTGATTGGTGGAGAGGCGGTTCAGTGTTAGGAAAGCGAATATTTATTCGCTTTTCTAACACACCTGGGTGGACTGTGAGCGCCAAGCATGGCACTCGCAGTTCACCTATTTTGAAGCCTATTAGTGCTTTAAAAACACCCCTGTCGATGTAATTCAGGCGCCCGGCGTCCAAAAAGGGGCCAGGCGTCTGAATAGGGGGGGCAGTGGTGGCCATAGATAGATTCACGCTATGCATGAATCTATCTATTTGTGATAGAGGGGTGCCTGGAGAGAGGGGGTGGCGCCCATGCGCCCCTATGGACGCACCGCCACTACATACATACACAAACATGCACATATACATAGATGCACACACACTCACACACATACATGCACACACACATGCACATACACACACATATACATACATGCACATACACATAAACACACATACAGTAGATAAAAAATGGCAGACCTTTACCTTAGCTCTTCCTGTCGGGTACTGCACTGTAGGGGGAGACAAAGAGCACAGCACACACACTGCTTTCACTTTGTAATCAATGTGAGCAGCTCCCTGCACAGTGCCGAATACAGTTCGGCTTAGGATCGGGGAGTTTGTCTCCGCTCCCCTATCAAAGTAGTGTATACAGGGGGCCCTCGAGGGCCCCCTGCAGCAAGGGGCCCGGTCGCCATGGCAACCTCAGCGACCCCTATAATTCTGCCACTGTATCTATCTATCTATCTATCTATCTATCTATCTATCTATCTATCTATCTATCTATCTATCTATCTATCTATCTATCTATCTATCTATCTATCTATCTATCTATCTATCTATCTATCTATCTATCTATCTATCTATCTATCTATCTATCTATCTGTCTGTCTGTCTGTCTGTCTGTCTGTCTGTCTAAAACAAAATGTAGTATAGTGAGGCTTGTTTAATCATGTAAACCACTATAGTACCATAACTCTATTGTTGCCTTCCAACCCCCATGATAATGCAACAGGTTGTCCCAAACAGGAGGGGACCAAAGAAGAAAAAGCGGGGCTCAAGGGAAGGCACACTCTGTGTGTAGTCAAGATACAGTATCTATTTATTGGTACAAAATGGATATACATGAAGATATGTGCACAAACATAATCACAACAAGTATGAAAATACTGCCCTTATAAAATTGATCAAAAGGCTGTTTTGATCAAGTATTAACCAAACACAGACTGGGGGAACATAAAACATGTATGGGTAGACAAATACAAAACAGATGCGTCCGGACGTCTTGGCTTATTGATGTCTGCACAAACCACCTAGGGAATGTGGCAGCAATTGCTGAATGCGGTTTGTGATGCAGGCATCAATACACCTCGCCGATGTACCTGAGCCACGTACATACTTGGCTCCGGTACATCGACGACGTGTTTGTCATCTGGAAGGGCGACCAAGATACCCTGGCACAGTTCATCACCTATCTCAATTCCAACGACCGGAACATTAGACTGACTTATACGTGGGACCGAGAAAGGATTTCCTTTCTGGACTTATTCATCAGTAGAAAGGACTCCTCCCTAGTAACCCAGACATTCCGAAAAGAGACCTCTGCGAACACACTCTTGAGAGCAGATAGCCACCATCCGCAATGGCTTAAGGACAGCATCCCCGTGGGTCAATTCCTCCGCATAAAGCGAAACTGCTCCAATAAGGAAGATTATAGACACGAAAGCAATGAGCTATATAAACGCTTCCGAGAACGCGGATATTCGCACAAACAACTTAGGAGGGCCAAACGTAAAGCAGCAGGACGGGATCGCCCTGCTCTTTTAGATGGAAAGTCATCAAAAAACCTACATAGTGCTCTACCTCCTCCCAGCGCCCCAGATCCAGTGAGAATTATCACTGAGTTTGGATCTCAATGGAATACGGTCAAAACCATCCTGGAAAAACACTGGGACATACTGACTGATGTGATTATGTTTGTGCACATATCTTCATGTATATCCATTTTGTACCAATAAATAGATACTGTCTGTCTGTCTGTCTGTCTGTCTGTCTGTCTGTCTGTCTGTCTGTCTGTCTGTCTATCTATCTGTCTATCTGTCTATCTATCTGTCTGTCTGTCTGTCTGTCTGTCTGTCTGTCTGTCTGTCTGTCTGTCTGTCTGTCTGTCTGTCTGTCTATCTGTCTACCTATCTATATGCATGGCTTGTTTTATGTACTAAGCATACCCAGAAATATTAGCTTTAAAATATTCTCATTCCTTTAAAGCTGACATCAAACTAGTGCTTTACTATAACACCTGGTAAAATAAGGCATCCCATTTGGTGCTTTGTTGTACCATTCATTTATAATGACACTCCAATGCACAAGTACAGTAGGGGCCAACAGACCCACTCTGTAGTACACAACAGCACACATACCATACATTGTGAGGTGGTGTGTTAAAAAGGTGCAGGTAGGGTTTTTCTTTTGTTGTTGTTATAAATAAGTGAACTGCCTTAAAGCGGAACTTCACCCAAAAGGGAAAGTTCTGCTTATTTGCATCTCCCACCCCCTCCTCTGCCACATTTGGCACTTTTTTGGGTGAGTGGGTACCTGGTTTTGACAGGTACCTGCTCTCACTGCGGGTCAGGTTGCCTCAGTGACCCAAGCAGAAGTTCGCCCCCCTCCTTCCTCCCACAACCTTCTGGGGCACATCACAGGTCCCCCAATGGAGTCTATCACTTACCTCCTAAAACTGGGATACAACCCATTGGAAGCAATTCCTTCTAGACCCCCCACAGTGTAACTTGCTGCTAGGCAGCTTTGAGTGGAATAAGTCCAGCGCTGTCTTCCACTCATACTTGATACATCACCGGTCCCGGAAGACTGTGGGCTCACACATGCTCAGTGGGAAACCAGTTGTAATGCCGCAAGACTTCACTATCGGCTTCCCTTAATCAGGATGCCGACATCTGGACCCAAAGACAGGTAAGTGTTTTTATATCAACAGCCAGCAGCTATAGTATTTGTAGCTGCTTAATTTTACATTTTTTGGGGGAGGGGGGACTGGAGCTCCTCTTTAAAGCAATGCATGTTATTGTGCAAAATGCCACATTGTTGTGTGTGCAGAAGCCACAACAAAATGGCATAGTGCAAAGGAGACCTAATACCTAAGTATAGAGTATATAGTATACTAGTATTGTATATAGCATATAGTATATAGTATACAGTATTGGAATGTCACTATGAAGATAAACATCGGGCATTGTTATTGTAGGTTTTGATCATAAAAAACACATGTTCTATGCGCGCATAGTAGCCATCAATATTGTTGGACATGGCCAATGACATAATGGGGTTAATTTACTAAAGACAAATAGACTGTTCACTTTGCAGGGGAAATAGCACATTGCGAGCAAATTTTCTCCAGACCTTGGTGAATGTGGTGAAATTTCACTTGGCAAAGAATCATGTGCAGGGAGAAAAAAACAGCATTTTTGCTTGTAGATGATTGGATGATTATAGTCAGCAATGCTTCACCTCACTTACTAAGCTAAGACACGGTGCCTCACAATTGGTATCAGAGGGAAGATAAAGTGCCACATCATTGGTGTCGGTGGGAAAATTTAGTGCCCCATCTCTAGTGTCAGAGGATGGAATAGTGCCCCATCAATGATATTAGTGGAAGGAATAGTGTCCCATCAATGCCGTTAGTGGAAGAAATTATGCCCTTTTTGGAGCAATAGTGTTCCGTTACTAATGTTAATGGGAGAATAGTGTCAGAGTGGAAGGCATAGTGCTTCATTGTTACTATAAGTGGCAGGAATTATGCGTTTTTATTGGGAGTGGGAGGAATAGTGACCCATCATTTGTGTCAGTGGGAGAAATAGTGACCCATGGTTAGTGTCAGTGAGAGAAAATGTTCCCCATCATTGATGTCAGTGGAAAGAATAATGCCCCTTTGCTTCGGTCAGTGGGAAATATAGTGTCCTATCATTTCCATCAGTAGGTGGAATTGTACCCCATTGCTTGTGCCAGAGGGAGGAATTGTACCCCACTATTTCTGTAATAGGGACAAATGGTCACCCAATAACTGGTCAAAGACACGCAACGGTGCACATCAGGCTCATGGGATGCAGTTCAGGGAACGCTGAGCTAAACTATTCAGTTTGGGCTACTGGTTGGACTTTAGTTGTCACTAGTAATTTTGAATTCTACTGAATATGCATGTTGCAGCTTGAGTCAAGTATTTTGGTATTACAGCTGACAATGGGGTCAATTCACCAATGTTTCCTGCATGCGATAACATGGTCACGTGACTTATTTGCATAAATTATGGCATGCGGTAAAAAAAAGTCACATTCTCAAAAAAAAAGGAAAATTTATTATCAAATACTTACCGTAATTTTCCTTTCCTGATGGACTCCATGGCAGCCTACGTGTGGGTTAACCCCGCCTCCTCTCCAATGCTATAGGACACCCTACCCTATAAGAATGAGCTCACCTGTACAGACTGTGTTCCGTAACTAGCCTACTCATTGACCGATGGGTGGGAACTCCGTCTGCCATGGAGTCCATCAGGAAAGGAAAATTACGGTAAGTATTTGATAATAAATTTTCCTTTTTCCTGACAGACTCCATGGCAGCCTACGTGTGGGAAATAACTAGCCATTCCACACGGGTGGGTATGCTGAACAGCAATAATATAATTTGACCCGTCAACCGACAGGATTTATAAACCAAAGCTCACAGAAGAAAGCGAAGCAGGCTCAGTAAAGTAATCTGACATTAAGATTTCAATAGGGGCCCTTGAGGTCGCTTGCAGATAACGCCTGAACACATGTACCGGGCTGCTGCCCATGAAGCCGCTATACCCTTGGTGGAACGTGCCATCACCGCCTCTGGAGGAGTCAGGATCCTATCTCTATAAGGCTGATGAACAAACTGTACAGTTCTGGACGAGGCTTGATTCAGTTTGTTACTGCCGTAATGCAGGACGGACAGGTAGACAGAATGTCCAAAAGGAAGGAAGTAGCTTGCAGGTATACCTTCAGAATTTCGTCTATGACCAGAGGATAGGACGATTTGCTGGATCCTATGGAACCTTGAGGTAATTCTTGGATTTGAGCTGAGCATGGGAAAAAAGGACCATCTGGTCCGGGAAAAAAGGACAGAAAAAGATTCTTCGTAACCTAGGGACGTGACCTCCGAGACCCTCTAGCCAAGGTAATGGCTACTATGACATTGATTTTAGTTAAAAAGGCCTCCAATAGAAAGCGGGGAGGACCCCGTATTACTGAGTTCAGACAGTGAGCCAATGACAAGGGGAAGGTCTCAATTGGGAAATCTTGGTCTCCTTATGAGGGCTAAGCTTTAGCTGCCCATGGGATGGTTGGTGGACTAAAGGGTAAACAGCCCACGAAGTTCTGGAGAAGGCCAACAAGGCTGAGACTTGGACCCTAAGAGAGCTGATTGATAGAGATAAATCTAGGCCGAAAAAGCTGAAGATTTCCTGAGCTTTTGGATTTCTACATGATCTGCTCAGAGAATGAGAACTCAACCGACTTGTCCTGAATTCTCCTGTCGACCTAATTCATACTCGTCCCAGTTCATGAGAGTGGCAATCACCCTTGAAGCGCATCCGAGCTGGACAAGGGTGCAGAACTGTCCCTTGAGAAAGAAGGACCAGCCTGAGAGGGAGAGACACCGGATCCCGGAAGCTGAGCTGGCTCAGGAGGGGGAATCAAGGGCGATTGACCAGTAAGGGGCTACTGCCACCACTTTGACTGCTTCCTCATGAGATCTTCGTAAGAACCTGAGAATTATTGGGATTGATAGAAAAGGCGTATGCCCTCTTGAAGCTAAAAACGATCTGTCAGGGCATCCACTCCAGAGGCCTAGCTGTAATGACCCCGGGTTGTAACACCTCACCAGCTTGAGGTTGCCTGTGGAGAAAAAGAAAAAGATCCACTATGAGATTGACTCCTAGGAACGGAATCCGCTTGAATGTCTGCACACGAGAAGACCATTCTTTAGTGTTTGCGCATAAAAATACGATCAGACGATCTAGATTCGAGGAATATAGGCCATTGAAAAGCCGGTCAGGCTGGGCCCAAGATATGATGGGCTTGATCTTCCGGCATAGTGTGGAGCTTCGAGTGCCCCTATGACTCTTCACATAGAAGATCGCCATTGTGTCATTCATTCTTTATAATACTGACTCTCTCTTCCAGAGATGGGAGAGGAACTGAAGGGCACACTAGGCTGTCCGAAGATCCGGAACATTCTAGCCTGGGTTGAGAAGACGCGTACCCAACTTGCCTTAAGCCAGATCCAAACTGCAGAGGGCTCCCCAACCGGAACCGCTGGCATCAGTCGTGACCTTGACCATGAGATGGGGCAATAAAGTGGCAATTGAGCAGATTTTGCGCTGAAGACACCAGAAGAGGCTGCTCCACGCCGTTGATATGTAAATAGGTTGACTGTTGCCCCTTGATCTCCCTCGCTGCAGAAAACCTGACTGGAGCGGGTATAACCTCTGCAGGGACCACTTGACCATAGGGGTCGTATAGACCGTCGAGGCGGTAGTTCTTTTTTTTTTTTTTTTTTTTTAGGAGCCACCTGAAGCTGGACAGGGTGGAGATAGCCAGTTCCCTGAGAACCAGCAACTGGTCTTTGTGTTAGGATAACAAGGCGAGGTCACCAAAATAGTGATAAAGACGTACCCTTCTCGTTTAAATGAGGGCCACTATGGCCGGAGAAAATTTTTTTTTTTTTTTTTTTTTAAGAAGACACGTGTGAGGTCATCAGCCCGATAAGGAAGAAGCAGAACTGTAGATGGTCACGCCCAATTTGGAACTAGAGGTAACATCTTTTAAGTCGATTGGGATTAGCCAATGTCCTGGCCGTATAGAAGGTCGACAGAGCCTTCCAACGTATCTACAAATTTTATATACTTGTATAGGTAAGATAGATCTAATTCTAGACACCAAAACTGTTACTTTGTGTCTGAAAAGAGGGGAAGGTATACCCCTGGAATTCTACGTCCCTCGGGGCGTGTACAGTAACACCTGCTCTTGCTCTTCCAACTGAGTTAGCAGAGTGGAATAAATCTGGGGAAAGGGGTATTAGTGAAGGACCATGTGTGGCTCGATAAAACCATCTTGACAGTCCAGTAACCAGTGATGGAGGCCACCCAGACATGCCGGAAGAGGAGCAGACGAGCCTCCCCGCCCAGGCACCCGTGGGCGGGTGTAACCCAAAAGTTTCGGCTGGTTCCCGACCAACAGACGCCCTACTCTTAGCGGGTTTTATGGAAGGATGCTTGCCCTCTGCTCCAGTTCTTTATGAAGACCCAGCCAGGACTTAAAACACAAGCTTCTCACAAGCGTTCAACACCTCCCGTACTGGGGACTCTTCCGACCGAGCAGACGCTTAATCTGGAGAAGGCGTAACTAAAAGGCCCGTTGAACCATGACCGAGGATCATTTAGTCCAGGCCAACAGGTGAAGCAGATTGTCGCCGGCTTCAGCTCCTTTACTGCTAAACTTCTGGAGAACTCTTCCAAAGCTCCCCTGAGTACGAAGACTGCAATCTCTGTCCAGGCTTCCATAACCTTTGGACATAGCTGCTAGGGCAGGGTTACAAGCCATACTGGCAAACCTGTAAGCTTCCTTGAGATCTTGATCTGACTTCTCTCGAGCCTGTCCTGCAGGACACGGCATCTTCTAAGGTAGAGCAACCTGTAATGTCAGACGCAACAACGCTGCATTTATAAGGGGAGTGTTTCCCCGACACTCCACTTCTTCTGTCTTGAAGGGATACGCTCTGGAGGTATAGTTTGATGTGGAAGTTTTCTCGTCCACTTAGTTGCACTCCTCATCCTTTCATCCGTGAGGAGCAGAAAGAGAGAGAGAGAGAGAGCGCCCTTCCCCCAGGTGCTTAAAGAACTACTATGCTTAGGGGGGGAGGAAGGGTCTACTCACTTAAGGGCTTCCTTAAATCGCTTTGACTCGTGAAGGAATCAGAGAGACAACAGAGCTTCCGACACATTCATCCCCTTCCAACTTGATGTCAGAAGAATCCGGAGAAGCAGCGTAGGGCTGGGAAGGACCTGAAACCCTTGGGCTATACCAGCCAAGGAGCCGGGTGGGATGGACAACTGGCTCCATGTGAGGGATGTCTCCCATCTCCTAGGGATTACTTCCTCACCTGTTTCACAAGAGACTCCATAATCTTGTTTTCTGTTTCTTATCCCCAACCGCCCAGGCACAACAGTGGACACATACAGACTCGCTTTCCGAGACTCGTGTCCCACATCTCCAGCAGGCTCTGCCATCCGAGCGGCTGATAGGGCGGTGGGTACGGTGACTGGAGGAGGAATGGCACCATCTCCTCTAGATGGAGGAGGAATGGCAACATCTCCTCTGGATGGAGGAGGAATGGCAACATCTCCTCTGGATGGAGGAGGAATGGCAACATCTCCTCTAGATGAAGGAGGAACGGCAACATCTCCTCTAGATGGAGGAGGAATGGCAACATCTCCTCTGGATGGAGGAGGAATGGCAACATCTCCTCTGGATGGAGGAGGAATGGCAACCTCTCCTCTGGATGGAGGAGGAATGGCAACCTCTCCTCTAGATGGAGGAGGAATGGCAACATCTCCTCTAGATGAAGGAGGAATGGCAACATCTCCTCTGGATGGAGGAGGAATGGCAACATCTCCTCTGGATGGAGGAGGAATGGCAACATCTCCTCTGGATGGAGGAGGAATGGCAACATCTCCTCTGGGTGGAGGAGGAATGGCAACATCTCCTCTGGATGGAGGAGGAATGGCAACGTCTCCTCTGGATGGAGGAGGAATGGCAACATCTCCTCTGGATGGAGGAGGAATGGCAACATCTCCTCTGGATGGAGGAGGAATGGCAACGTCTCCTCTGGATGGAGGAGGAATGGCAACGTCTCCTCTAGATGGAGGAGGAATGGCAACGTCTCCTCTAGTTGTAGGAGGAATGGCAACATCTCCTCTTGTAAATGTTGTGGCCTGGCAAGGTCTCAAAAAGAGCTGAAAAAGAATGGGGGGGGGAACAAAACGTGATCTCAATCCCTTGAGACTTCAACCTCGGCCCCTCCCCTCGCCTGCACGCACCTTGTGCATGAGGGCTGGCTGTATAAAGGCAGTGACCTATCCATAACCGCTGGACAGACGTCACCATGACACTGATGGTCTACAGATGACCCGGAAATGCTACACAAACCGAGCCAACCGGAAATATTATGCAAGATATTTACATATTTACATATATATTTTATTTATGATTATTATATATATATATATTTTTACTCACAATCCAAACAGGAGTGTAGATACATGCTGTATAAAGAAAGAACGAGTATATAGAAGTATCAAGTCCTCTTTTATTTCTTTATTTATTTTCTTCAATATATGCATATATGTTTATAAATTTTTATTTATTTTATCTTCAATTTTTACCCTTTAAGGGAAGAAAACTCAGTTAGACCAACACTGACCAGGCTGGGGGAAGTTGCCGCTTACTGTCTGCGGGAAATCCCGTCCTTGACAGGCGATGACAGACAATCAAGTCCCCCGCCTGAGTGACGTCACCGCTCCTCCACCACGCGCCTGCGCTGTGGGAGACAGCCATACGGTGCCTGTGCGGCCGCCGGAAGGTTCGCCACTCCGCGCATGCGCGAGCCAAGCCTCGTTTTCACGAAGGCCCCGCGCATGCGCAGAACGACTGCGGCGGCCGCTACCCGGAAGCACCGCAGCGGCCTGGAACGCAGAAGCGTTCCGCATGCCATGAGGGGACACAGAGGTACCGGGGAGTACCGCGGAGAACCAGGAGACAAACAACATAATAGTATATACAAAGAAACGACTGCCATGGAAGAAGTAAAAAATTTGCAGACCTTGCCAGCCGATGATGCGTCCACCTTCAAGCATACTGAGGCATCCACCCTCCACGAGTGGGGTATTTTAGTGCCATGAAAGCTACTCGCCCGCTCATAGCTGGGCCCTGAGCCACACCGTACCATGGTATGCTAGATTCTGGAACAATCCGACCGGACGCCAACAGGAACAATCGTGATGTAGGTCCATGGAGGAGGACAAAAAAGGAACACAGTCTGTACAGGTGAGCTCATTCTTATAGGGTAGGGGGTCCTATAGCATTGGAGAGGAGGCGGGGTTAACCCACACGTAGGCTGCCATGGAGTCTGTCAGGAAAATAACAATTATGCAGTATTTACCGCAAAATGAAAAATGTGCCATTTAAAAATCACCAAAAAAATGCGGTAAGCTCTTAAGTCCAATTCACAAACAGAAAGAGAGTAAAAAAAAATGTGATATTTATCACCAGAGTTTTGCTGGGAGTATCACATATGGTATTTGTCAGGAACAGCATGCCCCTCCCCCCAATAGTTGTTTGCTAAAACATGGGCCAGGAAACCGGCCTCAGCGTCCTTAACAACGGATCACTCATCAGCTGTCAGTGGGTTCCCCGCTGACAGCTGAATGTAAAAAAAACATGCTGGCAATAAAAATGATGGGAAAAATACTGTGTGGGCCCCCCCTTCAAATGCATATCTGGCCCTTCGGGTCTGATATGGATTTAAGGGGGACTCTATGCCAAAATTTCAAAATAAAATGGTGTGAGCCCCCCCCAAAATCCAAACCAAACCCTTATCCGAGCATGCAGCCAGACAAGAAAGGGAGGGGACAAGCGAGCCCCCCCAAACCATACCAGGCCACACGCCCTCAACATGGGGGGTGTTTTTGGGGGACATCCCAGCATGCTCCTGGCTAGTGATGTCACAAGTGGGTGGGGTCACAGGGACTTTACTGGGTGACTCCTCCCCTTGGCTATTTAAGAACTGTCAGATGGCGGAGAAGGCAGACGGTAGGAGCCTTCATCCTGGAGGTGTTAATTTTTCTTATTTTGCAGGTCTGGCGATGTGGCGGGTGTCATGACTGATGATGGATCTACTTTAAGGGACATTTAATTTTTTTTTTAAAGGAATTATCAAAAACTGCGTGTGCTTTTATTCTTTCTGACACATTTTTGGTGAATAAGTAGGGGTACAATGTACCCCTACTCATTCACATGGGGGGGTCTGGAGGCCCCCTTGTTAAAAGGGCTTTCAGATTCCAATAAGTCCTCTGCCCATAGACCACGGGTCCCTTGTCCCCATCAACATGGGTGCAAGGTGGTTTGTCCCCAGGCTACATGCCCTCAACACCCCCCCATGTTGAGGGCATGTAGCCTGCTATGATTCAGTAGGGGGACACTCGCTCGTCCCCTCCCTTTCCTGACCTGCCATGCTCCATGCTCGGATAATGGTTTGGTATGGATCTTGGGGGGAACCCCATGCCGTTTCAAAAAAAAATTGGCATGGGGTTCCCCTTAAAATCCTTACTAGACCCGAAGTGCTTGGTGTGCATGGGGGGACCCCACACTGTTTTTTTCCATAATTTTTCATTTCCAGCATGTAGTTAATTACCGCAGAATTCTGATTGAATTGAACATTTACATATTTGTTTCCACACAAGTTATTTTACCACATTTTTTTCAGCATTATTTAACTCTTATGCCCCGTACACAAGGTCGGATTTTCCGACGGAAAATGTGTGATAGGACCTTGTTGTCGGAAATTCCGACCGTGTGTAGGCTCCATCACACATTTTCCATCGGATTTTCTGACACACAAAGTTTGAGAGCAGGATATAAAATTTTCCGACAACAAAATCTGTTCAGAATAAATAAAGAGATGAAAGCTATTGGCCACTGCCCCGTTTATAGTCCCGACGTACGTGTTTTACGTCACCGCGTTCAGAATGATCGGATTTTCCGACAATTTTGTGTGACCGTGTGTATGCAAGACAAGTTTGAGCCAACATCCTTAGGAAAAAATCCTACTATTTTGTTGTCGGAATGTCGGAACGAAGTCCGACCGTGTGTATGGGGCATTAGTGAAATGACACCAATGACTGCTGCAAAGCCATTTTTAAAATAAATATTGGGAAGGCATATCTGGTAAAAATATAAACATAAGGTTATTCTAGTACTGTATGTAGCCAAGGCATGACACAACACAACCTCTAAAACAAGTGCACTAAGCCCCTGTTCACAACGGGTGCTACTTCAAAGTGGTGCGATTTGGTCTGATTTAAGTGCAACTTCAGTGCAACTTCAGTGCAACTTCAATGCAACTTCAAAGTGATTTCAATGCGATTTCAGATTATTTCAATATACTGTGACTTGGCTATGTCCAATCAAAAAAGTACAGTGCGTGACAATTAGGGAAAAAAAATGCGTGATGATCCCCTCCCAATCCATATCTCGCCCTTCGGATCTGGTATCCATTTTAAGGGGAACCCCATGCTAATTTTAAATTGAAATTGTGTGGGGTCCCCCCCAAAATCCATACCAGACTCTTATTTGAGTATGCAGCCTGGCAGGCCAGGAAAGGGGGGGAACAAGCAAGCCCCCCTAAGCACCTTGTCCCAATGTTGGTGTGGACAAGGGCCTCTTCTGCACAACCCGGGTCTGGTAGTTGTCGGGGTGGGGTGGTGACTTATCAGAATCTGGAAGTCCCCTTAAACAAGGGGGCCCCCAGATCTTGACCCCCAACCTATGTGAATGAGTATGGGGTTCATTGTACCCCTACTAATTCACCAAAAATTGTAAAAAGTGAATAAAAACAATAGTTTTTGACAAATCCTTTAATAAAAAATAAAAATTAAAAAAAAATTATTTCGGTGTAGATCCATTATCAATCACGTTGCCTGCCTCTACCTTTGCCTGTGAACACATTTGAATTATCAAATGCACTTGTTCCACTCTCCAATGTAAGGTCTTTCCCTATAAGTGTGGCTACCTGCTTCTTATGCCACAGCAGTTCCTGCATTTTTAGAACAACCTACCACCACCAGCCAAAATAAAAGTAATAACTGAAAAATTATTATTTTAGATAGTAAACAAGCACCAGGGACTGGGCCTTACTAATGCAGTCAGCAGGTGATACTTCTGAACAAGTTCAAGATTAAAACTGTTATGCGGCCTTTTGTGACAAAAGTGCTTTCATTACTAGGTTCTCTTTGTCAGTTTTTACCTTCTTTATGATAAAATGTGTTTTCCTCAGATGTTGTGCATGTATGCCTCCAGGAAGCTGGATAGATACAAACACACTACCAAGAGGAGTCGAAGAAAGATTTGTTTTATTGCAAAGCCTTCAATGTTGCTTGTCAGTATGAACTTTAGAACAATAACCAGAAAATACTATGTATCTCAGAGAGCAATGAAAAAATGTCATTTCACAAAGAAATTTGTCATTGTGTTAAAAAACTGAAAAAAAAGTATTATGTCCAATTTTGTGTGCATTCTTGTAGTAAATGTGCAATAGAGAATGATGTTTGTTTCAGACATGCTTTTTTTTCATAATGGTGTCCCAATAGTCTGCTTCTTTCCCTTCATACAATAATAATGTGATATAATGTATTTTTAAAATAGAACAAGTGAAAACAAAGCTTAGCCATTGCTTAGCTTAAAGTGTAACTCTGTTTTTGTTGAAAAAGGAAAAAAAAACTATCCCTTTTGGATGATATAGGCATATTGCATAGATTTTAAGTTTTCTACCTTTTTCTGTTCTGAAGAAATGGCTGATTTTTTCACTGTGTCTTTTCTTTTCAGACTGATCCTTGAATGGGAGTGTCTGCACTCACTGTAACCACCTGGTGGTACACTCACTGTGTTCTAATTCACAAGTGTGAACTTGGCCTGAGGGAAAAGCTATTCCTTGTTCTGCAGCAGGACTTTTAAAAGTGAAGTATGGGATTTTTTTAAATTTAACAATCATACTTTTCTACGTGGATGCAGCATCGATCCGATGCTGCATCTGTCCCCCACCGGCTCTAAAGCTGAGAACCGAACGATCAAACACCACCTAATGTTCGGTTCTCAGAGCTCCCTGAGCAGAAAGCTGCAGACTTCCAGTCACCGCTGTCTGCTTTGCCCCCTCCAGCTCTCACTAGAGCGCTGGGCTGTGGAGGGATGGGAGCAGCCAGCTCAGGCTCTCAGCAGCTCACTGAGAGGCTGAGCCGGGTGTCGGTTCAGGCATGTGGGTGGATCCCAACCCTATGGCTGCAATTTTTTCTGAGCCTGGGCCGTCTCTGTGACGTCAGCCGACAGCAGGTTTTAGCCCACTGCCTACTGAAAACGGGTCACAGGAGTGTAGAATGAACTGCAAACAAGCTTTGGCTGTACTTCTTCTTTAATGCAAATTTTAGAGATAAAATTTTATTTATTGTTGTTACTAATAAGGTCTAAATGAAATAAGACGTTTATCTTCCCTTATGTTAGAAACAATTGGCCAGTATACACAATACTTATAAGGTTTACATATGCTCACAACAATTGAGTAATATACTATGCACACAAGTAAATATAACTGTTGTAGAAACATTTGGAATACAAAATCTACAGTATAGCATCTGAAGCGTAAAACCCCTTTTCACAGTAATATCTTTCAAATAAGACTTTCTTCTCTCTGAAGCTACTGTAAGTATCTATATCTACTAATGCAATTCCTGATGTTTGCTGTGAGAGATTAAAGTAAAGGTCAGAAACTCAATTTTTACCACAGGAGAAGGAATACCCCTGCACTGGAAATGCAAACAGGCATTACTGCTAGAATCCAGCTCACTGCTGTGTGAATTCATCATGAATAAACTTTGTTATAACAGGTTTTCAAGTTATGTATGCTAAACCATATATTCTCCATTATTTATACATTAGCAATGCATGTTTGTTAAAACTCAAATACATGCCTGCGTTTCCATAAGTGGAGCTTTCATACAATAACAGCACAGACACTTCCCTGTCTCTTAACCGTTTCAGCTCCGGACCATTTGGCTGGCCAAAGACCAGAGCACTTTTTGCGATTCGGCACTGCGTCGCTTTTACTGACAATTGCGTGGTCGTGCGACATGGCTCCCAAACAAAATCAACGTCCATTTTTTCCCCACAAATAGAGCTTTCTTTTGGTGGTATTTGATCACCTCTGCAGTTTTTATTTTTTGTGCTATAAAAAAAAGAAGAGCGACAATTTTGAAAAAAACGCATTATTTTTTTACTTTTTGCTATTATTAATATCCCCAAAAAATATATATAAAAAAATTTTTATTCCCTCAGTTTAAGCTGATACGTATTCTTCTATATATTTTTGGTAAAAAAATCGCAATAAGTGTATATTGATTTGTTTGAGCAAAAGTTATAGCGTCTACAAAATAGGGGATAGTTTTATGGCATTTTTATTAATATTTTTTTTTTACTAGTAATGGCAGCGATCAGCAATTTTTATTGTGACTGTGACATTATGGTGGACACGTCGGACAATTTTGACACATTTTTGGGACCATTGGCATTAATACAGCGATCAGTGCAATTAAAAATGCATTGATTACTGTAAAAATGTCATTGGCAGTGAAGGGGTTAACACTAGGGGGCAGGGAAAGGGTTAATGTGTGTCCTAGGGAGTGTTCTAACTAAAGGGGGATGAGTGCTGTGCAGGGAAACTAACAGATCCTTTGTTCATACTCTGTATGAACAGAGGATCTGTCAGTTCTCCCCTCAGAGAACCAGAAACTGTGTGTTTACACACACAGATCCCGGTGGTGATCAAGACTGCCGGGCATTCGCATCGGCTCGGGGGCGAGCGGGAGGGGCGCGTGCTCCTCTGGCGGCGTGCACACACCCCCTAGTGGCCACAGGGTGAAGTGACGTTACATAATGTCGTTTCACCCAGCCGTGCCATTCTGCCGCAGTACAACTGCGGCGGCTGGTCGGTATCTGGTTAAATTAAAGTTCAAATTGTATCTAAAGCACAAAAATATCATATTTTGATGTTCATCAGCCCTTATGTGTAGTGGCTGCATTACTTTTATTGTTTTAGGCTTTATTTTCAACTAGTGATCCTGCTAGTAACACACTTTGTGTTGTAGGATGACAATGTATACCCACCTTACTGTATCAGGACAACAGAAACAGGAGAGTAGGGATTAGCTTAAAGTGATTGTAAAGGTCATTTTTTTTTTGTACCGGCGCCTCCCAGACCTTTAAGAGGTTTAGGATGCCAGGAGGCAGGGCGTGGTTTAAGATCATGTGACCGCCTTGATTGGCCATCACATAATCAGAAGGCTCCCAATCACAAGTAGCAACTGGAACTTTCCGTTAGCCGCTGGTAACTGTGTCGGGTGCCCGGAGGGCGCACGCTCTTGGCACAGCTGTATTTACAACAATTCACGCAAATATGCGGCCGGCTGGTGCCAAGGGGTTAAAATAATAAAACATGTCATACAAAAGTTTTGGTTCCGAATACAGGTAAAACACCCTAGGAAATAGGCACCACATCCCTGATCATAGTTATAAATCAAGAAAAGAGGGTAAAGGGATTTTGTCAGTGCAGATAAGCAATATTGAAGATTTTAAAAAAAAAATACTACATTTAATTCAACCATTTTTACTAGCCCAACATGTTTCGCAGTGTCGCTTTTTCAAAGAATATGCACACTGAAGGTGATATCATCCAACACATGCATCAACCCAAACCGGACTAGTGATGAGGCCAGAATGCAACCATAGGGGACAGAAAGGCGGAACTGTATTTGAGAAATATGAATGCATTGTGTCAGTTTAATAATGTTGGACAAATTATATATAGTTAAATATATGAATGTCAATACAGTGAAATTCTTTTCACTTATGGAAATTTTGATCGACTGTCGCAGAGGGTGCGTATAAGGAGAGTTATTAAACTCAATAATAGAATGTTATCAAACACTTACTCTATTGATTGATCAGGGCAACACCTGTGGGGTGGAGGCAGTCGTCAACACTTGCTAGGTTGTAGTTACAAGGGATAATTGTATAGTGCTAATAAATAAGACAAAATTTCTTTATTTCTTTATTTTTGTCTTATTTATTAGCACTATACAATTATCCCTTGTAACTACAACCTAGCAAGTGTTGACGACTGCCTCCACCCCACAGGTGTTGCCCTGATCCATCAATAGAGTAAGTGTTTGATAGCATTCTATTATTGAGTTTAATAACTCTCCTTATATGCACCCTCTGCGACAGTCGATCAAAATTTCCATAAGTGAAAAGAATATTTCACTGTATTGACATTCATATATTTAACTATATATAATTTGTCCAACATTATTAAACAGCTCATTTTTGACACAATGCATTCATATTTCTCAAATACAGTTCCACCTTTCTGTCCCCTATGGTTGCATTCTGGCCTCATCGCTAGTCCGGTTTCGGTTGATGCATGTGGGAAGTGACGGGGCTTTGGGTCATTACGGGGGTAAGCACCTTATCAGTGCTGTCTCATCGAAGACATTGCGCCAGTATGTGTACAAGTCTTTGTATAACTTTTGTTTTCCTATGTATACCACAATGAATACTATTTCATATTTCTTTATTTTCTAGAACCATTAAGAGTGTTGGATGATATCACCTTCAGTTTGCATATCCCTTGAAAAAGCGATACTGCGAAACATGTCGGGCTAGTATGCAAATATATCATCTCTGAAATTATATGTACACTCATATCCCACTTGACCACCGTGTTTTTATCAACACTGAAATTTCATGAATTGTGTATAATATTGTATGAGTTTTTTCTTTTTAAAATGGTTGAATTAAATTTTGTATTTTTAAAAAAAAATCTTCTATGTTTTGCTTATCTGCACCGACAAAATCCCTTTACCCTCTTTTCTTGATTAAAAACATGTCATAATTACCTAATCTGTGCAATAATTTTGCACAGAGCAGCCCTGATCCTTCTTTTTGTATGGTGCCCTGTCAGTGCTCTCTGCTCTTTCTCCTCTTCCAAGTGCACCCATAGCAAGCCGCATGCTATGGGGCACTCAGGCAGGCTCAATCCTGAGTTGGGATGTGTGTGTGTGTGTGTGTTGACACGCATGGCATGGTTCAGCCCTCCGCTTCCTCCTCACTGTAACTAACTGACAGCAGCAGGGGCCAACGACTCCCACTACTGCAATCATGTCAGGCACAGCACTGGATCGAGATTGGGCTTAGCTAAGTATTTAGGGGGCTGAGATGGGGAAGATGATCACAGAAGTTTTTTACCTTAATGCATATCAGACCCTCATCCTCCTTAATAAAGTTTGCCTTATTTACACAATAAAGGAAGCTTTTAGGGAAATAGACAACATTCTAATGTATTTTGTTGTTTTGTAGATATCATATTTTTTTATACTACTTAGTTTATATGGTTGAGATGTGCCACTTCATAGGCATGTTTAAGGGACCTCTCAAACAGGTTTTTTTAAATCGAGCCAATTCTTACACTTCTCTTGTATATGTAAAAGTCAAGTGTTTTTTAGCATTGGCCCTAGAGAATAAAATAATAGGATTGTTTACTTACCGCAAAATCAGTTTCTCTGAGTTCATTGACAGACACAGCCTTCTTTATTCAGAACCATATGGTTTTATTGCCCCCTACAGGAGTAGAACACTAGGCAGACAAAGACTTGTCTACGCCCATGGGCAGTCCTAGGTGATATACACCCCACTCTCTGCTACAGGCTTTCAGTTATGTAACAAGCAGTATCAGAAGTATTAAAAACACCATAGAGGGGCAGGTGCTGTGTCTGTCAATGAACTCAGAGAAACATTTTACGGTAAGTCAAAACTCCTATTTTCTCTTTCGTTCATTGACAGACACAGCCTTCTTTATTCAGAACCATAGGGATGTCCCAAAGCAGTGCCAAACATGAGGAGTGGGGCAACCAACAAAAACAAAAAAGCCCCAGGCCAACCAGACAACCTGGAGCTCAGTGAAAACAACCTGGAGCCCACCTGACCAGCAAAAAACCCCTTCACAAGGGAAAAAAACCCTCTAGACCGCAGCCTGCAGAACCTTGCAGCCAAAAGAAGCATCCGCAGATGCCAGCACATCCACTTTGTAAAAGTTTGTGAAAGTGTGCACCGATGACCAGGTGGCCACCTTGCAAACTTGCGTTACTGACGCCTGATGACGGAAGGCCCAGGAGGCACTCAGCGCCTGAGTTGAGTGCACCTTCACCGGGAAGGGAGGAACCTGACCCTTGGTAGAATAGGTCTGACTCACCGTCTGCCTGATCCATTTAGAAATGTTTACGGAGGAGACAGATAGCCCCTTTTTTGGCCCGTTCATGATCACGAACAGAGTGTCTGACCTTTGAAAAGACTCAGTGACCACCAAATACACCCTGACTGCCCATACCACATCTAAGGTGTGCAAGGCAAATTCCCTCGGATGTTGCAGCCGGGGACATAGAGAAGGCAACACGATGTGTTCATTTAAATGGGAATCAGAGACAACCTTTGGAAGGAAAGAAGGACAAGGACGAAGCAACACCTTGTCCTTGTGAATCACCAGGTAGGACGTGCAACAGGATAGCGCTGCCAACTTTGACACCCTGCGAGCAGAAGTAATAGCCACCAAGAAGGCCATCTTCTATGATAGCGTGAGCAGGGGAATTTCTCGAATATCCTCAAACAGAGGCTTCTGCAAAACCGAAAGTACAAGATACAAGTCCCACGGTGGCAAGGGAGATCGCACCGGTGGAAGCACATGACGCACTCCCTGAATGAAGGTACGCACCAGGGAATGCAAAGCTAGGGATCATTGAAAAAAAAACACCAATGCCGACACCTGGCCCTTGACAGTGCTCAAGGCCAAATTGTTTTCAACGCCCCTCTGAAGAAAAGTCAAAATCCGATCCACTGAAAAGGAACGTGGGTGAAATCCCACTGACTCACACCATGAAATATATACTTTTTATGTCCGATAATATACCTTCCTGGAAGAAGACTTTCTAACTCTGAGCATCTTCGGAATCACAGATGAAGATAAGCCCTATCCTTCAAAACCTGGCTTTCAATAGCCAGGTCGTTAAAGCCAGCGATGGTATGGCAGGGTGGAAGATTGGCTCTTGGGATAGCAGATCCTCCCTTAAAGGCAGCTGCCAGGGGGCATCTGCGACCAGATGCACCAGGTCTGCGTACCAGGACCGACAAATCCAGTCTGGGGCCACTAGAATGACCAGAATTCCTTTGGCCTCGATCCTGCGCAACAGCTGTGGCAGAAGCTTGAGAGGAGGAAAGGCATAGATCAGATGATACTGGCCTCACGGAGCGACCAGAGCATCTGAGGCATCCGCCAGAGGGTCCCGAGACCTGGCCACAAACCTCTGCACCTTCCTGTTGATTCGGGATGCCATCAGATTTACCTCTGGAGAGCCCCAGCATAAGCAGATCTGTTGAAATACCTCCTGATGGAGAGACCACTCCCCTTGGTCCAATACTTGACGACTGAGGTAATCCACCTGTCAGTTGTCCACCCCCAAAATGTAAACGGCGGAGATGGCCCAAACGTTCTGCCCACCGTAGAATGCTGGCTACTTCCAGGCCGGCTAACACACTGCTCTTTCCTCCCTGATGGTTGACATAGCCCCTGAAGCCCCTTGGAACAGAGTCTGATCGCCCGGAGTTCCAAGATGTTGATAGGTAGCCTGGATTCCTCCAGCGTCCAGTGACCCTGAGGTCAGGCCCAGGACTCCTCCTCACCCAGTCAGACTGGCATCAGTGGTGACCACCATCCAGTACAGTGGGAGAAAGGATTTCCCCTGCCGAAGAGCCGGGGAACAAAGCCACCAGATCAGGGACCCTTTTGCTCATTGACTGTCTAAAGACTCTGCACATTTGTCCCATTTTAACAAGATTTCCCTTCTCGTATGAAACTGAGCGAATGGAACCGCCCTGAACGTAGACACCATCAGGCCTAGTGCCCGCATGCAAGTCCGCAGGGAGCCCCATCTGCTGGACAGCAGCAAGCGGGCTGCTGCCTGTGATTTCTGGAGTTTGTCCTGCGGAAAGACCACTCTGGCCCGAGCGAAATCCAGAGTCAGACCCAGATAAACCAATTTCCAAACTGGGTCAACGCAGACTTTTGGTAATTTATCAGCCATTCAAAATCTGCAAGAGTCGGAACAGTGATCTCCACATCGCCCCTCAGGGCCGCTGAGGACTCTGCTCGCAGCAGAAGGTCTTCCAGATAGCCCAGGACAGAAATTCCCCACAGTGTCAGAACCAGGGCCAACACTTTGGTGAGGACCCAACGAGCAGAGGCAAGACCAAAGGATAATCCGCAAACTGATAATGCTCCTCTCCCACAGCAAAGCGGAGGAACCACTGGTGCTGTGCACAAATCAGAATGTGCAGGTAGGCATTCTTGATGTCGATGGAGGCAAGAAAGTCCCCTTGATGAAGAGATGCCACCACAGAGCAAATAGACTCCATTCTGAACTTCCGCACCCACACATAGCAGTTCAGGGTCTTGAGGTCCAGAATCGGATGTACCGTACCCTCCTTTTTGGGGATCGTAAATAGGTTTGAATAAAAGCCCTGGAAACGTTCCGACACCAGATCCGGGATAATCACCCCCTGGAGCGACAGGCCTTGTACGGCACCCCGGAGGGCTAACAAGCGGTCTGGAGACGGATGCAGATTGAACGGAAAAAATCTGCTTGGGGGACTGGAACTCGATCTTGTAACCAAACAGAATCACTTTGTGGACCCACTTGTTGCTTATCAGAGAGGTCCAGGGGCCCGAAAACCAGCAAAGACTTCCCCCCACCCGGACTGCGGGTGAGGGTGCCTCTTCATGCCGAAGGAGCCTTATCTGGGGTCTGGAGAAACCTGCTCTCAGTTTGCCCGACCAGGGCTGCTTAGAATCTCCTGAGGGGGGCTTGAAAGATTTCGAGCCTTTGTCAGTGGACCCTGACGAACAAGAAAACTTTCTGTGTGCCGAGAAGGAAGGGCCACGCTTGCGACTTGGCTCCTTCTCTTTCTTTGACTGTGGAAGAAAAGTACTCTTCTGCCCTGTGACATTCTTAATGATATCATCCAGGGTGGCCCAGAATAAACGATCGCCTTGAAAAGGCAGATCAGCTAGGGCCTTCTTTGAGGCCTGGTCCGCAGTCCAACATTTCAGCCACAATACTTGTTGAAGCACTACCGCTGAGACAGATAGCTTAGAAAGCAAGGGAGCTGCTTCCAAAGAGGCATCACAGACAAACTGCAGCCCCTGGACCAGTTGATCCGCTAATTCCATGAAGGCAGGTGGAAACTGGTCCCCTTCCAGGTCACGGCGCAACAGCTTCGCCCACTCTGTCAGCGTTTGCGACACCAGAGCAATAGCCAAAGTTGGCCGAAACGCCACACCTGCAATAGAGAACATAGTGTGGTTTAGAGACTCTGCCTTCCTGTCAGCTGGGTCTTTAAAGGCCGGAGAGTGCTCAACAGGAATCATAGTGGTTTTGTTCAACTAGGAAATCGAGGGATCCACAACAGGCAGAGTTGTCCATTTTTTGAGCAGACTCTCCTCAAAGGGATTACGCATAGCGAAACACTTTGGGATCACAAAGGGGCATTTTGGACACTCCCAATCTTTATAGACAAACTTGTCAAAAAAGGAAGGATAAAGGAACACTTTTGCCGCGTGAAGTGGCTTATGAGTGCCAAAGGGGACGACACCTCCACTGCAGCCGGGCTGCATCCTCTATCTTCAAAGTTTCCCGCACAGAAGCAATCAGTGCATCCACCAGCGCCTTCTCGTGCACAGCCACTGGGGCTGAGGAATCATCCTCACTGTCCGAGAGATCTAGGAGTGCGGCCGCAGACCCCGCAGGGTTGGCCCCACCCACGGTAGCCGAATCAGTTTCAGGATCTGATGAGACAGATGAAGCAGAGGAAGGCAGGGGATGCTTCCTGCTAGTCCTCTGCCCAAGAGCCACCTCCACAAAGGACTCCAGGTCCGCTGTCAGTGCATCAATGGATGACTGGGACCCAGAGGGACCTGCAGCCTCTGACAGGGGGTCAGGCGGGGAAACATGCTCCTGAGACTCCATAAGAGAGAAAAAGGAGAGCCCCACACCAAGTATGACCACTACAATGGGACACCCCCCATACTGGCAGGGGTACCGGACCACCAAGACACCCCACAGCCTGCAGCAGAGAGAGGAGGGATCCTGCAGACTCACAAACCCACCAATGTAGTGCTTGCTGCCTCAGATGTCGACCTGCACACACGTGGCATCCAAGGGAGAAGAAAGCACAGGAGTCAGTGCAAGGTTAAAAAGAGGGGGCTTCCGTCTGCAACAAAAAGGCGTCCTGGGCTACACAGTAATGGCCTCCGTTGCCTGTGCCAAAAATCCACCATATCGTGGCCCCCGAGCTACACAAACATGGCCGCTGGTCATAGGAAATCATCAGGCACTAGGGAAAAGGACCCTGGCTACGGCAAAATGGCCACCGGCCATAGGAAGTCCTCAGGCACTAGGGAAGAGGACGCCGACTACGGCAAAATGGCCGCTGGCCATGCTACACGAGACTACCACAGATGTAGGAGAACCCTGTAGCCTGCCAGGATGAGAGCAAGAAAGAGAGAGAGGATCCGGCCACCAGACCCAGTGCCTCCACCCGGTAAGCACAGCACCTAGGCGGTGCACACCCCCAGCCCTCCAGTATTCAACCCCGTCCCTCAGGACCCACCACAGGCACACTACCTCATATGGAGGGGTGAGGGGAAGAGGGGAGTTACCAGGGGACCTCCAGGGCTAGGAAAAGAGGGTGCAGGGATAGAGGGACCCGCAGGACCAACCAACCCAGGGAGGGGCATGCGTCTGCCACAAAAAAAAACCCTAAGGGGAGAGGGGGACCTTTACTCACCATACCAGGACCAAGCCGGCATCACTCCAGACAGAACCTCCTCGCAACCAAAGTGGGGGGGCTGTCGGCCATGAGGGATGCTGCGACTCGAGCTGAGACCCAGTCATATGCGACCTCGCGAGATGTTTAACTCGCAGGGCCAGCTCCCGTCAAGTGGGGCTATGTCGCGGCCGACCTAGTGCGTAGCTGGCCAGACTGGGGTGACCACTGGATCGAATGTCCAGCCCGTCACCCAGCCCGGCAGTTGATTGTAGATCTCACCGGAAAAATCCAGGAAAAAAATAAATAAATAAAAATTGCCAGGAGATCCCAACAGGGAACTGGGTCCTTACTCCTGACTAGGCAGAAAAAAACTGAAGGCCTGTAGCAGAGAGGAGGGTGTATATCACCTAGGACTGCCCATGGGCGTAGCCAAGTTTTTTGTCTGCCTAGTGTCCTACTCCTGTAGGGGCGATATAACCCTATGGTTCTGAATAAAGAAGGCTGTGTCGGTCAATGAGTGAAAGAGAAAGTGGTTGTTGCAATTTTTTATGCCACACGGTATTTGCGCAGCACTTTTACAAACACAATTTTTTGGAAAGAATACACTTTGATAAATTTGATGAAAAAAAAAAACACAATATATAACCCTTTTTTTTGTAAAATATGAAAGATTATTATTCTGAGCTGCATCCGGCTAACATGGTGGAGGGTGCATCAGCTGAATATAAGTATCAGAAGCACAGATGGACTAACAAGAGAAAATTTTATTTGATTAGCAAAGTGAAAGATTTACTTTAAAACAAATAGAGATGTATTTACCACTATAACTTTTCTCTATTTGGCCCAAAGACAACAAAAGATTACTCCCAGCTTCTCTGATGTAGCTGTAGCCATTAGATCGGGGGAGGAGAATGGCTGGAAGTCACATGACCGAACAGAAAAGATCTGAAAGAATGTATTTAGAGGCATAATTTTATACAAACATGTACACAGTGTAGTTTAGCTTAGTAGAAAAGAGGGGCTGGCAGTAAACTTTTTTCGACTTTACTGTCAGTTACTAATAGCAGCAAGAGGGGAGGGGCAGAGAAGAGATCGCTCACAGCCTCACACACAGGAGCTGGCAGTTAGGGAGGGGGAGAGGGGGAAGAGAGGAGAGCAGGATGATGGAGGCACATAAACTGACTGGACCAGCAGCCATGATTACCATTGTCAGTTTACATAGGGGGACACAGGAACAGGCAGGATCAACCTGGTGTTTTACAGCTTAGAAAGGGACAGATTAGACAGCACAAGCGCTGTGCTGTTTAACCTGCTCTAAGGGAATGGGATCTTTTTTTTTTCCTTTGTAGGGTTACAACCTCTTTAAGGGACCTTTAACATTGTACATTTTCTACACTTCTAAGGTGTGTTAAAAGATACAGTAGGAGAATTTTCATTTCATTTTTATTCCAATACATCTTTTTTTCCCCAACTTAGGTCAAACCTCTGATCAGAGTTAGGTGATGTTCATCAGGCTGATGAAGTCCCCGCCCACTGGGACGCAATCTGGAAGCCCTCTTTAACAAGGGGACCCTCAGATCCTGGCCTCCCCCCTGTGTGAAATGGTAACGGGGTACAAATGTACCCCTACCATTTCACAGAAAAAAGTGAAATGGTAGGGGTACAAGTGAAAATAGTAAAAATTACATGACACAGCTTTCTGACAAGTCCTCTATTAAAAAATAAAAAAATAAAACTGTCCCATGAAGTCCATTTATCTTCTTCTCCTCCACCGATGGACCAAAAAAAACCGCGACCGCCTGCCTCCATGGGGGGTACCCACCATAATGACCATCCTCTCAGGTGACAGCTCTTTTATAACTGAGGGCGGGGCCACATGATGATGTTGTCAGGTGACCCCGCCCCCCTCTGACGCACGGGGACATCCCTATGGCTTTCCTGTAGCGTCAGAGGGGGCGGGGCCACGCGGTCCGCCCCCCTCTGACGCACAGGGACATCCCTATGGCTTCCCCGTAGCGTCAGAGGGTGGGCGGGGTCACCCGGTTACGTAGCCGCAAGTACTTTTAAATAACTTTTTTTCCTTTAGAAATGTCATTTTGCTCTCAGACTGTTCTAAACACGGGAAACATGCGCCACTTTACAAGCATACTATAGACACCCCCAGGTACAAAATTTAAAGGAATATTTCACTTTTATTCTTTCACTTTAAGCATTATTAAAATCACTGCTCCCAAAAAACGGCCATTTTTAAAACTTTTTTTTGCATTGATACATGTCCCCTGGGGCAGGACCCAGGTCCCCAAATACTTTTTATGACAATAACTTGCATATAAGCCGGGGCGTGGCCTGACCTGGAACGAAGATGGCTGCTTAGCTTGGAAGCTCCTGCCACCTCACGATCTAAACTCAATTTGCAGGAGGCCATAGCGAACCAAATCTGCCTAAACTCATGGGAACTGCCTCGAGGAACACATTGGCTTCTCGATCCCGTTCGCCCAGGGAGCAATCTGACACCACGGGACAGAACATACCGGAGATGTTCCGCTCCGGCAGGGGAAATATGGCGTCTTCCCGCTCAGGGAACTCACATACAGCATCTCTCTCACAAAGGAACTCACCTCAGCCTGTCATCCCCCCTACTATCCCACCGTCAGGGAATGGCGCGGAAACGCACTCTTCACCTCAATTAAACATCCATGACCTGAGAGCGATAGCAGCGGATATTAAAGATACGCTCTCAGCGGCCATTTCAGAGCTACGCCTGGAAATCCATTCACTCAACGACAGAGTGCAGGCCGTGGAAAACATGGCGGACCGTCAAGAGACACAGATTCGTAGAACCACACACCAGGTTGATACCCATACCCTACAAATGCGGGACATGCAGAGGCATCTCGAAGACCTCGATAACCGAGGCAGACGCCATAATTTAAGAATCAGAGGAATACCTGAAGCGATCGACGGCAATCAATTACAACCATCGATAATGGCTCTCTTCAATAGCCTGTTAAATAAGCCTCCGCAATCCCCTATAGAATTGGAACGGATCCATCGAGCCCTGAGACCAAAGGGAAGAGACACTGATCCCCCGCGAGACGTGATCTGCTGTCTTGTCAATTTCCAACTAAAGGAAGAAATTCTCAGGCAAGCCAGAGGCAAATCTCAAATCGTCCATGAAGGAAAAGCCATTCAGATATACCAAGACCTCTCCGGTATAACGCTCCAACACCGCAGGGACCTTAGACCCTTATTAGATGTCCTCCGCTCTAGAAACATACCTTACAAGTGGAAGTTCCCCTTCTGTCTCTCCGCATCCACACAGGGACGCACAGCTCTGCTGAAGGTGCCGGAAGATCTGCATCACTTCTGCGGAACCCTCGACATCCCGCTGGTTGAAGTGCCGAATTGGTACGCGGATTTTCGCCGATCGGCTATGAGAAGAGATCACACATCAGAGGTGCCCATGGAGACGCAAGGCACAAGATACCGAAGGAGACGCTCTCCCTCTACACATCGTAATCCCCACCGCGATTACAACGCCTCTGACTCCCCAAATGCGAGAAGAGCCCGGAGGGACCGATGAATCTCCTCTCGCCATATCGGTTGTAGCAGCTGTTTTACCACTCGCCGCTATGCCCAAGACGTTCTGTTTACAGTTACTTTTATGTTTTTTTTTGGTTTTTTCTTTTTCTTTTTCACTTTTATTCAACCCCTGTTCCCCGGTTGGAATATGTGATAAACTTTCATTTATGTTCTCACCCTGGACGATCTGACAAGTCTAGGGGTCATGTGTCTTTTTTAAAGCTCAAAATGCAGGGAAGCATCCCCTCCCCTCGGCTCTACAACAGCGGACTTACGTTTCACTAAAACTACACTCCCCAGAATGCATCCCGAGTAACTTCCGGATGAACGGACTGCCCAATGCTCACGAGTTCCGGATTACCCTCTACTGCCTGCTGAGCACGGAATCTCGCGAAGGGATATGACTGGAGCGGCGCCGGACATCACATGTTTCCTCTCCCCAGCTGTTGAGATCAAAGAGGAACGCGCAAAGGATAATTACGCCCTCTTCACTTGGAAAAAATCTCTCAAGAACTGCGCCCTGGAGAATCCATGTTCATCCCATGCTACAACCAGTGAACTGTATTCCGTACCAAACTGCTTCCCCCACAACAGGAACTGCTCCACATACAAGTACATTCTTCTACTCAGCGAGCAATGCTATTTTTAAGTGTGCATAGAAGATCAGACTCCTATATATGGTATGATATTGACCCTACATACAGTTAACAAACTCATATTATTATGTATCTCTCTACATCCAACAACACCTACTCTATTCTATCCGAGCTTCCCTGCACCCTTACCTGCCATTTCATATACTTGCATATGACTTTACCTTATAATCGCTCTTTCACACTTCCAGTATCTTAATCCACCTGACTAATGGCCTCCGCCACACCCATTCTTGCCCTTCGTAACGTATATCAGGGAAATCTCTCTAACGTATGTTTTGACTCATAACTGTTTAGGATTTTTTGTTTATCAGAGTTTGAGGCACCGTTCTGTGCCGTTATGATTTATGCGAAGTATTGTTAATATACTCCTTTCCGCTGTGTTACGCTTCCCGTATGTCAGGATCATTATATATGGCGACGAAAAGACACAGCTTATTACTACTAATACAGGCTTTTACATTTCCTATCACATTCGCGCAACACCTCCTAGAACTCCCATGAATATCTCTCGCACCCTCCACAATACATTGTATTAAAGGATCTGAGAGTGGCAGGTGTCTCATGATACATAGTACTTTCAATCCTTTAAACAGTCTCAAGTGACAGTTCACTTTCACCCCCCAAACAGTGGTGGATTTCTGAGCAATTCCGCACATTTGCGGGGTGCTCGGTATCTCTACTCTGTACCTTACCGATTCTCGAAGATCATCGAAGCAGGAGATAAATATCCTCCTTGCTTCATCGGTTATTTATTAGGGTTGTAATATCCAAACTACAGCTCAATACATTGAGAGCGAAACCCCTTTCCCCATCTCACCTTCGCCCCATCTTACCCTCAACCCCTCCATCCGTGTTTGTTTCTAATAGAAGCAGCGAATTTTACTAAACTGCTGACATGGCAGACTCTACTGTGCCAATTAACTTATGTTCCATCAACATACGTGGACTCAATACTCCCGAAAAAAGGTCTCAACTACTCTCTTCCTTGCAAAAATCAAAAACTCATATCGCACTGATCCAGGAAACACACTTTCGCACGGACGCAATACCTAAACTACTAGATAAAAACTTCCCGTCGGTTTATCATGCGTCTAATAACGAGGCGAAGTCGAAAGGAGTGTCCATTCTTATCTCAAAGAATTGTCCACTCAATGTCACAGACGTACAAAGAGTCCCTCATGGGAGGTATATCTTTCTGAAGGGCACCCTGCACAATAAACCCATCACCGTCGCAAACCTTTACGCACCAAATGCGGCACAAGTTACATTTTTTCGTCAAGCTCTCCAACAATTATTGACTTTCCATTCAGGCACTCTAATAGTTGGGGGAGACTTTAATATAGCCCTAAATCCTTCCTTAGACACATCTAACGGAAGGTCTGCTCTGACATACAAAGTCCTTTGTGCGATAAAGCTTCAATTTCAGGGGTTGTTACTCCATGACACCTGGCGGACTCTGCATCCAACGGAGAAGGACTTTACATTTTTCTCCACACCGCACTCCAAATACTCCAGATTAGACTACTTCTTCCTCTCACAAAATGACTTATCTCTTCTTTCCAAAGCGACTATTGAACCAATGGTCTTATCAGATCACAACCCCATCACGATCACCATACAGCTTCCCTCCACACAGACAGCACCCCGCATTTGGCGTCTTGACAGTTCGTTGCTCACAGACTCGGAAATAATGAGGTCCATATCACAAAATCTAACCCAATACTTTGCGGAAAACACGCAAGCTGACTCCTCACCCGAAGTAATTTGGGCTGCACATAAATGTGTAATAAGGGGTACTCTCATCTCCTTAGCGGCAAAAAGAAACAAACTTAAAAAAGAAAAAATAACGCAATTAACCAAACGTATTTATTCCCTAGAACAAAAACATAAAGCCTCTCTAGCCGAAGGGGTGTTAATAGAACTAACAGAGGCAAGAGAAGAGCTTTTGGCAGAACTACACAAAAATTTAAAGCGAAAATACGCACTGTCCCAAAAGTGCTTCTACGAATTTGGAAACAAATCTGGCAAGCTTTTAGCTAGAGCCCTACAAGCAAAAAAGGCCGCACATACTATCCACATGATCAAAGACACATCCGGAAAAGCATTCGTAAAATCAGAAGATATAGCCAACCAATTTGTCCATTATTTTTCTAAACTTTATAACTTGCCCACGTCTCACCTTTCTACCACCACGGAAAATCGCATGACAGCTATACAAGACTTCCTTCGACAATACTCCCCTACGCTTATCACAGCAGAGGATGCTGCCACTCTTGACTTACCAATATCACTAACAGAAACTTTAACTGCACTGAAACAATTAAAAACGGGAAAAAGCCCCGGCCCGGACGGTCTAACGGTCAACTACTACAAATCCTTCCCTGACATCCTTATTCCTCATCTAGTAAATGCCTTTAACAACCTTACACCATCCAGTATAGCAAACAAAGACATCCTTGAAGCACACGTCACCCTTATCCCCAAACCAGGTAAAGACGTGACCTCGGTTTCCAACTATTGCCCCATTTCCCTACTAAATGTAGACATCAAACTATACGCCAAAACCTTAGCCAATAGACTCTTACCTTTACTCCCAGGGCTGATATCCTTAGACCAAGTAGGTTTTGTCCCTGGACGGGAAGCCAGGGATAATACAATCAAAGCTTTAAATATTCATCATTGGCTCTCTAGTTCCTCGACGCACGGTTTCTTTCTATCGTTGGACGCTGAGAAGGCGTTCGACAGGATAGCCTGCTATTTTATGGCCGCTGCCCTTCACGCTGTTGGTATACCTCCACATTTTCTCCAAATGATCTTAGCGCTATATTCTAGTCCCACGGCCAAGGTCAAGGTAAATGGCCTCCTGTCGGACGCCTTCTCGATGTCCAACGGTACCAGACAGGGTTGCCCTTTATCCCCTTTAATTTTCGTCCTCACCTTGGAACCCCTTTTACGTAAGCTCAGAGAAAACCCAGACATCAAAGGCCTAAACATTCACCACAAACAATACAAGTTAGCTGCTTATGCGGATGACATTCTGCTCTTCCTCTCCGACCCAATTACGACTATCCCTAATCTGCTTAAAGAATTCGCTGTCTTTCAATCACTATCCAACTTAAAAATTAACTTCGCTAAATTCAAGGCCCTGAACATCTCCCTACCCGACACCTTGGTGGCACAATGCAAGCTCAATTTCCCCTTTAGCTGGGAAACACACAATATCACCTACTTAGGAATTAAAATTCCTAGAAAATTAACTGACCTTTACACAATGAACTTTCAACCACTACTACAGACATTACAGAGCGACCTACAAAAATGGCACGCAGGTCCATTTTCTTGGTTCGGGAGAACTGCGATTCTGAAAATGAACATTCTTCCTAGAATGCTCTACCTGTTCCAGGCTATCCCCATAAAGATTCCACTTGCCTTTTTCTCTTCATATAAAAGGATGTGTAGAACGTTTATATGGTCTTCTAAACCGCCCAGGATCGGTTGGACTAGGCTTACGTTGCCCAAATCCAGAGGTGGTTTGGGTGTACCAGACATTCAAAAATATCATTGGGCATGCCACCTGACTAGAATTGCAGACTGGCATCTCCATCAACAAAACAAAAGCTGGATACACCTGGAACAGGTATTCGTAAAAATCCCAATCCGTCACTTACCATGGATTAACCCTCAGAAAATACCGAAAGGGGTCCAATCACACCCTCTCATCGGAGCAACTCTATTGAACTTTAAGGCGGCGTGTAAACACATGCAACTATGCCCCTCACCTGGCCCCATGACACCTCTAGAAGACAACCCGGACTTTGAACCTGGTATCACTCTCCGCACACAAGCGGCAAACCTGCTAAGACCCCGACCCTTAATTCGGCAATTCTTTCTTGATGAACAACTTATGACACATCAAGCCATGTCCTCCAAATTCCCAGACCACCACATCCCTTTTTACAAATTCTTTCAAATTAGACACTTCATCCTAAACGGCACCCCCACGGCAAACATACTCAGAGACCTATCTCCACTTGAACACTTATGTAATAGTGAGGGGCCTCAGAGCCACTTGATCTCCAGTATGTACACTATGCTCTTTTCAACTCACCATATTAAGGAAGACAAACTGATTCGTGATTGGGAAACTGATCTACAGTTGGACCTGTCCTCTGAAGAATGGGAACACATATTCCAACACTTACACAAGGGATCGATTAACGTTTCCACGCAAGAAAACAAATACAAAATTTACACAAAATGGTACAGAACCCCAGATAAGATCCACAAATTTTACCAAACCATTCCCCCAACATGTTGGAGATGTAATGAAGCCAATGGCACATTTCTCCACATCTGGTGGTCATGCCCACTCATCCAACCCTTTTGGACTGCAATCCACAGACTAATTTCAAAGATCACGACTTATACACCTGATTTCACACCATCTCAATTCCTTTTACACCATACCTCCATCCCTCAATCACATTATAAAAAATCTCTTGTGCTCCATCTTATTAATGCGGCGAACCAATGTATCCCAGTACATTGGAGACAAAGTTCTGTCCCCTCGATCACAGAATGGACACAAAGAGTTAACAAAATGGCCGAAATGGAACAACTCATACACCAAGCCCACGACAACACAGCAAGTTACAACAAAATTTGGTCCTGTTGGTTACACTATGCTAATTCGCAAGCTATGCTCAATTCCCCCTCCGCCTTGCTCACAGTGACCTAACTCTCCACACATCAACATCTCACATAACATTTCTGTCCCCCACCCTCTTTCCCTCCCGTCTCCCCTCTAATCTCCTCCCCGACAACTACACCTCACGTATAACACCTTTGGTCCCTAAAAGCAAAATATACAACCTATATTGCTTGTCGACCTGAACACTCGACACACGAATAGTGCCACACTAAGTAAGAAATGTACTGCGTAATGATTCCCTTTAGTAAGGGCTCTCTCTCTTCTCAGCTTCTCGCTCTTAGAAATCACATGGGCCCTCTTTTTATTTCATTTCATGTCATTCCCTTCCCTCTCCACACTGCTCTCTTTAGTTTCAACTTTCCCGCAAAATTGAACACTACAGCATCCCCCCCCCCCCGGACACAGAAAGATCCCCTCTGGGGTGTCCGGAGATAAGGAACTACTGAGTTTAACGCGATAGCCGCAGACGGCGATACTTTCACGTTTTTGTAACATATTTCATTATAAACCTATCCCAGCAGAACTGCCTGTTAACATTCTGGAGACAACATTCTGACCAGACATTCTTGCCATACTGTATTGTCAAGCGCTACGCAAACCATTTGTACCCTATGTAGCCCTCTTCAAAAAACTTCTATGGACAAGAAGGGTATTGTTATTGTCATTGTTATTAGTACTTTACACCTGTTTTTGCTTCTTACGTCATGGCAACAGTTTACTTATATATGGACTAGTTGTATTTGATATGTGTTTTGCTGCATTAACTGCTGTATTCATGTCAAAACTCAATAAAATATCTTTGAAAAAAAAAACTTGCATATAAGCCTTTAAAATTAGCACTTTTGATTTTTCATGTTCGTGTCCCATAGGCTTTAACGGTGTTCGCGTGTTCGAACAAATTTTTTGTCTTTTCGCATATTCTGCTGCGAACCGAACCGGGGGGTGTTCGGCTCATCCCTAGTGCTGAGTGGCTTCCTGTTCCCAAACTGAAGCATTGTAAACACTTACTTAGTAAGTAAAACAAAGTTTACTGAGCTTCAGCTATGAATGAACACAGTGAGTGAGTGTGTTAACTATATTCATTTAGAAAAAGGAGCCGGCATATTTACTAGCCCCTTCTCCATCCTTCAAACATCCCTGCAGCAGCCGGGGTGAGAGGAGAGGAGGGGAGCAAGCAGAACTTTGAGGGGCGCAACACAGGGGGAAGCCCAGGCAGTAGGGGAAATCGGCACCACACAGAGTGATTAAGGTGTGCCCTGGCACACCTGGCATACCCCCTGCGCACGTCTATGCAGGGTAGTGATATAGCAACCACAGAGACTGGATAAGGTCTGCCAAATTACACCCTTGAAAGTAAAAAAACTATTTTACCAGATCCTGTTTGTTATTAAAGCAGACCTTTCCACCCATACACGCTGACCCCGAAACACATGCAAGTCATTTTAAAAATCAGTTATTTAACATTTTAATCACATGTACTTGAATTTTTCTTCAGGCCTGGCTATGTCACCTAGCTCACGGATGCCCCCTGGGAAGGCTATGCCACTTGTGCTTTCCAGGAAGCAATTGTATATACACTGCAAGATCTCATCTAACTTTTACATAATCTTGTGGGAGGTAAAAAAAAAACAAAAAAACATTGACTTTGCCACTACTATGCAAACATGTACAGAAAATTATTTCCATAGACTGTTTAGTGTGCAGGCACAGCATTTCTTGAGGGTTATTTTGGTTTTTATGTTATGTTAATAAAGCCTTTTTTTAAGGATGCTCAAACAGCAGCATTCATTTGTTGCTGACCATATGTCTTTTTTGCCTTTTTGTTCACAGCAGACCACAGCATTGTTTTAAAGTAATAGAAGTGCAAAAACTGTGTGCACTTAGGCTACCTTTTTTTTTTTTTTTCCCACATCAGCGAACGGTAGTTGGAGGGCTAAATCAGTTTGGTGTTCATTAACTGTCGCCTTCTCAAATTCACATCATAGTGGATTATTCATTTTCTCATTACCTTTTATACCATCTCAATAAGTAGAGAACTTTATTACATAACTTTACCACCGAGTCCCCTATCTCTCCAGCCTCATAAGCCCAACTATGCTAAGGCTTCATATCCGGTAGGGCCTATCTTTTTCTGAGTCAGATTGGAGAGAGAAGGGGCCAGTAAAAAAGAGAAGGAGAAACATAGAGGAATAAGAAAAGAAGGGTTTGTAAAAACGAACTTATGGGCTCCCCTTGCCCGTCGTCTACTGACTTAGCCGGCATTGTGCAAAAAATTACTTATACCCTAATCCACCCCCCACCCTCCCCCAATGTTTAACCTGTGTCCAACTAGATTATTTGTTTTGCTAAGAATATTCATATCCAAACCACTTTATTATAACACTCATTGCCTGCAAGGATTCCAATTGCCCATGTATCTATATTAAGCCCATCCCTCGGTCTGCTCCGTGCCGAGCCCGCTATTAGTGGCACTCCACCTTCTATATCCACATCTTCCACATGTTTTCGAATTCCTGAAGGTTGCCCCTCTTTATGTACTCCACTCTTTCCCTACCCAGGGTTTCGTTCATTGTAGAGATCCAGTCTTTCACGGTGGGGGGCTCCTTTGATTGCCATCTAAGTGTTATCATCTTTCTGGCTTGAAACAGGGCCCGCGTAACGGCTAGTGTAGTGCTCAGCCTTTCTCCCATCACTCTTCTATGCCCCAGAATACAAACTAAGGCCTCCTTTGCCACTGTAGTACCAAAAATATTTCCCAAGCTCCCAGTCACCTCCTCCCAGTACCTGAACAGCTTGGGGCACCTCCACACCATGTGGATGAGATCTCCCGTCCCCCGACACCTGGGGCAGTTGTCATTGGGCCTTCTCCCAAATTTGAAGTCTTTTAGGAGTATAGTAGGCTCTATTTAACAGCATCAAATGTGAGAGTCTCTGCGAAGGGGACACAGAAACTTGTGCTCTCAGCTCCAAGGTTCTCACCCATTGTTCCTGGGTCATTCCTCCCAAATCCTCTTCCCATTTAGCCTTTACCCCGTGGAGTGTCCCCCCGCTGTTGTCTGATTTACTTAGTTGGTCATAAATTCTTGATATTACCCCTCTAGTGGGAGTTATCTGAATTATACTCTGAAATAGAGGCATCTCTTCCCATCTCGGAGTCTGGGCTTTAAATTGCGCTTTAAGGGCATGTTCTAGCTGGAAGTATAGGAAGAAAAAACCCAGAGGCAGCTTAAACTCCCTAACCAATTCCGGAAATGTCTTTAACCTGGAGTCGTTGTATAATTGGCTTAGCCTTCTGATGCCAAGATTCTCCCACTCTCTGAATGTGCCTATTTTAAGGACTTCCTGCAAGTTGCGATTGTTCCAAATAGGAGAGTAGACTGTTAGGTCCTCATACCCCATCATTTTCTTGACTGTTTTCCAGAGTTTAATTGTCAATTTAATTGTTGGAAATTCGTCATGGAACATGTCCGCCTCTAGGGCTTCAATTATTGTATTACGTGGGGAACTTAACAATAGCAACTTGCCATTAGTGTTGGCTCCTTTCGGTATCCCACAGCCCAATAACTGCTGCAACTGAGTTGAAAAAAAATAGCGCTCGGGATGTGGGAGGGCAAGGCCCCCCTCCTGGGTGGGGAGCTGAAGCACTCGAAGACGAATCCTGGCTTGCTTCCCCTTCCTTATCAATTCCCTAAAGAGGCTATCAATTTTTTTAAACCACTTCTTGCCAATCCAGACTGAAGAGTTGTGCAGGACGTATAGCAATTGTGGCATCCATACCATTTTTATTAAACTACATCTTCCTGCAACTGATAAAGGCATGCGTCTCCAGATTCCTATTTTTTGTTTAAATTTTGTTAATAGGGGAATCAGGTTTTTACTAATATATAGGGTGGGGTCCTTCGTCAGAATGATTCCCAGATACTTCAGGGCTTCCACTATTGCCATCTGGGGTATACCACATGCTATTGTCTCATTTATGGGGTCTATCGGCAGGAACTCGGATTTCTCCCAGTTTATCTCTAGGCCAGAAAAGCTACCGAAGTCCTCCACTATCCTCATTGCTCCCGGTAGTGACTTTCTCGAGTCCCCCAGGAATAGCAGGATGTCATCCGCATACAGCGCGATTCTTTCCTCGCCCATTTTTCTCTGGAAGCCAGTTATCGCACGGCTTCCCCTTATGGAAATGGCCAAAGGTTCCATCGCCAATGCAAACAGCAGAGGAGAGAGTGGGCACCCCTGCCTCATCCCCCTCTCTAACTCGAACCAATCCGAGAATTCGTTATTAATTTTTAATCTTGCCTTAGGACGAGTATATAGCATTCTGATCCACCCTATAAAGCCAGGGCCGAACCCAAATTTCTCCAGCACGCGCCACATAAAGCCCCACTCCACGCTATCAAAGGCCTTGGATACATCAAGTGTCATTAACGCTCTCGAGCCCACATTCACCGTTGGGGTCTGTAAGTTCAAAAACGCTCTTCTAATATTCAAGCTCGTAGATCTATTAGCTATAAAGCCCGCCTCTTCCTCATGAATCAGTTTATGAATAACTCCATTCAATCTTGCTGCCAGCACTTTGGCCAGAATTTTTACATTGGTGCATAGGAGAGAGATTGGTCTATAAGCGGCCGCATCCAAGGGGTCTTTCCCTTCTTTCTGTAGTACGATGATAGTTGACTCTAGCATTGAGGCAGGCAACTGGCCCCCCTCAAGCGCCCCCCCCAAAAACTTTCAACAGTTCAGGGATCAACACTTCGCCATAGTATTTATAGGTCTCAATTGGAAGACCATCAGGCCCGGGTGACTTATGGGTTGCCATGCCCGCTACTGCTTGATGTAATTCTGCTATAGTTATTGGAGTGTCTAATATATCTCTTTCATCTTGTGATATGGTGGGGATAGCTAACCCCCCTAGGAAGTCCTCCATCTTGGCCTCCTTTCCCTTTTTCTAAGAGGAATACAGTTTTTTGTAGTAATCCCTGAAGGCTTGTACTATTTTTGAGGTGCTTGGTACTACCTCACCACTCTGCGATCTAATGGCGAGGACCGTGGATGGAGCTGCATTTGATTTTGCTAGCATAGCCAGTGTCCTTCCCATTCTCTCGCCCTCCACCATAGATTCCTGTCTTTGGAGTAAGCGCCTAGTTTCTGCTTTCTGTAAGACCACTAATTTATATACTTGTTGTTTCACTTGCCAAGTACTTTCCGTCTCCGGAGTTGGATTTCTAATAAAATTATTTTCGGCTTCAAGAGCGTCTCTCAGAGAACTCTCCTCCTCCCTTCCAGCCTCTTTATTGAATTTAGCCATCTGCTGTGTTAGGACCCCCCTAAAAAAAGCTTTGAGGGTGTCCCATAGCACCGTTCCCTGATTAATCTCAACAAACTCCCTTAGGGTGGGGAGAATCCCGTCCGACTTTTTAATAATTTCAAACCTATGCGGGCTTATACTCCAGCACTTCCGGGGTCTAGGCTCCACAAGATTTAGTATAGCTACCATGGGTGAGTGGTCTGAGATGCCTCTTGGCCAGTACGTTATTTTTTCTACCCTCTGGAGTGCCCTGTCATTTCCCAGGGCTAGATCTATCCTTGAGAGCGTGGAGTATGATGCAGAGCAGCAGGCGTATTGCAACACGCCTGGGTTCCGCACCCTACACAAATCTACTAGCCCCACTTCCTCCAAAAATAGGCTTAACCGGCTCCTCACTGAATCCTCTGAGCATTTTCGTAGTGGGAATCTATCCAACCCTTCATCTAAGACCTTGTTAAAGTCCCCCATCGCTACAATCGGTACCTCTTTTTTATCTAGCAGAAATTTGTTCAGTTTAAGCAGGACATCCAGATTAAAGGGCGGAGGAATGTATATATTTGCCACCACATACATGACACTATCAATGGAGCATAGTAGAAAGATATATATGCCCAGCTCATCTATACTGACCTGTCTGCAGGAGAACTTCACCCCAGCCTTCACCAAAAGACTCACCCCCCTACTAAAGGAGGAGTGGACCGCATGAAATTGGGTTTGAAATCTTTTCATCTGTAGCTGGTGAGTAGTTTCTTTGGTTAGGTGGGTTTCCTGCAGACAGACCAAATCTACCCCACATCTCTCCATCATAGAGAACACTGCCAATCTTTTAAGTGGTGTACCTAGGCCCCTGACATTCCAGGATCCTATTTTCAGGGTCTTAGCTAACATCTGAAGACTGAGAAATATCCTTTACCCCAACAAGTGCTATTATATATATCATGTTTCTCTAATAAAAAAAAAAAAAAAAAGAAAATTTATATACCCCTACACTCAAAATTAGTTTTTCCCCCTTGTGAATATTGTGTCAGTTTTATATCTGTACATAATGTGGACTCTAAACTACGTGCTCATCTTAGCTATATCAGCCTTACTTTGGACATAAATTTGCCACGGACAGTGCTTGTATGTACGTGTATTAAAAGCCAGAGACCTATAAGTGAAAGTCTGGATACCTCCAGATTAATTTCAAGTGATGTATATTCTCGAAAGTAGTATTTTTCCCCCCCACTAGCACCCCTCCCTCCTGCCCTCCCATCCCTACCCTTCCCTCCCCCCACTCCCCCACCTCTACCCTCCCCCCATCCCCCCCCTCTTCCCCGCCCACACCCACCTATCTAGGTGAACCCCCCGGGGGTTTATCATGACCGTTAACTCATCCACTACCACCACCCTTTTACACCAGTCTTCCCACTCACCTCCCCTCATGCAAACAGCTATGTGCCCCCACCCCCCCACCCCCCAATAAACACAAGCCATTAGCGGATGGCAGGTAGGGGTAAAATATTAAGGAACATGAACCACAAAAAAGAAAAGGAAAAAGTAGGAGTAAAACCCCTGTGCCTCCCCGTTCCCCATTATATCACCCTATTAACACACCGGCCTATCTCATCTTCCCTATCCCTCTATATGAGATTCGTAATTTGTTCTCTATTGTCTTCAAGCCACTTCTCAACCCCATCAGGAGAGTTGAAAAACAGAGTTTCCCCCAGGGCCGTAACCCGCAACCTTGCCGGGTAGAGAAGGGCGTATGGCAGTTTAAATTTTTGTAGATTGCGTTTTGCCTGAGTATACTCCGCTCTACGCCTCTGCAGATCCGGTGAAAAGTCAGAGTAAAACGAGATTTTTGCGCCTTTAAAGAAGACCTCTCCTGCCTCCCTGGTCTTCCGTAACAGAGCCACTTTATCCTTGTAGTTAAGAAATCTCAGGAAAAGGGGTCTGGGGTGGCCCCCCTCCGGCGGTGCCCTGAAGGGGATCCTGTGGGCTCTTACGATGGCAAACGAGGCCGAGAACGATTCTTCCCAAATAGCTCCCCCAGCCACTTCTCTAGGAACTCAATCGGATTGGCGCCCTCGCTTCTTTCAGGTATTCCTACCAGCCTCACGTTATCTCTTCTGCTCCTGTTCTCCATCTCATCTAGTTTAGAGGCTTGTTTGGATATCTGTTCCTTCAGCCATTCTATTTCTTTAATTATTGGGGACACATTATCTTCTAGTCCACTGACTCTTTCTTCCAAGGCTGTTGTTCTCTCTGCCGTTTTCTGTAGATCTTGTCTGACCAGTAGCAGGTCTGCTTTAACTCCTTTCATCTGTTCACAGAGTTCTTTAAGCGAGCCATTGCACACCCCTACTGCCATGAATACATCCGTTAAGGTTGGCTCTTTATCCAGTGGCAGGTTCGGGTCTCTTATTGACTCCATATTCACATTTATATTCTGTTCACTTGGCCCCGGACCTTTATTACTATGTATTTTAGAAGGCTGGGTGGCAGGCACACCCCCGGAGGGCTGTGAATAAGGCTGACCCTGGCTTTTCCTATCCGAAGCACCACCCTGCTGAGACTTCAGCTGTGCCCCCTTTTTTGGAGGTGTCAGAGCCGAGGCATGAGCAAATTGCTCCAATTTTGCTGCTGCTGATGCTGCTGCGGTATGTTGCGAGGTTTTCTCTTTAGATGAACGTAGGCTCTGCATCATTTGCTCTTATATGTATTCTCTTATGGCAACTGGTTAATTTCCGTCGGCGTCCAAAAAGCCCAAGAGTAGCTAAGGAGAGGAAGAAGGAAGGGGGAACCTATACACCTATCCGCTGATTGTACGGAGCGTACAAAAAAAAAAGAAAGAAAAAAAAAAAAGTGCTTTTTAAAAAGGAGTAATGTCCACAGCAAGACAGCTCTTTCCACCCTTATACACCCCCGCCGCCTCAGCAGCCAGTGCCACTCCCCCACCTAACTCCACCATAGAATGCAAGGACTATCCAAGGCGACTCACGTATACACCAGCAGTATACAACGGCTGGGGTGCACACAGCATATCTCACCACCGCCAAGCCTGCCGCCCCTGTAGCTACTGAAACAGACCAGAACCCTTTGCTTTTGCAAGAGCGTGGGTAATAGGTAGGAGGTAGCCCCACCTGAGGATGAGGGGACGGAGGGTTAATACGCAGCCCTGCTACTCCCAGACCCAGCCTAAACTCAGTGCAAGCAGTGGACGGTATTTTACTCTCAGTGTTATAACTTTTAACTCCCGAGTATTGTACCCCCAGACAGTCAGGCAGGTCCCTAACAATACCTAAGTATCCTGTGTTGTTTGCTTGTTGTTATTGCAGGAGTTATTGCAAGAATGTCATATTACCAGATGCTGAGCCGATCCAAAAAGGAAAAGATATCAGTGATTCCATGTCTCTTTAAACGGCCTCTGGCTTGCATATTAATGTCAATAACTGTACATTCATACTGTACATTCATACTATACCGCTCTAGAGGTCTTCAGCTCACTGGATTCATGCGGATAGGAGCTATTTTTCGTTGTCTCACACTAGAACATAGCAGAGTGTAGGAGGTGACGTCACGCCTGGGGGTTCCCTCGGCGTTCACAGCCTACCATGGAGTGGAGGAATCCAGGGGGGAAGTGATGAGACAAGGCTGGGGGGTCACCATCTACCCTTCCCACGCTCTAGCATTGCATCGTCCGTCCTGCAGCAAGCCTGCCTCTCCCGGCCAGCCGTCCGTGTGTTCGTAGGGGAGCGGGGGTGAGGTAGAGCACACAGCATCCTCACTCATGCTCACTCCATGCTGCGGCTCGGCACACACCCGCCCATCCGGTCACGCCCCCCACCAACTTTCCCCTCTTTCCCTCTTAATCTCCTGCACTTAGGCTACCTTACATTATATCACTTGCATTTACTGCACCCTCACCCCCTTCCCATCAACATAGTAAAATAACATTTAGGTATACACTACTTAGGCCTATTTTCCCTGACTAAAACTGTTATGCTGGCCTGTTTAACACGGCTCTAACATTTTCAGGCTTATGCCATGTACACATGATCGGACATTGATCGGACATTCAGACAACAAAATCCATGGATTTTTTCCGACGGATGTTGGCTCAAACTTGTTTTGCATACACACGGTCGCACAAAGTTGTCGGAATTTCCTATCGCCAAGAACGCGGTCACGTACACCACATACGACGAGACTAGAAAAGGGCAGTTCTGAACCAAGCGCAGCACCCTTTGGGCTCCTTTTGCTAATCTCGTGTTAGTAAAAGTTTGGTGAGAGACGATTCGTGCTTTTTCAGACTCGTGGTTTTCAGATAGTTTTTCTGCTGTTCAGTTTGTGCTTGTGGGTTTGTATCTGGTCTTCAGTGCGTGCAGTGAGTTCGTATTTGATTATTCAGTGCGTTCTTGTCCGCTCGTTGCTGTTTTTCAGGTCGCTCTTCACAGGCCTTGCTGTTCTTCAGTGTGTTCTGTTACTCCGTTCTGAGCAGCCGACCGTTTTCTAGCCATGTTGCGTACACGTACTCCTCGTAGAGTTGGTGCTGTGCGGGGGCTTGGTGTTGGGGTCCTTACCTTGACACAAGTCCAGTCCATGAACAGGTTGGGGAGGAGTTCATGGACCAAGAATTGGTTGCTCCAGCGTGACCAGTTCTGTCACATGCCTTTGCTCTGTGAGATCTGTGAGAATAATCCTGATGATTTTAAGAACTTCCTCCGGATGACGGACCCCGTATTTCACTGTTTGTTGGCTTTGCTGACCCCCTATATCAGCCTGCAGGACTTGAAGTTCTTGACAGGCATCTCCCCCCAGGCTCTGGGGATCATTATCTCAGAGACATGTTCTGCCATCATCCAGGTCCTGCAGAAGGAGTATATTAAGGTAAGATTTTTTGGCCTTTAACATCACATTTTATTGTATATAATGTTTGTTAATATATTGTATTTCTTTCCTCATTCCATAATTACCATGATTGTAATATGCAGTGAATGTCCCCTTTGTCCTCATGCATGCTGGCCTTGTTTAAAAAATGTTTTTGGCCTTCATACATATTTGCCTTCACTTACCTCCCCAGTATGCTCTCCTGGCCCTATATTCACCTCATGTGGTCACTTAATAATGTATTTTGTCAGCTCCATAGTAGTGCTTTACCCCAAACACCCCCTAAAATGTGTAAAAATGTGATTTGTGCTTTAAATTCAGGCAGAGTGGCAGAGGCTTTTTTTGTGTCCCAAAATCATTTGAAACCCTCCCTACCCCCAACTGCTAACTCAGCTGATACCAATCCTCTATCTGCTGACTTTGCCAAACCCATACACACTATACCCACCTCTTTAGTGGTCAGATTTATGGATGAATTCCCCAAAGCATGTAGTGCAAGGGCCTGCCTGAATACTTTCAAATGGTACTGTTTAAAGTTTTTGTATCCTATTATTATCTTGATAGGTAATAGCAGAATGTAAAAATGTGCTAAAATGTGTACAGTGTGTATTTATCTCTTTGTATTATGACACTTCTTACCTGTCCAGTGGGCTGCCAATAGTGTAAAGTAAGGAGGGGCTGGCCAAAGTAATACACATTATTTCTCAATGAAGTGGAGGGGTTTACCCATCCAAAACATCTCCCCCCCCATAAAATTTTACAAATGGGCCATGGGGGGGGTGAGGAGGAATCTGATAGGTGGACCTTATACCTTTGTCTTTAAATACTCCCTATAATAAATGTTATACTTATGTTGGCCAAGAATGTTTGTGTCTAATCTGCTTTCCCTGTTTATGTGCAAAATGATTAATTTATTTTTCTTGTTTGACTCCACAGTTTCCTTCCAACCCACAGGAATGACAGACTGTGGCCTCCCACTTTGCCCAGCGGTGGGACTTTCCTAACTGCGAAGGGGCAATTGATGGGAAACACGTCCACATCGTCCCACCACCCAACTCGGGGTCATACTATTATAATTATAAGGGGTTCAATAGTATTGTGATGTTGGCAGTGGTGTCGGCTACTTATGAGTTCCCGCATGTGTACGTGGGAAAGAATGGCTGGATGTCAGATGGTGGAGTCATCGCCACCTCCAGAAGACGATGCTGAAGGATTCCCATTCATCTTCGTTGCTGATGAAGCGCTTGCGCTTCATCAGCAACTTTGCGCTTCATTGCACTTTGTGGGTAGGGGGGCCATCAATATGCCAGACAATGTCTGATACATTTTTAAAATAAAAAAATAATTTTAACTACTAAAATCTTCGGTGACATTTACTGCTTGTGTTTCTTTTAGCTGACCCTGACAGAAATGTGGGGAGTCCTGAAAATGTTGTGATTGTGTAACCTTAAAAAGCACTGTTGGGTGTTATTTACTAAAGGAAAATACACTTTGCTCTACAAGTGCACTTGAGCCTGCATTGAAACTGCACTTGTAGTGCAAAGTGGATGCTGATGAAGCGTTAGCGCTGGGGGACCATCTTATGCGGCCATTCCCGATGAGGACCCTGCACTGAAACTGCACTTGTAGTGCAAAGTGGTTGCTGATGAAGCGTTTGCGCTGGGGGACCATCTTATGCGGCCATTCCCGATGAGGACCCTCACCCCGGACCAGAGGGCTTTTAATTACCGGCTGGCCAGAGCCAGAAGAGTGGTGGAGAACACATTTGGAATCATGGCCAGCCGGTTCCGCTTATTTCTTACACCCATACACATGACGGAGTATAAACCGAATCATATCATCCTGGCATGCTGTGTTTTCCACAACTTTTTAAGGTGAAATTCTGCCAACTATGCTGCCTCAGTTGGGCCTGAGGCCGGAATTCAAGTAAGTGAACCAACCCTGACGGCGCTTGAAAGTGGCCGTCCTGGCTTACCCCCTTGAGTGCCCGCGAGGTCCGTCTTAGATACCTAGATTACTTTGCGGGTAGGGGGGCCATCAATATGCCAGACAATGTCTGATACATTTTTAAAATGAAAAAATAATTTTAACTACTAAAATCTTCGGTGACATTTACTGCTTGTGTTTCTTTTAACTGACCCTGACAGAAATGTGGGGAGTCCTGAAAATGTTGTGATTGTGTAACCTTAAAAAGCACTGTTGAGTGTTATTTACTAAAGGAAAACACACTTTGCTCTACAAGTACACTTGAGCCTGCACTGAAACTGCACTTGTAGTGCAAAGTGGATTTGCCCTTAGGAAATAACCCCCATTGTCACTGAAAACACCAATTTTACCTTAACAAAATTTTAGGAGCATTGAAACAATAATCCACACATTCTTGATTATCAATCTTTTTAATACCAGCACAATCACATGTGCATTTCTAAAAGGTTTTTAAAACAAACCACCATGTTTGTTGTATAACAATTTTTTCGGTAACATTAATAAATATTGAAATGTCCATTTAAGGTAAAACAGGCATGTTTCAAACAAACAAGAAATACACAAATATGGAACTTACAAAGTTCAACTTTTGTAGAAATTGAAGGCAATATCAGACATGAGTATTTAGAAACTGTGTTTGATATAGCGTTCAGATGGGGTGAAGTCACCCCTGGAAAAGCCAAATTTTGAAGATGCACACAAATTGCCGAATGTCAACATGTGCTAGCTGCCATCATGGGGGATCAAGGGATGTGTTTTGGGGGTGAAACCCCTTCCTCTCAGCTACTTTATTATTGAGGAAGGGGTTGCACCCACAAAACGCGTCCATTGATCTCCCGTGATGGCAGATAGCACATGTTGACACACTGTGCATCTTCAAAATTTGGCTTATCGAGAATATGTCAAAAAAGGTGCAAAAAATTTCTATTCAAAAAACAAAAAAAAGGCAGGGATTTGGAGGTGTTTTAAACTCTCCCTAAAACATCAATGATGTTCTTCATTTTGTTTTTAACATCGTTGATGTTTTTCTGGATGTTTTCCAAGTCTCTATTACACCCCATGATCTCCCCGATCAGGATCTGGGCACTCTCACTGGTGAAATGACCTGGATCCACAACATCACGATCACCTAAAAATAGAGAAACCAAAACACACCATGTATTATAAATATGCCGGCATCCATCTCTTACCTGAGCCTGTGGTCGCAGACACTCACCTGTTGTGGTGACTATTTCCACCACGTCTCCTTCCTCCTCCTCCTCTGCTTGGCTTTGGGGGATTACACCTTCCTCATGAGGTGGGGGATCTGTGGTCTCCTCGGATCAGTGGTGTCCTCTGAATCTTTTCTCCCCTATGTAAAAAAAAAATAGGTATGCTTAGCACACAGATATTTTATGACAGAAATAGGAATATGAAACATTGGTTGGAAGTGGGGTACAATTGTCTATTTTGGCAGAGTTCCAAGATGAAGAAATATTGTTTTCCTTTGACAAGCTTGAATACTTACCTGTTTTGTACAAGCTTCACAGATGGAGACACCCCTATAGTATACACTGGAGCACCTGTGTGGGCCCCCTAATAAAAAGGGTGTTCTGGTGTCCCACACTAGTGCTCCAGCGTCCTGATGTGTAAACAGCTGCTGAGTGTCCTCTCCTTACACAGAATCTAGTTTGCATTACATTCTAGTTACAAACCCATCTAGACAACAAAATTATTTTAAGAGAAGTAGGCTAGAAAAAATATATTCAAATGCATATGGCCAAAACAATGGTGTTTTATAGGCTGAACGAACAATGTTTCATACGAACGAACAATGTGCCCATGAACATGAAAGTTGCCATTTTAAACTGTACAACAGTATAAAGAAAAGCACATGGAGCAGCACGAACGTAATAAAAATAAAGAATAGGAACACAGCACAACTACTTACTTTTTTGCAGCACTCTCCTGATCCTTCTGTACTGATCATGCTCCCTTAATTTGAGGTCCGACCACCGCTTCCTGAGCTGATCCTTGGATCGTCATACCCCGAAATTCTTCTGCAGATTCTTGACTACTTTCGCCATGATCTTGGCCTTTCTAACATTGGGGTTGGGGTAAGGTCCATACTTCCCGTCATAGTCGGCCCTCTTCATTATGTCGACCATCTCCAACATCTCCCCAAAGGACATATTTGAGGCCTTAAATCATTTCTTCCAGGATCGGGACGTTTCTGGCTCTGGGCTTTCCTCCTCCTCCTCCTCGTTGCTGTAATTAGCACGCACCTGCTGTGTCTCCGCCATGTGCTCTTCCCCCACTGCGCCGAACGAAAAGGGGCGGGAAATAGACTAGAAAGAACGTCAAGGGGTGGGCGGAGTTTCACGCATGCGCAGTGTATATAAAGCGTAACACGTGTGCGTAGTACGCACGATCTGTGAGCGGAGGAAGGAGTATCGGAGGCGCCGATCGTGATAATGAAGGTAAGATTTAAATTTTGGCCTATACTGTTTCTAGATTGAGGCCTGTATTTAGACAAGTTTATAAGACTTTAGGCTGACATTAGGGTTTGTCTGGTGTCTTGCAGTGAAAATGGATCTAGTCAATGATCAGGACTTTATGCCAATCTTCATAGATATGTTCAGGGAGCTGCCTTGTCTGTGGCAGGTAAACCACCCCGAATATAAGAACCAAACAAAGAGGAAGGCAGTGCTGGATAATTTGCTGCAATTTGTGAAGCCGGTGATCCCCACGGCAGACATCACTTATTTGAAGATCCTAATTGGTGGCCCGAGGAGCACATATCTAAGGGAGCACAAGAAGGTCCAGGATTCCCACAGATCAGGAGCTGCAGATGACATTTATGTCCCCCGGCTGGGGTACTATGACAGGCTGCATTTTCCGTCAGGTCAGACTGAACCCAGGCCAGCACTCTCCACTCTTCCTTCCATGCTTCCTTCCCCCCCAGCTGAGGCTTCTTATGTCCAACCTGGGCCTTCCAGGCAGCAACATGTGGAGGAGCCCAGCTTGAGCCAGGTATAGCATCCTTCAAAATATTTATGGTTGTCCAATCAATGATCTTAAATAGATGTTAGTTTGGAGTACTAATTTATGATTGTGATTGATGAACCAAAAACTAAAACCATGTCCCTTTTTCATACACAGGGAAGTCTCAGCCAGGAGGAGGCCGGGCCAAGCAGGCTGCCCGATACCAAGGTCCCTACCCTCTGCCTTCAAAGAAAAAGCGGCAAGAAGAGGAATAACCTGGAGGAGGCTGCAATAGGCCTATTTTGGCAGGCTACTGAGGCCCTCAGAACACCCCACAGTGTGGAAGATGATTTTGCAGAGCTAACTGCATGCAAAATGATGCAGATGGAGGAGGGCCAACAACTCTTATGCGATATAACTCACATGTGAAACCCACATTTGTCAGCTCACCCATGGTCCTACTCCTCCTCCTCCTCCAGGTCCTCCTCCTCCTCCTCCTCCAGGTCCTACTCCTCCTCCTGCCACCAGAGCCACAGCCGGGAAGGAAGCATCTAAGGAAGACCAGAGAGTGATGGCCCTGGGTTCAGTCTGGTCTGGCAAAAGATGCAGCCTCTTGTATGACCACAGACTGGGAACATACATGTCATCTGCTGCTTTCATGATCTCTGGGACTTCTATACCAGACTGCACTCCCTTAGATATGTACTCCTTAGGCCACCAATTTTGCTGTAAAATAATTGATGTCTGCCCTGGGGGTCAAAGGCTTCGCCAATTTCTGCTGTTTCTCCAGCGTTGCCTCCCTCTTTGTTTGGTTCTGAGCCCTTAATAAAGGATTTTTTGTTTCTATTATACTTGCCTATGTGTGTTTTCCTTCAAAAAGGACAATTTGTTTGTGAGGAGGCTGGTACATTTCAAAACTACAATGTGAAATTAACAAGAGACACCAACACCAAGCAATCTCCTTGAGATTAAATAATACAAGATAATAATGGTGTTGTGGTAACTTGACACACAAAACACACCCAATAACATTCTGGAGAAAAAAAAAAAAAAAACACGATCAGGCTTGAAAAAAATACAAACCCCCAAAAAAACCATATATCATTTTTGACAGATGTGACAAATCAAAATATATTGATGAAATCATGATAAATAATAAAGAAAGAAGTTTTGTGAGAAGTCTGTGTGAATAGCAGCAGCAAAACTACTTAATTCTTCTAGCATTATAAAGAAGAAGAGAGTGCGCTGCATTAAACAATTTTAAACATTGCAGCCTGACGAAAGTGCTATATCCATTCTGAACACTAATTTTACCAGACCGAGCTGTTCCGTCTCGGAATTTCTTCTGAGCATGGCACTTTGTGCGTCGGAATTGTCCACACACGGTCGGAATTGACGTGATCGGATTTTGTTGTCGGAAAATTTTATAGCCTGCTCTCAAACTTTGTGTTTCGGAAAATCCGATGGAAAATGTCCGATGGAGTCCACACACGGTCGGAATTTCCGACCACACGCTCCGATCGCACATTTTCCGTCGGAAAATCCGGCCGTGTGTACAGGGCATTACACTCTCAATTCATTATAAGTATAAAAAGTATAAAAAAAATGTTTGTGCTTTGTGTCTCTAGTATATTTTGGCAAATCTTACCCCCTTTAAAAGTTAAAAATGTTTTTTAAAAAAACAATAAACATGTTATACTTATGTAGCACCCTGCTATGTAGGTGCTAGAAGAGAGTATAGTTTTTGGGTCTCTCTGCTTACCAGGAAGGCTGTCAGGTAAATTTAGATGCTCTCTGTCTACCAGGGAGCAGGGATCTGCTGCAGGTGCTGCTCATGTCTGAATGTTTCACACTGGTCCACTGGTCCAATAGGATGAGGCATATTGGTGGGAGGAAACCTGACAAATGAGCACAGGCATAATTACAGCCCTGGCCATTGGCAGAGGAAAGTGCCTCAGTGCTAGGGATGAGATTAGTGTTCGAATTGAGCGCATGTTCGACTCGAATTACGAACGGTATGGGCCGTTTGCACCAAATTCGAGTGGAGCGTCACGGCCCATAATTCACTGCGGCATCGCCGTGCATTGCTGGCTGATGATTGGCCAAGCATGCACTATGACCCACATGCTTAGCCAATCACAGTGCCGTCTGTACAGAGGGCCGTAATTGGCCCAAGCCATGGTGGCTTTGGCCAATTTTGGCTCAGGGGTTTAGTACACGCCCCACACTATATAAGACCACATGGAGATAGACAGAGAGACAGTGTCATTTGATTTAAGTTAGATAGAGTAGGCAGGCGAGTCAGTTGGCTGCACTTACAGTGTATTGTGTATATATATATATATACATACTAGGTGTTGTGTATATATATATATATATATATATATATATATATATATATATATATATATATATACACTGTATTCAGTTTAGCTAGATCCGTTCCTGTTATTCTCTTCCTACTACTAACAGGCAGGCAGTATTTACAGCTACCTGAAGAAAATTGCTGGTGTTCTTCTGATCTTCTGATCCTATTAGTCCTATTAGCTACAGTATTTACAGTTATTGTAGTGCGTCCTCTGCACAGTGTGCACCTAAAGCTACCTGAAGAAAATTGCTGGTGTTCTTCTGATCCTATTAGTCCTATTAGCTACAGTATTTACAGTTAGTGTAGTGCGTCCTCTGCACAGTGTGCACATAAAGCTACCTGAAGAAAATTAGCGGTGTTCTTCTGATCCTATTAGTACAGTACCACAGGCAGCTGTAGTATTTACAAGTTAGTGTAGTGCATCCTCTGCACAGTGTGCACCTAAAGCTACCTGAAGAAAATTAGTGGTGTTCTTCTGATCCTATTATTACAGTACCGCAGTCAGCTGCAGTATTTACAAGTTAGTGTAGTGCGTCCTCTGCACAGAGTGCACCTAAAGCTACCTGAAGAAAATTAGTGGTGTTCTTCTGATCCTATTAGTACAGTACTGCAGACAGCTGCAGTATTTACAAGTTAGTTTAGTGCGTTCTCTGCACAGTGTGCACCTAAAGCTACCTGAAAAAAATTTGTGGTGTTCTTCTGATCCTATTAGTACAGTACCGCAGGCAGCTGCAGTATTTACAAGTTAGTGTAGTCCTCTGCACAGTGTGCACCTAAAGCTAACTGAAGAAAATTAGTGGTGTACTTCTGATCCTATTAGTAAAGTACCACAGGCAGCTGTAGTATTTACAAGTTAGTGTAGTGTGTCCTCTGCACAGTGTGCACCTAAAGCTACCTGAAGAAAATAATTGGTGTTCTTCTAATTCTATTAATACAGTACCGCAGGCAGCTGCAGTATTTACAAGTTATTGTAGTGCAGCCTCTGCACAGTGTGCAGCTAAAGCTACCTGAAGAAAATAAGTGGTGTTCTTCTGATCCTATTAGTACAGTACCGCAGGCAGCTGCAGTATTTACAAGTTTGTTTAGTGCGTCCTCTGCACAGTGTGTAGCTTGGAAGGGGATGAAATAAAACCATCTAAAAAGAGAATGGTGCATCAAAATTGGCCCAACTCATGTTTTGTGGTTTCTTACCACATCACAAAAACTAAATAATTTCCAAGCTCAACTTACCAACCAGCCTGCGACCAACCGAATTAACCTAACAGTATGCGTTAAAAACAGGGGTTTTTATTGCATACTGTTAGACAGGTTAATTTGGTCGGTCGCAGGCTGGTTGATAAGTTGAGCTTGGAAATTCTTTGGTTTTTGACATGCGTTTGCCCTTCCAGTGCTTCTTGCTGTGAAGACCAGTTATTGGTGGGAGCAGAGACCTTTTTTGTATTGTTAACATATTGGTCAGGCAACAAACTGACATCTTTGCTGCCATTGTGCAATGTGCTGGGTGTTTTCAATGTGTTTCTGCGCCTTTAAGGAGGGTTGGGTTCCCTCCAGTCATCTGCCCTTCATCTATCCATTAGAATACATGTGCTCCCACTGTGGAGACTTTTCAAAGTTAGAGCTAGGGTCTGCAGGATACAGGGTGCCTTGCCATGGCCTGCATCTTACGCATGTATTTGCAAATGTGTGCAACGAAACCCCTGTTTTTACGGCATTCTGTTAGACAGGTTAATTTGGTTAGTCGCAGGCTGGTTGGTAAGTTGAGCTTGGAAATTCTTTGGTTTTTTTCACATCCAGTGCTCCTTGCTGTGAAGACCAGTTATAGGTGGGGCAGTGATCTTTTTTTGTATTCTTACCACATCATCAGGGGAGAGTGCACCAATGTCTGTAAAAAAGCATAAACGATATGGTCCAAAGTTACACCCAAACACAAGGGAGAATATATATGTAAAGGAGGGGAGAAATGAACTCATCCCACTAAGTACTTGCATGTCAATTAAGTCTAGACCATGTGAACATGAAAACTGGTGGCTGCTTGAAATGTTCATCCCAGGAGTTGAGGAAGGGCCCGCAGGAAAGCCGGACACACACAATGATCGCCAGAGAAAAGGAAACAAGTGGTCAAAAAGAAAACCATTTGGGCTCCAATGCTGTACAAGTGAATAAATCAGGTAGACTATAAATATATGAAGGTGTATTATATCATTGAAAAGTATTGAACAGTAAATGGAGCCCAACATCAAGAAAAAGGATACAAATGAAGTGTGGAAATAGTGAAAAAAAGGGGGCATACCTGCTCAGGGTGAAAGGAAGAGTGCAGAGAATATAGGAAAAATGATGGACAGCCAATACTATCTTCAATCAAACACTGAAAAGCATAGACAGAAAGCCCAGCCAGGTGATTACCTAAAGCTGTGACAGAGAACCATGATCCACAGATCTGTGTAGTATGTTGCTGAAGGTGCTACCAAGAGAGCTAGCAGAGTGAAATGGGGATCCTTATGTGCTCAGCATGACCAAATGGTCTGCTCCCAGCGTCACGCTGGCACAGCAAAAAAAGGGGGAAGGCCTTCCTGCCAGAGCGACTGAAGCCACCCATGACAGTAAGACACATCTCCCCATGTGCTGGCCACGATTGAAATCTGACTTACGCCAGCAACAGGATGCCTAGAGAGGGTGCTGTGTGCATGGCGCAGGGAGGCGTGTTGCCAATGTGCAGTGGGTTGGCCCACCCAATCCCCCACATCAACCAAAGGTGGATGGGAGGGAAGAGGGAGGGCCCCCAATGCGCCTCGCAGCTTCCAGATAATGAACACAGACCAGCCCACCAGAAAGGGATCACAAAGTTCAGACAGACATAACCATATATAAAAAGTTGTGATACGGTGGTAGGTTATGGTAGTACCAAGAAATATACAGTTACATTTTAAAAAAATGTGTTTTTTCACTATTTTGGGCCAGATAATAGAAAAAAATCTTGAGATATCCATAAATATTTACCACCAAATGAAAGCCCAATTTGTCCTGAAAAAAACAAAGTATGATCCACCTGGATGCAAAAAGTAGTGATGGTATTTACTAACATGTCAAAGTTGCAAAATTGTGCGTAGGCATTAAGATTTGTTTTACCCTTAGGCGCGAAGGGGTTAAAGAGAGTTATTGGCTTGTATATAGAATTTTAATGTTATTAAAATTATAATTGTAGAGCTATCTAAGAAAAGCTATGCAGAGCTGTACTTTTTTCTTGCATCAAGCTTTCTCTTGAAACAGTTAAAAAGCACTTATTGGCATCTATTAGGTAAGCCGTAAAATTCCTCTGTGTTTTAATTTTTCATGGTTATTTTTGGCTGTCTCATGCTCAATTTGACCTAAGCCTCGTACGCACAATCGGATTTTTTGACGGAAATTTGTTTGATGGCAGGCTGTTGGCAGAAAATCCGACCGTTTGTACGCTCCATCGGACAATTGTTTGATTTTCCATGGACAAATGTTGGTTGCAGGCTTTAAAATTTTCCGCGGACAACGGTCTGTTGTCGGATTTTCCGAGCATGTGTACACAAGTCCATCTGACAAAAGTCCAAAGTACAAACACGCATGCTCTGAAGCAAGGATGAGCCAGAAGCGGTCGGTCTTGTAAACTAGCGTTTATAATGGAAAATTAACATTAGTGACGCAGAAAATTATGAAATGTCGAAATGCAGTGCACATTCTCTTCTTCTTTAATGGGATAATAATGAAGCTGCTTTGCTGGTGATACTGATGGAGTTCTGTCAAATGTATTTTAAAAGGCTTTTATTTTCTAGTAATCAAGAATATTATTATGCTTGTTTTAGTTTTTTTGGGCACGTTATCACAACACCATTATCCCGTAGTTTTTAAGATCAAAGATACAACTATGTTGATGTCCCTTGTTAATTTTACCTTGTATTTTTTTAAATGTAACTGACTACTCCTAAACTGTCATTTGAAGTAAAACACATAGCCAAGTATTATTATCGAATTGGATAGATAGGATAGATTGATAGCAGCGCAGCCATTGGCTCGCGCTGCTGTCAATCACATCCAATGACGTGGCCACCGGAGGGGCGGGACCGAGTCATACACTCTGTGTCTATGGACGCAGCGTGTATGACAGGGAGCACACCCGCAAGCTAACCCCCTCGGGATAGAGCTTCCCAGGGGGGGGGTTAGCTATTGTGGGGAGGAGCCGAGACAGCCACCAAAGGACCCCAGAACAGAAGGATCAGGGCCACTCTGTGCAAAACGTACCGCACAGTGGAGGTAAGTATAACATGTTTGTTATTTTTTTTTTTTTTTAAATCCCTTACAACCCCTTTAACAAAAAAGTACATTCTATGCATCCAAAAATATAGAAAATATACCAAATAAAATCATTATTCAACCAAAAAAATAAAATAAAAGCCTCATGCATGTGTCCTGCTTCTTAATATAGGAGGTCAACAATGCCAAGAGTTGGTGAAAGCAGGGGTCCGTCATCTGGAGATAATTCCGAAAATCATCCGGATTATTCTCCTGGAGCTCCCGCAGCAATGGCATATGACATAATTGGTCACGATTAATAAAGCAACCAATTTTTGGTCCAAGAAACCCTCCTCCTCCTGTTCCTGGACTGGACTTGGGTCAAAGCAATAAATCCAGGGCCAATAATAAATAAAATGTTATCTCCTCCGATTATGCAACATGTCTGGTTGATGAACGGCCGTTCAGAAATGAACTGAAAAGCATGAAATGACAAGCACGAAATGAAAAGCAAGAAATGAAAAGCGCAAATCAACATTCACCAAACTTCTACTAACACGAAATTAGCAGAAGGAGCCCAAAGGGTGGTGCCTGACAATTGAACTTCCTCTTTATCGGCTCATAGTATGTCTAATACGTCACTACGTTCGTGTTTTTTGGCAGGCAATTGTGTGCCGTTTGCATGCAAGACAAATTTTTGGCCAACACCCTTTGGACAAAAGTCTGAGGCTTTGTCTGAGGAAAATCCAATCGTGTACGAGGCTCTAGTCTCCTTACCTGTACTTTGATCTCTAGTATAGAAATTCTTATAATGCTTATTTCAAAACATATCAAAATGTGTAACTAATATAACTGCATGATGAGCATGTTTTACATGTTTACTTACATAAAGCATAAGGTTGCTGCATCTTGTAGGCATTCTTGTAGAATAATGTTTTATTTTGATTGTAGTCAAGTATTTCTGTGTAAAACGTGTTAGCATTCCATTCCCAGACATTTTATGCAGCTGATTTCTCTAGGAGAATTTAACCACTTCAGCCCCGGAAGGATTTACCCCCTTCCTGACCAGAGCACTTTTTACAATTCGGCACTGCGTCGCTTTAACTGCTAATTGCGCGGTCATGCAATGCTGTACCCAAACGAAATTTGCGTCCTTTTCTTCCCACAAATAGAGCTTTCTTTTGATGGTATTTGATCACCTCTGCCGTTTTTATTTTTTGCGCTATACACGGAAAAAGACCGAAAATTTTGAAAAAAAATGATATTTTCTACTTTTTGTTCTAAAAAAAATCCAATAAACTCAATTTTAGTCATACATTTAGGCCAAAATGTATTCGGCCACATGTCTTTGGTAAAAAAAATGTCAATAAGTGTATATTTATTGGTTTGCGCAAAAGTTATAGCGTCTACAAACTAGGGTACATTTTCTGGAATTTACACAGCCTTTAATTTATGACTGCCTATGTCGATTCTTGAGGTGCTAAAATGGCAGGGCAGTACAAAACCCCCACAAATGACCCCATTTTGGAAAGTAGACACCCCAAGGAATTTGCTGAGAGGCATGTTGAGCCCATTGAATATTCATTTTTTTTGTCCCAAGTGATTGAATAATGACAAAAAAAAAAAAAAATTACAAAAAGTTGTCACTAAATGATATATTGCTCACACAGGCCATGGGCATATGTGGAATTGCACCCCAAAATACATTTAGCTGCTTCTCCTGAGTACGGGGATACCACATGTGTGGGACTTTTTGGGAGCCTAGCCGCGTACGGGGCCCCGAAAACCAAGCACCGCCTTCAGGATTTCTAAGGGCGTACATTTTTGATTTTACTCCTCACTACCTATCACGGTTTTGAAGGCCATAAAATGCCCAGATGACATAAACCCCCCCCAAATGACTCCATTTTGGAAAGTAGACACCCCAAGCTATTTGCTTTGAGGCATGTTGAGTCCATGGAATGTTTTATATTTTGACACAAGTTGCGGGAAAGTGACAATTTTTTTTTTTTTTTTTTGCACAAAGTTGTCACTAAATGATATATTGCTCACACAGGCCATGGGCATATGTGGAATTGCACCCCAAAATACATTTAGCTGCTTCTCCTGAGTATGGGGATACCACATGTGTGGGACTTTTTAGGAGCCTAGCCGCGTACGGGACCCCGAAAACCAAGCACCGCCTTCAGGATTTCTAAGGGCATACATTTTTGATTTTACTCCTCACTGCCTATCACAGTTTCGGAGGCCATGGAATGCCCAGGTGGCACAAACCCCCCCCAAATGACCCCATTTTGGAAAGTAGACACCCCAAGCTATTTGCTGAGAGGCATGGTGAGTATTTTGCAGCTCTCATTTGTTTTTGAAAATAAAGAAAGACGAGAAAAAAAAATTTTTTTTTTCTTTTTTCAATTTTCAAAACTTTGTGACAAAAAGTGAGGTCTGCAAAATACTCACTATACCTCTCATCAAATAGCTTGGGGTGTCTACTTTCCAAAATGGGGTCATTTGGGGGGTTTTTTTGCCACCTGGGCATTCCATGGCCCCCGAAACTGTGATAGGCGGTGAAGAGTGAAATCAAAAATTTACGGCCTTAGAAAGCCTGAAGGCGGTGCTTGGTTTTTGGGGTCCCGTACGCGGCTAGGCTCCCAAAAAGTCTCACACATGTGGTATCCCCGTACTCAGGAGAAGCAGCAGAATGTATTTTGGGGTGTAATTTCACATATTCCCATGGCATGTTTGAGCAATATATCATTTAGTGACAACTTTGCGCAAAAAAAAAATAAAAAAAATAAAAAATTGTCTCTTTCCCGCAACTTGTGTCACAATATAAATTATTCCATGGACTCAACATGACTCTCAGCAAATAGCTTGGGGTGTCTACTTTCCAAAATGGGGTCATTTGGGGGGGGTTTGAACTGTCCTGGCATTTTATGCACAACATCTAGAAGCTTATGTCACACATCACCCACTCTTCTAACCACTTGAAGACAAAGCCCTTTCTGACACTTATTGTTTACATAAAAAAATAATTTTTTTTTGCAAGAAAATTACTTTGAACCCCCAAACATTATATATTTTTTTTAAAGCAAATGCCCTACAGATTAAAATGGTGGGTGTTTCATTTTTTTTTTTCACACAGTATTTGCGCAGCGATTTTTCAAACGCATTTTTTGGGGAAAAAACAGACTTTTTTACATTTTAATGCACTAAAACACACTATATTGCCCAAATGTTTGATGAGATAAAAAAGACGATCTTAGGCCGAGTACATAGATACCAAACATGACATGCTTTAAAATTGCACACAAACGTGCAGTGGCGACAAACTAAATACATTTTTAAAAGCCTTTAAAAGCCTTTACAGGTTACCACTTTAGATTTACAGAGGAGGTCTACTGCTAAAATTACTGCCCTCGATCTGACCTTCGCGGCGATACCTCACATGCATGGTGCAATTGCTGTTTACATTTGACGCCAGACCAACGCTTGCGTTCACCTTAGCGCGAGAGCAGGGGGGACAGGGGTGCTTTTTTTTTTTTTTTTTTTTTTTCTTTATTATTATTATTTTTTTATCTTATTTTTAAACTGTTCCTTTCATTTTTTTTTGTTTTAAATCATTTTTATTGTTATCTCAGGGAATGTAAATATCCCCTATGATAGCAATAGGTAGTGACAGGTACTCTTTTTTGCAAAAATTGGGGTCTATTAGACCCTAGATTTCTCCTCTGCCCTCAAAGCATCTGATCACACCAAGATCGGTGTGATAAAATGCTTTCCCAATTTCCCAATGGCGCTGTTTACATCCGGCGAAATCTACGTCATAAAATGCTCGTAGCTTCCGGTTTCTTAGGTCATAGAGATGTTTGGAGCCACTCTGGTCTCTGATCAGCTCTATGGTCAGCTGGCTGAATCACCGGCTGCATTTTCAGGTTCCCTGTTGAGACAGGAGAGCCAGAGAAAAACACGGAAGATGTTGGGGGGGGGGGGCATTCCCTCCCACTGCTTGTAAAAGCAGTCTAGAGGCTAATTAGCCACTAGGATTGCTTTTACATGAAAGCCGACCGCTGGCTGAAAAGAATGATACCAAGATGATACCTAAACCTGCAGGCATCATTCTGGTATAACCACTCAAAGTCGTGAATGGCATACCTGAAGACAAAAAAATGGTTAACAATAAAGCACAGTAAACGGTAAGGTATAAAAAATTGCATACCTGAAAAGCAAACATGATAAAACATAATAACAATAAAACATTGCAGAATAGAATACAGTAAAAAAGAGCAGAACAATAGAGAGAGAATAGAGAGAGAGAGAACAATAAAACGACAACTATTTTTATTTTATATTTTTGTTTGTGTTTTTTCTTTTTTACACTTTTTTTTGTAACTAACTATAATAACTGTAACCGGTTCCAGGTTCGGGTCTCTCAAAATGCGATGGCATCTTGGGAGACCCTGTGAAAGTGTGCCTAGTCTGTGCAATGCTGTACCCTACGCTAATACTCAACTAGTGAATGGTAGCGTTCAAAACATTCACCAATGCAAAGACCAGGATTGTCAGGACAGGAGGGACAATAATAGCGGGTGTCACGGCTATATCCGCGCTTGCTGCAGACACAACATATTTTTTGGGGGGGTTTGTTGGGTAGGGGTACTCGGGAGGACATAAAGAAAATGCCTCTCATGCAGCCGACTGCATTTGGTTGAGGGATGTGAATGGGGGAAGTACGGGCGCTGCAGAAGCGGTGGGTTCCCAATTAGGATTGGCGAATGCAGCAGGAAGGGCACTATGGGCATGACGGGCCTGTGTTTGTCTTTTTGGTGGCAGCGGGACACTACTTGTGCTTGCCACCTCACCAGCTTGAACTGCACTTATGGGACTCGCCACGTCACCAAGTGTTACTGCAGTGCTGGTTTGACTACGACCGGGGTGTACTAGGCCTCTGGTGCTTGCCAGTTCACCAAGACGCTACAAAAAAAACTGTTAGCGATCGCAGGGATCAGGCCTGACTCTGCGAACGCTGCAGTTATGCGTTTAGAGTTTTGTAAGTGACAGTGATCGATCGATACTGCACTTGGGTGGGCTGGGCCGGGCCGGGCGGAGGGGCAAAACGCCGGTGCTTGCAGGTATCTGGGCTGATCCTGCTAACACTGCGTTTTTGGGAACCCTAAACTGCTGGGGACGCTAGTATAGATCTGATCGGATCAGATATTGATCTGTTCAGATACTATACCACTAAGGGAGGTGTACGCTGCGTGCGTGGGTGTTAGCGGGACTGGCGCTAACCTGACGCTGCCTGGGGCTGGTGCTTGCCAGTTCACCAAAATGCTACCAAAAAAACTGTTAGCGATCGCAGGGATCAGGCCTGACTCTGCGAACGCTGCAGTTATGCGTTTAGTGTTTTGTAAGTGACAGTGATCGATCGATACTGCACTTGGGTGGGCTGGGCTGGGCCGGGCGGAGGGGCAAAACGCAGGTGCTAGCAGGTATCTGGGCTGATCCCGCTAACACTGCGTTTTTGGGAACCCTAAACTGCTGGGGATGCTAGTATAGATCTGATCGGATCAGATATTGATCCGATCAGATACTATACCACTAAGGGAGGTGTATGGTGCGTGTACGGTGCGTGCGTGGGTGTTCGCGGTACTGGCGCTAATCTGACGCTGCCTGGGGCAACGCATATCACCGCCGGGCGATCAGGGGGCTAAACCTTTATTCGGTAATAAACGGCGGGTGCCCTGACACTATAAAAAATAAACGAACTAACCAGCGTCACCCGTAACAGTTATACGGTGATCAGTGGTGAAAGGGTTAACTAGGGGGCAATCAAGGGGTTAAAACATTTATTAGATAGTATATAGGGGTCCCTGTCGCTATAAAACACTGACGGCGAACCTAAATATTTACGTCCCTAACTAGCGTCACCAGTGACACTAATACAGCGATCAGAAAAATGATCGCTTAGCGACACTGGCGACAGGGGGTGATCAAGGGGTTAAAACTTTATTAGGGGGGGTACTGGCGCTAATCTGACGCTGCCTGGGGCGACGCATATCACCGCCGGGCGATCAGGGGGCTAAACCTTTATTCGGTAATAAACGGCGGGTGCCCTGACACTATAAAAAATAAACTAACTAACCACGTCACCCGTAACGGTTATACGGTGATCAGTGGTGAAAGGGTTAACTAGGGGGCAATCAAGGGGTTAAAACATTTATTAGATAGTATATGGGGGTCCCTGTCGCTATAAAACACTGACGGCAAACCTAAATATTTACGTCCCTAACTACCGTCACCAGCGACACTAATACAGCGATCAGAAAAATGATCGCTTAGCGACACTGGTGAGGGGGGGTGATCAAGGGGTTAAAACTTTATTAGGGGGGGTAAGGGGGGTACCCTAGACCTACAGGGGGGTTACAGTAACTGTCCTAACACTGCTAACTGTCACAAACTGACACTATGCAGTAATCAGGAAAAAAAAAAAAAAAAAAAAAAAAAACCTGCTTGGTGTCAGTTTGTGACAGGGGGGGGGGGGTGATTGGGGGGGGATCGGGGGGCGATCGGGGGGGGATCGGGGGTGTAATGTATGCCTGGCATGTTCTACTGTGTGTGTTTGTGTTGTGCACTTACTTACATGTCATCTCTCCTCGGCGCTGGAACGGAAACTGACAGCCGAGGAGAGATGACATCACATCCTCTGCCTCTGTGTACTATACAGAGGCAGGGGATGTTTGTCATTGGCTGGGAGCGATCGCGAGGGGGGGGCCACGATCGGATGGTCTCCCCCTCGTCTCTCATCGCTCCCAACCAAATGCCGACCGCAGCTGGCACAGGGGGGGGGTCCGATCGGACCCCCCACCCGCGGGAAGGCAATCACGTTTCAGGTACGTGATTTTGCCTGCCCGTGCCGCTCTGCTCACGTATATAGGCGTGAGGCGGTCGGCAAGTGGTTAAGTACCGTACTTAAAAATTACATCAGCTTCTGTGAAATGCAACACATATAAGGTGGTGACAAATATGGCTAGCAAAATTCTAACCAGTTAAGTAGACAGTAGATGGATGGTTCCATCATCCTTGCTGGGCTTTGCAAGGTGCTAGTTGGTTCCTTGAAATTTGTTTTATTTAATAAATGCAAAGGATAGTTTACCTGTGTATCTCTTCTTATCCAATGTCTACATAAAGTTGGAACCCCACTGGCTGAAAATACCACAATGCACAAGCTGAGGCTAGAAAAACTGATGATTTCTAAACACATACTATATGTGTATTCTAGACTCTGTATTTTAAATGTTGCTTACAGAAGATCTAAAAACCTACCCAATACCATTTAGTTGTACAAAGCATGGCATATCATAATATATATATATTTTTAATAAAACACTAATCTTCTTTTAGCCTCTTTTCAGTCATTCCCTTTTTACATGCATTTGATTGAGCAATAGTTGCATGGTGTTTTTCAGGATGGCAACAACATTGGTCTGTGCATGTGTAATGTTTGGAAAAATGGCCACTTGTAGACTCCACTGGAAGCCTGTGTAACAACGTGGCAATGCAATAGCAATGTTAGGAAACTCTATAACTGGAAGTGCCTGAACAAAACCATTATGGCAGGGTCATCAGATATTATTTTAATGAAAGCTGTAGAATTACGAATATCAAAATAACTGTTGAAGATCATTTAATATGCCAAAGCTTACATAAAATGTTAGTAATTGGGTTTACATGCATTTTAACCACTTCACATCCCGCATATTGTCAAATGACATCTGCATATGGGATCTCCCATCCCGGGTGGGCATCAAATGATGTCCTCAGCTTCCCGTGGGGATAAGGGGGCGTGCCCGTCGGGTCACTGAGGAGCCGATGCGTGTGCCTGGTGGCCGTGATGTCCGCCGGGCACGCGCGATTGCTCATGTCAGAGCAGGAATGTGGATCTGTGTGTGTTTGGGGACCCGAGTCCTACCCCAGGGGACATGTATCAATGCAAAAATTGGATTTTTAAAACAGCTTACCATCACGGGACACAGAGCACCATAATAATGACTATGTGGGTTATACACTTACCTTCAGGTGATTGGACACTGGCAACCAATAGTAAGACGGTTCCTCCCATATAACCCCTTCTATACCTTTTCTTGGGTGGTGTCCAAGACCAGACCCAAATACACCAAGTCTTGGGTCGGACAAAGAGCCGACTTGTCCAAATTTAGTACTCAACCTAGGCGTTGTAAGACGCGCACTGTACTTGACACGTTTAGAATTAGTGTAGGGCGAGAGCATTCCCTTAGCAGTAGATCATCCAGATATCCTTATATGGAAACTCCTTGAGATCTTAGGTAAGCCAACACTGGGGCCAGGACCTTTGTGAAGACCCTGGGGGCCATGGCTAGACCGAAAGGTAACGCCACAAACTGGAAATGACTGCCCTCTACAGCGAAGCGTAAAAACCTTTGGTGTGGACCGAAGATCGGCACATGAAGGTACGCATCCTTGATATCTATGGATGCTAAATAGTCTCCTTTTCTCAGGTACCTTATGACCGAGTGAACCAACTCCATGCGGAAGGACCGGACATCTACAAAGAAGTTGAGAGCCTTGAGGTCCAAAATGGGCCTTACTTCCCCACTTGGTTTCGGCACGGTGAATAGGTTTGAGTAAAACCCCTTGAATCTTTTTTGTGCGGGACCTTTACAATTACTCTCTGCATCAGCAGATGGTGTAAAGCTAGGAGTAGGCAACTTCTTTTCTCTGGATCTGCCGGGACCCTTGAGTGTAGAAAGCGGTTCGGGGAAACCTCCTGGATCTCTATTCTGTAACCGTTCTTTACAGTGGAAATGACCCATCTGTCTTGAACCAGTTCCTCCCAGGCCTCCCCAAACAGGCCCCTTCACAAGGTAGACTTAGAACTGGGCTTGGGTGGCTTTTGGGCCCAGGGCTTTTTCTGACCCTGTGGTCTTTTAAACCCCGACGGCTGAGGCCGTCGATACCACTTAGGGGAAGAGGCACCAGGCCCTGGGGGATTAGGAATTTTATAAGAGGGCTGCTTCCTTCTTTTTAATAGGAAGCAGAGTGCTCTTACCTCCTGAGATCTTTTGGATATATTTATCCAGATCATCGCCAAACAGGCGCTCTCCATGAAAAGGAAAAGCAGCAAGTAGCCTTTTACATGGTGTCTCAGCAGACCAGTTCTTTAGCCACAATACTCGGCGCATATGAACTGATAACAACGCAAAACAAGACATCTGTTGAATTGAGTCTTTTAAAGCGTCAACCACAAAAGACAAGGCATGAGGGATCTCTGATAGCTCCTCAGCAGATTCCCCCTGGGGAGGTATGTTCTTTACTACCCTCTTAAAGCGATCCTTTAGGGATTGACAAATCCCAATAGCCGCAATAGCAGGCTGAACTGCTGCACTGGCAACTGAAAAGGAGGCCTTTAATAAGGACTCTAGCTTTTTATCAGCCGGATCCTTGAAAACCTGGGCATTATCCACTGGACAGGTTAAATTCTTATTCACAGAAGATATGGCAGTGCTCCATTTCTTCCTAAACTTTTCCTCCATAGGGTATAACACAGAAAACCTTTTGGGAGGTAAGTATATCCTGTCAGGATGTTCCCAGTCCACATAAATTACCTGCTCCAGTAACGGATGCAAGGGAAATGCTTGGGAAATTTGTTTAGGTCGCAAAGATCCCAAAGTAGAACAAGAGAGTGCAGACTCCTGAGCTGGAGGTAGCTTAAACCCAATTCGTACCATCTCCATTAGAGATTGGATAAACAATTTTTGGAAATGGGAGGCTGACATTGGTTCTTCGGAGCCAGAATCCTCATCCGAGGAATCCTCAGCCTTCCTCTGGTCCCTATAAGACCAATTCCTCCGGATCCTCTGCCCATTCTGGTTCCAAGTCACCTGGACCCATCTGGCTATAAGAGTCCTGGGGCTCCAGTGACTCACCACTTGGCCCAGGCTCAGGGGAGGGAGATCTATTGTGCTTCCTTCCCCCCTGTGTTACAGAAGCAATCATGCCAGCTATCTTGCCTTCCAGGCCTGCTAAGGCAGATGCCAAATCATCCTTAGTAACATAAGCCGAGGCAGGTACATCAGTATTGGCTACTATGCCTGACAAGTGCAATGGCTCAGCCAGGTCAGAAGCTGCAGGTCCTTCAGTAGAGACTGAGGCCCCATCAGTATGGGGTTGGTCTCCTGCTATTTGTGGAGGGACCTTTACCCCTGGGCTTGCCTTGTTCCCTGTTGCTCGTCTTTTGGAAGACATTGCTTACATACGAGAAACACCAAGGAGTACTCCCCACAACTACACCCAGTCCTTAACCTGTCACCGCTGTCCAAGACCATCCGATTCACGTGCCCACATTCGTTCCGCGCACGCCAGGAGCTCCATGCTATAAACCCTCAGCGGGCAGCCATCCTGACATACGCGGCACCGTGACGTGGACAGCGGCGCACGCGCACACTGGCGGCCCCCCTGGCGGCAGGCACGCGATGGACGCGCAGCGCTTGTGTGCATAGGCACTCGCCTATAGAAAAAAAAATGCGCCAATCGGCCTACCTGGACAACAGATCAAGGCCCACTGTGGCAGTTCTAAATAAACAGGGGAATACATATATATATATATATATATATATATATATATATATATATATATATATATATATATAATGAAGCCCCAATGGGGAGTACTCACCATCCCAAGCAGCAGAGCCTGTCTTGCCAGGCCCAATCTTCCCCCATCATGGCGGGTAGCGCCTCTAAGGACCTTCAGGGACCGGGTCCCCCATACATTGGGGTCCACACCCTGGACCTGTAAAGCACCCTTTGTGGTTTCCTTGGGCAAGGTTGACCAGGAATACCAACTTTTAACAAGGGTCCAGCGCCTAAAAAGGACACATTACAAGCAATACCTTGTTCTTGAGCCGAGGGTTCGGGTACCATCCACTTTAGCTTAGTAAGCCATCCGAATACATCCAATTATAACATCCTCAGTGGGACATTTTTTGAAGAAACTGAAGAGCTTCAACAGCCATGACCATCACCTTCAAGACACTGGCGAAAAAACTGAGGCACGTCCTGTATAGGAGGGGTTATATGGGAGGAATCGTCTTAATATTGGTTGCCAGTGTCCAATCACCTGAAGGTAAGCGTATAACCCACATAGTCATTATTATGGTGCTCTGTGTCCCGTGATGTATGATAAAGAAAAGAAGTTTTAAAAACTGACATTTTTTCGAGAGCAGTGATTTTAATAATGCTTAAAGTGAAACAATAAACATGAAATATTTCTGTAAATATCATGCCTGGGGGGTGTCCTTAGTATGCCTGTAAAGTAGCACATCTTTCCCATGTTTATAACAGTGCCACAGCAAAATGACATTTCTAAAGGAAAAGATTTAATTTAAAACTATTTAAAACTGCTTGTGGCTGTAATGTATTGTTGAATACAATATAGATAAAAATACCAAAAATACTCCAAAAAAATGGAGTGGATGTCGCCCCCAAAATCCATACCAGGCCCTGCAGGTCTGGTATGGATATTAAGGGGAACCCCGCACCCAAATTTAGAAAAAAATGGCGTGGGAGGCCCCAGTGGGGACGGAAAGTATTCAGACATTTTTGCAGATTTATTAAAAAAGAAAAACTGAAATATCACATGGTCCTAAGTATTCAGACCCTTTGCTGTGACACTCATATATTTAACTCAGGTGTTGTCCATTTCTTCTGATCATCCTTCAGATGGTTCTACACCTTCATTTGAGTCCAGCTGTGTTTGATTATACTGATTGGAGTTGATTAGGAAAGTCACACACCTGTCTATATAAGACCTTACAGCTCACAGTGCATGTCAGAGCAAATGAGAATCATGAGGTCAAAGGAACTGAAGACCTCAGAGACAGAATTGTGGCAAGGCACAGATCTGGCCAAGGTTCCAAAAAATTTCTGCTGCACTTAAGGTTCCTAAGAGCACAGTGACCTCAATAATCCTAAATGGAAGACGTTTGGGACGACCAGAACCCTTCCTAGAGCTGGCCGTCCAGCCAAACTGAGCTATCGAGGGAGAAGAGCCTTGGTGAGAGAGGTAAAGAAGAACCCAAAGATCACTGTGGCTGAGCTCCAGAGATGCAGTCGGGAGATGGGAGAAAGTTGTAGAAAGTTAACCATCACTGCAGCCCTCCACCAGTCGGGGCTTTATGGCAGAGTGGCCCGACGGAAGCCTCTACTCAGTGCAGGACACATGAAAGCCTGCATGGAGTTTGCTAAAAAACACCTGAAGGACTCCAAGATGGTGAGAAATAAGATTCTCTGGTCTGATGAGACCAAGATAGAACTTTTTGGCCCTAATTCTAAGTCTATGTGTGGAGAAAACCAGGCACTGCTCATCACCTGTCCAATACAGTCCCAACAGTGAAGCATGGTGTTGGCAGCATCATGCTGTGGGGGTGTTTTTTAGCTGCAGGGACAGGACGACTGGTTGCAATCGAGGGAAAGATGAATGTGGCCAAGTACAGGGATATCCTTATGAAAACCTTCTCCAGGGTGCTCAGGACCTCAGACTGCGCTGAAGGTTTACCTTCCAACAAGACAATGACCCTAAGCACTAGGGATGAGCCGAACAACCCCCGGTTCGGTTTGCATCCAGAACATGCGAACAGGCAAAAAATTTGTTCGAACACGCGAACACTGTTAAAGTCTATGAGACACGAACATGAATAATCAAAAGTGCTCATTTTAAAGGCTTATATGCAAGTTATTGTCATAAAAAGTGTTTGGGGACCTGGGTCCTGCCCCAGAGGACATGTATCAATGCAAAAAGAAGTTTTAAAAATGGACGTTTTTTCAGGAGCAGTGATTTTAATAATGCTTAAAGTGAAACAATAAAAGTGTAATATTCCTTTAAATTTTGTAACTGGGGGGTGTCTATAGTATGCCTGTAAATGGGCGCATGTTTCCTGTGTTTAGAACAGTCTGACAGCAAAATTACATTTCTAAAGGAAAAAAAGTCATGTAAAACTACTATTGCTAGCGCCAGCTATAATGAATTGTCAGTCCGGCAATACACATAAAAGTTCATTGATAGAAGGGTCTGGTATGGATTTTAAGGGGAACCCCATGCCAAAATAAAAAAAATGGCGTGGGGTCCCCCAAAAATCCATACCAGATCCTTATCCGAGCACGCAACCTGGCAGGCCGTAGGAAAAGAGGGGGGACGAGAGAGCGCTCCGCCTCCTGAACCGTACCAGGCCACATGCCCTCAACATTGTGAGGGTGCTTTGGGGTAGCCCCCCAAAGCACCTTGTCCCCATGTTGATGGGGAGAAGGGCCTCATCCCCACAACCCTTGCCAGAACTTGTTCAATATGCAATTGAGCTACTGACCTATCCTGCATCCAGCGTGCTTTTTGAACTCACATTCAGTGCTGCTGGAGGGTTTGTAATGGATCAAAGTGTGCGCCTGTCCACAGACTCTGTGGATAGGCTCACATTCATAAAAATGAATCAGTCTTGGATCAGCAGCTATCAAGCACCTGATTCTGATGTAACTGATTGAATTTGCTATGGATGTGGGCTCCCTTGAAGACTGCCTATGCTGACTATCCTATTCCTCCTCAATCTTGATGATGCTAGCTTCCAACAATGTTTTTGGTTTAGGGCACCAACACCACCCAAGGCCCAATTTTTCTGCCCCTGTTTAAAAGGGGCATGTAATTACATTTTTTGATATAATAATATATGATATAATATTTAAATGCAGGGCCCATTCCTGTGCCCAACAAGAGTAACTGTGAGGGCTTACAGTGTTGTGGCACCACCACCACCGCCCAAGGCCCAATTTTTCTGCCCATATTTAACAGGGGCAGGTAATTTTAATTTTTGATATAATATTTCACAGCAGGGCCAGTTCCTGTGCCCAACAAGAGTATCTGTGAGGGGTTACTGTTTTTGTGGCACCACCACCCAAGGCCCAATTTTTCTGACACCTAATTTTCTGCAGAGTATATAGGGCAGGCCGTATAGTATACTATATTTATGTATATATATATATATATATATATATACAGTATCTCACAAAAGTGAGTACACCCCTCACATTTTTCTAAATATTTTATTATATCTTTTCATGGGACAACACTGAAGAAATTACACTTTGCTACAATGTAGTGAGTGTACAGCCTCTATAACAGTGTAAATTTGTTGTCCCCTCAAAATAACTCAACACAGCCATTATTGTCTATAAATGTGAGGGTTGTACTCACTTTTGTGAGATACTGCATATATACACACTCTGCATTCAGTGTAGCCTTTATATATAGTGCATTCGGTGGTGTACAGTTTCTAATACACTTCAGGCTGTATACCCGCTATATAATACAGTTCAGCCAGTGTACCATTTTTAATACAGTGCAGGAGGTGTACACTGTAAATAATACAGTGTAGTGTGCTGTGAAAAGAAAAAATCCCCATCATGTCCGGAGGGCCACCAAAGAGAAGCAGATGCTCACAAGACAAGGAGCCGGTGGAATAGGCCACTTTGGCAGCTGCGTTGGAAGGCAAACTACTCTGAGCCTGGGTGACAAAGGATGAGGAGGATGAGGAATGCTTTGCTATCCACTCCACCAACCCTTCTGCATGTTCTGGCTCAATAACATGGCCAGCAGTAGAAAAAAATGACAAGCGTGCCTCACAGCCAACTGCAGAGGATGCACCATGTCCACGACCACCACTGTTGACTGTAGACACAGAGGCTGTGAGCGTTTGTCTCTCCTTGGTGGCCTTCCAGACATGATGTATTTTTTGTTTTGCAACACCACAATACACTGTATTACATACTGTGTGCACCACCTGAAGTGTATTAGAAACTGTACATACTGTATTAGATACTGTGTACACCACCTGCACTGTATTAGCAACTGTACAACGGCTGCACTGTATTGTATACTGTGTACACCACCAGAAGTGTAGTAGAGACTGTACACACTGTATTAGATACTGTGTACATCACCAGAAAAGTAGTAGAAACTGTATTATGGCTGCACTGTATTGTGTACTGTGTATACCACCAGAAGTGTAGTAGAAACTGTACACGCTGTATTAGATACTGTGTACACCACCAGAAAAGTAGTAGAAACTGTACTATGGCTGCACTGTATTGTGTACTGTGTACACCACCAGAAGTGTAGTAGAAACTGTACACACTGTGGTAGATAATATGTACACCACCTGAAAAGTACTAGAAACTGTAATACGGCTGCACTGTATTGTGCACTGTGTACACCACCAGAAGTGTAGTAGAAACTGCACACATGGTTTTAGATACTGTGTACACCGCTTGCACTGTATTAGAAACTGCACTACAGCTGCACTATATTGTGTACTGTGTACACCACCAGAAGTGTAGTAGAAACTGTACACACTGTATTAGATACTGTGTACACTGCCTGCACTTTATTAGGAACTGTACTACAGCTGCACTGTATTGTGCACTGTGTACACCACCAGAAGTGTAATAGAAACTGTACACACTGTATTAGATACTGTGTACACCACCAGAAAAGTACTAGAAACTGTACTACGGCTGCACTGTATTGTGTACTGTGCACACCACCAGAAGTGTAGTAGAAACTGTACACACTGTAGTAGATACTGTGTACACCGACTGCACCGTATTAGAAACTGCACTACAGCTGCACTGTATTGTGTACTGTGTACACCACCAGAAGTGTAGTAGAAACTGTACACACTGTATTAGATACTGTGTACTCCACCAGAAAAGTAGTAGAAACTGTACTATGGCTGCACTGTACTGTGTACACCACCAGAAGTGTAGTAGAAACTGTACATACTGTATTAGATAATGTGTACACCGCCTGCACTGTATTAGCAACTGTACAAAGGCTGCACTGTATTGTATACTATGTACACAACCAGAAGTGTAGTAGAAACTGTACACACTGTATTAGATACTGTGTACACCGCCTGCATTGTATTAGAAACTGTACTACGGCTGCACTGTATTGTATACTATGTACACAACCAGAAGTGTAGTAGAAACTGTACACACTGTATTAGATACTGTGTACACCGCCTGCATTGTATTAGAAACTGTACTACGGCTGCACTGTATTCTGTACTGTGTACACCACCAGAAGTGTAGTAGAAACTGTACACACTATATTGGATACTGTGTACACCGGCTGCACTGTATTAGAAACTGCACTACAGCTGCATTGTATTGTGTACTGTGTACACCACCAGAAGTGTAGTAGAAGCTGTACACACTGTATTAGAAACTGTGTATACTGCCTGCACTGTATTACTACAGGCTTCAGCTCCCTACATTCCACAGCTGATCTACACCCCTAATCTTTATAACCCTCCCGAGGAGCAGACTGACTGCATTACTTATGTACCCCATTGCCTGGTCTGCTACTGTTCATCCCCCGCACCGAGATGTGTAGAAACCTAGTTTGATTCACCACATTTTCCAGATCCGAGGCTCAAAGAGGCATCTCTGTGACTTCCTTTTCGAAGGCACTGCCTCACCTTCTTCATCAGCTCTGATCAGATGATGAAGAAGGTGAGGCCTGCCTCCAAATGCATTCTGATTGGCCAGATAGCATGTGGGCGACTCCCCAGTTTGACAGCCCTGAACCACTCCCACCCAGAGACACCCAGCCGATGTCTCTCAATAGAGACATTCCGGCGGTCCTCCTGTGCTCCTGTGACAATGCACGTGGAAGCTACCACCCGTTCTAGGACTCTGCAAGTGCTCCAACATTTTTCACACAAGTTTTTACTGTTGTTTTATACTTATATACTGAATAAATTCCTAAGCTGTTTAAGGATTGGCTTGGTGGGGGGCACATGTGCGGCAGCCTGAGGTGAAGGTAATGTTACCTTAGAGCTCCGCTCCTCTGGAGTTTTCATCGGAGGACTACAGGTCTCAGTGAACCAGCAAGTATCCCAAAACTGCAGAAAATCCTACCTAATACTGTCAGCTTCACTGACAATGGTCTTGAGAGCTCCTAAAACGAAAATTAAAGCAGGAAAAACGAAGGAAACGGCACACAGGTTGGCGGCTGGAATGGCGGCGGCATCCTCTCCCCCACAGCACAGCGGTGAATACACTGGAAAATCTTTACCTCACAGTCAGCACAGCGGTCAATACACTGGAAAATCTTTACCTCACTGTCAGCACAACGGTGAATACACTGAAAAATCTTTACCTCACAGTCAGCACAGTGGTGAATACACTGGAAAATCATTACCTCACAGTCAGCACAGCGGTGAATACACTGAAAAATCTTTACCTCACAGTCAGAAGACACAGGCTGCTAACGGTGAGTCTGAGTCTGAATATGAATACTGTGAATTACAAGCTGCTACACAGTCTGACATCTTCAAAAAATTTGAATATATGCTTCAGAAAGCCCTCAAACAGACTTCTGATCATATAACTGACAAACTGACTAAAGAAATTAGAGAACTAGGTCAGAGAACAGCTGACTTAGAACTGAGGGTTGATGAAATTAATAATTTTACACAGAACTACATGTCTGAGATGAAGGTACTAAAAGAGGAAAACCTTACATTACAAAATCGTTTAGAGGACCAAGAAAACAGAGATTGTCGATCAAATCTGCGAATCAGGGGAATCCCTGAATCTGTTCTAGACCTGCAGGCTAATATCACGGCGCTCTTTCAAGAATTATTACCTGGAACCCCTATTGACAGGTTTGAAATGGATAGAGTGCATAGAGCGTTAGCCCCATGCAAAATAAATGGTCCCCCGAGGGATATTATAGCTAAATTGCACTTTTACAGAACCAAAGAACAGATACTAACAGCTGCCAGAGGGAGAGAATCTCTTAGCTTCCAGGGCAATACCTATCAACTCTTCACGGATTTGTCCCCACTAACGGTTGCAAAAAGACGTGCACTTAAACCTCAACTCCAGGTACTCCAGAGAAATCAAATTTCCTATCAATGGGGATTTCCTTTTTGTCTCAGATTTACTCATTTGGAAACAAAATATGTTTGTCGCTCTTCAGAGGACTTGAAGTCAGCCCTATTTGATATGGGCCTAGCCGAAGCAATCTTACCAAATGACCAGTCTCATAGGCGCTAAGCTTTTCGTTCTACACAGCAAAACAAAGACCCAGCTATTCCACATCTTCCCATCAAAATCTTAACAAGCGAGGTCGATATGAACATTCACTACCAAACAATGAGGATTCAATGGACTGACAATCTAAGCCAGACTAGTTATTTGTCCTTGCTACTTTTTTCCAGCACAGTATGCTGACAGAGTTAATTAACTGGCCATATTCATGACTAAAATGAGTTATGGCTACATACTACTGTTATGTTACAACATTTTTTTTTTTTTTTTATATTAACTTTTTTCTGTTTTTTTTTCCTCTCAAGTTTTTGAACTTTATTTTTTCTTTTTTGTAACAATTTAAGCGACATTTTTCCATGATAATAATGGAATAGTTCCTGTGGTCCTCCTTTGTTATACATCCCTTAGGAATTTCTTGTTGCCCTTTATTCCACCTAAGGACTCCTACCATTGTTATGGGGGTCTCTATTGGTGGTCCCGGACCCTCTCAGAGAGTTCTAAAAACTCTCCTGAGATGCTCCTACACCCTATTATTTAGCCTTTATATACTGCTAAATTGTCTTCATATTGGGTTTGTTCGATTGTCCTCTCCTTTTTTCTTTTTCTATTCTATTGCTTCTTTCTTTAATCTTTACTATTCCCTCCTGACTCTCGGGTTGGTGATCCTGGCTCTCGGTGAGTACTCTGCTTGTTATGCTATAATATTTGCATTCGTTGTTTTATGGCTCCTATAAATATCTTGTCATTAAATGTACAGGGGTTTAATACCCCACATAAGCGAACCAAGGCTTTACGCTCTTTTGCTATGAAAAAAGCTAATATTATATGTTTGCAGGAAACGCATTTTACTGACAAAGTTTATCCCAAATTTCTTTCATCATCATATCCACAATTCTATACTGCTTCAGCTACGGTTAAACAGCGCGGAACTCTCATTGGTTTTCACCGTTCCACTCCGTTTAACCTTGTATCCAAAATAACAGACCCTGAAGGACGATATGTTCTCCTAACAGGATTTATTTCTGATAATCCTATTACTATTGTGTCTTATTATGCCCCTAACAAACGCCCAACTGCATTCTTATCCCACCTTTTTCAACTTATAGAAGTACATAAGTTTGGTACTGTTGTTATTTGTGGGGATTCTAATGCTACTATTTTCCCGTTCTTAGATAAATCTCCCCCTGGACCTACCACAAACTCAATAAACCTAACTTTTCAACATCTACTCACCACTCATAGCCTGGTAGATACTTGGCGAGAGATGAACCCTATTAGTAGACGCTTCACTCATTATTCTTATCCGCATATCTCTTTTTCACGAATAGATCATATTCTAATCCCGTCAAGTATGCTACCAGAAATCATATCATCCAAAATCATTCCTTTTCCATGGACAGACCACTGCGCAGTATTCATTACCATTGCTTCCATAATTCCTAGATCACACAATACCACTTGGTGTATAAACGATTCAATTCTGAGCCACCCTTCTCATCATGTTGAGATTGAAAAAGCACTTTCTGATTACCTAAAATCCAATGATACAGACGATGTCTCTTCTATTACATTATGGGAGGCGCACAAGGTAGTCATTAGGGGTAGACTGATACAACAAGCAACTAACCTTAAAAGAGAACGCAAACTGTTGTTTGCAAAACTTGAATCTACCTTTAATGACTGTCATCAAACTTTTCAAACCTCCCCAAATGCTACCAACAGTACCAAACTTGAAAAAGCCCGCCTGGATCTAGATCTTTTTCTTACTGATACCGCAGATAAACTTATAAGTAAACGCCAGCATGTTCAATATCGCAGGGCAAATAAACCTGATACACCTATGGCCAGAATTTAAAAAAATTCACAACATATACATACACCTATCAGATTGAAAGTATCCCGGGAATCTTACACTAGTAACCCAGTGAAAATACTTGAAATTTTTCGCTCTAAGTTATCTAAACTATATTCTTCTGCCTCAAATTTTGATAAAACTAAAGCAGACACACTGTTCTCCAATATCATGCTTCCTAACCTTGATCAACAACAGAAAGATCTTCTTGAATGTCCAATTACAGATACTGAAGACCTTAATGCAATAAAATCTTTAAAATTACGTAAAAGACCAGGCCCAGATGGATTTTCGGCAACATATTATAGACAATTTGCATCAATCTTAACACCTGTCTTAACTAAAGCCTTCAATTCGATCCTTAAAGGTAACTCATTTAGAACAGAGACTCTCACCTCTATAATAGCAATGATCCCCAAACCACATTCTGACTCCACCTCCTGGACTAATTATCGTCCTATATCCCTCCTAAATCTCGATATAAAATTAATTTCTAAAATTTTGGCCACTAGACTGAATAATATTATTGGCCTACTAATCCATAAAGACCAAACAGGCTTTATGCCTAAACGCCAAGCTGGAGATAATATCAGGAGAGCACTCTTACTTATTAATGCGGCTAAAACTAGACGAATCCCAGCTTGCCTTGTATCCTTAGACATAAGGAAAGCATTCGATTCGGTTACGTGGCCTTATATGGAATATGTCCTTGTTAAATGGGGATTTGGAAACAATTTTTTAACCTGGGTCTCATCCTTATACAATAATCCTAGAGCATATATCAAATATGCAGGCTATAAGTCAACAATGATTGATATCAAAAGAGGCACTAGACAAGGATGCCCTCTTTCCCCTCTACTTTTTGCCCTAATAATAGAACCCCTGGCACACCTTATTAGAACCAATCCTGACATTAAAGGTATCGAACTAGGTGGTTATCACCATAAACTATGTCTCTTTGCGGATGACATTCTCATATTTTTGTCTCATCCCCATATATCCACCCCTAATCTACTAAAAACACTAGATAATTTTGCCCAAATATCAGGACTACATGTTAATCCAACAAAATCAAATGCATTAAATATTTCCTTATCTCATTTAGAACTTCGGCAGGCACAAACTTCCTTACCCTTTACTTGGGTTCCAAAGCAGCTTCCATACCTAGGAATAAAACTCACAATCTCTCTTAAAGACCTTTTTGCGGCAAATTACTTACCCCTCCTTAAACAAACTTCCGGCTTCCTGAAACAATGGGCTCTTCTATCATTGTCATGGTTGGGAAGGATTAATGCGGTAAAGATGTCAATCCTGCCAAAATTCTTATATTTATTTAGGGTACTCCCTATTTCTTTACCATCTTACTTTCTTAGACTTACTCAACGTAGAGTTATGTCCTTCATTTGGGGTACCACCAAACCTCGTATACCTAAATCTACGCTTTACTTTAATAAATTGAGTGGTGGTTTGGGATTGCCCAACTTTTCCTCCTATTTCTACGCTGCACAGCTAGCACTTATACCCAAGTATCATACTTCTGTAGAAGCTCCCCTATGGGTAGCTATTGAATCAGTGGAAAGTGACCCTATCTCAGTGGCAAATATGTTTTGGCTCTGTCCTGCTGATAGAATACATCTTTCTAATCCTATCACGAAACAGACCCTAGCAGTATGGGATAAATGTAAATTTGCACATAATCTTCAATCAACACATAATCCCTTGCTTTCATTTCTTAATAATCCAGCCTTTTATCCTGCCTGGAAATTCCCAAAATCATTCTCTGCATGGACCTCTACGAACCTGACTCGTTTATACAATCTTTCCTCGACTAAAGCTATTTATACATTTCCTGTTACTATGTGAAACCTTTGGGTTACCTAAAACTGAAATATTTCGATATTTACAAATTAAAAATTTTTATGAACCACTTCTTAGTACAGGCTCAACTCTTAATCAAATGACTCAATTTGAGCGGATTTGTATAAGTGATCCACACATTAGAGGACATATCTCAATATTATATTTCCAACTTAATATGATATCTAGTGAGTTTCTACCCTCATACACAACTAAATGGGCACAAGATATGAATCGAGTGTTTAATAAACAAGATTGGTCGAATATATGGTCAGCCACCAAAACTTCCTCTCCAAATTGTTTTGCTGCAGAAACTAATTACAAGGTTCTAGCACGCTGGTACCTTGTACCAGCTAGAATAGCTAAATGTGTCCCCACATATTCACCTAATTGCTTTAGAGGATGTGACACAGCAGGAACACATTTTCACATATGGTGGCAATGCCCCGTAGTTGAAGAATTCTGGAAGAATATATTTCTTATGGCTTCTAAAGCCCTGGAAATCACGATTCCTCCAGATCCTGCAACGGCACTCCTAAACCTTAAACCCGCGATACTCACCCATACTCAATTCCAATTGTTTATCCAACTTAGCACTGCAGCTAAACAAACGATTGCCAAGGCGTGGAAGTCCCAAAATCTAATTCTTGCTGAAGCTAAACACAGAATGAACAGAGCACTTTTATACGCCAAGATGACAGCTATTGAAGAAAATAAAATAAATAAATTTCGCAAAATTTGGCAACCATGGGTTAAAAACTACCTCCCTACAGATTTTGACCAATCTCTGTTGTTACCACACTAAGATATATATCATATTATTACTGAAATATATATTATATTTGTATACCTAATGAGAGCTGGATCATCATCCCGGGAAACTCTCTTTTTTTTTTTTTTCTCTTCTTTCCTTCTTTCCATCTTTATCTCTCCTCCCTCTCCTTTTCTTTTATTATTTCCTAAAATATTCCTGTGGATACTTAGTCTAATAACTTGATTTATTTCTCTAATCTTACATCTAGAATCCCAACTAGTGTATAGTAAATATGGTTGTAAGATATCTCTAAAATTACTTTATTTTATAAACTTATTTATTTATCTTTTTTATCATACTGCAAAGATCTTCTGACGACTGATATGTATCCATGTATTGTATCATTTTATTTCTTCTTCTGTGAAAACTCAATAAATATATTTAACAAGGATTGGCTTGGTGCTTCTCTCCTCCTTTTGCTTTCATTGAGGGAATCATGAATGTCAACATGTACTGTGACATACTGAAGCAGAGCATGATCCCCTACCTTTGGAGACTGGGCCGCAGGGCAGTATTCCAACATGATAATGACCCCAAACACACCTCCAAGACGACCACTGCCTTGCTAAAGAAGCTGAGGGTAAAGGTGATGGACTGGAAAAGCATGTCTTCAAACCTAAAACCTATTGAGCATCTGTGGGGCATCCGTAAATGGAAGGTGGAGAAGCACAAGGTCTCTAACATCCACCAGCTCTGTGATGTCATCATGGAGAAGGACTCTAGTGGCAACCTGTAAAGGTCTGGTGAACTTCATGTTCAAGAGGGTTAAGGCAGTGCTGGAAAATAATGGTGGCCACACAAAATATTGACACTTTGGGCCCAATTTGGACATTTTCACTCAGGGGTGTACTCACAATCGGTCTCATCCCCCAGTCAGTCCCATCCCCCCACAGTTAGAACACACAGTCAGGGAACACATTTAACCCCTTGATTGCCCCCTAGTGTTAACCCCTTCCCTGCCAGTGAAATTTATACAGTAATCAATGGCTATTTTTAGCTCTGATCGCTGTATAAATGTCAATGGTTTCAAAAAAGTGTCAAAAGTGTCCGATCTGTCTGCCGCAATGTTGCAGTCACGATAAAAATCACTGGTTGCCGCCATTACTAGTAAAAAAAAATATAAAAATGCCATAAATCAATAACCTATTTTGTAGGCACTATAATTTTTGTGCAAACCAATCAATATACGCTTAATGCGTTCATTTTTTACCAAAAATTTGTAGAAGAATATGTAGAAGTTGTTGTTTTCAAAATTGTCGCTTTTTTTTGTTTATAGCACAAAAAATAAAAAACGCAGAGGTGATCAAATACCACCAAAATAAAGCTCTATTTGTGGGACAAAAAGGACATCAATTTTGTTTGAGTACAACGTCGCACGACCACACAATTGTCAGTTAAAGTGAAATGGCCTGGTCAGGAAGAGGGTAAATTCTTCCGGTGCTGAAGTTGTTAAGCAATGCAGATGTCTAATACTGTCCACTGAGCTGTTATTAATTAAACGAAACTGCAGTGTACCAGTCCCTATCTGGCCATAGTAAAGTGAAACATGGTCTACAAGGGTTACCATACTGTTGACTATTTAAATATTTCAATATTTGGAATATCATATAGTGTACATAGGTTAAAGTAACCTATGCAGCCATATAATAACTGAAACAGTCTCTTTTTCTGATCAGTTTTAAAATATATAAGTCAAATATTTTTTTTCAGGATGAACAATTTTACATTTTGCTACAATGGGTGATCTTTGTACTGCCAAGCTTCACTGTTAAGACATTCTGCTACACTCGACACTATTTGTCCTATGGTACAGTTGTCCCCATTTCTGCTATATGGGAATGATCCATGGCTCCTAACAATAGATGGATAGTTTTCAGGAATGGGAGAGTAAAGGGGAACCATTTTTTGCTAGAATTTAAAAGTAGTAAGTGATAATAACTGAATGGAAATCTGTACAGTGGCGGCCCGTCCATAGGTGGCGCTCAGGCGCCGCCCCCCAAGCCGTTTGTAAAAAAAAATTGTCACTTTAAGAGTGACCAGGCGCCGGACATGCGGCGGTCTATGGGAAGCTGATTTGCCCGTGTTTAGGGCATGTGCAGGGTGCAAGCTGTGCGCCCGCACAAAACTTCCACTGTACTGGGATTCGTCAGTATGCCTATAGTAATAGCTAGGATTGGCGTGGCGGGGACCGGAGGAGAGGATAATGGGAGGTACTATTTGGATCACTGTGGGGGGTGGAGTCGACTGGGACAGGACAACTGGAGGAGAGGACAGTGGGCAGTATTCTGCATCACTGTGGGGGTGGAGTTGACTGGGACGCGTGCGGTGGATTCAGAGAGGAGCCACACCATTGAAGGTAAGTGCTGGCCAAACCGCTGCTGACCCCAGAGGCACGCGCTCTTATATGGAGTCTGCCAAGAAGGAGGGGAAGCAATCGTGGATGGGATAAGTGTGGATGAGCTGTCATCCTCTGTTCTCTTACTGTGCCTCCGCTGCTAGGAAATGCACACAGCCAGGGAACTCTGCATTTGTGTGTACTTTTCTTCTACTTGCCACCACTCTCCTGTCACTGTGCTGCTGGTATGAGAGAGAGTGGGCTGCAGAGGTGGAAGCCAGCTCTCCTCTCACTGTGGGCTGCCCGCCTCCCCTTGCTGCAGATCTGGCAAGAATGGGATCTGTGTAAACTCCGTTCACTTTCTGCTCTCCCCCACCCTCTGAGCCCTGGAAGTTCAGAATCTGATCAAATCAGAGGATAAAAGAGCAAGAGAGGGGTGGCAGAGAGGCTTTGCATGCAGACAAGGAGGATTATGAGAATGGTAGTCCTTACAGGAGCACTGCAACATGTATGTCTATGAAGGTTAATGTCTACTGGACTTAGTCTGAGACTGTCTGCTTGCACCAGAGTGAGGACAGACCTGCTGCTAGAGCTTGTCATGTGTGAACCAGAGGTGAGGGACCAAAGTGCTGTTTGTAATAATTAAAGCTCCATGGGAGCTGTGATTGCTGATCTTTTTTCTTAAAATGCATGCCGCTTACAGTCCCGCCCATAGGGCAGGACTGGGCGGGACTGTAAGCGGCGCCGAGAAAAGCCGAGGACTCTCGGGTATGTGTATCTCAGCTCCGCCTAGTCCCTGCAGTCTCGGCGCCATATTTGAATTTACACACGGCTGTGTATGTCGGCAGGGATCACGGCCATCCCACAAAGCTGCACTGGGGCAAGGCTGCACTGGGGCAAAGCTGCACTGGGGCAAGGCTGCACTGGGGCAAAGCTACACTGACATGGCTGCACTGACAAGGCTGAACTGGGGCAAAGCTGCACTGACAAGGCTGCAATGGACACTGGGGCAAAGCTGCACTGACAAGGCTGCACTGACAATTCTGCACTGGGGCAAAGCTGCACTGACAAGGCTGCAATAGACACTGGAGCAAGGCTGCACTGACACTGAAAAGGCTGCAGATGGACACCGATAACGCTGCATTGATGGGCATTTTAATGTAAGTTTTTCTTCCTTAAACTTTACTCCTAAAAGTTTTTTTCCTTAAAATTCCCTCCTAAACTTGGGGTGCGTGTTATACGCCGGCGCGTGTTATACGCCGATAAATACGGTATTTATAATTTATTTTTCAGTAGTAGCATAAAGTTATACTAAATGTTTGGTTATTTTTTTTAAAGTCTGTAGTGCTTGGCACAGTAGGCTTTACCCTTCCCTCTCCACAGCTGTAGAGATTGTAAGTACCCATCTGGGGACAGTTTTCTGTGCACAAGACAGATAACAATTGTAGTGCAAAGTGTTAAATATCCTTGCTAGCTCAGACTGAAATAATGTGGGGTGGTAGACTCTGTCCACAGGTCACTTGCACCCTCTGTTTGGACAGATGTCCCCAGTCTGACTTCTTGCCTGGCTCTGGCCATGCAACAGCACAGCCTTCCTCCTACTTATCTAGGAAAAAGTTTGTGGTGCTTATCTGTGATGCTGAACTATATACTGTATCTGTAGTGCTGATCTATATACTGTATCTATGGTGCTGAGCTATATACCGTATCTGTGGTGCTGATCTATATACTATCTGTGGTGCTGATCTATATCCTGTATCTGTGGTGATGATCCATATACCGTATCTGTGGTGCTAATCTATACACCATATATGTGGTGCTGATCTATATAGCGTATCTGTGGTGCTGATCTATATACCATACCTGTGGTGGTAAGCTATGTACCGTATCTGTGGTGCAGATCTATATAGTGTATCTGTGGTGCTAATCTATCTAGTGTATCTGTGGTGCTGATCTATATACCGTATCTGTGGTGCTGAGTTATATACCGTATCTGTGGTGCTGAGCTATATACCGTATCTGTGGTGCTGATCTATATACTGTATCTGTAATGCTGAGCTATATACCGGATCTGTGATCTGTATACTCTGTTCTGTGATGCTGAGCTGTATACTCCTGATACTATGAGTGGAAGCAAGTGGAATACAGGGGCCGGAGTGGGTGGATTATATAAGGGGTGGGGCTTATGGGAAGTAGGAGTGGTCAAAAATGAAGGGCGGGGTCTGGTGCCCCCATCCTGAAACTTCACTAGCCACCACTGAATCTGTAGATATACTGTACCTTCTAATGGCAGTGACGGAAGGTCAGAGCTTCCCTACACCAGGGCATCAAGGCGATTGGTTGCATGGAGAATAATTATAATAAAGAGTGCCTGAACATATAGACAAAATTTTAACCTGATCAATTACCAATGCCTCTGTCTCACAAATTAAGTGGTGGGTGCTTTAAAACTAGCAGAAGGATACCTTGACTTAAAATGAAGGAATATATGAAGCTTTACTGCATCCAGGTGGCAGCCCGGCCTAAGTCTGGAAAAATAAAGGAAATAATAAAATTAGGAAAATATACAACATTGTACAGCCCACAATATCAGGACTGACCTTTGGAGAGATTTTTTTTTACGGTTCTTAAAGACTTTAAGCCATCAGTTATTGACTTAAAGGTTATCTTCATCTTTTGGACAATGTTACATGTTACACCCATATTTAGCGTGTAACATACTGTATAACATGTTGCATATGAAACCACCACCCAAACCCTCTGTGAATTAATACATTACAAGTTCCATCTGCCACCACTGACAAACTGTTCTCAATGGAAATTTAGGAGGAATGGAATGATATTTGACCGTTTTATATACTATGTGAAATATTGGAAAAAAAAGTATGAATCACTATTACAGTTGGGTGAACAGTTAGACCCGAGGAAAAGTTTGGCCCGAATATCACCTGTTCACCCATCTGGCGAACACACAAATTTACGGGGTGTTTGGCGGGATGTTCACAGTGCATTCTAGGGTCCTAATTGGGTGAAACAAGGCACCTGGCTGCTGGTCAGGTGCAAGTTTTTGACACTTAGGGCACAGAGCACTGTCAGAGCCCTGATTGGACAAAGTAATGATGACTTTGTCAAATCATGGCTCAGTGCTCATAGTCCCACCCCACACTATAAAAGGTCCCTTCCCACAGGAAGCTTTTGCAGTGTGTTGTTGTAGTGGAGATAGATAGAGCAGAGCTCAGTTGGCTACTAGTGAGTTAGTGTGTTAACTTATTGTGTGTAGAGTGTTAGTGTAGTGTTAGTATAGTGTGAGTATAGTGTGTCAGTATAGTGTGAGTATAGTGTAAGTATAGTGTGTCAGTATAGTGTGAGTACAGTGTAATATACTCTGAACAGAAGTATATATACTATATGGCCTGCCCTATATACTCTGCAGAAAATTGGGCCTTAGGTGTTAGTAGTGCCAGAACACTGTAAATCCTCACAGTTACTCTTGTGCGCAAGAAAAGTCCCTGCTGTTAAATATTATTTCAAAAATTGTAAATACATGCCCCTGTTAAACAGGGGCAGAAAAACTGGGCCTTTGGCAGTGGTGGTGGTGGTGCCACAACACTGTAACCCCTCACAGATACTCTTGTTGGTCGCTGGGACGGGCCCTGCTGTTAAATATTATATTAAAAATTGTAATTACATGCCCTTGTTAAACAGGGGCAGAAAAATTGGGCCCTTGGTGGTGGTGGTGCCCAGTATTAATTTCGTCAACTAGAATGACTAAAACATTTTAGTCAACTAAATGATTATTATTTTAGTCGACTAAAATACAACTAAAACTAAAACAATTGAGATGACTAAAATACGACTAAAACTAAAATGGCATTTTAGTAAAAAGACTAAAATGGGACTAAAGCTAAAATGCCATTTTATTCAAAAGACTAATGCCCTGTACACACGATCGCATATTCCAACAACAAAATCCATCGGATTGTTGGCTCAAACTTGTCTTGCATACACACGGTCACACAAAATTGGTCTGAAATTCCAAACGCCAAGAACACGGTGACGTATAATACGTATGACGAGCCGAGAAAAATGAAGTTCACTAGCCTGTGCTGCTCTTCTGCTTGATTCTGAGCATGTGTGGCACTTTGTGCGTCTGAATTGTCTACGCACGATCGGAATTTACGCAAACGGATTTTGTTGTTGGAAAACTTTAGATCCTGCTCTCAAACTTTGTGTGTCAGAAATTCCGATGGAAAAAGTCAGATGGAGCCTACACACGGTCGGAATTTTCGACAACAAGCTCCGATCGCACATTTTCCGTCGGAAAGTCCGATCGTGTGTACAGGGCATAAGCCTAAAACTAAATTGAAATTTGACTTCAAAATTAACATTGGTCTGTAGTGCATGTTCATACCTCAATGCCATAATAAATAACAATAAAATTAGATTTTTCACTCCAGCAGTATATAATGAGTTTGGAAATTGTAGAGAAATGTTAACTAATGCATTACAATTTAATTACACCTATTAGAATTTAGATGACTAAAATGAGTTTTAGTCGACTAAAATGTACTGCAGATTTTAGTCGACTAAAACGTAGGACAATTTAGTTGACTAAAATGTACTGGAGAAAATACGACTAAAACTAAAACAATTGCAGAAGACTAAAACGGGACTAAAACTAAAATGCCATTTTAGTCCTAAGACAAAATTTGCTGCTAAAATTAACACTGGTTGTGCCACAACACTGTAAGCCCTCACAGTTACGCTTGTTGGGTGCAGGAACGGGCCCTGCTGTGAAATATTATATTAAGAATTGTAATTACATGCCCCTGTTAAACAGGGGCAGAAAAATTGGGCCTTAGGCAGTGGTGGTGCCACAACACTGATATTCTTTTTGGGCACAGGAATGGGCCCTGCTGTGAAATATTTGATCAAAAATTGTAATTACATTCCCCTGTTAAACAGGGGCAGAAAAATTGGGCCTTAGGCAGTGATAGTGGTGCCCTAAACCAAAAATATTGTTGGAAGCTAGCATCAACAAGATTGAGGAGGAATAGGATAGTCACTCAACATAGGCAGTCTTCAAGGGATCCCACATCGATAGAAAAATCAATCAGTTACATCAGCATCAGGTGCTTGATAGCTGTTGCTGATCCAAGACTGATTCATTTTTATGAATGTGAGCCTATCATGGAGTCTGTGGACAGGCGCACTCTATGATCCATTACAAACCCTCCAGCAGCACTGAATGTGCGTTCAGAAAGAACACTGGATGCAGGACAGGCTAGTAGTTCTGGCCAGTGGTTTATCCTCAAGACCCAGTAACTCAGTGAATGGTCTGTTGGAAAGGTTTGCTCTTGCCCCAAGATATTTATGCACCAGGTAATGCAGACACTGGTTGGTTGCTTGAATCGATCAGACCTTGGCACTGAGGACTGAAAAATTGTCTAAAGGCATCGCTCAGCCCGCCACCTTCTCCATAGCTCTACCTCTGACTGAACAAAGCCTCAGCAACAGGTTGTCCAGCACCAGGAAATTGTAACCTCCCAGGGTCTGGAAACGCATTGCACAAACCTTTCTTCATGGCCTCCTGAAGATGTTTCATCATCTGCTCCCTCTGTGAAGGCAGGATGAGTTCTGCAACCTTACCCTTGTAGCATGAATCAAGAAGGGTTGCCAGCCAGTAATGATCCCTCTCCTTGATACCACAAATCCTAGGGTCCTTTTGCAGGCTTTGCAGAATCAGGGAGGCCATGCAGCATAAGTTTGCAGACGCATTCAATTGTGACTCCTCTGGGTCACTGAGGATGACATTGTCAGGAACTATCTCCTCCCAACCACGTACAACTCCTTATGTTTCTGGGGACTGAAAACCATCCCTTGAAGACTGCTGCTGAGTGTTATCCTCTACATCCATGCTGACACAATCCTCCTCCTCCTCCTACTCCTCCTCTTCTTTCTTCCATGTCCACAGGAATGCTATCTGGATAAAGGGGGCCTTGAGAGGAAAAGAAGTCCTCATCTTCCTCCCTCTGTTCTACCTCAAGTGCCCTGTCCATTTTTCCACAATGCGTGTGCTCCAACAGGAAGACAAGAGGGACAGTATCACTTATGCATGCATTGTCACTGCTCACCATCCTCGTGGCCTCCTCAAATGGTGATAGGACAGTGCATGCATCCTTGATCAGTAGCCACTGGCGTGGCAAAAAAAGCCAAGCTCCCCTGACCCTGTCCTGGTGCCATACTCACACAGGTACTCATTGATGGCCCTCTGCTGCGAGTGCAGCCGCTACAGCATTGCCAACGTTGAGTTCCACCTGGTGGGCATGTCACAAATGAGGCAGTTGGTGGGCAGGTTGCATTCCCTTTGAATGTCAGCCAGCCAAGCACTGGCATTGAATGACCGGTGGAAATGACCACAGAATTTTCAGGCCTGCCTCAGGAGATCCTGTAAGCCCCGGTACCTGCTCAAGAACCGCTGCACCACCAAATTCAGGACGTGTGCCAAACATGGGACATGGGTCAAGTGTCCCTGTCGGAGGGCGGAGAGAAGGTTGGTGCCATTGTCGCATACAATCATTCCTGGGTGAAGCTGGCGCAGCGTCAACCACCTCTGAGCCTGCCCCTGCAGAGCTGACAGAAACTCTGCCCCAGTGTGGCTCCTGTCCCCTAAGCAGACCAATTCAAGCACCGCATGGTCTTTTTGCCTGAGTGCTTGCTTAGGCTCTTGAATGCTTACGGAGCACCGCTGGTCCAGAGGAGAAATCTGCAGAAGAGACCATAGTGGAAGAAGAAGAAGAAGAGGGGGTGGAGGAGAGAGCCGTGGCAGAATCACCACTAGCATTTTGGAGGCGTGGTGGCGGAACAAGCTCCAACAATACTGAACCCTGTCCTGCATCCTTCCCAGCTGCCAGCAGAGTTACCCAGTGCGCCGTGAAGGAAAGGTAACGTCCCTGCCCATGCCTGCTAGACCATGAGTCATTGGTAATATGCACCTTACTGCTGACCGTCCTGTCCAACGAGGCCAAAACATTGCCTTACACATGCTGGTAGAGAGCCGGAATAGCCTTCTGTGAAAAGAAATGGAGTTTAGGAACCTGCCACTGAGGTACAACACATTCCACAAATTCACGAAAGGGGGCAGAGCCTACCAGCTGAAAAGGCAGCAGTTGCAGTGCTAGCAATTTGGCCAAGCTAGCATTCAGACGCTGAGCATGTGGATGGCTGGGACCGAATTTCTTTTTACGGTTTAGCAACTGAGGTAGGGAAATTTGCCTGCTAAAATCAGATGGAGGTGTACTGATAGCAGATTGGTTGCAAGTACTTGGGACAACTATTGCTATACCTTCATTCCTCTCAGTGCAGATTTTTGAGTGGACTGGAGGTATAGTGGGGTTGGAGATCCCAGATGAGGAGCAAGGATAAGTCTGCCTTTTTCTTTGATGTGGGTCTTTCAAGTGCTGTTGCTAATGGACTGTATGGAAGGTCGTCATATGTCTGTCTGGTGAAGCATGTGGTGCCCAAGCAGCTGCTGTTCTGACCACGCTTGATCTGCTTCAGACATAGGTTGCAAACAGCAACAGTGCAATCTGCTGCACATGTGTCAAAAAAGGCCCACACCAAGGAACTTTTCAAAATCAGTGGGGAGTCAGCAGTGCCCTGCACCTGCGGAGCTCTGCGGTGTGATGTATTAGGGTGGCTGCCCTTAAGCTGCCCCCTAGAGGACATCCTGCCTCGTTGGAGTTGTGCCTTCTCCTCCTCCTCTCTTCTATCAGGCACCCAAGTAGAGTCAGTGACCTCATCATCCTCTCCCTCCTCGTCACTGGAGCAAACTTGGCAGTATACTGCGGCTGGGGGAACATGACTGCCAGTTTTTTCTTGGGCACCTCCTCTCTCTAGGCTCACGTTACTCCCTTCCTCAACCTGGGAACCAACATCAGGGCTTTTTAATCGCTGCACATCCTCCATCAGCATGTACCCGACACTGTGGTGGAATAGTTCGGGGGACTCCTCCGTGCATGATGATGGGGCTACGGAAGGAGTGACTGTGGATAAGGAGCCGGTAGAATAGGCTGCTTTGGCAGCTGCATTGAAAGACAAACTACTCTGAGCCTGGGTGACAGAGGGCGAGGAGGATGAGGACGGCTTTGTTATCCACTCCACCAACTGTTCTGCATGTTCTGGCTCAATAACACAGCCATCAGCAGAAAAAAAGGACAAGCGTTCCCCACGGCCACCTGCAGAGGATGCACCATGTCCACGCCAGCACTGTTGACTGTAGACTGCTTGCCCTCTTTTAGTGGCCTGTGAGCATCTGCCTCACCTTGGTGGCCTTCTGGACATTATGTATATTTTTTTCTGCAACACCACACTGCATGTATTGTGTACTATGTACACCACCAGAAAAGTAGCAGCAACTGCACTACGGCTGCACTGTATTGTGTACTGTGTACACCACCAGAAGTGTAGTAGCAACTGCACTATGGCTGCACTGTATTGTGTACTGTGTACACCACCAGAAAAGTAGTAGCAACTGCACTATGAATGCACTGTATTGTGTACTGTGTACACCACCAGAAAAGTAGTAGCAACTGCACTACGGTTGCACTGTATTGTGTACTGTGTGCACCACCAGAAAAGTAGTAAAAACAAAACGTCACGGAAAGCACTGTAGATATAGGCTACACTAGACTGTCTGTATATATATGTATATATATATCAAATACACTGCCTGAAATAGATTAGAAATAGTACACCACAGAATACACCGTAGAATGCAGATCTAGGCTACACTGACTTGATGCAGAGTATATATATATATATATCTATATATATATACACTAGATTGACTGTATATATCTATCAAATACACTGCCACTAACTGAATAACCTGCCTGCTTAAAGCGGGGTTCCACTCAAATTTTTAACTTAATCTTACCCCCTTCAGTTAATTGCATAGATGTTCAAATGCCACACGAAAAAAATTTTTTATCGCTGTAATTACCTTTATATTGTACTTTATTGTGGCACTTCCTGTCTCTCCTCCCATGGGAGTAGGCATGTTTATTGCCTTTCCCCGGCGCCGCACTGTCTCCTGGGAGCTTAGTGTCAGGCTTCCCAAGATTCAGTGCCGAAACAATGATCATGCGCGTGAACAAGCTGTGAATGAACAGCATTCCCTGCATCCAGGAAATTAATGCTTGTGGGCTTCACATGCCCACAAGCAAGATGGAAACAGCCAGCATCACATTTTTTAAGATATTCTTCAGTACGAAAACAGACAGAGGCGGAAAAATTACACCCAAACTGTGAGTATTATTTTGGGATTAGCAAAGTATCTCAATGACCTAAAAAAAAAAAAAAAAAAAGATTGGTCGCCGGACTCCCGCTTTAATCTAAATCAAACTATCTCTCCATTCACGCCAACAACGCTACACAGGGCCGTCATGCAGGCAGCCTTATATAGTGTGGGGCATGGACTTAGTCCCCCTGAGCCATGATTGGCCAAAGGTACAGTGCCTTTGGCCAATTATGGCTCTCTTAGCTGAGGACGCTGGGAATGGCCAAAACATGCAGGTCAAGTGCATGCTTTCGCCAATCATCATACAGCAATGCACTGGGATCTCGCAGTGCATTATGGGGCATTCCGCGGGTGCTCAAATTTCCCACGAACGTCCCATAATGTTTGTTCTTCGGCGAACAGGCGAACACCCGATGTTCGATTTGAACTCGTGTTCGACCCAAACATCAAGCTCATCCCTAGTGTGAGTATAGTGTGTCAGTGTAATGTGTGAGTATAGTGTAGTGTCAGTGTAGTGTGTTAGTGTAGTGCAGTGTTTAACCACTTCAGCCCCAGAAGGATTTACCCCCTTCCTGACCAGAGATCTTTTTACAATTTGGCACTGCGTCGCTTTAACTGCTAATTGCACGGTCATGCAATGCTGTACCCAAACAAATTTTTTGTCCTTTTCTTCCCACAAAAAGAGCTTTCTTTTGATGGTATTTGATCACCTCTGCGGTTTTTATTTTTTGCGCTATAAACAGAAAAAGACCAAAAATTTTGAAAAAAAAATGACATCTTCTACATTTTGTTATAAAAAAAATCCAATAAACTCAATTTTAGTCATACATTTAGGCCAAAATGTATTTGGCCACATGTCTTTGGTAAAAAAAAATGTTAATAAGCGTATATTTATTGGTTTGCGCAAAAGTTATAGCGTCTACAAACTAGGGTACATTTTCTGGAATTTACACAGCTTTTAGTTTATGACTGCCTATGTCATTTCTTAAGGTGCTAAAATGGCAGGGCAGTACAAACCCTCCCCCAAATGACCCAATTTTGGAAAGTAGACACCCCAAGGAAATGGCTGAGAGGCATGTTGAGCCCATTGAATATTATTTTTTTTTGTCCCAGGTAATTGAATAATGACAAAAAAAAAAATTACAAAAAGTTGTCACTAAATTATATATTGCTCACACAGGCCATGGGCATATGTGGAATTGCACCCCAAAATACATTCAGCTGCTTCTCCTGAGTACGGGGATACCACATGTGTGGGACTTTTTGGGAGCCTAGCCACGTTTGGGGCCCCAAAAACAAATCACCATCTTCAGGATTTCTAAGAGCGTAAATTTTTTATTTCACTCCTCACTACCTATCACAGTTTTGAAGTCCATAAAATGCCCAGATGGCACAAACCCCCCCGAATGACCCCATTTTGGAAAGTAGACACCCCAAGCTATTTGCTGAGAGGCATGGTGAGTATTTTGCAGCTCTCATTTGTTTTTGAAAATGAAGAAAGACAACAACAGAAACATTTTTTTTTCTTTTTTCAATTTTCTAAACTTTGTGACAAAAAGTGAGGTCTGCAAAATACTCACTATACCTCTCAACAAATAGCTTGGGGTGTCTACTTTCCAAAAAAGGGTCAATTGGGGGGGTTTGTGCCACCTGGGCATTCCATTGCCTCCGAAACTGTGATAGGCAGTGAAGAGTGAAATCAAAAATTTACGCCCTTAGAAAGCCTGAAGGCGGTGCTTGGTTTTTGGGGTCCCGTATGTGGCTAGGCTCCCAAAAAGTCTCACACATGTGGTATCCCCATACTCAGGATAAGCAACAGAATGTATTTTGGGGTGTAATTTCACATATTCCCATGGCATGTTTGAGCAATATATCATTTAGTGACAACTTTGTGCAACAAAAAAAAAAAAAGTCTTTTTCCCGCAACTTGTGTCACAATATAAAATATTCCATGGACTCGACATGCCTCTCAGCAAATAGCTTGGGTTGTCTACTTTCCAAAATGGGGTCATTTGGGGGGTTTGAACTGTCCTGGCATTTTATACACAACATTTAGAAGCTTATGACACACATCACCATCTCTTCTAACCACTTGAAGACAAAGCCCTTTCTGACACTTTTTGTTTACATGAAAAAATTAATTTTTTTTGCAAGAAAATGACTTTGAAACCCCAAACATTATATATTTTTTAAAGCAAAGACCCTACAGATTAAAATGGTGGGTGTTTCATTTTTTTTTTTTCACACAGTATTTGCGCAGCGATTTTTCGAACGCATTTTTTTGGGAAAAAACACACTTTTTTTAATTTTAATGCACTAAAACACACTATATTGCCCAAATGTTTGATGAAAAAAGATGATCTTAGGCTGAGTACATGGATACCAAACATGACATGCTTTAAAATTGCGCACAAACTACATACATTTTTAAAAGCCTTTAAAAGCCTTTACAGGTTACCACTTTAGATTTAAAGAGGAGGTCTACTGCTAAAATTACTGCCCTCGATCTGACCTTCTCAGTGATACCACACATGCATGGTGCAATTGCTGTTTACATTTGACGCCAGACCAACACTTGCCCTCGCCTTTGCGCGAGAGCAAGGGGGGGACAGGGGTGCTTTTTTTTTTTTTTTTTTTGCTTTATTATTTTTTTTGCTTTTTTATCTTATTTTTAAACTGTTCCTTTCATTTTTTTAAATCATTTTATTGTTATGTCAGGGAATGTAAATATCCCCTATGATAGCAATACGCAGTGACAGGTACTCTTTTTTTGAAAAAGATATGTTCTATTAGACCCTAGATCTCTCCTCTGCCCTCAAAGCATCTGACCACACCAATATCAGTGTGATAAAATTCTTTCCCAATTTCCCAATGGTGCTGTTTTCACCCAGAAAAAACTAAGTCATGAAATGCTTGTAGCTTCCGGTTTCTTAGGCCATAGGGATGATTGGAGCCAGTCTGGTCTCTGATCAGCTCTATGGTCAGCTGGCCGAATCACCGGCTGCATTCTCAGGTTCCCTGTTGGGACAGGAGAGCCAGAGAAAAACATGAAAGACTGTGGGAGGGGGGGACATTCCCTCCCACTGCTTGTAAAAGCAGTCTAGAGGCTAATTAGCTGCTAGGATTGCTTTTACATGAAAGCCGACCGCTGGCTGAAAAGAATGATACCAAGATGATACCTAAACCCGCAGGCATCATTCTGGTATAACCACTCAAAGTCCAGCAACATACCAGTACGTTGCTGGTCCTTGTTGGGCATATATTGTAACCTTTTTTTTCATGCAGCCTGTGGGCTGAATGAAAAAAAGAGATTGATTGGTGGGTATGCCCACCATTAGAATACCTCCCTTCATCCACCCACTTCTAATGATGGGCATACATGCACCATTTATATATGTCGAAGCATGGGGGCATCCGCCCCAAAAGTTAGGAGCAAATCACTCCTCCGCCCCTGCTGCCACCATGCTTCAGCATATATCACCTCCGACAGCCCTGGAGTCACGGCTTTATTTATCGTGGGAGCAAACGCTGTTGCTGTCAAGATAAATAAATCTGCGCTGCAGTTGAATGGTATACCTGAAAACAAAAAAATGGTTAACAATAAAACACAGTAAACAGTAAAGTATAAAAAATTGCATTCCTGAAAAGCAAACATGATAAAACCTAATAATAAAACATTGCAGAATAGAATACAGTAAAAAAAGAGCAGAAAAATAGAGAGAGAATAGAGAGAGAGAGAGATTAATAAAACGACAACTATTTTTGTATTTTTTTATTTTATATATATATTTTTTTTACACTTTCTTTTGTAATTGTAACTTTTATAACTGTAACCGGTTCCAGGTTCAGGTCTCTCAAAATGCGATGGCATCTTGGGAGACCCTGTGAAAGTGTGCCTAGTCTGTGCAATGCTGTACCCTACGCTAGCGTTCAAAACATTTACCAATGCAAAGACCAGGATTGTCAGGACAGGAGGGACAATAATAGCGGGTGTCACGCCTATATCCGCGCTTGCTGCAGACACGACATCTTTTTTGGGGGGATTCGTTGGGTAGGGGTACTCGGGAGGACATAAAGAAAATGCCTCTCATGCAGCTGACTGCATTTGGTTGGGGATGTGAATGGGGGAAGTACGGGTGCTGCAGAAGTGGTGGGTTCCAAATTAGGATTGGCAAATGCAGCAGGAAGGGCATTATGGGCACGACGGGCCTGTGTTTGTCTTCTTCTTGGTGGCAGCGGGACACTACTTGTGCTTGCCACCTCACCAGCTTGAACTGCACTTATGGGACTCGTCACGTCACCAATAGGGATGAGCTTCGAGTTCGAGTTGAACTCATGTTCGACTCGAACATCGGCTGTTCGCAAGTTCGCCGAACAGCGAACAATTTGGGGTGTTCGCGGCAAATTCGAATGCCGCGGAACACCCTTTACAAGTCTATGGTAGAAATCAAAAGTGCTAATTTTAAAGGCTTATATGCATGGTATTGTCATAAAAAGTGTTTGGGGACCTGGGTCCCGCCCCAGGGGACATGTATCAATGCAAATAAAAGTTTTAAAAACGGCCGTTTTTTCGGGAGCAGTGATTTTAATAATGCTTAAAGTGAAATAATAAAAGAGTAATATCCCTTTAAATTTTGTAGCTGGGGGTGTCTATAGTATGCCTGTAAAGGGGTGCATGTTTCCCGTGTTTAGAACAGTCTGACAGCAAAATGAAATTTCAAAGGTAAAAAGTCATTTAAAACTACTCGCGGCTATTAATGAATTGTCGGTCCGACAATACACATAAAAGTTCATTGATAAAAACGGCATGGGAATTCCCCACAGGGGAACCCCGAACCAAAATTTTAAAAAAAATGACGTGGGGTCCCCCTAAATTCCATACCAGGCCCTTCAGGTCTGGTATGGCTATTAAGGGGATTCCCGGCCAAAATTAAAAAAAAAAAATTATGTGGGGGTCCCCCTAAATTCCATACCAGGCCCTTCAGGTCTGGTATGGAAATTAAAGGGAACCCCGCGCCAAAATTAAAAAAAAAACGGCGTGGGGTCCCCCCAAAAATCCATACCAGACCCTTATCCGAGCACGCAACCTGGCAGGCCGCAGGAAAAGAGGGGGGACGAGAGAGCACCCCCCCTCCTGAACCATACCAGGCCACATGCCCTCAACATTGGGAGGGTGCTTTGGGGTAGCCCCCCAAAACACCTTGTCCCCATGTTGATGAGGACAACGGCCTCATCCCCACAACCCTGGCCGGTGGTTGTGGGGGTCTGCGGGCGGGGGGCTTATCGAATTCTGGAAGCCCCCTTTAACAAGGGGACCCCCAGATCCCGGCCCTCCCCCCTGTGTGACCCCCCTGTCACTAAAAAAGTGTCAAAAATGTTAAAAATGACAAGAGACAGTGTTTGACAATTCCTTTATTTAAATGCTTCTTTCTTCTTTCTTCTATCTTCCTTCATCTTCTTCTTCTTCTTCTGGTTCTTCTGGCTCTTCTGGTTCTTCCTTCGGTGTTCTCGTCCAGCAACTCCTCCGCGGCGTCTTCTTCCCTTCTTCTCCTCGGGCCGCTCCGCATCCATGGCATGGGGGGAGGCTCCCACTCTTCTCTTCATCTTCTTCTCTTCTTCATCTTCTTCTCCGGGCCGTTACGCACCCATGATGGCATGGAGGGAGGCTCCCGCTGTGTGACTCTTCTCCTCTTCTGACGGTTCTTAAATAATGGGGGGCGGGGCCAGCCGGTGACCCGGCCCCCTCTGACGCACGGGGACATGACGGGACTTCCCTGTGGCATTCCCTGTGACGCCACAAGGATGTCCCATCAAGTCACCGTGTGTCAGAGGGGGGCGGGGTCACCGGGTGGCCCCCCCGTTATTTAAGAACCATCAGAAGAGGAGAAGCGTCACACAGCGGGAGCCTCCCTCCATGCTAGCATGGGGGCGGAGCGGCCCGGAGAAGAAGAGAAGAACATGAAGAAGTGAAGAAGAAGAAGAGAAGAAGATGAAGAGAAGAGCGGGAGCCTCCCCCCATGCCATGGATGTGGAGCGGCCCGAGGAGAAGGGAAGAAGACGTCAAAATTAGCACATTTTTGATTATTCATGTTCGTGTCCCATAGACGGTGTTCGCGTGTTCGAACAAACTTTTTTCCTGTTCGCATGTTCTGGTGCGAACTGAACAGGGGGGTGTTCGGCTCATCCCTAGTCACCAAGTGTTACTGCAGTGCTGGTTTGACTACAACTAGTCAGGGTGTACTAGGCCGCTGGTGCTTGCCAGTTCACCAAAACGATACCAAAAAAACTGTTAGCGATTGCAGGGATCAGGCCTGACTCTGCGAACGCTGCAGTTATGTGTTTAGTGTTTTGTAAGTGACAGTGATCGATCGATACTGCACTTGAGTGGGCTGGGCAGAGGGGCAAAACGCAGGTGCTAGCAGGTATCTGGGCTGATCCCCCTAACACTGCGTTTTTAGGAACCCTAAACTGCTGGGGACACTAGTATAGATCTGATCGGTCAGATATTGATCCGTTCAGATACTATACCACTAAGGAAGGTGTACGGTGCGTGCGTGGGTGTTAGTGCTACTGGCACTAACCTGACGCTGCCTGGGGCTGGTGCTTGCCAGTTCACCAAAATGCTACCAAAAAATCTGTTAGCGATCGTAGGGATCAGGCCTGACTCTGCGAACGCTGCAGTTATGTGTTTAGTGTTTTGTAAGTGACAGTGATCGATCGATACTGCACTTGGGTGGGCTGGGCTGGGCAGAGGGCTCAAAATGCAGGTGCTAGCAGGTATCTGGGCTGATCCCACTAACACTGTGTTTTTGGGAACCCTAAACTGCTGGGGATGCTAGTATAGATCTGATCGGATTAGATATTGATCCGTTCAGATACTATACCAGTAAGGGAGGTGTATGGTGCGTGCGTGGGTGTTAGTGCTACTGGCACTAACCTGACGCTGCCTGGGGCGACGCAGACCCTATCTGACCCTAAAACTTAACTTATATCACCGCCGGGCGATCAGAGGGTTAAACCTTTATTAAGTAATAAACGGCGGGTGCCCTGACACTATAAAAAATAAACCAACTAACCAGCGTCACCCGTAACAGTTATACGGTGATCACTGGTGAAAGGGTTAACTAGGGGGCAATCAAGGGGTTAAAACCTTTATTAGGTATTATATGGGGGTCCCTGACACTATAAAATGCTGACGGCGAACCTATATATTTACCTTTACTAGCATCATCAATGACACTAATACAGCAATCAGAAAAACGATCGCTTAGTGACACTGGCGACGGGGGTGATCAAGGGGTTAAAACTTTATTAGGGAGTGTTAGGGGGGTACCCTAGACCTAAAGGGGGCTAACACTAACTGCCCTACCACTTATAACTGTCACAAACTGACACCTATGCAGTAATCAGTAAAAAAAAACAAAAAACTGCTATTGGTGTCACTGTAACAGGGGGGGGGGTATTGATCAGGGGGTGATCAGGGGGTGATGGGGGGTGAAATGTTAGCCTAGTGTGTTTTACTGTATGTGTTGTGTCGTGCACTTGCTCAGATGTCTTCTCTCCTTGGCGCCGGAACGGAAAATACCGATTCGAGGAGAGATGACATCACTTCCTCTGCCGCTGTTTACATTACAGCAGCAGAGGAAGATTCTCATTAGTTGGGAGCAATCGTGAGGGGGTGGCCACGAATTAGTGGTCTCCCCCTCAGCCTGGATCGCTCCCCTAATGAAGCCGACTGCCTCGGGCACTGCCCCGCCCGCGGGAAGCAGATCACGTACCAGGTACGTGATTTTGCCTGCCTGTGCCATTCTGCCGCAGTATATCTGCGTTAGGCGGTCGGCAAGTGGTTAATGTATAGTATGCATTAAGATAAAAAAACCTTCTGACTTTACAACCACTTTAACAGGATCTTAAAGGGGCATGGTTAAATAAATCTTGAGTCTACATTCTGTAAACACAGCATATACATGCCACAGTCCAGGTACCTACACAATATGCTTTAATTACTGTGCCACAAGTGATAGTTTAGCAGATATGAGCAACACTTGGCACAGTAATTTTTAGATAAATTAAACTTTTCAATTACATTGAATTGCTTTGATTGCTTTTCAGCCTACCTTAAAACCAAAGTTTACCTATAAAATACACAATCACAAGCGATATTATTTACCTTCAGCATGATGAGTTACTTATGCTTCTTTATTAGGGGTCCTAATTACTCACTCACTACATTCAGGTGTTATCTTGAAGATCCATGGTTTTCTGTATATGCTTTGACTTGCATATGTCACAGGGCTCAGGAGTGCATGTTGCACAGGTCACAAATCTCGGTAGATGGTAACACATAGCCCAAAATTTCCTCCTCCTCCTCAATCCAACACTCTCCCCCCAATACCCATCAGTAAAGAGCTCTCTCCTGTAACCCCTAATTATCCTGTGCCAAACACGCATCCTGGAGCCCTTACATGCGGTGCAATTCCTGTTTGAATCAGATGCAGTGTGCAGTGTGGACCAGGGCTAAAGGAAAAAAACTAATTATTTTCCTCCTAAATACAGTATATAAATGAGGAAAGGATATGGAAAATACTATACATTACTAATTACTTTACATACTCTAAGAGAAACTACACAGCAGTTGATAGGGTTGGCTATTGACAATAAAGTCATCTAGCAGGTATCATCATTGATCTGTTCAGTCTGCGGTCATTAAAAACTGTCAAATGGCAATATGTGGTAACCCCAGCAACCAGTATGAATTAGTTTATGACTGATCTGCCTTTATTGCACTAAATTTTGATTATTGCTGTTGATTGCTGCCTGTGTGTTCTGTCTCGGATTTTCTTTTTGATGGGGAAACTTGCTATAGGAGCCTTATTTCAGCTGAGATTATATATATATATATATATATATATATATATATATATATATATATATATATATATATATATATATATATATATTTATATATTTATTTATGTATATATATTTGTTAATTAGCAATGGCAATAGAAAAATTATTTTCATTTTAACAGCTTGGTGACTTTACAAATGGTAAGGTGGTTTGAAGTAAGTAGAGTACTTTACTGGATTAATTTCACATACTTTGTCCTTCCTAATGTTAATTCTCCCTCATTACAAATGCCAGGTAGAATGATCTGGTCTTCAGGACATTACAGGATCAGTAAGTCCTATTGATCTGTCACTGTGTCCTGTGCACATGCTTCCTTTTCCCATCTCTGAGCTGTGATCAAACATGAAAGATGATGACAGAGTTAAGAGCCAATTTGTTAATGAGGAAATAACAATAAGCAATGACTCACTTAAGTGAGCTGATAATGCATTACGTTTTTCTATTTTGTCATCAGACTGTTAGGCTCCATGTTAAAGCTCTCTAATTTTGAAATATATGCCATGAATATTTTAGTTAATTTAAAAAAAAGTCTCTTAGGAATAGTAATGCATTGTGTCAGATGGTAAAATGTAGTGTTATTGTGTCAGAGGGGAAAAAATATGGGGTAAGTTTGTAAAATGTTTCAAACTTTCACATTTCCCCTGGGACAGCAATATATCTACTTTTATATGGTGAATACTATTAGGAAACATGCTTTAATACAGTATGTGGAAGATTGTCTGTTGTCTTATCATTATGGGGATTCCCATGTTATGTTCTTTTTCATAAAAACAACTAATTATGGCAGTACATGCACTTGTGAAGAATGCAGAAAATATTATGGAATGCACCCAAAAAGTATGACATATGTAATTACAAAGCTAAATAAATGTAATGTTCCTATTTGGATGTCCAAAGTGGCATCTTGGCATTACTCTCCCTAGGTCTTCCGATGTTCTTATCTTCTACCTGGTATCTCCTGCAGATTTTGCTTCAAGCTACAAGCTGCATGAACCCAGTGATTTCCTGATCTTGTGCTGTGCATTGCCAAGGCTCTAGATGATATACACTAGCAGATACTGGAGAATCAAATTCAAACTAACTATCATGTTTATGTCTAATTTATTTTTGTGCATATAAAGCCTGCCACACTGCACACTGCCCTACAAACTAATGACCTCTGTAAACTGCTCTACAAACTGCTAACCCTATCATCTGCCCTGCTGATCCCCTGTACACTGCCCTACTCCCTTCTATACACTACCCCGCTGACCTTACATCCTCCGCTCCCAATATAAATGTTTTTTCCCCTGACATTTTTTACTGCACCCCCAGATCAGGCAGGCTAGATCTGACCTTGATACTGATTGTTGTTTTTTAAATGGATTTAAACCCAACAAGTGCATATGTATATGACATACATTGGAAACATTTAGGAAGTTTAATTGTGCCTAAGCAGAAATGTAACTTTAGCCCTAGTTCACATTGAATGCAGCTTTGAAATCATGCAAATTCACCTGAAATCGCACCATTTCAAAGCCATATGCCAGTGTGACTTCAGGTGTAACTTGGCTGACATCTGTGTAACTTCATGCACAGATGTCTATGCCAGTCACACCTGAAATCGCCAAAGGTAGTGCAGGAACTAACCTTTCAAATTGGTGCGGCACCGCAAATTCTGCGTTGCACCGATTTGAACAGTTCCATTGCCGACAACAGGGTGTGACTTGTCAAATCGCACAACAACTCGCACTGTTGTTAATGGGGACTCAGTCTTGAATTCTTCTTGAAAGATGGAAGTCACATTCTGGTATGTGAGTGTATCTAGGCACTTGTGTGCCTGTACCTCTATAGCTCTTTATCTGCACTGTTGCCTGTGACTGCTTGTCTCAGAAGATTTGTCATGAGATATAATAATGCCACTACTTTGCTGCTTACTGGAGAGAAATCTGCAGTGCATGCATCTCCCTACTTCTTACTTCATTAATTCTGTGGATCTGTGCTTTTTTAACCTCTCCTGCTGCTTCGTAACTATCTCCCCATCAGTCAACAGATCACTAGTCATTAGGAGGACACATTTGACATCGCAAAGCCAAGTCCTGTACTTCTACCAAGATTGCTGCCTCAACACAGAGAGACATTGTAGAACAAGGAATGATGATTTAGTAATAACGAAAGGATCAGCTTCAGGGATCTACAACAATACTGACGACTAGACCTCTGCCCTCTGCTTGTCTTTTTAGACAGATCTTCAAGAGATCAGATGTTACCAACCTTCTATGTCTGCCCGACCACCGTAATCAGCTTACCCCTTAATATTAATTCCAATTTGATGCAGATCTTAAATCTTTAGAACTAGAACCTTTAGAACCCTGGTGCAAGAAACCATAAAAGTTGTGGCCCTGCTTTCTAAACCTGGGGTCCTTCCTTTCAAGCCTGGGGCCCTTTTATCCTGTCACTGGGCCCTTTATTATGATCTCCTTTCACGTTATAAGTTCTGTCTGTCTACTGGTTAGACAGATCTTCAAGAGATCAGATGTTACCAACCTTCTATGTCTGCCCGACCACCGTAATCAGCTTACCCCTTAATATTAATTCCAATTTGATGCAGATCATAAATCTTTAGAACTAGAACCTTTAGAACCCTGGTGCAAGAAACCATAAAAGTTATGGCCCTGCTTTCTAAACCTGGGGTCCTTCCTTTCAAGCCTGGGGCCCTTTTATCCTGTCACTGGGCCCTTTATTATGATCTCCTTTCACGTTATAAGTTCTGTCTGTCTACTGGTTATCTCTTTAACAACTTACTAGATTTCCTGCATGCTTTGCAACTTCTTCTCTGCTCTTTTCTTTTGTGTACTTTCAGATTCTAAGTCATACATATACCTTGGTGCCTTGCTGACTGCAATTAGTGATGATGTAAAGTGTTTCCTGTACAGACTGTACCTCTAAAACTCCTCCTCTCCACAGCACTGTAGTTTGGAAGGCATGCTCTGTATATTGTATGACATGGGGGATATGTATCAATGCAAAAAAAGTTTTAAAAATGGCAGTTTTTCGGGAGCAGTGATTTTAATAATGCTTAAAGTGAAACAGTAAAAGTTAAATATTCCTTTAAATATCATGCCTGGGGGGGTGACTATCGTATGCCTGTAAAGTGGGACGTGTTTCCTGTGTTTAGAACAGTCCCTGCACAAAATGACATTTTTAAAGGAATAAAAGTCATTTAAAACTGCTTGCGGCTGTAAATGTCGGGTCCCGGCAAAATAGATGAAAATCATTGAGAAAAATGACATGGGTCGCCCCCCCCCCCCCCTCCCCCCACCGCCCAGCCCATTACCAGGCCCTTTGGGTCTGGTATGGATATTAAGGGGAACCCCACACCCAAATTACATTTAAAAAAAAAAGGCGTGGGGCCCCCAGGCCCTATATACCCTGAACAGCAGTATACAGGCTGTCCCCGGGTTACAAACAAGATAGGGACTGTAGGTTTGTTCTTAAGTTGAATCTGTTTGTAATTTGGAACAGGTACATTTTTAAAGTGTAGCTTCAGCCAAAAAGTTTATTTTTAAGCTTTTGGATAACATTGGGAAGGGTTATCACCCCTTTAACATTTGTTTTGCTGTCTGTGCCCCTGTTCAGAAGATTTCACCTCACTTTCTGTCCCAATGACAATTGGATTTTGAAAATTGTGGGTTATTAGGGAAACTAGGATTGGTGATAAAGCATCAGTGGAGACACTTTTTTTCCCATATTAACTCTTACAGGAGAACATTTTCCCTTCCTAGGGGTAGATTTCCTCTCACTTCCTGTTGTTTCCCTCCGTTTGTAAGTAGAAATCGTTTGTAAGTCAGATGTTTGAAAATAGAGGACTGCCTGTATATACTATACGGCCTGCCCTATACACTCTGCGGAAAATTGGGCCTTAGGTGTTGGTGGTACCAGAACACTGTAAGCCCTCACATTTACTCTTGGTGGGCGCTGGAATGGGCCCTGCTGTGAAATATTATATCAAGAATTGTAATTACATGCCCCTGTTAAACAGGGGCAGAAAAATTTGGCCTTAGGCGGTGGTGGTGGCACAACACTGTAAAGCCTCACAGATACTCTTGTTGAGTGCGGGAACGGGCCCTGCCGTTAAATATTAGATCAAAAATTGTAATTACGTGCCCCTGTTAAACAGGGTGTCAGGGATCCACCAGCGCGGGAGGCACGAACGGGCGTGCGCGCACGCGCATGCGCTGCTGGTAATTCTGAGCATCAGCGTGTGTGTGAGCCCCGCTGCGTGCTATGGGCTTGTGCACGTGCACGTCGGGTACGGGTGCGCGCGCAATGGGAGCACATGGGTACGCGGTAACGCTATTTGTCGCCAGTGGGCCTATAAGAGGAGTTCAGCTGCACTTGTGCGGTGCTGTTCGTCTGCAGCTCTGTACCCAAGTTCCTGATTCCTGTTGTTGTTCCTGTGACTACTCCTGTCTAACCACTCTGATGTCTCCAGTCCCGACCCCAGCTTGTTTGACCCTGCTTTTGAACTTCTGCCTGACCTTTGTTGCCGAACCTTGCCTGCCTTCTGACCTTGCTTCAGCCTGTTGCACCTGCCTGCTTGACTACCCGTTCTGATCCGGCCTGCCTGACCATTCTTCTGCCTTGCTTCTAGTGTGCTGTGTCTTGTCCAGGTCCTGTAGCCACTGCCTGGCTACCACCAGTCCTCTGGTTGCTGGTCTGCTGCCTTCCAGTCATCTCCTGCAAGTCAACCTTTCTGGGAGTTCTCATCCAGCATCACGTCTGCCACTGCAACCTGCTCAGACACTCCTACCCTGCTGTGCTCACGGGACCACTGTCTTCATTCCAGTGGGCCTTGAACCAGAGTCATAAGAGAGGTCTTCTCCTACCAAGTCAGGCTCAACACCAGGGACCTAACAGTACAAACAGCCATGTCCGAGCCTGCAGGAGAAGCCTCAGTCATAAAGGAGATTTGCACACATCTTGTGGCACTCACACAGGCCGTGAAATCCCTACAAGAAGGCTATACTAAGCTAGAGGAACAGGTTCGACATCTCTCCACTACCAGTAACATGGCTCCTGCATCTCCGGTTTCACCTGCACAGTCCTCTTCTCAGCCGTCAGTAGTGATGCTTCCACCAGAACCGAGAGTTCCCATTCCCGAGAGATTTTGTGGGGACCGATCAAAATTCCGGGCCTTCCGTAATGCTTGCCAGCTGTATTTTGCCCTTCAACCTAGGACTTTTTCTCTTGAAGCCACAAAGGTGGGATTTGTGATTTCCCTTCTGCAAGGAGAGCCTCAGACCTGGGCCCACCGACTTCTCGAGGGAGACTGTGTCCAGACTCATTCTTTACTGTCCTTCTTTGAAGCCATGGCTCAGCTTTATGAAGACCCCCAGCGGACTGCCACGGCCGAGTCTGCCTTGTTTGCACTCAAGCAAGGCCGCAGAGCAGCTGAGGACTATGTCACGGACTTTAGATGCTGGAGCGCAGATACCCAATGGAATGACGCAGCCTTAAGACATCAGTTCCGCATGGGCCTCTCGGAAGGTCTGAAGGACAAGCTTGCTCGTGTTGGCATTCCCGAAACCCTTGAAGGTCTGATCTCCCTAGCCATCCAAATTGACCGCCGGCTCTGGGAACGTCTAGTTGAACGCTCCTCCCAGCAAAACCGCCCGGTTTGGATGACTGCAAAGGCTCAGACTCCTGCTTCCCCTTACCTTCCTGTTCCATGCATGGATCATGCCAGTTCAGTTGCAGACACTTCCGAGCCTATGCAGATGGGACTCATGCGACCCACCTTACCCCCGGAGGAACGTGCACAATGCCGGCAACTGAATCTGTGTCTTTACTGTGGAGGATCAGGTCACTACGTGAACAACTGCCCTGTCAAGACAGGTAAGTGCCTCTCCTCTGTTTCTGCCAGTCCTTCATCTCCACCTGCCAATACAACCCACATTGCTCTCCCTCTCTCATTACAGTTTCAGGGAAGGACAATCTCCATCAACGCCATCATTGATTCTGGAGCATGTAGTTGTTTTGTTGATGCCACCTTTGCCAGCCAACAAGCCTTGCCCCTTCGGAAGAAGACACATGGACTTTCTGTCTTTCTGGCCGATGGTTCCCGCATTAAGTCAGGTCAAGTGACCCAGGAGACCTTGCCCTTGCCGGCAATCGCTCTCTCGCAACAAAAGGAACTTTTGGCTCTTGATGTGATTTCTTCCCCTTTGTTTCCTGTGATTCTGGGCATACCCTGGCTCCAGGCTCACAACCCCCGTATCAATTGGGCCACCGGGGAAGTGAAGTTCCAGTCTTCCTACTGCCAAGAGCACTGCCTACTTAAACCTCCTGACCCTCCATCCACTCTTTTGTGCTTGGACATTGACCAGAATCTGTGCCAGTCTGTGCCTGAGCCATACCATGCATTTCTTGATGTTTTCAGCAAGCGGGGGGTAGACTCCCTTCCGCCCCATCGTCCCTATGACTGCCCGATCGAACTTCTTCCAGGGGCCGAGATTCCGTTTGGGCATAATTTTCCCTTGTCTGAGAAAGAACAGGAGGCTTTGAAAATCTACATTGATGAGAACCTAAAGAAGGGATTTATTTGCCATTCTACTTCTCCAGCAGGCGCTGGGATATTCTTTGTCACGATCAGATTCTTCGCCCTTGTGTGGACTATCGGGAGCTAAACAACATCACGGTCAAGAACCAATATCCTCTGCCCTTGATACCAGAACTCTTTCAGAAACTTAGATCTGCCGTCATTTTTACCAAGTTAGTAGGGGGGCCTATAACCTGGTCCGCATCCGGGCCCAAAAATGGCCTTCCGAACCCGATTTGGTCACTATGAATATTTGGTCATGCCCTTCGGCCTCTGTAATGCCCCTGCTACCTTTCAGCATCTTATTAATGATGTGTTCAAAGACTTTCTGGACATTTTTGTAATCGTCTACTTGGATGACATTTAAATTTTTTCTGAATCACGTGACCAGCACCGGAGGTATGTCTGCAGAGTCTTACTCCGTCAGAGTCTTACTCCGTCAGCACGGACTGTATGCCAAGGCTGAGAAATGTAAATTAGAACAGCAGAACATCCACTTTCTCGGGTTGGAGATTTCCCCAACAGGTATCAAGATGGCTCCACAAAAAGTGTCTGCTATACTTGACTGGCCTGTACCCTTGGACAAAAAGGGGGTTCAACGCTTTGTAGGCTTTGCAAACTTTTACAGATAATTTATTAAAGGATTCTCCTTTATAGTCACTCCCATCACACAACTGACCAAACAAAACGCACGCTTCCACTGGGGTCCGGACAGACAGCAAAAGAGTCTTCGACTGAAAAAGAAGAGGAGAATTGAAGCTGCAGATCACGATCAGGTATGGCTCTCTACTATTAACCTTAAATTAGCCTGTCCTTCGAAGAGACTTGCACCCAAATTTTTGGGACCTTTTCCAGTAAAGAGGAAGATTAATGAGGTTACTTATGAACTGTCCTTGCCCGATTCACTGAGGATCCATCCAGTGTTTCATGTCTCTCTACTAAAACCTTCTGTGGTCAATCCCTTCCCTGATAGAGGAGCCAGATCCCCTGAGCCCATCCTAGTTGATGGTAGTGAAGAGTATGAAGTGGAGGCCATTCTGGATTGTAGAAGGCGGCAAGGGCAAAGACAGTTGCTGATTAAATGGAGGGGTTATGGTCCTGAGAATAACTCCTGGGAGCCTGATAGTAACATACATGCCAGAAGGTTGATCCGTGCTTTCTTCTCCTTTCACCCTGAAAAGAAGGACTTGTTGGGCATCCGGAGGCTGCCCCTTGGGAGGGGGCAATGTCAGGGATCCACCAGCACGGGAGGCATGAACGGGAATGTGTGCATGCGCACGCGCGCCGCTGGTCTTTCTGACCATCAGCGTGTGTGAGCCCCGCCGTGCGCTATGGGCGTGCGCATGTGCGTGACGGGTACGTGTGCACGTGCAATGGGTATGCATGCAACGGGCGCGCATGGGCATGCGCTAACGCTGTTTAGCACCAGTGGGCCTATAAGAGGAGTTCAGCTGCACTTGTGCGGCGCTGTGCGTCTGCCGCTCTGTTCCAAAGTTCCTGATTCCTTTCCTGTCCAGCACCAGGAAATTGCAACCTCCCAGGCTCTGGAAATGCATTGCACAAACCTTTCTACAAGGCCTCTTGAAGATTTTTCTTCCTCTGCTCCCTCTGCAAAGGCTGAATAAGTTCTGCAACCTTACCCTTGTAACATGGATCAAGAAGGGTTGCCAGCCAGTAATGATCCCTCTCCTTGATACCACGAATCCTAGGGTCCTTTCACAGGCTTTACAGGATAAGGGAGGCCATGCAGCATAAGTTTGCAGAGGCATTTGATCCTGAGTCCTCTGGGTCACCAAGGATCATATGATCCTCAACCACCTCCTCTTAGCCAGGTACAAGTCCATGGGTTTCTGGGGACTGAAAACGATCCCTTAAAGACTGCTGCTGATGCTGAGCATTATCCTCCACCTCCATGCTGACACAATCTTCCTCCTCTTCTTCTTCCTGTGTGATCAGCGGGCCCGCAGGAATACTTGAATAAAGGGGGCCTTGAGAGGTAAGGAAGTCCTCCTCTTCCTCCCGCTGTTCTGCCTCAAGTGCCCTGTTTATTATTTCACGAAGTGTGTGCTCCAACAGGAACACAAGAGGGACAGTATCACTGATGCATGCACTGTCACTGCTCACCATCCTCGTGGCCTCATCAAATGATGACAGGACAGTGCATGCATCCTTGCTCAGTATCCACTGGCTTGTCAAAAAAAGCCAAGCTCTCCTGACCCTGTCCTGGTGCCTTACTCACATAGGTACTCATTGATGGCCCTCTGATGTGTGTGCAGCCGCTGCAGCATTGTCAACGTTGAGTTCCACCTGGTGGGAATGTCAAAAATGAGGCGGTTCTTGGGAAGGTTGCATTCACTTTGAATGTCAGCCAGCCGAGCACTGGCATTGTATGACCGGCGGAAATGACCACAGACTTTTCTGGCCTTCCTCAGGAGATCCTGTAAGCCCGGGTACCTGCTCAAGAACCGCTGCACCACCAAATTCAGGACGTGAGCAAAGCAGGGAACATGGGTCAAGTGTCCATGTCGGAGGGCAGAGAGGAGGTTGGTGCCATTGTGGCATACAACCATTCTTGGCTGAAGCTGGCGTGGTGTCAACCACATCTGAGCCTGCCCCTGCAGAGCTGTCAGAATCTCTGCCCCAGTGTGGCTCCTATCCCCTAAGCAGACCAACTCAAGCACCGCATGGCATCTTTTTGCCTGAGTGCTTGCATAGCCCCTTGAAAGCCTACGGAGCACCGCTGGTTCAGAGGACAAATCTGCAGAGGAAGAGACTATAGAGGAAGAAGAAGAGGAGGGGGTGGAGGAGAGAGCTGTGGCAGAATCACTACTACTAGCATTTTGGAGGTGCTGGTGGAACAAGCTCCAACAATACTGAATCCTGTCCTGCATCCTTTCCAGCTGCCAGCAGAGTTACTCAGTGTGCCATGAAAGAAAGGTAACGTCCCTGTCCATGCCTGTTGGACCATGAGTCAGCGGTAATATGCACCTTACTGCTGACCGCCCTGTCCAACAAGGCCAAGACATTGCCTTCCACATGCTGTTAGAGAGCCCGAATGGCCTTCCATGAAAATAAATGGGAACCTGCCACTGAGGTACTGCACATTCCACAAATTCACGAAAGGGGGCAGAGTCTACCAGCAGCAGTTGCAGTGCTAGCAATTTGGCTAAGCTAGCATTCAGACAGCTGGGACCGAATTTCTTTCGACGGTTTAGCAACTGGGGTAGGGAAATTTGCCTGCTAAAATTGGATGTTGGTGTACCGCTAGCAGATTGGCCGCAAGTACTTGGGACACCTATTTCTATACCTTCTTTCCTCTCAGTGCAGGTTTCTGAGAGGACTGAAGGTATAGTGGGGTTGGAGATCCCAGCTGATGAGGAGCAAGGAGAGGTCCACCTTGTTCTTTGATGTGGGTCTTTTAAGTGCTGTTGCCAACGGACTGCATGGGAGGTCGTCATATGTCTGGTCAAGCATGTGGTTCCCAAGCGCCTGCTGTTTTGGCCACGCTTGATACGCTTCAGACATATGTTGCAAACAGCAATGGTGCTATCTGCTGCACACATGTCAAAAAAGGCCCACACCAAAGAACTTTTCAAAATATGCGGGGAGTCAGCAGCGCCCTGTACCTACTTAGCTCTGTGGTGTGATGCAATAGGGTGGCTGCCCTTAAGCTGCCCCCAGGAGGGTATCCTGCCTCATTGGAGATGTGCCTCCTTCTCCTCCTCTCTTCTATCAGGCACCCAAGTAGAGTCAGTGACCTCATCATCCCCTCCCTCCTCATCACTGGAGCAAACTTGGCAGTATGCTGCAGCTGGGGGAACATGACTGCCAGTTTCTTGACCTTGTTGGACACCCCCTCTCTCTAGGCTCACATTACTTTCTTCCTCAATCTGGGTACCATCATCGGAGCCTTCAAATCACTCTGCATCCTCCTGCAGCATGTACCTGACACTGTGGTCGAATGGTTCAGGGGACTCCTCCATGCATGATGGTGGGGCTAGGGAAGGAGTGACTGTTGACATGGAGTCAATGTAATAGGCCGCTTTGGCAGCTGCATTGGCAGGAAATCTACTCTGAGCCTGGGTGAGAAGATGAGGAGGATGAGGACGGCTTTGTTATCCATTCCACCAACTCTTCTGCATGTTGTGGCTCAATAACACGGCCAGCTGCAAAAAAAAAAAAAAGACAAGCGTGCTGAGGATGCATTTGTCATTTTCCCACAACTTGTGGCAAAATAAAAAAAATTCCATGGACTCAACATGCCTCTCAGCAAATAGCTTGGGGTGTCTACTTTCCAAAATGGGATCATTTGGGGGAGGGGGGGTTGTGCCATCTTGGCATTTTATGGCCTTCAAAACTGTGATAGGTAGTGAGGAGTGAAATCAAAAATTTACGCCCTTAGAAATCCTGAAGGAGGTGTTTGGTTTTCGGGGCTCCGTACGCGGCTAGGCTCTCAAAAAGTCCCACACATGAGGTATCCCCGTACTCAGAAGAAGAAGCAAAATGTATTTTGGGGTGCAATTCCACATATAACCATGGCATGTGTTAGCAATATATCATTTAGTGACAACTTTTTGTAAAAAAAAATTTTGACATTATTCATTCACTTGGGACAAACAAATTACATATTTAATGGGCTCAAAATGCCTCTCAGAAATTCCTTGGGGTGTCTACTTTCCAAAATTGGGTCATTTGGGGGGGTTTGTACTGCCCTGCCATTTTAGTACCTCAAGAAATGAGATAGGCAGTCATGTAAATTCCAGAAAATGTACCCTAGTTTGTAGACGCTATAACTTTTGTGCAAACCAATAAATATACACTTATTGACATTTTTTTTACCAAAGACATGTGGCTGAATACATTTTGGCCTAAATGTATGGCTAAAATTGAGTTTATTGGATTTTTCTTATAACAAAAAGTAGAAAATATCCTTTTTTTCCAAAATTTTCAGTCTTTTTCCGTTTATATCACAAAAAAAAAAAATCGCAGAGGCAGTCAAATACCATCAAAAGAAAGCTCTATTTGTGTGAACAAAAGGACGCAAATTTAGTTTGGGTACAGCCTTGCATGACCGCGCAATTATCAGTTAAAGCAGCGCAGTGCCAAATTGTAAAAAGTCCTCTGGTCTTTAGGCAGCCAAATGGTCCGGGGCTAAAGTGGTTAAACCACCACTATGTCAAACTGATATATCCTTATCTTCCCTAAACCAGAAAAAGATTCACCTGATACAAGTATATAACACTCTATAGCACTTTTGTTTTGTTATTAGTTTTGTTCTTAAAAATTTCACGAATCTTTTAGCTAATAGGGTGAACAATATCCTCACCTCTATCCTACTTAATGACCCAATGGGTTACATGATGCATAAACAGTCTGGGTACAATACCAGACACAAAATAGATCTAAAAGATGGCAACAACAAAATGGGGGCTGAGGTTGAGGCTGAAAATAAATTTGGTTGCTTAAAGCGGAACTTCACCTAAAAAGAGACGTTACATTTTTCCTCCTCCTTCTCCTCCTCCTCCCTCCTGTGCTAATTTGGGAGGTTTTTTTTTTTTTCGAGAGCAGGTACCTATTTCTGGCAAGTACCCTCTCTCACTTCCACTCGGCTTGCCTAGGCAAGGAGAGTGGATGATCGCCCACCCTTCTCCCTGCCTGAAACCTCTTGGGACACATAAAAAATCCCTGGAGGCTGCGGCTCCATTCAGAAGGTGCTGCGCAACTAGTGTATACACAGTGGGGAGCCGGCTGTGAACCAGTAGGAAGTCACAGCTGGCTTCCTGCAAGCAAGATAGCAGCACCAGGGAACTGAAGACAGGTGATGAACTAGTCCGGGTGAGGACAGTGCTGGATCCCTGGACTGGTGTGTGTTTACTAATCATCAGCAGCTACAGTACTTTTATCTGCTGACCCTTATTTTTATATAAATGACTGGAGATCCTCTTTAAGCTGGCCATGAATTTCCTCCACATAATACATTGGTGTCAAGGGTCCCTTTCTTAAAACCATTCAAGCCCTCTAATTGCCATATTTCATTCTCTCAGAAGATAAACATGCTGAACAGCAACAGACAGGGCTGTTTCCCTGTCTCCATATACAGGTATGTAACCAATGTACTTCTAAACCTTACAAACCCACTGGTCCCACTGGAAAGTTTCCCCAAGCTTCACCAGGGAATTACATTCTGGATCAGATCACATTTTATGGCAAATTACTGCAGACAACCAGTTCATTTCAAGGTGTTCACATACTTTTTCTTGCCACTGTACCCATAACTACATTCTGTTTTACCATGGCCTTTCCTTGGATGGGAACTAACTTTTCCTCTATGAAAAATTATTTGGACCAGGCACACACAAGCTCCATTTGTATAATCTACAAGAAGAATGGTCATTACATACTTGTGCCTTGTTACTGTAGTGATATATATATATATATATATATATATATATATATATATATATATATATATACATACATATACACATATATACATATACAAAACACACTACAGTTACTACTTGCCTGAAATCCTACACTTCATACAACTCTCATTGAGCAAAGTATGCTGGAAGAGTTATACACATATGGGTATCTAATTTGTATTCCGGACCTGCCCAGATATTTCACGCTACTGGTAAATAAATAACATGTTGAGTTTCCAAATGCTGGGAATTACTGACCCTTTAGACCCCATCAAACATCTTTTGGGAATCTTCCTAAAGAGATTTCTAAATTCCCTAGAAAGCGCATCACGCTTACATTGACAAGAAGCTGCTGCCTTATAACTCTAAAATGAAAACTCACCACCCCACCTACTAATGTGGAACTTTACAGCAACATTTAAAAAAATCAAGCTGAAGAAATATCTAACTGCCAGACTGAAATAAACTAGATGAAGTATTGCAACAATGGAATCTCTATATCCCCCCCCCCAAAAAAAAAAGTTGCTCTCATTAACAGCAGTCAGACTTCCAGACCCCTTTTAAAACATTTTTAAAGCCTACCCCCCCCCCCCATTTCTTGTATTCTTGTACGTACCCTGTTCCATGTTTTGTTGTTTACTTATCCTTCTCTGGGGCATTTCAAGAGCAACAAGAAAAGCTATAGCAACTTATAACCTTGGGAACAGATCTGTAACAAGCCTTGCAATCCACTCCTGAGGCAGGGGAGCTATGAGAGAGAAAGAAACTTCTTCTCTGATCTTGTAGGAAATGAGTAATCACCCTCCAGAACTATAACTCAGGCCCAAACACTCATGCAGGGCTAATATGCTGTAAAAAATATTGTGCTGGGTCTACTCAAAAAAATTGAGGCAACTATTTGCATCAGCTTTTTAAGTACTGTACTAAACCTATTCTTGTCTGACTCATTAGCCATTTTATGTTTTCAACTTTGTTGTTTTAAGTAAAACCAACTCAATTTTTTTCAGTTTATAGACCATAGTGTTTTACGTTCTGGAACTATAGTTTTAAGTAAAGCCAACTCATTTTTTTTCCAGTTGATAGACCATAGGTTTAAGTTAAGAAAACATACATTAAGTTAAGTGTTACAAATGTAATATTATTAAAGCAGCATCAAATGTAAATGTATACATCTTAAAAAAAGCCTCTTTCTCAGCTAACAAATTTAACTGAAACACACACATGTAACATACAGTATATCTGTAAAGAACATAGAACAGAAAATGTATTAACTTTTTTTTAAGCCTTTTAGGAAAGTAATTTGCACCTTAAAGTGAGAACTTTTGCAGATAGATTCCCCACATCTAGCTCTAAAAAGATCTTTTGAAAAACTTCAAAGGTATATTTTAGGTTTTTAGGGTAGCTCAGGTTAAAAGCATAAATGAGTCCCATAATAATAATCATTCCTTCTGATACAAAATGAGAGTGCTATGTGAAAAAATACACTATACCAATATGCTTGTTTTTTGCTGCACAAATGCAGCACAAATCTATGGTATATTTGTTTTTGAAATGTAATTACATAGTGCAAAGTGGGTGGAGCTTGAGGTCACATAATCTAAAATTGCAATAACTTCAAAAGCGAATGGCAGAAACATTAATTTTTGTGGCACAAAACTGTTTTTAAGCTTAACAGCCAGCAGTCTCTCACCATGCATCTTGGTTATGTTCTGCCAAATGCATTAAGCGCAAGCTTTGCGTGTGCACAAGTGAGTGGTCTCAACAGGTGTATACAACAGACGTATGTCCATTTATTATAAATATATTTATCGGCAAATAAAATAAACATTTTGGATGGTATGTTAACTACTTTAATACCGGGCACTTTCCCCCCTTCCTGCCCAGGCCAATTTTCAGTTTTCAGCACTGTCACACTTTGAATAACAATTGTGCAGTCATGCTACACTGTACGCAAACAAAATTTATAATTTTTTTGAGACAGATAGAGCTTTCTTTGGTGGTATTTAATAACCACTGTGTTTCTTATTATTTCCTAAACAAACAAAAAAAGACCGAAAATCTTGAAAACAAAAGTTTTTCTTTGTTTCTGTTATAACATTTTCTAAATAGGTAGTTTTTTTTTCTTCACTGATGGGCACTGACAGGCGCCACTGATAAGTGGCACAGATTGGCTGCACTTGTGGGCACTGTTGGGGCTGCACTGATCATCAGGACACTGATGATCAGTGCCCTGATGATCAGTGTAGATGTCCCCTGTGTGGATTTACGAGCTATCCTCTCCTCACGTGCTGTCAGTGCAAGGAGAAGACTGCCGATAACTGCCAAATCCTGTTTAAACTGTGATCAGCTGTGATTGGACACAGCTTGTCACATGGTAATGAGCTGCTCTGATTGGCTCTTTACCCCGATCTGTGAACAGCTGTGTCCAAAGGACACTGCGATCACAGCTTGGTGCCGATGCACGCCACAGGGGGCGCGTGGAAAGTATGATCACAGGAGGACATCCATAGATGCCCTCCCGGCAATGTGAGACCATGCTGTAGCTGTCTTTCAGCTAAAGCGTGGGTAGGAGGTGGTTAAAGTGGTTGTAAACCTCAGACATGAAATATGAACTAAGCATATCCCTCTATAGTGTGTACTTGTCTCAATTAAAATCACTAAGTGTCATTTCTGTCTACTTCTTCATTCCTCTGCTATCAGTCACGTCTAACATGTTATCCTGACACGAAGAGAAAAAAGGCAATGGGGAGAGATCTCCAGTACACAGCCTGTGATTGACAACCTCAGCGCTGTACCCAAACTAAATTTTTATCATTTTCTTCCCACAAATAGAGCTTTCTTTTGTGGTATTTGATCACCACTGGGTCTTTTATTTTTTACTAGACAAACTAAAAAAGACCAACATTTCTTAATTTCTGTTATAAAATTTAGTTTTCTCCTTCACTTATGGGCACTCATGAGGCTGCACTAATGGGCACAGATGAGGCGGCACTGATGAGGTGGCACTGATAAGGAGGCCCTTATATGCAGCACTAATATGCAGCACTGATGGGCACTGATAGGTGGCACTGATGGGCACCGATAGGCAGCACTGATAGGCACTGATAGGCTGCACTGATGGGTGGCACTGATGGGCACCAATAGATGGCACTGATAGGCAGCACTGATGAGGAGGCACTGACAGTTATTACTGATGGGCACTGATTAACAGCTTTGAAGGGCACTGACAGGTGTTACTGATGGGCACAGATTGGCACGTGTGTTTTAAGAACTTATGAAAATAAGTAAGGTACTTAAAATATCAAAGTAAATTAATTAATATTTATTTATTTGTTGCAAATTATCAAATGTTATGGTAAAATTACAAGCCAACATAATCATTTTTATCAGTGTATCTCTTGTTATATATCCCTTCTGGTTCCTATAATGCTTTGTAACTACTATTATTGGTTCTCCAGATTCTGCACCTCTTGATCATCTATCTTTTGTACAATACAAAGTATCAAGAAAAACAACTGTAGCAATAACTCACGGTGGAGCTGCTGATTTAAAGCGGGCTGTTTCCGTCACCTTTTTACCTGTAGTTTCACCAATACCAAACTTAGAGTCCACGTTGAGCTTATTATTTGACAATGTAGGCCACAGTCACTTTAGTACTTTTCCAATGCTTTAATGGGAGATAACTGGAAGAAGTAGCAGGAAAGAGGTAGACGAAGAGTTGCAAAGAAGTTCAAATACCTTTTCTTGGTGTAGCACTAAGTAATTGACATCTCAGGGATGAATGTATCTTCAGTTCAGGATTAAATCTTTGCCCACCCGGATAGGCCTCTCTCACTAACCTAGCAGCCGGAGCGCAGCACGAACAGAAAGTCTCTGCCACAGACTTGAATAGAACAAAACTGTACGATCCTCTGCTACAGGATGTAGTCGTTTCCAATGAACAGCAACACAGTAACAGGCAGTACTATGTGGTAGGTTAACTTAAGTTGCGTCCTCCAATTGAGTCACCAGGCCCCTCTCCAGACCAGCACTCTGCATGATCCTTCCAAGACGGGTCCTCCCCTGGATTCTTCTCAATTGTCCAGCTTCTTCCCGCAGGACAGACAGCACAGGACCATCTCTGCAACAGTTGTAGTAGGCCCCAGACAGACTTCTTGGCCCACCCACACGCTGCAGCAACGCAGTTCTCTGGCTTGGAGGACCACGAGGTAGGACTCCTAGCACATACCTGTCAGCCAGGAGGGCCAGCAGGTGGAAAGAAAGAGACCAAGAAATATGGCGTCTGTCCCTAAATACCGCTTCTCAGAATGCACCGCAGGGGACAACCTCTGCCGAGTTACTTCTGAGAAAGAAGAGCACTCAATACACCTCAGTCTGTTGCTTTCCAACTCCGGTCTGTAGTGACACCGACATCTACAGGCGACAGAGTGGAACTGCATGCAACACAACCAAGGCTGGAACAGAAGCTAATTTAGCCATAGATTAAATCTGAACTATGTACAGAACAGATGACCCACTAAATTTACATATAAGCGGTAGATAAAAATTTACCAGCGCTACACAACATAAAATAAAGATGTTGGCTAAAACTGATATAAATGTATTTTCATCTGAAAATGACATTATTCTCACTTTACTCAGCACTGATGTAAGTGAAACCTCACTGACTAATACTTTTCATTTTAAACTATGTAAGGAACACAACCAGCTTTACCCAAAAATAGCCCTCAGAACAGTGTTTCCAAAAACGCGTTTTAGATATATTTATATATTTATATGCTTGCCAGCACAGAAGTGGTTAACAGACAACAACATTTACTGATCAAGGTTCACAGAGTTGCACTCTAGTGGCAAATCACCCATTTTAGCTGGACCCAGTAATGATTCATTTGACATTACAGCAAATTACAGCAATGTTACTCATTGGGGCAACTCACTGCAGCACGGAAAGGTGACATTTCTATCTGAAAATGTCATTTCAATGTTCCCTACGTCATCTTGTCTCAGTAAGTAGGAACACAAGGCTGGCATGCCCTAGGGAGGGAGAGCACAGTTTTATTTCTGTGCAGTGTGAACTTGCATTACAAATGTAACCTTGCTCTGTTTTAGTCCCATGTGCAGCTGCCAACAGAGAGGTGAGAAGAGGGCTCAGTGCTCTGGAAGTCTGTTACTTTTCAATCTTGGGACAAGGTAGGTAAAACAAGAGTCACACTTTTGCACCCACAGTGTCCTCGCACCTCTCTTCACACATCATAATTGTTTTATTTTCTTCTTCTTTTTAGCATCCTGGAAGAAAATCCTGAGAGCTGTATTGTGTGACTAAGCACAGACATATTTTAAAAAGACAACAGAAGACTAGCAGAAGAGAAAGGCTTTTAGAGACCATTAGAATCATTACAGAATGTTCAAGAACAACACAGAGAAACCCAAGAGATCTTCAAAGCTATGATAAGTTACAAGCAATAAATGATTGAATAGGATAGATCAACAATAAATATGTATAAACACTAAACATAGAGGAGGCAGAGAAAGAGAGAGAGAAAAGAGAAGTAGAGAGAGAAATAGAGAATAAGAAGAATTACATTTACTTTATTTAGTGGCATTTGTAATTTTTTTTGTTGCTTTGCATCTCTGTTGGGTAGGGATGAGCCAAACACCCTCCCGATTTGGTTTGCACCAGAACTTGCGAACAGGCAAAAAAATTATGTGAACACATGAACACCGTTATGGGACACTAACATGAAAAATCAAAACTGCTCATTTTAAAGGCTTATATGCAAGTTATTGTTATAAAAAGTGTTTGGGGACCCAGGTCCTGCCCCAGGGGACATGTATCAATGCAAAAAAAAGTTTTAAAAACAGCGTTTTTTCGGGAGTAGTGATTTTAATAATGCTTAAAGCGGAGTTCCACACAAAAATGGAACTTCCGCTTTTCGGAACCCTCCCCCCCTCCGGTGTCACATTTGGCACCTTTCAGGGGGGAGGGGGGTGCAGATACCTGTCTAAGACAGGTATTTGCACCCACTTCCGGCATAGACTCCCATGGGAGTCTATGCCTCTTCCTGTTCCCACCGCGCTGTCTGCGGGGAACACACAGCTCCCAGGAGAGAGCAGGGACCACTAGGGACGCGCAGCGCGACTCGCGCATGCGCAGTAGGGAACCGGGAAGTGAAGCATCAACGCTTCACTTCCTGATTACCTCACCTAGGATGGCGGCGGCAGCTGGCGAGAACCGAGCGGGTTCTCTGCATCCCCTGCGTCCCCTGCCGACATCGCTGGACCCTGGGACAGGTAAGTGGCCATGTATTAAAAGTCAGCAGCTGCAGTATTTGTAGCTGCTGGCTTTTTAATTTTTTTTGGCGGTGTGGGTGAACCCCGGCTTTAAAGTGAAACAATAAAAATGAAATATTCTTTTAAATATCGTGCCTGGGGGGTGTCCTTAGTATGCTTGTAAAGTAGCGCATTTTCCCCGTGTTTAGAACATTATCACAGCAAAATGATATTTCTAAAGGACAAAATGTCATTTAAAACTACTCGTGGCTGTAATGTATTGTCGGGTCACGGCAATATAGATGAAAATCATTGAAAAAAGGCATGAGTCCCCTCTAGTCCATTACCAGGCCTGGTATGGATATTAAGGGGAACCCCGCACCCAAATTTTAAAAAAAAATTGCGTGGGGGTTCCCCCTAAAATCCATACCAGGCCCTTTAGGTCTGGTATGGATATTAAGGGGAACCCTGCCCCCCCCAAAAAAATTTAACTAAATGGTGTAGGGGTCCCCCCTAAAATCCATAACAGACCCTTATCCGAGCATGCAACCAGGTAGGCTGCAGGAAAAGGGGGGACGAGAGAGCTCCCCCCTCCTGAACCATACCAGGCCACATGCCCTCAACATGGGGAGGATGCTTTGGGGTCCCCCCAAAGCACCTTGTCCCCATGTTGATGGGGATAAGGGCCTCATCCCCACAACCCTTGCACGATGGTTGTGGGGGTTTGCGGGTGGGAGCTTATCGGAATCTGGAACAGAAAAAACTCCGCCTCCATGGGAGGCTCCCGCTGACTAAAGCCTCTTCACGATGACAGCTGTTATATAGCTGAGGGTGGGACCACCCAGTGATGTAAACGGGTGATCCGCCCCCTCTGATGTTATGTGATGTCATGTAACATCAGAAGGGCACAGGGTCATCTGTTTACGTGGCCCAGCCCTCAGCTACAGTGCCTTGCAAAAGTATTCACCCCCTTGGCTTTTTACCTATTTTGTTACATTACAGCCTTAAGTTCAATGATTTTTTTAATCTGAATTATATGTCATGGATCAGAACACAATAGTTTAAGTTGGTGAAGTAAAATTAGAAAAATATATACATAAAACTATTTCATAAATAAAAAAATGATAATTGGCATGTGCGTATGTATTCACCCCCTTTGTTATGAAGCCCATAAAAAGCTCTGGTGCAACCTATTACCTTCAGAAGTCACATAATTAGTGAAATGATGTCCACCTGTGTGCAATCTAAGTCTCACATGATCTGTCATTACATATATACACCTTTTTGAAAGGCTCCAGAGGCTGCAACACCTAAGCAAGAGGCACCACTAACCAAACACTGCCAAGGAACTCTTAAAACAAGTAAGGGACAATGTTGTTGAGAAGTACAAGTCAGTGTTAGGTTATAAAAAAATTCAAATCTTTGATGATCCCTAGGTGCACCATCAAATCTATCATAACCAAATGGAAAGAACATGGCACAACAGCAAACCTGCGGAGAGAGAGGCAGCACAGAGACCTAAGGTAACCCTGGAGGAGCTGCAGAGTTCCACAGCAGATACTGGAGTATCTGTACATAGGACGACAATAAGCCGTACTCTCCATAGAGTTGGGCTTTATGGCAGAGTGGCCAAAAGAAAGCCATTACTTTCAGCATAAACAAAATGCCACCTTTGAGTTTGCGAAAAGGCATGTGGGAGACTCCCAAAATGTATGGAGGAAGGTGCTCTGGTCTGATGAGACTAAAATTGAACTTTTTGGCCATCAAAGAAAATGCTATGTCTGGCGCAAACACATCACATCACCCAAAGAACACCATCCCCACAGTGAAACATGGTGGTGGCAGCATCATGCTGTGGGCATGTTTTTCAGCAGTTGGGACTGGCAAACTGGTCAGAGTTGAGAGATAGATGGATGGTGAAATACAGGGATATTCTTGAGCAAAACCTGTACCGCTCTGTGTGTGATTTGAGGCTAGGACGGAGGTTCACCTTCCAGCAGGATAATGACCACAAACACACTGCTAAAGCAACACTTGAGTGGTTTAAGGGGAAATATGTAAATGTATTGGAATGGCCTAGTCAAAGCCCAGACCTCAATCCAATAGAAAATCTGTGGTCAGACTTAAAGATTGCTGTTCACAAGCGCAAACCATCCAACTTGAAGGAGCTGGAGCAGTTTTGCAAGGAGGAATGGGCAAAAATCCCAGTGGTAAGATGTGGCAAGCTCATAGAGACTTATCCAAAGCAACTTGGAGCTGTGATAGCCCCAAAAGGTGGCTCTACAAAGTATTGACTTTAGGGGGGTGAATAGTTATGCACATTGACTGTTTCTGTTATTTTGTCCTATTTGTTGTTCACTTCACAATAAAAAAAAAAATTTCAAAGTTGTGGGCATGTTTTGTAAAATAAATTATGCAAATCCTTAAACAATCCATGTTAATTCCAGGTTGTGAGGCAACAAAACACTAAAAATGCCAAATGGGGGTGAATACTTTTGCAAGGCACTGTATATAACAGCTGTTATCACGACGAGGCTTCAGACAGTGGGGGTCTCCCATGGAGGCGGAGTTTTTTTTTTTTCTGGGTCATTAGACGCCGTGATCGAAGATGAATTGACAACGCGGGACTGTTTTTTTTTTTTTTATAAAGGACTTGTCCCAAATTGTCTACTGTCATTGTTAACATTTTGACACTTTTTTAGTGAATGGGTAGGGGTATATATATACTCTACATTCAGTGTAGTGTATATATGCAGTTCATTCGGTGGTGTACATTATATAATACACTCCAGGAAGTGTATTTATATATATTATATATATATATAATACACTTATATATAAGTGTATATATATCTATATCTATATCTATATCTGTAGATACATATAGATCTATCTATCTATCTATATCTATCTATCTATCTATCTATCTATCTATCTATCTATCTATCTATCTATCTATCTATCTATCTATCTATCTATCTATCTATCTAGAGCTAGATATATATCTATATAGATCTTAGCCTCAGCCCTTCCTTCTCTGAGCTGGCCGCTCAGCTATTGGCTAATTGCCAGCTACCATCTCTCTCCACAGTTACTCAGCTCCTAATGATCCTGCTCGTCAGTCCTGCCTACTTAAGCCGTCCAGTCCAGAGGAGCTCTTGCTTCGCCTTGGTCACATCACAAGAAACTCCTGCGTTCCTGTTTAAAGACTGGCTTTGCTGACATCCCTTCTGGCTCCAGATCCTGCTTGCTGTTCCACTACTTTGATCCCTGACTTCTGGCTCGGCTGACTATCCATTCTGGTTACTGAACTTTGGCTATGTTTTGACTATGTTTTTTCTTTTTACTTTTATTATTAAACAAGTGTGATTTAACTGTACTTCTGTCTCGGTCTGATTTCATGGTTTCTGACAGTAGGCGAAGGCCATGGAGATGCTCCTCTTATGTAGGAACACTCTGCGGAACAAACAAGTCAGGCAACATGGAAGGTTGGAAACCATAATTCACCATAAACGGGGACAATCGGGAAGCAGAATTCAAGGCACTGTTGTGAGCAAACTCTGCCCACGGTAATAGGTCTGAACAATTGTTATGACGGTTAGAAATATAGCAACGTAGGAATTGCTCCAAGGACTGATTGGCTCCTTCTGCTACTTTGATCCCTGACTTCTGGCTTGGCTGACTATCCGTTCCGGTTACTGAACTTTGGTTATGTTTTGACTATGTTTGTTCTTTTTAGTTTTATTATTAAACAAGTGGTATATATATTGTAAGATTGGGGTATCAGAATCAAACTATAGGTGCATTATCAGTGAGTACTCCAGTACAAAACTGTATTTTTAAGGGCCTGGTAGCCCACTTTTATTTAAAAGCACGGAAAAGTTCACAAAGACATCAGTAGCCCAGGCAGGGGGTTCCACCATTACTGTATCTTACACACTCAATACTTTAGCCTCCTGGCGTATATTCTTGCCATATGGCTGATTCCGGCCTTTAGCCTAGGCCTTAGGTCTGCTCCTCAGACCCAAAAGAGTTTCCTAGAGTGAAGCTCTCTCCTAGCTTACTCCTGCTGCTTACTACTTGCTGCTCTGTCACCAAGTACATCTGCCTCCTGCAGACATGCATACCCTGGCTGCCTCCTGCAGCCTCTGACTCCTCTCAGAGGAATGGGAGTCCACCTGACTTCCTGTCTGTTGGGTGGAACCCTGAGCCATAGCCAGGTCACAATTAAATAGCCCAGCACACAGCCTTGCAATCAGCGTGCCTTTCCCTCCAAAATCTGGCGTAAACCAGCAATCTTCCAGGTAGCACAGGGTCCTACTGCCGCAATATATATATATATATATATATATATATATATATATATATATATATATATATATATATATATATATATATATATATAGTGGGGATGGAAAGTATTCAGACCCCCTTAAATTTTTCACTCTTTGTTATATTGCAGCCATTTGCTAAAATCATTTAAGTTCATTTTTTTCCTCATTAATGTACACACAGCACCCTATATTGACAGAAAAACACAGAATTGTTGGCATTTTTGCAGATTTATTAAAAAAAGAAAAACTGAAATATCACATAGTCCTAAGTATTCAGAGCCTTTGCTCAGTATTTAGTAGAAGCACCCTTTTGATCTAATACAGCAATAAGTCTTTTTGGGAAAGATGCAACACGTTTTTCACACCAGGATTTGGGGATCCTCTGCTATTTCTCCTTGGAGATCCTCTCCAGTTCTGTCAGGTTGGATGGTAAACGTTGGTGGACAGCCATTTTTAGGTCTCTCCAGAGATGCTCATTTGAGTTTAAGTCAGGGCTCTGGCTGTGCCATTCAAGAACAGTCACGGAGTTGTTATGAAGCCACTCCTTCATTATTTTAGCTGTGTGCTTAGGGTCATTGTCTTGTTGGAAGGTAAACCTTCGGCCCAGTCTGAGTTCCTGAGCATTCTGGAGAAGGTTTTTGTCCAGGATATCCCTGTACTTGGCCACATTCATCTTTTTCTCGATTTCAACCAGTCGTCCTGTCCCTGCAGCTGAAAGACACCCCCACAGCATGATGCTGCCATCACCATGCTTCACTGTTGGGACTGTATTGAACAGGTGATGAGCAGTGCCTGGTTTTCTCCACACATATCGCTTAAAATTAAGGCCAAAAAGTTCTATCTTGGTCTCATCAGACCAGAGAATCTTATTTCTCACCATCTTGGAGTCCTTCAGGTGTTTTTTAGCAAACTCCATGCAAGCTTTCATGTGTCTTGCACTGAGGAAAGGCTTCCATCGGGCCACTCTGCCATAAAGCCCCGACTGGTGGAGGGCTGCAGTGATGGTTGACTTTCTACAACTTTCGCCCATTCCACACATCCTGCTTAATTCTAAGCAGGATATGTGGAGCAAACCAGGCACTGTTCATCACCTGTCCAATACAGTTCCAACAGTGAAGCATGGTGGTGGCAGCATCATGCTGTGGGGGTGTTTTTCAGCTGCAGGGACAGGACAACTGGTTGCAATCAAGGGAAAGATGAATGCGGCCAAGTACAGGGATATCCTGGATGAAAACCCTCTCCAGAGTGCTCAGGACCTCAGACTGGGCCGAAGGTTTACCTTCCAACAAGACAATGACCCTAAGCACACAGCTAAAATAATGAAGGAGTGGCTTCACAACAACTCTGTGACTCTTCTTGAGTGGCCCAGCCAGAGCCCTAACTTAAACCCAATTGAACATCTCTGGAGAGACCTAAAAATGGCTGTCCACCAACATTTGCCATCCAACCTGACAGAACTGGAGAGAATCTGCAAGGAATGGCAGAGGATGCCCAAATCCAGGTTTGAAAAACTTGTTGCATCTTTCCCAAAAAGACTCATGGCTGTATTAGATCAAAAGGGTGCCTCTACTAAATACTGAGCAAAGGGTCTGAATACTTAGGACCATGTGATATTTCAGTTTTTCAGATGTGGATCACATAAACATGCGACAAGACTTACAACATAAATAGACCTAAGTGTGCCTTGATGGTCTGGTCCGTATGCCAAGAAAAGGGGGCATACCCAAGGTAAGTAATAGGTAGTTTATGAAGAAGGATGTGCTGAGAAGTGTCTAAAAAAGGGAAGGGTGGGAGGGTATTGCGCACTGGAACAGGCCACGAGCATGGGCGAGTGGGCTGCTTAAATACCCTCTGGGCTCCTCCCATCAATTCAGGCCACCATACTGGACTTCCTATTTATGGTCATGGCTCTATGACTGAGAGAGATGTGGATCACATAATCACGCAACAAGACTTACAACATAAATATACCTGAAGTGTGCCTTGGTGGTCTGGTCGTTATGCCAAGAAAAGGGGGCAAGATACTCAGATAGGGAAATAGCACTTTATTGATTTCTTGTGGTTATTGAGCCAGCTTGGTGAAGGCTGGTGCCATTTCTTCCTGAGGATTTGGGATGTATGTGGCAAAACAAACAGACTTCCATTGGCCTAGTTTCTTGATTACGTAGTTGGGAGGGAGCTGAGGCTGCTCCAATCTGGAAGGAATGTCAAGAGAACTGACTGGGGTTGAAGCCCAAGTTGCTTAGGAGGATCCTGACATGCTTGATAAACTGGCTGCCACTCAGGAGGCTGGTTAAAAAGGGTAGCAATGGGCTACCATCAGATTGGCTGGGTAGCCAGGACAGTAGTCGGTCGAGGACTGTCACTGGGCACCAGGCAATGTTAGTCTGAAATGGGTTGATGTCAACCCCTGGGCCGGTTTGTTGAGTTTTGCAGACTGTGAGATGAAGGGCCTAATGGTTCAGAAAGTGAGTTAGGTGGTGTCGGAGCAGTGTCTGACCGCCACAGCCGCTGATGGTAAATTCACTGGGTTGTAGGATACCATAGAAGGCCAGGTAGATGGCCGCTTGGATGACTAGACTGGGCAAAGCTCCAAAGGGAGAACGAGTAAGAATTTCAGACATGTCCCTGAAGATGGCACTCGTGATAGGTAAGCGTTTGCCACTGGCTACAGGTTGGTGCTTCTGTATGCCCCGTAGGAGTGACTTGACTGTGTGGGCCGAGAATACTGACGGTTCACTGGGGTCCTGTAATGATAGAAAATGCTGGATGCCGGCTAGGTATAGCCTGATGGTGTGAGCAAGGGCTAGCTGCGTATGGCAATATGATATGAAGGCTAGGATGTGTATAACGTCGCCTATCGCTGCCCCTGGGCGGTAAGTGTTCCAAGCAGTGCAATAGGCCTTCAGTGTGTTGCGTGCCTAGGATTGGTTGATGAGCTGGGTTGCGTTGGCGAGGTGCGATTTTATTCCATCGTCAGCAATGACCAGGGTGGGGCAGGAATAGTCGTTGGGTCCGCTCCAGGGTCCTGTTGGAAAAACAAAGTAAGGTTGGAACGGGACAGAGCATCAGCTGCAATATTGCATTTGCCTGGAATATGTCTACAGAAAAAATTAAAGTGATGACGGAGTGACAGCTACACAAGCCTGCGCAGGAAGGACATGATGGGGAATGACTTGGATCTACCTTTGTTAATGATGTCGGCCGTGGCCTGATTGTTCGTGGTGAAAAGCACCATTTGTTTTGTCCAAGTGTGGCCCCAGACCTGGGCAGCTGCCACAATGGGATATAGCTTGAAGAGAGATGAAGACTGGGTGAAAGCAGGAATTACGAGAATTTCTGGGGGCCAAGGTTTGGCGAACCAGGGGCGGCCAAATATGGCCACGAAGCCTGTGGAGGCTGCAGCATCGGTTGACACTGCCGGGATGAACATTGAAATGCTGTTCCAGCTGGTGAAGAACTCATCCCACATAGCCTAAGTCTGCTACTGCTGCTTGATCTAGTTTGAGAATTCAGTCTGGGTCTTGCACTGGTGTGAAACTAAAAGCTGTGATATGAAGGACTGTCCTTGAGGAATAATCCTCATCGCGAAGTTCAGCATCCCTACTAGGGACTGCAACTGCTTCCTGGTTCACCCTTGCGACTGGGGGAAGTTGTGGATAGTTGCCCTGATACAGACTAGTTTGTCAGGAGGCAGGCTAGCTTGCATAGCTTGTGTGTCCAGAGTGACACCTAAAAAGGTAATGGATTGTGCCGGTCCTTCTACTTTGTGCTCAGCTATGGGCACATTGAGGTTGTTGAAAACTATTCTTAACTTGTCTAGATCTGCCGGAGGTGTGCCTGGTTTCCCAATAAGCAGGAAGTCATCAAAGTAGTGGATGACTGTGTGACAGTGGGCCTGGTGAGACAGAATCCATGTGAGGGCCTGGACGAAGACGTTGAACAGCCAAGGGCTGCTCTTGGACCCGAAGGTCAACTTGGTAGTGAAGTAGAAGGACACCCTCCACCTAATACAGTGCCACCACCAGAGGGACTGTCCAATAGGGAGGAGCTTGAACGCATCAGATATGTCTGCTTTTGATAGCCAGGCGCCGGGACCTATCTCAATGATGCCTTGGATGGTCAGGTCAACTGAGGCGTATTTGAAGGAAAACTCCTCAGAGGGAATCAGGGAATTCAAGCTAGGGATGTGAGAAGAATGAGGCGCAGAAAAGTCGTACACTAAGTGGAGTTTATTACTGAACTTGCCCTTGACAAGCCCAATAGGGCTGACTCTCCCGACTGGGAAAGGTGACTGTGGGAAGGGGCTGATAATAAAGCCTTTATACACTTCTGACTGTAGTAAAGAGTCAATTGCTTGTGTGTCGCTGGCTGCCGGCTGGAGGTTCCTGCATTCGTGTGTAGTGAGGGGTAAAGTGATGAGGCCGGTGTGGAATCCTTCTGTGAAGCCATACACCAGGAATATAGCCAGTGAGGGAGTGGGATGTGTAAAGAGGTAGAACCCCAACCAGCTGACATCTAGTCAGGACTTTCCCTCCTGTTTGACTTGACAGGTGGTGCTCGGGTGAGCTTTATGGCATACTCGGCAAATATGGAGTAGCCTGCACCGGCTATTGAACCATCTGCCATGATTAAAATTGTTGCAAATGGGGGCTCCTCCTAAAGAAAGGATAGGCTATTCTAGTCTATCCTCTGGTCGTGGCTGACCGGGGACTGAAAAGCCCTGACTGGTGCTGGAGGAAGAAGGAGGGTAGAAGGGGCGCCTTGTGGTCTCTTCAGAGCACCAATTCGCCATGTGGGTAGCGGACTGACAAATGGTGCACAGCGGTGAGCGGAGACCTGTGAAATGGCGGCAGAAAACCTCTGTGTCAAACGCTCAAGTCTGTCTTGACCTGGAACTGGATAAGCTTGGCGGCTGCCTTGGCTGAGAATGAGCAGTGGTAGTCATAAAAGGTGTGCCCTCCATACTTGTAGCCTAAATCTGTAACTAAGTGGAGATATAGGTCCAGCTCTTCCCTCCTGCTTGGGGCGGCTGAGCAGACAACATCCCTGAACATCCCAAAAGCCAAAACAAATTCGGTGAATGTAAGTTTGTGGCTGAGCCTGGGGTCTTTCAACGTAAGAACCACGGAGACGTCCCCCCAGGCGTATGCTCTGTTGTCGGCCACATCGTGCACCAAAATCAGCAGAGAAGCTAAATTTACATCTTTGCCCTCCAAGATGTCCTTCCTGAGGCTGGCAAGGACAAGGTGAGCAGGGAGGATGGTAGAAGAGGACTCTGGTGTACCTGCAGGAGTGAATGCCAGTGCCGTGACCATGACTGGGTAAGGGAGGGTTGTGGGGGGGTGAATCTCCAGGGCTGTGACTCTGGTCTGCACATAAGTAACTGTTGAGGACAGTGAGGAGACCATGGAGTGCAGCAGGGAGATTGACCCAGATATGGACTGCAAGTATGCCTGATGGGCGCTGAGTCAAGTAGTAGCTGTCGGCAGGAAGAGTAGCCTGAAGAGCTCTGCCTTCCTGGCCATAGCATGGTAGGGGATGCCCTTGCGTCTAAGCTCAGCTAATCTTGGGAATGGTCCATGTGTGGAGGGACTGTAGGCTCCCACTCCCTGAGCCTGTAGAGGGTGACAGAGGGGTGGGTGTGAGGTTATCACTGCCAGCCTGCGACATGACTCTGACTGTAAGAAAATAAGGGAGTGCGAGTGTTTTGAAGAGATGTAGTATTGCACAGAAAGCAAGTGGGGCACAGCGACTGGGTTTTTGGAGAAAGATCCATGAACTAAACACCTGAGTGACACCCTAGTAGCGAGGTCCTGGCTCGGATCGACACTGGGTCAACCGTAAACCTGCGATAAGGGTGACGTAAGAGTAACATGTATGTTTCTTTAGCTGAGAAGCAACATGACCTATCCTTGCCATGTAATTGGCCCTGGTTGGATGCAAACTGTATGTTCTTCCCCCTATATACAGTGCCTTGAAAAAGTATTCATAACCCATGAAATTTTCCACGTTTTGTCATAGTACAACCAAAAACGTAAATGTATTTTATTGGGATTTTATATGATAGACCAACACAAAGTGGTACTTAATAGTGAAGTGGTTGGAAAATGATAAATGGTTTTTAAAAATGTTCACAAATAAATATCTCAAAAGTATGGTGTGCATTTGTATTCAGCACCCCTGAGTCAATACTTTGTAGAACCACCTTTTTCTGCAACTACAGCTGCAAGTCTTTTGGGGATGTCTCTACCAGCTTTGCACATCTAGAGAGTGCCATTTTTACCCATTCTTCTTTGCAAAATAGCTCAAGCTCTGTCAGATTAGATGGAGAGTAGGGATGAGCTTCGTGTTCGAGTCGAACCCATGTTCGACTCGAACATCGCCTGTTCGCCCGTTCGCCGAATTGCGAGCGATATGGGCTGTTCACGCCAAATTCGTGTGGTGCGTCACGGCCCATAATTCACTGTGACATCGCAGTGCATTGCTGGCTGATGATTGGCCAAGCATGCACTATGACCCGCATGCTTGGCCAATCACAGCGCCGTCTGAACAGAGAGCCGTAATTGGCCAAAGCCAAGGAGGCTTTGGCCAATTATGGCTCAGGGGATTTAGTACACGCCCCACACTATATAAGGCCGCCTGCACGGCGGCCCTGTGTAGTGTGTGTTACGGCGTTCATTGAGAGAGAGAGAGAGAGAGACAGACAGTGACATTTGATTTGAGTTAGATAGATTAGACAGAACAGTCAGTCAGTTTAGCTGCACTTACAGTGCATTGTGTATATATATGCATCCCAGGTGTTGCATATATATATATATACACTATATTCAGTTTAGCTAGATCTGTTCCTGTTATCTTCCTACTGACAGGCAGGCTTGTCTTGTTACAGTATTTACAGCTACCTGAAGAAAATTGCTGGTATTCTTTTGATCCTATTAGTACAACAGTCAGGCAGCTAGACTATTTACAGTTAGTGCAGTGCATCCTGTTCACAGTGTTTAGCTAAAACTATAAGTTAGTGCAGTGCGTCCTGCTCACAGTGTTCAGCTAAAACTACAAGTTAGTGCTGTGCGTCCTGCTCACAGTGTTCAGCTAAACCTACAAGTTGGTGTTGTGAGACCTCTGCACAGTGTTCATCTAAAGCTACAAGTTAGTGCTGTGCGTCCTGCTCACAGTGTTCAGCTAAAAATACAAGTTAGTGCCGTGCGTCCTGCTCACAGTGTTCAGCTAAACCTACAAGTTGGTGCAGTGCATCCTGCTCACAGTGTTCAGCTAAAACTACAAGTTAGTGCTGTGCGTCCTGCTCACAGTGTTTAGCTAAAACTATAAGTTAGTGCTGTGTGTCCTGCTCACAGTGTTCAGCTAAAACTACAAGTTGGTGTAGTGAGACCTCTGCACAGTGTTCATCTCAAGCTACAAGTTAGTGCAGTGCGTCCTGCTCACAGTGTTTAGCTAAAACTAAAAGGTAGTGCTGTGCGTCCTGCTCACAGTGTTCAGCTAAAACTACAAGTTAGTGCAGTGCGTCCTGCTCACAGTGTTTATGCAAAACTATAAGTTAGTGCCGTGCGTCCTGCTCACAGTGTTCAGCTAAAACTACAAGTTAGTGTGGTGCGTCCACCTCACAGTGTTCAGCTAAACCTACAAGTTATTTTTTTGCGAGCTCTGCACAGTGTTCACCTAAAGCTACCTGTAGAAGGTTGGTGGTGTTTTCCTGATCCTATCACTACCGCAGGCAGCTAAAAAAGCTACAAGTTAGTTTTTTGCAAGCTCTGCACAGTGTTCAGCTAAAGCTACCTGTAGAAGGTTGGTGGTGTTCTCATACTACAGGCAGGCAGTTGATTTTGCTAGCTGCAGTATCAGTATATATATATATATATATATATATATATATATATATATATATATATCCCAGCTTAGTGCAGCTACAGGCCATTAGTATGTCTGGAAGGTCAAGAAGGAGAGGCAGACAGTCACAAGCCAATAAGAGAGGGCAAGCAGGCTCTGTGTCTAGTGCTGGTCGTGGAGATGGTGCATCCTCATCAGCATGTGGCCGTGGAACACGCTTGGCCTTTTCTTCGGCAGCTGGCCGTGTTGAGCCGCAACATGCGGAAGACTTGGTGGAGTGGATGACCAAGCCGTCCTCATCCTCCTCATCCTCTCTCACCCATGCCCAGGGTACTTTGTCTGGCAAAGCAGCGGCCTCTTCCCTCGGCTCAATGTCATCAGTGACTCCTTCCCTAGCCCCACCATGTCCTTCTGAGGAGTCCCTCGAACTGTTTGACCACAGTGTTGGGTACATGCTCCAGGAGGATGCCCAGCGTTTGGAAGGCTCTGATGATGATACTGAGCTCGATGAAGGCAGTAACATGAGCACGGACAGAGAGGGTGCCCAAGAAGGACAGCAATCTGGCAGTCATGCTCCCCCTGCTGCAGCATACTGCCAGGTTTGCTCCAGTGATGAGGAGGGAGGGGATGATGAGGTCACTGACTCAACGTAGATGCCTGATAGGAGAGAGGAGGAGGAGGAGGAGGAGGAGGCGGCACATCACCAACGAGGCAGGATGCCCTCCAGGAACCAGCCTAAGGGCAGCACATTGACTGCATCACACCACAAAGCTCCACATGTGCAGGGCGCTGCAGTCTCTGCGCATTATTCAAAAAGTTCTTTCATGTGGGCCTTTTTTGAGACGAGTGCATCAGATCGCACTGCTGCTATTTGCAACATATGTCTCAAGCGTATCTCGCGTGGCCAAAACATCTCCCGCTTGGGTACCACATGCTTGACCAGACATATGTTGACCTGCCATGCAGTTCGTTGGCATGCGTATCTAAAAGACCCACACCAAAGAACAAAGAGGACCTCTCCTTGCTCCTCATCAGCTGAGATTTCCAACCCCACTAGACCTTCAGTCCTCTCTGAGACCTGCACTGAGAGGAATGAAGGTGTAGAATTAGGTGTGTCACAGCCAAGTACTTGTGGGCAATCTGCTTTTGGTACACCGACGTCAGATTGTACAAGGCAAATTTCCCTGCTCCAGCTGCTGCACCGCTGAAAGAAGTTTGCTCCCAGCCATCCACATGCCCAGCGGTTGAATGCTAGCTTGGCAAAATTGCTAGCACTTCAACTGCTGCCTTTTCAGTTGGTAGACTCTGCCCCCTTCCGTGAGTTTGTGGAATGTGCGGTTCCTCAGTGGCAGGTACCCAAACACCACTTTTTCTCACGGAAGGCGATTCCGGCTCTCTACCGGCATGTGGAAGGCAATGTCCATGCCTCGCTGGACAGGGCAGTCAGCGGTAAGGTGCATATTACCGCTGACTCATGGTCTAGCAGGCATGGACATGGACGTTACCTAAGTTTCACGGCGCATTGGGTGACTCTGCTGGCAGCTGGGAAGGATGCAGGACAAGGTGCAGTAGTGTTGGAGGTTGTTCTGCCACCACGCCTCCAAAATGCTAATGATTGTGACACACCTCTCTCCTCCACCCCCTCCTCTTCTTCTTCCTCCATGGCCTCTTCCTGTGCTTATTCCTCTGAACCAGCGGTGCTCCGTAGCCGTTCAAGGGGCTACGCAAGTACGCAGGCCAAAAGATGCCATGCGGTGCTTGAGCTGGTGTGCTTGGGGGACAGGAGCCACACTGGGGCAGAGGTTCTGAGGTGCAACAATGGCACCAACCTCCTCTCTGCCCTCTGACAGGGACAAATGACCCATGTGCCCTGTTTGGCTCACGTCCTTAACTTGGTGGTGCAGCGGTTCTTGGGCAGGTATCCGGGCTTACAGGATGTCCTGAGGCAGGCCAGGAAAGTCTGTGTGCATTTCCGCCGGTCATATAATGCCAGTGCTCGGCTGACGGACCTCCAAAAGGAGTTTAACCTGCCCAAGAACCGCCTAATCTGTGACATGCCCACCAGGTGGAACTCAACGTTGGCCATGCTGCAGTGGCTGCACACGCAGCAGAGGGCCATCAATGAGTACCTGTGCGACTATGGCATCAGGACAGGGTCAGGGGAGCTTGTTTTTTTTTCCCCATGCCAGTGGGCCATGATCAGGGATGCATGCACTGTCCTGTCACCATTTGAGGAGGCCACAAGGATGGTGAGCAGTGACAGTGCATGCATCAGTGACACTGTCCCCCTTGTCCACATGTTGGAGCACACGCTGCGTGGAATAATGGACAGGGCACTTGAGGCAGAACAGAGGCAGGAAGAGGAGGACTTCCTTAGCTCTCAAGGCCCCCTTTATCCAGACAGTGTTCCTGCATGCCCGCCGATCACACAGGAAGAGGAGGAGGAGGAGGAGGAAGATTGTGTCAGTATGGAGGTGGAGCCTGGCACTCAGCATCAGCAGCAGTCTTTAAGGGATCAGTCTAAAGAAACCCATGGACTTGTACGTGGCTGGGAGGAGGTGGCTGCGGACCATGTCATCCTTAGTGACCCAGAGGACTACGGACCGAATGCCTCAGCAAACCTACGCTGCATGGCCTCCCTGATCCTGCAAAGCCTGCGTAAGGATCCTCGTATTCGTGGTATCAAGGAGAAGGACCAATACTGACTGGCAACCCTCCTTGATCCACGTTACAAGGGTAAGGTTGCGGACCTTATCTTGCCATTGCAGAGGGAGCAGAGGATGAAACATCTTCGGGAGGCCTTGCAGAAAGGTCTGTGCAACGCGTTCCCAGAGACTGGGAGGTTACAAACTCCTGTTTCTGGACAACGTGTTGCTGAGGCTTCGGTCAGTCAAAGAAGGAGCGGTGGAGAAGGTGGCCGTCTGACCGATGCGTTCAGACAATTTTATGGTCCGCAGCCCCAAGGTATGATCGGTTCCAGCAACCATCGCCAGCGTCTGTTTTACATGGTGCAGGAATACCTAGGGGCAAGATCAGACTTGGACACCTTTCCCACTGAAAATCCTCTGGGTTACTGGGTCTTGAGGATGGATCACTGGCCAGAGCTTGCACAGTATGCAATTGAGCTACTGGCCTGTCCTGCATCCAGCGTTCTTTCGGAACATTCAGTTCTGCTGGAGGCGTGGTAACCGATCACAGGGTGCGTCTCTCCACCGACTCGGTCGATCGACTGACCTTCATAAAAATGAATCAGTCTTGGATCACCACCAGCTACCAAGCACCTGATGCTGATGTAACCGAATAATTTTTTTTGAAATTTCAGATCCCTTCAAAGACTGCCTATGCTGATGCTGAGTGACTATCCCTGAGTAATTATCCTCTTCCTCCTCAATCATCACACTGATAGCTTGTAAGAACATTTTTGGTTCTGGGCGCCACCACCAGTGCCTAAGGCACAATTTTTCTGCCCCTGTTTAACAAGGGCGTGTAATTACAATTTTTGATGCAATACTTTGCAGCAGGGCTCGTTCCTGCGCTCCAACTAGAGTGTCTGTGAGGGGTTGCAGTGTTGTGGCACCAGCACCAGTGCCTAAGGCCCAATTTTTCTGCCCCTGTTTAACAGGGGCGTGTAATTACAATTTTTGATGAAATACTTTGCAGCAGGGCTCGTTCCTGCGTTCCAACTAGAGTGTCTGTGAGGGGTTGCAGTGTTGTGGCACCAGCACCACCACCACCAAAGGCCCAATTTTTCTGCCCCTGTTCAACAGTGGCATGTAATTACAATTCTTTGTGGTATGTAAATGATCCTTACTGATCAGTATGATTAATGTCAATGTAAGTAATTATAAACAATACATGTAAATAAATCAAAGGTGAAAAATAAAACCAATTCAGTATATGTTAAAATGATTCAATCCAATAATACAATAAATATAACGTGCTCGTGCTCTTGTGCCTTATAGAAATATTGAAATATTCCAAGCTAATACATATGCTAAAGTGCAAGAGAAACAATATTATCACACAAAATCTAAGTGTCAAATGAATTCAACAAAAAAACGCATGGTCGCCTAATCCTGGTGTTGCGACCAGTGCAACAGTGCAAAACGCAATATAAAGTGATCACGTGAATAAATAAATTAATAATTAATCCAAAGGTTGCTGGTGTCCTACTAAATACATTGATAAGTAATCTGATATCCAAAACAAGTCCGTGCAGTCTAAAAACAAAATTGATCAATGGTGCACAGAGAAACAGTGCTCAAACACAGCAGGATAAATGACAGTAAGGTGGTGATATGCAAATGAACCACTCTGTGTCCTCTTCATGCAGCATGCACTAGTGTGGGTAATAGCCCCTTACCTAGCGGTGCTAGGTCAACCGCATATAGGATATAAGATCTCGAGGTCCAGGGTCTCTCCTGCGTCTCTGTATCCAAGTTGGCTGGCTCTGCAGGGTCCTATTGGGGGCTGGGTGTATCTGGTTGTGGTCCTAATTGAGGTCCCGGGGCACTGCGACTCCTAGCTCCTCCTCCAAATCACATCTCCAGTGTATGTAAAATATAGGACAGAGTACCCAAATAGTGTAGTAGGTTTTTTCTAAGGGTCACTTTATTCACATATACAATGCACAAAGGTACTCACATTACTCACATTAAGCAGTTTTATTCTACAGCGTTGTATCCTACGAGTCGCAAACTCGCAAAGACATTCAGCAGAGAAAGGGAAGGTAGAAAACAAGCCTATTCCGTCCCTACGCGTGACGTCACGATCACGTGACTTCTTCAGGGGATGAACAAAATAGGCTAATTTAGGTCTTAAGTAGTCTCTCCTATAGGAATCAATTGGCGGCCATTTTCTTGTAGCCGCGCCGGCCATTGCTTGGTTTCCGATGTGCGCTGCCATTTTGTTGGTTGGCGAAAAATATCCTAAATGTATTCAATGGGAGGAGGCCAGATTGCTTGTGTGTATCTATGGTGATGAGACAAATAGACATCGCCATAATCTTTTCTATTTCAGGGACGGCGAGTTCTATAGCAGCAGTCTCTGCAGCAAGTATTAAACCTGCTGACATATAGTGAGCTGATTGTGGATTGCTGTTGTTAGCAGCATTATAAAGATTAATATATGTGGAAAATAAAAAGGTATAAATAAATTTATAAAATTGATTGGATTAAAAGTCTTTATTATTATGAATGCTAAAAACATATGAGAAATACTAGAAAAATTCTAGAGATTGCTAAAAAGTTTTTTCATAAAAGGGGAGAAACCAATAGTTCTCTGTAAACTTCTATAGGCTTAATGGGTATATTAAAAAAGGGAGGGTTTATTCGTTCTCAGTATAGAATCTAAAAGTGGGAAAACAACCGATGGTATTTGTTGGGTAGGTTCGCTACTTAACAGGGAGGTGGTGGAATAGGCTTATTTCCTTCCTCCCATGAATAACATCCCTGAGTAGATAAAAAAAGGAAGAGGGGGGTTGGGGGGGGGTTTGGGGAAGGGAAAAAAGGGGGAGGGGGGAGGGGAGGGAGAGGGGAAGAAATAAGGGGGGGGGGAGGGAGGGGAGTTGGGTGTGGGTAGGGGCGAAAGGAGGCCTCCATGAGGGGCATGTGTCAGTATATGTATTGAATGGACCAAGTTGTGGGAAGAGATTGTCGTGCACACTGTTCAATAAAAATCGCATAAAAAAATCGCATTATAAGTTAGCTTCAAAGATCGCATTAAAAATCGCTTAAAAAACAGTTCAAATCGAACTCAATGTTCAAACCTCTAGGAGCAAAGGTGTCTAAGGTATATATCAATTTGGATTCAAGCTGGCTGAGGGTTCTTACTTTGTGACTTCCTCGCCAGTGTCTCTTATATGGTTCAATCCCCCAAAATTTTAATTGTGTGGGGTCTTTATTGTGACACATCAGGAAATGTTTGGATACACTGTGTTTGTCATACCCCTTCAGGATGTTATTTACGTGTTCCTTAATCCTGACTTTAAGGGGTCTTTTTGTGCAGCCTATGTATTGTAGGCCGCAGCTACATTCTAGGGCGTATACTGCTCCCTCTGTGTTACAGCAGATGAAATCTTTGATCTCGTATGTCTCTCCAGTGCTATTTGATACAAAGTGAAATTTCTTTTCATTCGGGCGCTTAGTTCTTAAGCACGCGAAACACCTTTTGCAGGGGAAAAAACCGCTTCGTGTGAAGAAGGAAATCGTTTTCTTTGGGGGGTCGATAACATTTTTTACAATTTTATCTTTTAGGGTGGGTGCTTTCTTGTATATAAATCTGGGGTTGCGAGGAAGTTTATCTTGTAGGTCTTTGTCTGCCAGAAGTATGTGCCAGTGTTTCTTTATGATCTTCTCTATTCTTTGATGTTGAACGTTAAAATCCAAAATTAGTGGTACTAGCATAGGTTCTGTTTCTTTTCTGGTTTTGTCTCTGATGAGTTCATTTCGGTCCATCTCTTTTACTTCCAATATCTTGTTTTTTATAAATTGTTGGTCATATCCTTTGTTGGTGAATTTCTGTGCAATATGCTCAGCTTGTTTAAGGTAGGTGTTTAAATGGGTACAGTTTCGTCTGATTCTCATAAGTTGACCTTTGGGGATGTTGAACAGCCAATTCCTGTGGTGACAACTGTCACTCGGCAGGTAGCTGTTTCTGTCCACATTTTTAAAATGCGTACTAGATGATAATTTGCCGTCTTCTTGTATGATGTCCAGATCTAGAAATGTCACCTTTTCTTCACTGATTTCCCAGGTTAGTTTGATATTCCGATAGTTGATGTTGAGGTTCTCTAGGAAGCTGGTAAGTTGATCTCTTTCGCCTTTCCAGAGTATGAAAATGTCATCGATGTACCTCTTGTAGATGGCTAGTTCCGTGGGTCTGTTCTTAAAGACATTTTGCTCCTCCCACTGGGCCATGAATAGGCCTGCCACACTTGGGGCGAATTTCGCCCCCATGGCTACTCCTGTTCGTTGATGGTAATAGTTTTTATCATACCAGAAGTAGTTGTTCTTTAAACAAAAGTCTAGGCTTTTCACTAGAAACTTTCTTTGGACACAGGGTAACTTGGTATATAATCTAAGGCCCCATTTTGTAGCTTCACATGCTTGGTGGTGGAGTATTACTGTATATAATGATGAGACATCTGCCGTAGCTAGGATCCAAGGTCCTCCTTCTTTCGGGATTTCTTCTAATATTTGTAGCATCTGCTTCGTATCTCTAAGGTATGCCTCTGTATTTTGAACCGCTGGCTGTAGGAACACATCGATATATTGCCCAATCCTTGATGTTAAAGAGTCTATGCCGTTTACAATTGGTCTTGGTGGTGGATTTGTTTTATTTTTATGTATTTTCGGCAGTGAGTATATGATTGGGGTTCGGCAGGAATCCGGTATCAGATATCGGGCTTCTTTTTTATTTAGTATGTTTCTCTTAATTCCCAATCCCACCACTTTTTCTAGTGCTTTCCTGCACTTAAACATTGGGTTACTTAGCAATCTGCTATAAGTGGTCTCATCTTCCAGCATCTTGGTCATAGTCGTATGATATTGCTCTTTAGATAAAATCACGATCCCCCCTCCTTTGTCAGCTGGTCTTATGACTAAGTCTTTCCTTCTTGTTAATTTCCTAATCCCGCTTTTTATATGGTTAAGTTCTTCTTTCTTTTTTATTTTTAAAACTTTAATATCATCTAAAACAACTTGTTTAAAAACTTCTGTGTACTTATTGTTCTTTATAGGTGGATTAAAAACAGATTTGTTACGTAGTGTGCTATGTACAATCTCTTCATCACAGGGTACCGTGTATTTTGGCCTGATTGGGTTTCCTGCCATATACTTGGCAATATTCAGTTTCCTTACGAACTTTTGGATTCCCAAATAGGTTTGAAATTTGTCCATATTTTTGTGAGGTGCATATTTCAATCCTTTGTCCAGTACTCCTATTTCCTCATGCGTTAGGGTCTGGCCACTCAGATTGAATATGCCCTCTCCTTTTATACTCTTCTTCTTTTGCTCTCTCTTTCCAGATCGCTTTCCTCTCTTCTTTCTTGGCTTCTTCTGTAGCTTCTGCTTTGGTCTAGATGTCTCTGAGGGGGATTTTCCCAACCTCTGTCTAAAAAAAGCCTGCTGTGATCGGAATTTTCATTTTGTGGAGGATATTGTCCATATTGATTGTTTCTCTCTTCTCCTCGATCCGTCAGTGGAGCATAATAATTGTAGGTGGGTACCGGACTTCTTTCGTGATCACGGTACTCTCTCTGTTGGGGTCCTCTTCTGTCTCTCTGTTCATAATCTTGACCAGGGCTTCTGCCTCTTGGTCCATGGTGATCGTATGTTGGTCCTTTGTTCTCCCTATGTTCATATGGTCTCCTATATTCTCTATAGTCCTGTGTGTATCCTCTTTGGTCCCTCTGATCGTATGGTGGTCTGTGCCAGTTATTATAGGGCTTCCTGTGGTTTTTTCCATAAAATGGTCTCCTCCCTCCATTCTGCGGCGTTCTGTCATTTTGGGGTCTGCTATTCCCTCTCTGGGGAGTATATGGATATTCATTTCTATGTCCATTATCTTGGTATTGTTGTCTAGGTATCGTTCCTTCATTTCCCTCTTTTTGATTGTAGTAGCCTCTTCTTTGTGGACTCTGTATGGGTGGTTCATTTGCCTGCTGAGAGTACATTCTAACTGTTTTCTCTGGTGTTGAGTAAGTAGAGTTAACTTCTGTTTTTCCTATTTGACTTTGCCATTTAAAGGCTTGGTCATTCCTGAAATCATTAATGTCTCTAATATATTTTTTGCTTTTTCTTTGTTGTACCTCTTTGTCTTTCTTGGTTAAATCCTTATTTAGCTGTGTGGTGAGTGTTTTGAATTCTGTTGTTTCTTTGAAGGCTTACAATTCCTCCTTGATTTCAGCGATATTCCGATTGATTATTTCGGTCTTCCTCTTTTTTCTTTGTAATAGGAATCTCAGGAGTTCTAGGCCTTTCTCATTGAAAAATTTGAACCATTCATCTATTGACTCCTGGTCTAATAGGCCGTCATTTGGGGGGACATCCCATCTCAATCTCCTTGGGACAATACTTTCTTTTAGATAGGTTTCAAAGGTGTTGATGTCCCACCAATGACTTATTTGTTTTTCCATATTATGTCCTAATTTTCTCATTAGGCTATCTAGATTGCTTGTTTTATTTTTGCTTGGTTGATTGATATTAAACACTTCCTCTAGGTTTATTTTTCTTTTTTCCAGGAATGACAACACTTCCATGGTTGCTGCAGGAATGTATGTATGTATTACAATCAGTCAGATAAAAACGGGGGTTATTCCTGCGCTACCGGATAGGGAAAAAAGATAACGTAATCAAGCGAAATGTAGACTTGGTTTTTTAGAAATGTATAACCCGTATATTGCCGGCCAGCTGCATGCACCGAACAGAGGGCTCAGACATAAACCCAAAAAAGATGTAAAAAGAGAAAGGGGGGGTGGTGCTGCGCTATCCGAAGGGTCTTTGTGGTATGTAAATGATCCTTACTGATCAGTATGATTAATGTCAATGTAAGTAATTATAAACAATACATATAAATAAATCAAAGGTGAAAAATAAAACCAATTCAGTATATGTTAAAATGATTCAATCCAATAATACAATAAATATAACGTGCTCGTGCTCTTGTGCCTTATAGAAATATTGAAATATTCCAAGCTAATACATATGCTAAAGTGCAAGAGAAACAATATTATCACACAAAATCTAAGTGTCAAATGAATTCAACAAAAAAACGCATGGTCGCCTAATCCTGGTGTTGCGACCAGTGCAACAGTGCAAAACGCAATATAAAGTGATCACGTGAATAAATAAATTAATAATTAATCCAAAGGTTGCTGGTGTCCTACTAAATACATTGATAAGTAATCTGATATCCAAAACAAGTCCGTGCAGTCTAAAAACAAAATTGATCAATGGTGCACAGAGAAACAGTGCTCAAACACAGCAGGATAAATGACAGTAAGGTGGTGATATGCAAATGAACCACTCTGTGTCCTCTTCATGCAGCATGCACTAGTGTGGGTAATAGCCCCTTACCTAGCGGTGCTAGGTCAACCGCATATAGGATATAAGATCTCGAGGTCCAGGGTCTCTCCTGCGTCTCTGTATCCAAGTTGGCTGGCTCTGCAGGGTCCTATTGGGGGCTGGGTGTATCTGGTTGTGGTCCTAATTGAGGTCCCGGGGCACTGCGACTCCTAGCTCCTCCTCCAAATCACATCTCCAGTGTATGTAAAATATAGGACAGAGTACCCAAATAGTGTAGTAGGTTTTTTCTAAGGGTCACTTTATTCACATATACAATGCACAAAGGTACTCACATTACTCACATTAAGCAGTTTTATTCTACAGCGTTGTATCCTACGAGTCGCAAACTCGCAAAGACATTCAGCAGAGAAAGGGAAGGTAGAAAACAAGCCTATTCCGTCCCTACGCGTGACGTCACGATCACGTGACTTCTTCAGGAGATGAACAAAATAGGCTAATTTAGGTCTTAAGTAGTCTCTCCTATAGGAATCAATTGGCGGCCATTTTCTTGTAGCCGCGCCGGCCATTGCTTGGTTTCCGATGTGCGCTGCCATTTTGTTGGTTGGCGAAAAATATCCTAAATGTATTCAATGGGAGGAGGCCAGATTGCTTGTGTGTATCTATGGTGATGAGACAAATAGACATCGCCATAATCTTTTCTATTTCAGGGACGGCGAGTTCTATAGCAGCAGTCTCTGCAGCAAGTATTAAACCTGCTGACATATAGTGAACTGATTGTGGATTGCTGTTGTTAGCAGCATTATAAAGATTAATATATGTGGAAAATAAAAAGGTATAAATAAATTTATAAAATTGGTTGGATTAAAAGTCTTTATTATTATGAATGCTAAAAACATATGAGAAATACTAGAAAAATTCTAGAGATTGCTAAAAAGTTTTTTCATAAAAGGGGAGAAACCAATAGTTCTCTGTAAACTTCTATAGGCTTAATGGGTATATTAAAAAAGGGAGGGTTTATTCGTTCTCAGTATGGAATAATAAAGTGGGAAAACAACCAATGGTATTTGTTGGGTAGGTTCGCTACTTAACAGGGAGGTGGTGGAATAGGCTTATTTCCTTTCTCCCATGAATAACATCCCTGAGTAGATAAAAAAAGGAAGAGGGGGGTTGGGGGGGGGTTTGGGGAAGGGAAAAAAGGGGGAGGGGGGAGGGGAGGGAGAGGGGAAGAAATAAGGGGGGAGGAGGGAGGGGAGTTGGGTGTGGGTAGGGGCGAAAGGAGGCCTCCATGAGGGGCATGTGTCAGTATATGTATTGAATGGACCAAGTTGTGGGAAGAGATTGTCGTGCACACTGTTCAATAAAAATCGCATAAAAAATTGCATTATAAGTTAGCTTCAAAGATCGCATTAAAAATCGCTTAAAAAAAAGTTCAAATCGAACTCAATGTTCAAACCTCTAGGAGCAAAGGTGTCTAAGGTATATATCAATTTGGATTCAAGCTGGCTGAGGGTTCTTACTTTGTGACTTCCTCGCCAGTGTCTCTTATATGGTTCAATCCCCCAAAATTTTAATTGTGTGGGGTCTTTATTGTGACACATCAGGAAATGTTTGGATACACTGTGTTTGTCATACCCCTTCAGGATGTTATTTACGTGTTCCTTAATCCTGACTTTAAGGGGTCTTTTTGTGCGGCCTATGTATTGTAGGCCGCAGCTACATTCTAGGGCATATACTGCTCCCTCTGTGTTACAGCAGATGAAATCTTTGATCTCGTATGTCTCTCCAGTGCTATTTGATACAAAGTGAAATTTCTTTTCATTCGGGCGCTTAGTTCTTAAGCACGCGAAACACCTTTTGCAGGGGAAAAAAACACTTCGTGTGAAGAAGGAAATCGTTTTCTTTGGGGGGTCGATAACATTTTTTACAATTTTATCTTTTAGGGTGGGTGCTTTCTTGTATATAAATCTGGGGTTGCGAGGAAGTTTATCTTGTAGGTCTTTGTCTGCCAGAAGTATGTGCCAGTGTTTCTTTATGATCTTCTCTATTCTTTTATGTTGAACGTTAAAATCCAAAATTAGTGGTACTAGCATAGGTTCTGTTTCTTTTCTGGTTTTGTCTCTGATGAGTTCATTTCGGTCCATCTCTTTTACTTCCAATATCTTGTTTTTTATAAATTGTTGGTCATATCCTTTGTTGGTGAATTTCTGTGCAATATGCTCAGCTTGTTTAAGGTAGGCGTTTAAATGGGTACAGTTTCGTCTGATTCTCATAAGTTGACCTTTGGGGATGTTGAACAGCCAATTCCTGTGGTGACAACTGTCACTCGGCAGGTAGCTGTTTCTGTCCACATTTTTAAAATGCGTACTAGATGATAATTTGCCGTCTTCTTGTATGATGTCCAGATCTAGAAATGTCACCTTTTCTTCACTGATTTCCCAGGTTAGTTTGATATTCTGATCGTTGATGTTGAGGTTCTCTAGGAAGCTGGTAAGTTGATCTCTTTCGCCTTTCCAGAGTATGAAAATGTCATCGATGTACCTCTTGTAGATGGCTAGTTCCGTGGGTCTGTTCTTAAAGACATTTTGCTCCTCCCACTGGGCCATGCATAGGCCTGCCACACTTGGGGCGAATTTCGCCCCCATGGCTACTCCTGTTCGTTGATGGTAATAGTTTTTATCATACCAGAAGTAGTTGTTCTTTAAACAAAAGTCTAGGCTTTTCACTAGAAACTTTCTTTGGACACAGGGTAACTTGGTATATAATCTAAGGCCCCATTTTGTAGCTTCACATGCTTGGTGGTGGAGTATTACTGTATATAATGATGAGACATCTGCCGTAGCTAGGATCCAAGGTCCTCCTTCTTTCGGGATTTCTTCTAATATTTGTAGCATCCGCTTCGTATCTCTAAGGTATGCCTCTGTATTTTGAACCGCTGGCTGTAGGAACACATCGATATATTGCCCAATCCTTGATGTTAAAGAGTCTATGCCGTTTACAATTGGTCTTGGTGGTGGATTTGTTTTATTTTTATGTATTTTCGGCAGTGAGTATATGATTGGGGTTCGGCAGGAATCCGGTATCAGATATCGGGCTTCTTTTTTATTTAGTATGTTTCTCTTAATTCCCAATCCCACCACTTTTTCTAGTGCTTTCCTGCACTTAAACATTGGGTTACTTAGCAATCTGCTATAAGTGTTGTACAAAGAGGTACAACAAAGAAAAAGCAAAAAATATATTAGAGATATTAATGATTTCAGGAATGACCAAGCCTTTAAATGGCAAAGTCAAATAGGAAAAACAGAAGTTAACTCTACTTACTCAACACCAGAGAAAACAGTTAGAATGTACTCTCAGCAGGCAAATGAACCACCCATACAGAGTCCACAAAGAAGAGGCTACTACAATCAAAAAGAGGGAAATGAAGGAACGATACCTAGACAACAATACCAAGATAATGGACATAGAAATGAATATCCATATACTCCCCAGAGAGGGAATAGAAGACCCCAAAATGACAGAACGCCGCAGAATGGAGGGAGGAGACCATTTTATGGAAAAAAACCACAGGAAGCCCTATAATAACTGGCACAGACCACCATACGATCAGAGGGACCAAAGAGGATACACACAGGACTATAGAGAATATAGGAGACCATATGAACATAGGGAGAACAAAGGACCAACATACGATCACCATGGACCAAGAGGCAGAAGCCCTGGTCAAGATTATGAACAGAGAGACAGAAGAGGACCCCAACAGAGAGAGTACCGTGATCACGAAAGAAGTCCGGTACCCACCTACAATTATTATGCTCCACTGACGGATCGAGGAGAAGAGAGAAACAATCAATATGGACAATATCCTCCACAAAATGAAAATTCCGATCACAGCAGGCTTTTTTAGACAGAGGTTGGGAAAATCCCCCTCAGAGACATCTAGACCAAAGCAGAAGCTACAGAAGAAGCCAAGAAAGAAGAGAGGAAAGCGATCTGGAAAGAGAGAGCAAAAGAAGAAGAGTATAAAAGGAGAGGGCATATTCAATCTGAGTGGCCAGACCCTAACACATGAGGAAATAGGAGTACTGGACAAAGGATTGAAATATGCACCTCACAAAAATATGGACAAATTTCAAACCTATTTGGGAATCCAAAAGTTCGTAAGGAAACTGAATATTGCCAAGTATATGGCAGGAAACCCAATCAGGCCAAAATACACGGTACCCTGTGATGAAGAGATTGTACATAGCACACTACGTAACAAATCTGTTTTTAATCCACCTATAAAGAACAATAAGTACACTGAAGTTTTTAAACAAGTTGTTTTAGATGATATTAAAGTTTTAAAAATAAAAAAGAAAGAAGAACCTAACCATATAAAAAGCGGGATTAGGAAATTAACAAGAAGGAAAGACTTAGTCATAAGACCAGCTGACAAAGGAGGGGGGATCGTGATTTTATCTAAAGAGCAATATCATACAACTATGACCAAGATGCTGGAGGATGAGACCACTTATAGCAGATTGCTAAGTAACCCAATGTTTAAGTGCAGGAAAGCACTAGAAAAAGTGGTGGGATTGGGAATTAAGAGAAACATACTAAATAAAAAAGAAGCCCGATATCTGATACCGGATTCCTGCCGAACCCCAATCATATACTCACTGCCGAAAATACATAAAAATAAAACAAATCCACCACCAAGACCAATTGTAAACGGCATAGACTCTTTAACATCAAGGATTGGGCAATATATCGATGTGTTCCTACAGCCAGCGGTTCAAAATACAGAGGCATACCTTAGAGATACGAAGCGGATGCTACAAATATTAGAAGAAATCCCGAAAGAAGGAGGACCTTGGATCCTAGCTACGGCAGATGTCTCATCATTATATACAGTAATACTCCACCACCAAGCATGTGAAGCTACAAAATGGGGCCTTAGATTATATACCAAGTTACCCTATGTCCAAAGAAAGTTTCTAGTGAAAAGCCTAGACTTTTGTTTAAAGAACAACTACTTCTGGTATGATAAAAACTATTACCATCAACGAACAGGAGTAGTCATGGGGGCGAAATTCGCCCCAAGTGTGGCAGGCCTATTCATGGCCCAGTGGGAGGAGCAAAATGTCTTTAAGAACAGACCCACGGAACTAGCCATCTACAAGAGGTACATCGATGACATTTTCATACTCTGGAAAGGCGAAAGAGATCAACTTACCAGCTTCCTAGAGAACCTCAACATCAACGATCGGAATATCAAACTAACCTGGGAAATCAGTGAAGAAAAGGTGACATTTCTAGATCTGGACATCATACAAGAAGACGGCAAATTATCATCTAGTACGCATTTTAAAAATGTGGACAGAAACAGCTACCTGCCGAGTGACAGTTGTCACCACAGGAATTGGCTGTTCAACATCCCCAAAGGTCAACTTATGAGAATCAGACGAAACTGTACCCATTTAAACACCTACCTTAAACAAGCTGAGCATATTGCACAGAAATTCACCAACAAAGGATATGACCAACAATTTATAAAAAACAAGATATTGGAAGTAAAAGAGATGGACCGAAATGAACTCATCAGAGACAAAACCAGAAAAGAAACAGAACCTATGCTAGTACCACTAATTTTGGATTTTAACGTTCAACATCAAAGAATAGAGAAGATCATAAAGAAACACTGGCACATACTTCTGGCAGACAAAGACCTACAAGATAAACTTCCTCGCAACCCCAGATTTATATACAAGAAAGCACCCACCCTAAAAGATAAAATTGTAAAAAATGTTATCGACCCCCCAAAGAAAACGATTTCCTTCTTCACACGAAGCGGTTTTTTCCCCTGCAAAAGGTGTTTCGCGTGCTTAAGAACTAAGCGCCCGAATGAAAAGAAATTTCACTTTGTATCAAATAGCACTGGAGAGACATACGAGATCAAAGATTTCATCTGCTGTAACACAGAGGGAGCAGTATACGCCCTAGAATGTAGCTGCGGCCTACAATACATAGGCCGCACAAAAAGACCCCTTAAAGTCAGGATTAAGGAACACGTAAATAACATCCTGAAGGGGTATGACAAACACAGTGTATCCAAACATTTCCTGATGTGTCACAATAAAGACCCCACACAATTAAAATTTTGGGGGATTGAACCATATAAGAGACACTGGCGAGGAAGTCACAAAGTAAGAACCCTCAGCCAGCTTGAATCCAAATTGATATATACCTTAGACACCTTTGCTCCTAGAGGTTTGAACATTGAGTTCGATTTGAACTGTTTTTTAAGCGATTTTTAATGCGATCTTTGAAGCTAACTTATAATGCGATTTTTTTATGCGATTTTTATTGAACAGTGTGCACGACAATCTCTTCCCACAACTTGGTCCATTCAATACATATACTGACACATGCCCCTCATGGAGGCCTCCTTTCGCCCCTACCCACACCCAACTCCCCTCCCTCCCCCCCCCCCCTTATTTCTTCCCCTCTCCCTCCCCTCCCCCCTCCCCCTTTTTTCCCTTCCCCAAACCCCCCCCCAACCCCCCTCTTCCTTTTTTTATCTACTCAGGGATTTTATTCATGGGAGAAAGGAAATAAGCCTATTCCACCACCTCCCTGTTAAGTAGCGAACCTACCCAACAAATACCATCGGTTGTTTTCCCACTTTTAGATTCCATACTGAGAACGAATAAACCCTCCCTTTTTTAATATACCCATTAAGCCTATAGAAGTTTACAGAGAACTATTGGTTTCTCCCCTTTTATGAAAAAACTTTTTAGCAATCTCTAGAATTTTTCTAGTATTTCTCATATGTTTTTAGCATTCATAATAATAAAGACTTTTAATCCAATCAATTTTATAAATTTATTTATACCTTTTTATTTTCCACATATATTAATCTTTATAATGCTGCTAACAACAGCAATCCACAATCAGCTCACTATATGTCAGCAGGTTTAATACTTGCTGCAGAGACTGCTGCTATAGAACTCGCCGTCCCTGAAATAGAAAAGATTATGGCGATGTCTATTTGTCTCATCACCATAGATACACACAAGCAATCTGGCCTCCTCCCATTGAATACATTTAGGATATTTTTCGCCAACCAACAAAATGGCAGCGCACATCGGAAACCAAGCAATGGCCGGCGCGGCTACAAGAAAATGGCCGCCAATTGATTCCTATAGGAGAGACTACTTAAGACCTAAATTAGCCTATTTTGTTCATCTCCTGAAGAAGTCACGTGATCGTGACGTCACGCGTAGGGACGGAATAGGCTTGTTTTCTACCTTCCCTTTCTCTGCTGAATGTCTTTGCGAGTTTGCGACTCGTAGGATACAACGCTGTAGAATAAAACTGCTTAATGTGAGTAATGTGAGTACCTTTGTGCATTGTATATGTGAATAAAGTGACCCTTAGAAAAAACCTACTACACTATTTGGGTACTCTGTCCTATATTTTACATACACTGGAGATGTGATTTGGAGGAGGAGCTAGGAGTCGCAGTGCCCCGGGACCTCAATTAGGACCACAACCAGATACACCCAGCCCCCAATAGGACCCTGCAGAGCCAGCCAACTTGGATACAGAGACGCAGGAGAGACCCTGGACCTCGAGATCTTATATCCTATATGCGGTTGACCTAGCACCGCTAGGTAAGGGGCTATTACCCACACTAGTGCATGCTGCATGAAGAGGACACAGAGTGGTTCATTTGCATATCACTACCTTACTGTCATTTATCCTGCTGTGTTTGAGCACTGTTTCTCTGTGCACCATTGATCAATTTTGTTTTTAGACTGCACTGACTTGTTTTGGATATCAGATTACTTATCAATGTATTTAGTAGGACACCAGCAACCTTTGGATTAATTATTAATTTATTTATTCACGTGATCACTTTATATTGCGTTTTGCACTGTTGTACTGGTCGCAACACCAGGATTAGGCGACCATGCGTTTTTTTGTTGAATTCATTTGACACTTAGATTTTGTGTGATAATATTGTTTCTCTTGCACTTTAGCATATGTATTAGCTTGGAATATTTCAATATTTCTATAAGGCACAAGAGCATGAGCACGTTATATTTATTGTATTATTGGATTGAATAATTTTAACATATACTGAATTGGTTTTATTTTTCACCTTTGATTTATTTACATGTATTGTTTATAATTACTTACATTGACATTAATCATACTGATCAGTAAGGATCATTTACATACCACAAAGACCCTTCGGATAGCGCAGCACCACCCCCCCCCTTTCTCTTTTTACATCTTTTTTGGGTTTATGTCTGAGCCCTCTGTTCGGTGCATGCAGCTGGCCGGCAATATACGGGTTATACATTTCTAAAAAACCAAGTCTACATTTCACTTGATTACGTTATCTTTTTTCCCTATCCGGTAGCGCAGGAATAACCCCCGTTTTTATCTAATTACAATTCTTGATCTAATATTTCACAGCAGGGCCCATTTCTGCACCCACCAAGAGCGAGTGAGGACTTACAGTGTTGTGGCACCAGCACCACCACCACCACCACCAAAGGCCCAGTTTTTCTGCCCCTGTTCATCAGGGGCATGTAATTACAATTCTTGATCTAATATTTCACAGCAGGGCCCTGTGAAGGCTTACAGTGTTGTGGCCACAACAACACCTAAGGCCCAAATTTCTGCTGAGTATATAGGGCAGGCCCCTACTTTCAAACATCTAACTTACAAACGACTCCTACTTGCAAACGGAAGGAGACAACAGGAAGTGAGATGAAATCTACCCCTAGGAAGGGAAATTCTCTCCTGTAAGAGTTAATATGGGAAAAACATTTCTCCTTTCCACTGATGCTTTCCAATCCTTGTTCCACAAAAAAACCCAAATTCTCAAAAAGCATTTGTCATTGGGACAAAAAGTGAGGTGAAATTTTCTAAAGAGGAGGAAAGACAGCAAAACAAATGTCACAGGGGTATAACCCTTCCCTATGTTTTCCAAAAAGCTTAAAAAAGATTTTTTGGCTGGAGCTAAACACGTTAAAAATGTACCCGTTCAAAATGACAAACAGATTCTACTTAACAACAAACCTACAGTCCCTGTCTTGTTTGCACCGCCTGTATACTGCTGTTCAGAGTATATAGGGCCTGGTGGCCCCACACCTTTCCTTATTTTAATTTGGGTGCGGGGTTCCCCTTAATATCCATACAAGACCCAAAGGGCCTGGTAATGGACTGGGGGGTACCCATGGTGTTTGTCTCACTGATTTTCATCCATATTGCCAGGACCGGACATTACATTAAACCCGCAAGCAGTTTTAAATTAGATTTTTTCCTTTAAAAATGACATTTGGTGCAGGGACTGTTCTAAACACGGGAAACACGTGCCACTTTACAGGCATACTATAGACACCCCCCAGGTACGATATTTAAAGGAATATTTCACTTTTTTTTTACTTTAAGCGTCATTAAAATCACTGCTCCCGAAAAAACGGCCGTTTTTAAAAGTTTTTTTTGCATTGATACATGTCCCCTGGGGTAGGACCCGGGTCCCCAAACCCTTTTTAGGACAATACCATGCAAATTGGCCTTTAAAATTAGCACTTTTGATTTCGAACGTTCGAGTCCCATAGACGTCAATGGGGTTCTAACGTTCGTGCGAACTTTTGGTCCGTTCGCAGGTTCTGGTGCGAGGGGGGTGTTCGGCTCATCCTTAATGTAGAGTAGGGATGAGCTTCGAGTTCAACTCGGACTCATGTTCGACTCGAACATCGGCTGTTCGCCGAACAGCAAACAATTTGGGGTGTTCGCGGAAAATTTGAAAGCCGCGGGAACACCCTTTAAAAGTCTATGGGAAAAATCAAAAGTGCTCATTTTAAAGGCTTATATGCATGGTATTGTCATAAAAAGTGTTTGGGGAACTGGGTCCTGCCCCAGGGGACATGGATCAATGCAAAAAAAGTTTTAAAAACGTCCGCTTTTTTCGGGAGCAGTGATTTTAATAAAGCTTAAAGTGAAACAATAAAAGTGTAATATTCCTTTAAATTTCATACCTGGGGGGTATCTATAGTATGTCTGTAAAGGGGCGTATGTTTCCCGTGTTTAGAACAGTCTGACAGCAAAATGAAAAAAAGTCATTTAAAACTACTCGCGGCTATTAATGAATTGTCGGTCCGACAATACACATAAAAGTTCATTGATAAAAACGGCATGGGAATTCCCCACAGGGGTCTGGTCTGGTATGGATATTAAGGGGAACGCCGGCCATAATTTTTTTTTAAAATGGCGTGGGGGTCCCCCTCAAAATCTATACCAGACCCTTCAGGTCTGGTGTGGATTTTAAGGGGAACCCCATGCCAAAATTTAAAAAAAAATGGTGTGGGGTCCACCCAAAAATTTATACCAGACCCTTATCTGAGCATGCAACCTGGCAGGCCGCAGGAAAAGAGGGTGGGACGAGAGAGCACCCCCACCCCTCCTGAACCGTACCAGGCCACATGCCCTCAACATTGGGAGGGTGCATTGGGGTAGCCCCCCAAAGCACCTTGTCCCCATGTTGATGGGGACAAGGGCCTCATCCTCACAACCCTTGCCCAGTGGTTGTGGGGGTCTGAGGGCTTGGGGCTTATCGGAATCTGGAAGCCCCCTTCCAGACGTTGCGTGGTTTGCGAAGGTCACCATGAGTGTTTAGGCTGCTGCTATTGAGTGGTTGCAAAGGTCTCAGTCTGGTCTGCTGAGATGATATTGCATGGTCGCAAGGGCCTTAGTCTGGTTTGACAATATTGTGTGGTCGCAATGGGTTTTGGTGAGTGTCTGGCTGCTGGGATGATACTGCGTGATTGCAAGGGTCTCAATGAGTATGAGGCTTGTTTTTAGATGATATTGCATGGTTGCAAGGGTCTCTGTGAGTGTTAGGATGCTGAGACAGTATTGCGTTTGCAAGGGTCAGGTTGCTGGGCCGAGACTATATATATACACAGTATCTCACAAAAGTGAGTACACCCCTAACATTTTTGTAAATATTTTATTATATCTTTTCATGTGACAACACTAAAGAAATGACAATTGCTACAATGTAAAGTAGTGAGTGTACAGCTTGTATAACAGTGTAAATTTGCTTTCCCCTCAAAATAACTCAACACACAACCATTAATGTCTAAACCGCTGGCAACAAAAGTGAGTACACCCCTAAGTGAAAATGTCCAAATTGGGCCCAATTAGCCACCCCCCCAGTGTCATGGGACTCGTTAGTGTTACAAGGTCTCAGGTGTGATGGGGAGCAGGTGTGTTCAATTTGGTGTTATCGCTCTCACTCTCTTATACTGGTCACTGGAAATTCAACATGACACCTCATGGCAAAGAACTCTCTGAGGATCTGAAAAAAAGAATTGTTGCTCTACATAAAGATGGCCTAGGCTATAAGAAGATTGCCAAGACCCTGAAACTGAGCTGCAGCATGGTGGTCGAGACCATACAGCGGTTTGGTAAGTAAGGGAAGCCGGAAGGGAGCACCTTAGGTCACCCTATCTGCTGAGCACAGAAGTCACTTGAAAGGATCATAACCGGTTATCCTGGAATATACTCCTACGATATACATCTTATCCCCTGGGACTTTATATTCATTTATTTTTACTTTTATTTTTATACATTTTGTGTATGTTATTTTTTAGGTTTATATTATTTCTACTTTTTCACGCATAATCTGCATGGGACTTTGTTTATATATCTTCATATATTTTTATTTATATACCCCTGCTCTGGGAATTTTCAACAATATTGAATTTCTGGTTACATTTAATATATATATATATATTATGATTTTCCTGCTATGTCACTTTGGAGGTCTCACTGATATTAGTACCTTCAATATATATGTATGATGTTAGTTTACATTTTTGGTTTACTAGATATGGCTATATATTACATATTTTTCCACTTCCTTGTTTGACGGAATATACATATCTGTTTATATGTGCACATAGGCACCCTTTTTCTCTTTACTTGGCACGGTTTTTTGTCACACTACACTTTTACATCCATCACATATGGATAAATTTAAATAAACCTAGCTCCAACAGCATAGGTATTTTTGCCTCCACTGGTGGAAGCCTACTCACTTTTAATCCTGTCTACACCATTGGTACAATAGGGTAGCACCACGTACCCCACTTTTTTCCTTTTAGACTAAGAACATAGATTACTGGAACCATGTCCTGTGGTCTGATGAGACCAAGATAAACTTATTTGGTTCAGATGATGTCAAGGGTGTGTGGAGGGAATCAGGTGAAGAGTACAAAGACACGTGTGTCTTGCTTACAGTCAAGCATAGTGGTGGGAGTGTCATGGTCTGGGGCGGCATGAGTGCTGCCGGCACTGGGCTGCCGGTTCATTGACTGAACCATGAATGTCAACATGTACTGTGACATACTGAAGCTAAACATGAGCCCCTCCCTTCGGAGACTGGGCCACAGGGCAGTATTCCAACAGGATAACAACCCCAAACACACCTCCAAGACGACCACTGCCTTGCTAAAGAAGCTGAGGGTAAACGTAATGGACTGGCCAAGCATGTCTCCAGACCTAAACCCTATTGAGCATCTATGTGGCATTCTCAAATGGAAGGTGGAGGAGCGCAAGGTCTCTAACATCAACCAGCTCCGTGATGTCCTCAGGGAGGAGTGGAAGAGGACTCCAGTGGCAACCTGTGAAGCTCTGGTGAACTCCATGCCCAAGAGGGTTAAGGCAGTGCTAGAAAATAATGGTGGCCACACAAAATATTGACACTTTGGGCCCAATCTGGACATTTTCAATTAGTGGTGTACTCACTTTTGTTGCCAGCGGTTTAGACATTAATGGCTGTGTGTTGAGTTATTTTGAGGGGACAGCAAATTTACACTGTTATACAAGCTGTACACTCACTACTTTACATTGTAGGAAAGTGTCATTTCTTCAGTGTTGTCACATGAAAAGATATAATAACATATTTACAAAAATATGAGGGGTGTACTCACTTTTATGAGATACTGTATAAATTTTGAGGGGGTAGCTGAGACGATATTGCATTTTTGCAAGGGTCTCAATAGACAGGCTGCTGATACAGTTTTGCATGGTTGCAGGGTTTCAACGAATGGGAGTTGGGTTGGTGAGAAAAGGATAGAAACACCTGGCTTGTTTGACGGTTCACTGAACCCCTAAGCGGGCAGTATAAGGGATAAGGACAACATTCGTTCGATTTGTAGGTTCCATAGGGGGAGCTAATGAACGACCTGGGGGGCAACGAACGATAACGAATTGATACGACATAAAGAAAGTGGTGACGAATCTTACCTGTGACAGTGAGCCATGCAAGTGGTTCGTGGCAGACTGTGGCGGGAGTGCAACGTATGGGGAAGGTGTGACGTGGTGCTATTCATGAGGCAACAACAAGTTTGGGGTAGAAAGTAAAATGAGAGAAGTGCGTACGAATGATTTGTAAGTTGCACTGCTGAATCCGAACACATGGTATGGGTGATACTGCGAGTGGCTACGAATTGACATGAGAAAAACATGGTAACGAATCCTACCTGCAACAGTGGCCGTGCAACTGGGTCTGCATCGGTCTGTAGTGGGTATGAAACGTATCCAAAGTGTGTGGTGTGGCACTGTGCATGACGCTGTGCATGACGCTCACAACATGACTCGATTTTGGCAAGTAACGGGGGGAAGAACCGCGTACAAACGATTTGTAGGTTCCGCGGTGGGAACTGAAAACATGATATGGGGGATACAACGAATGGCAACGATTTAGGACAAGATGCAAATGCAAACCACGAATAAGCAACCACAACGCGCTACTTGGGAACAACAGACTCATGAACACGCAGTGAGCTGAAGAGTCGGCCTGGTGACGAATCACGCACTGGAACCAACGAAGAGCATGGGCGAGTGGGCTGCTTAAATACGCTCTGGGCTCCTCCCATAAATTCAGGCCACTATACTGGCCTTCTTATATATACTCTGCATTCAGTGTAGCGTATATATATATACAGTTCATTTGGTGGTGTCAATTATATAATACACTTCAGGCGGTGTATATATATATATATATATATATACACACACTGCATTCAGTGTAACCTATATATACAGTGCATTCGGTGGTGTACAGTTTCTAGTACACTTCAGGCAGTGTACACAGTATATAATACAGTGTAGTGTGCTGTGAAAAAATCCCCATCATATCCGGAAGGCCACCAAGGAGAGGCAGACGCTCACAGGCCACTAATAGAGGGCAAGCAGCCTCTGTGTCTACAGTCAACAGTGGTGGTTGTGGACATGGTGCATCCTCTGCAGGTGGCCGTGGGGCACGCTTGACCTTTTTTTTCTGCTGCTGGCCGTGTTATTGAGCCAGAATATGCAGAAGAGTTGGTGGAGTGGATAACGAAGCCATCCTCATCCTCTGTCACCCAGGCTCATAGTAGTTTGCCTTCCAACACAGCTGCCAAAGCAGCCTATTCCACCGGCTTCTTATCCACAGTTGCTCCTCTATTAACCCCACCATCATGCACGGAGGAGTCCCCAGAATTCGACCACAGTGTAAGTTACATGCTGCTGGGGGATGCACAACAATTTGAAGGCTCCAATGTTGGTTCCCAGGTGGAGGAAGGGTATAATGTGAGCTTAGAGAGAGAGGGTGCCACAGAAGGACAAGAAACTGGCAGTCATGTTCCCCAAGCTGCAGCATACTGCCAAGTTTGTTCCAGTGATGAGGAGGGAGGGGATGATGAGGTCACTGACTGTAATTGGGTGCCTGAGAGAAAAGTGGAGGAAAGTGAGGAGGAGGAGGCACAACTTCAATGAGGCAGGATGTCCTCCAGGGGTCAAGGGCAGCCACTCTATTGCATCACACCGCAGAGCTCCACAGGGGCAGGGCACTGCTGACTCCCCGCTGACTTTTAAAAGTTCCTTGGTGTGGGCCTTTTTCGATATGTGTGCAGCTTGGTGTGGGCTTTTTTGACACATGTGCTGTTTGCAACCTATGTCTGAAGCGGATCAAGCATGGCCAGAACAGCAGCCGCTTGGGCACCACATGCTTGACCAGACATAAGATGACCTGCCATGCAGTCAGTTGGCAGCAGCACCTGAGAGACCCACATCATAGAAAAAGGCAGACTTCTCCTTGTTCCTCACCTGTGATCTCAAACCCTACTATACCTCCAGTCCTCTCAAAAACCTGCACTGAGAGGAATGAAGGTATAGCAATAGGTGTCACAAGTGCTTGCAGCCAATCTGCTAGCAGTACACCACCAGTTGATTTCAGCAGGCAACCGTAAAAAGAAATTTGGTCCCAGCCATCCACATGCTCAGCGCCTAAATGCTAGCTTGATTAAAAAAGAGATGCTAGTTACTATGTACACTCACAGGGTGACACTGTGAATGTACGGATAGCAGTGTGCCAGCATCCCAATAGTGGGCAATAGAAAATCTGTGTGCCTAAAAAGTCAATTTTTCTAGCTAGTTTTTTCTAAATGCTAGCTTAGCCAAATTGCTAGCACTGCAACTGCTGCCTTTTCAGCTGGTAGACTCAGCCCCCTTTCATGAATTTGTAGAATGTGCTGTACCACAGTGGCAGGTTCCAAAATGTAATTTCTTTTCATGTAAGGACATTCCGGCTCTCTACTGCCATGTGGAAGGCAATGTTTTGGCCTCGTTGGACAGGGCGGTCAGCAGTAAGGTCCATATTACCGCTGACTCATGGTCCAGCAGGCATGGGCAGGGACATTACCTTTCCTTCACGGCGCACTGGGTAACTCTGCTGGCTGTATGCTTCCCTCCCTCCTCTTCTTCTTCCTCTATGGCGTCTTCTGCAGAATTGTTCTGTGAACCAGCAGTTCTCCCTAAATGCTTAAGAGGCTACGTAAGGAGTAAGGCAAAAAGATGTCACGCGGTGCTTGAGTTGGTCTGCCTAGGGGACAGGAGCCACACTGGGGCAGAGATTCTGTCAGCTCTGCAGGGGCAGGCTCAGAGGTGGTTGATGCCATGCCAGCTTCAGCCAGGAATGGTTGTATGCGACAGTGACAGCAACCTTCTCTCTGCCCCCAGACAGGGCACTTGACCCATGTTCCATATTTGGCACACAATCTGAATTTGGTGGTGCAGCATTTCTTGACCAGGTACCCAGACTTACAAGATCTCCTGAGACAGGCTAGAAAAGTCTGTGGTCATTTCCGCCGGTCATACAATGCAACATTCAAAAGGAATGCAACTTGCCCATCAACCGTCTCATTTGTGACATGCCCACAAGGTGGAACTCAACATTGGCAATGCTGCAGCGGCTGCACTCACAGCAGAGGGTTATCAATGAGTACCCGTGCGAGTATGGCACCAGGACAGGGTCAGGGGATCTTGGCTTCTTTTTGTTATACTGGTGGCTACTGATCAAGGATGCATGCACTGTCCTGTCACCATTTGAGTAGGCCACAAGGATGGTGAGCAGCGACAATGCATGCATCAGTGCACTGTCCCTCTAGTCTTCCTGCTGGAGCACACACTTCATGGAATCATGAAATGGGCACTTGAGGCAGAACAGCGGGAGGAGTTCCTTTCCTCTCAAGGCCCCCTTTATCCAGATAGCATTCCTGCGGGTCCGCCAAACATACAGGAAGAAGAGGAAGAGGAGGAGGATTGTGTCAGCATGGATGTCGAAGATAACACATAGCAGTCTTCAAGGGATGGTTTTCAGGCCCCCGAAACCCAAAGAGTTGTACATGGCTGGGAGGAGGTAGTTACGAATAATGTGATCCTAAGTGACCCAGATGTCAGAAACCATGAAATCAGGCCGAGACAAAAGTACAGTTAAATCACACTTGTTTAATAATATAAGTAAAAAGAACAAACGTAGTCAACGTTCAGTAACCGGAACGGATATTCAGCCAAGCCAGAAGTCAGGGATCAATGTAGTGGAACAGCAAGCAGGAGCTGGAGCCAGAAGGGATGTCAGCAACGCAAGTCTTGAACAGGATCGCAGGAGATAGTTTCTGTTATGTGACCAAGGCTGTCATGAGCCTGTCATGAGAGGGTTTACCCGTTGGTGGCGCTATCGGTCTCTTGGATCGCAGTACCAGTGTCCACCAGCGATGTCTTCAACACCTGGGACCTGTAGTAAGAGGTCTCTCCTGCTGGTGGCACTGTTGCATCCTTGGGCCGTAGTACCGGTGTCCACCAGCGGGTGCACTCCAGCAGTGTGGAGCAAACAGCACACTCTGCGCTCAGCTGTAACATGAGGTCGATTACCACAGCCTTATAAATACCCGGCAAGCCCTCATAGGCTTGCCTTGGTATCTTTCTTCCTTGTGCCCTGACATCCCATATCCTGTAAACCTGTATCTGAACCTGAACCTGAACCTGAGCCTGCTCCTGAGCCTGTATCCTATCCTATCCCATCCATTATCCCCCTCTCCTAACCTGCCCTTGTTCAGTTGCCTATCTCCTGTGTATGACCTTGGTTTGGCTAAACGTTTATGTTTCTGGTATATTCCTTGTTCCTGCTGACCTGCTGTGTATGACCCTGGCCTGGCTGACATCTGTGATTCCGGTATTGCCCCTTGCTGTATATATTGTTGTTTGTAGTGGGTTTGTTATGTTGGTTTTGCACTGTTTGTATTTTCTGAATTATCACCTATTTTAATAAATATTATTTATTCACTTACATGCATTTTGGGTTATCTCTGTGCAGTCCACACAGTCTGGTCTACTAGTCTCCTGACAGTATACCAAGGCCATCCCTGACCAGACATGGCTGCATTGAGGAAACCATCCTGGTTTGTCGGGTCTGCTAATATGGATTTCAATGAAATCAGTTATTATTCCCCGCTGGCAGAAGAGGATGGTGAATATTGTCGCCAGATTTTAAAAGGGTGGACTAGTGACCAGCTGATGGAAACTATCTGATCAGCTCATTCCCTAGTGGATCAGCGGTATATGTCATTTGAAGATGTTCAGCCCCTGATCCAGTTATGTGCAAAACCAGCCCTGTCATGCATTCCCAAAGGAAGCAATGATTTTTCTCCCCCCTTCAATTATGGCCAAGTTGAATCCCTGGTTTGGTTGTTAGAGGATGATCCAGCCTATTTCATGGAACATTATTCCTGCTGTTCACAGCAGGTGTTGTCTAATTGCATCCAGTCGGTGCAATCCCTGGTTAGTCAGGCTGTGTGTGAATCAGCGTTTGTTCAACCTGTGCTGCAGGTAGGGTTGCCACCTCATCCCTTTAAACCCGAACACATCTGAATTACACAGGTTCTGAGGCTAATTTAATGCAGATAAGGCAGCAAGTGAGGTTAATTACCACCTTAATCAACCGCAGAACCTGTGTAGTTAATATGTGTTCGGTTTTAAAGGGATGAGGTGGCAACTCTAGCTGCAGGCATGGTCAGATCTCCTGTCTTTAGCTAAGCCAAAATATTCCAGCCCTGCTATTTATCATCTGCCTTCCCAAGAATCTATCTCCCCGTCACCTATGGCAACCTCAGCTACAGCCCAGTTTAATCAGCCCCCTACCAAATACTACTACCCAGTCTCCAAGTGTAGCACCTATCCTGCCTTCAATCCACCTGTCTCTTCTCCTCCACCTGTAACAGTCCCACAAAACCCTCCTCCAGCTACAGTTCCCTGGTCTTCCTTCTGCCCAGCTACTTTCTTTTCTTACAGCCCTGCACCTACATACAAAACTGCACGGGCTAAACCAAAAAAGAAACAAAAATTCTTCCCGACCCACACCATCTTGCCAGTAACCCAACCTGCTCCCACTTTCCAGTCTGATGTGCCTGCCTCCCAGTCTGATGTCCTGATGCCTGCCTTACAGCCAGATGCCTCAATGCCTGCCTTCCAGCGGGATGTCTCGGTGCCTGCCTTCCAGCCGGATGTCTCGGTGCCTGCCTTCCAGCCGGATGTCTCGGTGCCTGCCTTCCAGCCGGATGTCTCGGTGCCTGCCTTCCAGCCGGATGTCTCTGCCTTCCAGTCTGATATGCCCGCTTCTCAGTCTGATGTCTTGATGCCTGCCTTCCAGCCCGAAGTCTCGGTGCCCGCTTTCCAGTCTGATGTGCCTGCATCCCAGTCTGATGTCCTGATGCCTACCTTCCAGCCTGATGTCTCAGTGACCGCCTTCCAGCCGGATGTCTCGATGCCTGCCTTCCAGTTTTGATGTCTCTGCCTTCCAGTTTTGATGTCTCTGCCTTCCAGTTTGATGTCTCTGCCTTCCAGTTTGATGTCTCTGCCTTCCAGTTTGATGTCTCTGCCTTCCAGCTTGATGTCTCGGCCTTCCAGTCTGATGTGCCCACCTTCCAGTCTGATGTACCCGCTCTCCAGTCTAATGTGCCTGCTTTCCAGTCTAATGTCCTAATACCTGCCGTCCAGCCTGATGTCCCGGCACCTGCCTCCCAGCTTGATGTCTTTGCTTCACAGTCTGATGTGCCCGCTGTCCAGTCTGTCCTGATGTCTGCCTTCTAGCCCGAAGTCTCCAGTCTGATGCGCCTGCTATCCAGTCTGATGTGCCTGCCTTCCAGCCGGATGTCCCGATGCCTGCCTTCCAGCCGGATGTCTCAGCCTTCCAGTCTGATGTACCCGCTCTCCAGTCTAATGTGCCTGCTTTCCAGTCTGATGCCTGCCTTCCATCCTGAAGTCTCGGTGCCCGCTTTTCAGTCTGATGTGCCCGCTTCCCAGTCTGATGTCTTCATGCCTGCCTTCCAGCCTGATGTCTCGAAGCTTGCCTTTCAGCCTGATGTCTCGGTGTCTGCATTTCCACCTGATGTCTCGATGCCTGCCTTCCAGTCTGATGTGCCAGCTTCCCAGTCTGATGTGCCAGCTTCCCAGTCTGATGTGCCAGCTTCCCAGCCTGATGTCTCGATGCCTGCCTTCCAGTCTGATGTGCCAGCTTCCCAGCCTGATGTCTTGAAGCTTGCCTTCCAGCCTGATGTCTCGATGCCTGCCTACCAGTTTGATGTGCCAGCTTCCCAGCCTGATGTGCCAGCTTCCCAGCCTGATGTGCCAGCTTCCCAGCCTGATGTCTCGATGCCTGCCTACCAGCCTCATGTGCCAGCTTCCCAGTTTGATGTGCCAGCTTCCCAGTTTGATGTGCCAGCTTCCCAGCCTGATGTCTTCAAGCTTGCTTTCCAGTTTGATGTGCCAGCTTTCCAGTTTGATGTGCCAGCTTTCCAGTAGGGATGAGCCGAACACCCCCCAGAACATGCGAACAGGAAAAAAGTTTGTTCGAACACGCAAACACCATTAAAGTCTATGGGACACGAACATGAATAATCAAAAGTGCTAATTTTAAAGGCTTATATGCAAGTTATTGTCATAAAAAGTGTTTGGGGACCCGGGTCCTGCCCCAGGGGACATGGATCAATGCAAAAAAAAGTTTTAAAAACGGCCGTTTTTTCAGGAGCAGTGATTTTATTAATGCTTAAAGTCAAACAATAAAAGTGTAATATCCCTTTAATTTTCGTAGCTGGGGGGTGTCTATAGTATGCCTGTAAAGGGGCGCATGTTTCCTGTGTTTAGAACAGTCTGACAGCAAAATGACATTTCAAAGGAAAAAACCCATTTAAAACTACTAGCTGCTATTGCATTGCCGGTCCGACAATACACATAGAAGTTCATTGATAAAAACGGCATTGGAATTCCCCACAGGGTAACCCCAAACCAAAATTTAAAAAAAAAACGGCGTGGGGTTTCCCCAAAAATCCATACCAGACCCTTATCCGAGCATGCAACCTGGCAGGCCGCAGGAAAAGAGGGGGGCGAGAGAGCGCCCCCCTCCTGAACTGTACCAGACCACATGCCGGAGGAAGAACCAGAAGAGCCAGAAGAACCAGAAGAAGAAGATGAAGGAAGATAGAAGAAAGAAGAAGCATTTAAATAAAGGAATTGTCAAAAACTCTTGTCATTTTTAACATTTTTTGACAGTTTTTTAGTGAAATGGTAGGGGTAAGTACCCCCTTACCATTTCACACAGGGGGGGCGGGGATCTGGGGGTCCCCTTGTTAAAGGGGGCTTCCAGATTCCCATAAGCCCCCCCGCCTGCAGACCCCCACAACCACCGGTCAGGGTTGTGGGGATGAGGCCTTGTCCTTATCAACATGGGGACAAGGTGTTTTGGGGGGCTACCCCAAAGCACCCTCCCAATGTTGAGGGCATGTGGCCTGGTACGGTTCAGGAGGGGGGGGCGCATTCTCGTCCCCCCCTCTTTTCCTGCGGCCTGCCAGGTTGCGTATAAGGGTAAGGGTCTGGTATGGAATTTAGGGGGACCCCCACGTCATTTTTTTTTTTAAATTTTGGTTCGGGGTTTCCCTGTGGGGAATTCCCATGCCGTTTTTATCAATGAACTTCTATGTGTATTGTCGGACCAGCAATGCAATAGCCGCGAGTAGTTTTAAATGGGTTTTTTCCTTCGAATTGTCATTTTGCTGTCAGACTATTCTAAACACTGGAAACATGCGCCCCTTTACAGGCATACTATAGACACCCCCCAGCTACGAAATTTAAAGGGATATTACACTTCTATTGTTTGACTTTAAGCATTATTAAAATCACTGCTCCTAAAAAAATGGCCGTTTTTAAAACTTTTTTTTGCATTTATCCATGGCCCCTGGGGCAGGACTCAGGTCCCCAAACACTTTTTATGACAATAACTTGCATATAAGCCTTTAAAATTAGCACTTTTGATTTCTCCCTTAGACTTTTAAAGGGTGTTCCGCGGCATTCGAATTTGCCGCGAACACCCCAAATTGTTCGCTGTTCGGCGAATTTGCGAACAGCCAATGTTCGAGTCGAACATGAGTTTGACTCAAACTCGAATCTCATCCCTACTTTCCAGTTTGATGTGCCAGCTTTCCAGTTTGATGTGCCTGCTTCCCAGTCTGATATGCCAGCTTCCCAGTCTGATGTCCCAGCTTCCCAGTCTGATATGCCTGCTTTCCAGCCTATTGTCCCAGTGCCCGCCTTCCAGCCTGATGTCTCAGTGCCAGCTTCCCAGACTGATGTGCCAGCTTCCCAGACTGATGTGCCAGCTTCCCAGACTGATGTGCCAGCTTCCCAGCTTGAAGTGCCTGTGCCTGCTGCCCAGTTTGAAGTGCCCGCTGCCCAGCTTGGTGTATTCCTGCCCGCTGTCTTCTCAGATGTACCCGCTGTCCAGTTTGATATACCTGATGCCCAGCCTGATGATGAGGCCATGAACTTTGGACAATTTCACCTTGTTGGAGCGTCCGGAGGCCTCTCCTTTGGGGGGGTACTGTCATGAGAGAGCTTACCCGTTGGTGGCGCTATCAGTCTCTTGGATCACAGTACCAGTGTCCACCAGCAGGTGTCTTCCAACACCTGGGACCTGTAGTAAGAAGTCTCTCCTGCTGGTGGCACTGTTGAATCCTTGGGCCGTAGTACCGGTGTCCACCAGCGGGTGCACTCCAGCAGTGTGGAGCAAACAGCACACTCTGCGCTCAGCTGTAACATGAGGTCAATTACCACAGCCTTATAAATACCTGGCAAGCCCTCATAGGCTTGCCTTGGTATCTTTCTTCCTTGTGCCCTGACCTGTTATCCCGTATCTTGTAAACCTTTATCTCCTGTATCTGAACCTGAGCCTGCTCCCGAGCCTGTATCCTATCCCATCCATTATCCCCCTCTCCTAACCTGCCTTGTTCAGTTGCTTATCTCCTGTGTATGACCTTGGCTTGGCTAAACGTTTATGTTTCTGGTATATCCCTTGTTCCTGCTGACCTGCTATGTATGACCCTGGCCTGGCTGACATCTGTGATTCCGGTATTGCCCCTTGCTGTATATATTGTTGTTTGTAGTGGGTTTAATGTGTTGGTTTTGCACTGTTTGTATTTTCTGAATTATCACCCTATTTTAATAAATATTATTTATTCACTTACATGTGTTTTGCGTTATCTCTGTGCAGTCCACACAGTCTGGTCTACTAGTCTCCTGACAAAGGCGAAGGCAGAGCTCCTCTGGACTAGACGGATTAAGTAGGCAGGACTGATGAGCAGGATATCATCAACAGCTGAGTAACTGGAGAGATAGGAGCTGGCAATTAGCCGATAGCTGAGCGGCCAGCTCAGAGAAGGAAGGGCTGAGCCCAACCCTGAAACCAGAGGACTCAGAATCGAATGCCTCTGCAAACTTACGCTGCATGGCCTCACTGTTTCTGCAAAGCCTGTGAAAGGACTCTAGGATTCGTGGCATTAAGGAGAGGGATCATTAATGGCTGGCAACCCTAGGTTGCAGAACTCATCCTGCCTTTGCAGATGGAGCAGAGAATGAAACATCTTCAGGAGGCCTTGAAGAAAAGTTTGTGTAACTCATTTCCAGACCCTGGGAGGATACCATTTCCTGGTGCTGGACAACGTGTTTCCGAGGCTTCGTTCAGTCAGAGGAAGAGCTGTGGAGAAGGTGGCCAGCTGAACGATGCCTTTAAACAATTTTTCACTCCTCAGCGCCAACGTCTGATAGGTTCCAGCAACTACCACCAGCGTCTGCATTATATGGTGCAGAAATATCTAAGGGCAAGAGCAGACTTGGAGACCTTTCCAACAGAGCATCCACTGAGTTACTGGGTCTTGAGGTTGGACCACTGGCCAGAACTTGCTCAATATGCAATTGAGCTACTGGCCTGTCCTGCATCCAGCATGCTTTCTGAACGCACATTCAGTGCTGCTGGAGGGTTTGTAATTGATCAAAGAGTGCGCCTGTCCACAGACTCCGTTGATAGGCTCACATTTCTAAAAATGAATCAGTTCTGGATCCGCAGCTATCAAGCACCTGATGCTGATGTAACTGATTGAATTTGCTATGGATCTTGGATCCCTTGAAGACTGCCTATGCTGCCTATCCTATTCCTCCTCAATCTTGATGATGCTAGCTTTCAACAATATTTTTATTTTAGGGCACCACCACCACCCAAGGCCCAATTTTTCTGCCCCTGTTTAGCAGGGGCATGTAATTACAAGTTTTAAATAATATTTAACAGCAGGGCCCATTTCTGTGCCAAACAATAGTAACTGTGAGGGGTTACAGTGTTGTGGAACCACCAACACCAAGGCCCAATTTTTCTGCCCCTGTTTGGGCATGTAATTACAATTTATGAAATAATATTTAACAGCAGGGACTGTTCCTGCGCCCAACAAGAGTAACTGTGATTGGTTACAGTGTTCTGGCACCACCAACACCTAAGGCTAAGGCCCAATTTTTTAGCAGAGTATATAGTGCAGGCAGTATAGTATATATTTTCTGCAGTTCAGAGTATATAGTGCAGTCAGCGTAGTATATATAATATAGTGCAGCAGGGTATATATATATATATATATATATATATATATATATATATATATAGTGCAGTGTACAATATATAATAAAGTGTATTGAAGTGGTTATGGAGAGCCCTATGACAGAATTAGGAAAAAAGGGCATGGGTTCCCCCGTCCATACCAGGCCCTTTGGGTCTGGTATGGATTTTTTTTTAAAATGTTAGCGTGGAGTTCCCCTTGAAATCCATACCAGACCCGAAGGGCCTGGTTTGGACTGGGGTAGGGGGGGGACCCACACTGTTTTTTTCAATGATTTTTTATGTATATTGCCGGGATCTGGGAGATACAGAACAGGCATTTGTGTGTGTAAACACACAAATCCCAGTTCTGTCAGGAGAGGAGAGACAGATCATCTGTTCCTACTATCTAGGAAAAACAAGCTTCTCCTCTAGTTAGTCACATTCCCACAGTAAGAAACACACTGAGTGAACACATTTTACCCCTTGATCGCCACCTAGTGTCAACCCCTTCCCTACCAGTGATATTTACACAGTAATCAGTGCATTTTTATAGCTCTGATCGTTGTATAAATGTCAATGGTTCCAAAAATGTGTCAAAAGTGTCCGATCTGTCTGCCGCAATGTCGCAGTCCCGATAAAAATCACTGATCGCCACCATTACTAGTAAAAAAAAAATAATAAAAATGCCATAAATCCATCCCCTATTTTGTAGACGCTATAAAGTTTGCACAGACCAATCAATATACGCTTATTGTGATTTTTTTAACCAAAAGTATGTAAAAGAATATATATCGGCCTAAACTGATGAAGACATTTTTTTTTTAAATTGGGATACTTATTATAGCAAAAACTAAAAAATATATATATTTTTTAAATTGTCGCTCTTTTTTTGTTTATAGCACAAAAAATAAAAACGTAGAGGTGATCAAATACCACCGAACGAAAGCTCTTTTTGTGGGAAAAAATTGTTTTTTTTACAATTTTGTTTGGGTACCACGTCACACGACCGCGCAATTGTCAGTTAAAGCGACACAGTGCCGTTTTGCAAAAAATGGCCTGGTCATTAAGGGGCAAATCCTTCCCGGGCTGAAGAGGTTAAAGTGTACTTTTTCTTAAACTTTTTTGTTTTTAGAATGGATGTGCAAATATTGTGTGACGTAAACAAATGTAAAAACAAGCATTTTATTCTCCAGAGCCTCTGCTTAATAATATGTAATGTTTGTGTGTTATAAGTAATTTTTTAACAAAAAATACAGATTTTCACATGTATTAACCACTTCAGCCGCGGAAGGATTTACCTCCTTCCTGACCAGAGCACTTTTTACAATTGGGCACTGCGTCGCTTTAACTGCTAATTGCGCGGTCATGCAATGCTGTACCCAAACGAAATTTGCGTCCTTTTCTTCTCACAAATAGAGCTTTCTTTTGATGGTATTTGATCACCTCTGCGGTTTTTATTTTTTGCGCTATAAACAGAAAAAGACCAAACATTTTGAAATAAAATGATATTTTCTACTTTTTGTTATTAAAAAAATCCAAAAAACTCAATTTTAGTCATACATTTAGGCCAATATGTATTCGGCCACATGTGTTTGGTAAAAAAAATGTCAATCAGCGTATATTTATTGGTTTGCGCAAAAGTTATAGCGTCTACAAACTAGGGTACATTTTCTAGAATTTACACAGCTTTTAGTTAATGACTGCCTATGTCATTTCTTGAGGTGCTAAAATGGCAGTACAACCCCCCCCAAATGACCCCATTTTGGAAAGTATACACCCCAAGAAAATTGCTGAGAGGCATGTTGAGCCTATTGAATATTATTTTTTTTTGTCCCAAGTGATTGAATAATGACAAAAAAAAAAATTTACAAAAAGTTGTCACTAAATGATATATTGCTCACACAGGCCATGGGCATATGTGGAATTGCAAATTGCACCCCAAAATACATTCAGCTGCTTCTCCAGAGTACGGGATACCACAAGTGTGGGACATTTTTGGAGCCTAGCCACGTACGGGGCCCCGAAAACCAATCACCGCCTTCAGGATTTCTAAGGGTGTAAATTTTTGATTTCACTCCTCACTACCTATCACAGTTTTGGAAGCCATAAAATACCCAGATGGCACAAACCCCCCCAAATGACCCCATTTTGGAAAGTAGACACCCCAAGCTATTTGCTACAGGGCATGGTGAGTATTTTGCAGCTCTCATTTGTTTTTGAAAATGAAGAAAGACAAGAAACATTTTTTTTTTCTTTTTTCAATTTTCAAAACATTGTGACAAAAAGTGAGGTCTGCAAAATACTCACTATACCTCTCAGCAAATAGCTTAGGGTGTCTACTTTCTAAAATAAGGTCATTTGGGGGGGGGTTTGCCACCTGGGCATTCCATGGCCTCCAAAAATGTGATAGGCAGTGAAGATTGAAATAAAAAATTTACGCCCTTAGCCTGAAGGTCGGTGCTTAGTTTTCGGTGTCCCGTACGTGGCTAGGCTCCCAAAAAGTCTCACACGTGTAGTATCCCCGTACTCAGGAGAAGCAACAGAATGTATTTTGGGGTGTAATTTCACATATTCCCATGGCATGTTTGAGCAATATATCATTTAGTGACAACTTTGTGCCAAAAAAATAAAGTTTTTCCCGCAACTTGTGTCACATTATAAATTATTCCATAAACTCGACATGTCACTCAGCAAATAGCTTGGGGTGTCTACTTTCTTAAAATGGGGTCATTTGGGGGGGGGGTTTAACTGTCCTGGCATTTTATGCACAACATTTAGAAGCTTATGTCACACATCACCCACTCTTCTAACCATTTGAAGACAAAGCCCTTTCTGACACTTTTTGTTTACATGAAAAAATTATTATTTTTTGAACCCCCAATAATTATATATTTTTTTAAAGCAAATGCCCTACAGATTAAAATGGTGGGTGTTTCATTTTTTTTTCACACAGTATTTGCGCAGCGATTTTTCAAACGCATTTTTGGGGGAAAAAACACACTTTTTTAAATTTTAATGCACTAAAACACACTATATTGCCCAAATGTTTGATGAAATAAAAAAGATGATCTTAGGCCGAGTACATGGATACCAAACATGACATGCTTTAAAATTGCGCACAAACGTGCAGTGGCAACAAAATAAATACATTTTTAAAAGCCTTTAAAAGCCTTTACAGGTTACCACTTTAGATTTACAGAGGAGGTCTACTGCTAAAATTACTACCCTCGATCTGACCTTCTCAGTGATACCTCACATGCATGGTGCAATTGCTGTTTACATTTGACGCCAGACCGCCGCTTGCGTTCACCTTAGCACGAGAGCAGGGGGGACAGGGGTGCTTTTTTTTTTTCTTTTTTTATTTTATTTTTAAACTGTTCCTTTCATTTTTTTAAATCATTTTTATTGTTATCTCAGGGAATGTAAATATCCCCTATGATAGCAATAGGGAGTGACAGGTACTCTTTTTTGAAAAAATTGGGGTCTTTTAGACCCTAGATCTCTCCTCTGCCCTCAAAGCATCTGACCACACCAAGATCGGTGTGATAAAATGCTTTCCCAATCTCCCAATGGCGCTGTTTACATCCGGCGAAATTCATGAAATGCTCGTAGCTTCCGGTTTCTTATGCCATAGAGATGTTTGGAGCCACTCTGGTCTCTGATCAGCTCTATGGTCAGCTGGCTGAATCACCGGCTGCATTCTCAGGTTCCCTGTTGAGACAGGAGAGCCAGAGAAAAACACAGAAGACAGTGGGGGGGCATTCCCTCCCACTGCTTGTAAAAGCAGTCTAGAGGCTAATTAGCTGCTAGGATTGCTTTTACATAAAAGCCGACTGCTGGCTGAAAAGAATGATACCAAGATGATACCTAAACCTGCAGGCATCATTCTGGTATAACCAATCAAAGTCGTGAATGGTGTACCTGAAGACAAAAAAATGGTTAACAATAAAACACAGTAAACGGTAAAGTATAAAAAATTGCATACCTGAAAAGTAAACCTGATAAAACATAATAACAATAAAACATTGCAGAATAGAATACAGTAAAAAAGAGCAGAACAATAAAGACAGAATAGAGAGAGAGAGAACAATGAAACGACAACTATTTTTTTTTATTTTAATATATTTTTTTTTTTTTTTATTTTTTTTTTTTGTAACTGTAACTTTTGTAACTGTAACCAGTTCCAGGTTCGGGTCTCTCAAAATGCCATGGCATCTTGGGAGACCCTGTGAAAGTGTGCCTAGTCTGTGCAATGCTGTACCCTACGCTAATACTCAACTAGTGAATGGTAGCGTTCAAAACATTCACCAATGCAAAGACCAGGATTGTCGGGACAGGAGGGACAATAATAGCGGGTGTCACGCCTATATCCGCGCTTGCTGCAGACACGACATCTTTTTTGGGGGGGTTCGTTGGGTAAGGGTACTCGGGAGGACATAAGGAAAATGCCTCTCATGCAGCCGACTGCATTTGGTTGGGGATGTGAATGGCGGAAGTACGGGTGCTGCAGAAGTGGTGGGTTCCCAATTAGGATTGGCGAATGCAGCAGGAAGGGCACTATGGGCATGACGGGCCTGTTTGTCTTCTTCTTGGTGGCAGCGGGACACTACTTGTGCTTGCCACCTCACCAGCTTGAACTGCACTCATGGGACTCGCCACGTCACCAAGTGTTACTGCAGTGCTGGTTTGACTACGACCTGGGTGTACTAGGCCACTGGTGCTTGCCAGTTCACCAAAACGCTACCAAAAAAACTGTTAGCGATCGCAGGGATCAGGCCTGATTCTGCGAACGCTGCAGTTATGCATTTAGTGTTTTGTAAGTGACAGTGATCGATCGATACTGCACTTGGGTGGGCTGGGCTGGGCCAGGAGGAGGGGAAAAATGCAGGTGCTAGCAGGTATCTGGGCTGATCCCACTAACACTGCGTTTTTGAGAACCCTAAACTGCTGGGGACGCTAGTATATCCAATCAGATATTGATCCGTTCAGATACTATACCACTAAGGGAGGTGTACGGTGCGTTCGTGAGTGTTAGTGCTACTGGCACTAACCTGACACTGCCTGGGGCTGGTGCTTGCCAGTTCACCAAAACTCTACCAAAAAAACTGTCAGCGATCGCAGGGATTTATGCATTTAGTGTTTTGTAAGTGACAGTGATCGATCGATACTGCACTTGGGTGGGCTGGGCTGGGCTGGGCGGAGGGACAAAACGCAGGTGCTAGCAAGTATCTGGGCTGATCCCGCTAACACTGCGTTTTTAGGAACCCTAAACTGCTGGGGACGCTAGTATAGATCTGATCGGATCAGATATTGATCCGTTCAGATACTATAGCACTAAGGGAGGTGTATGGTGCGTGCGTGGGTGTTAGCACTACTGGCGCTAACCTGACGCTGCCTGGGGTGACGCAGACCCTATCTGACCCTAAAACCTAAGTTATATCACCGCCGGGTGATCAGGGGGCTAAACCTTTATTCGGTAATAAACGGCGGGTGCCCTGACACTGTAAAAAATAAACTAACTAACCAGCTTCACCCGTAACAGTTATACGGTGATCACCGGTGAAAGGGTTAACTAGGAGGCAATCAGGGGTTTAAAACCTTTATTAGGTAGTATATGGGAGTCCCTGTCGCTATAGAACGCTGACGGTGAACCTATATATTTACCTCCCTAACTAGCGTCACCAGTGACACTAATACAGTGATCAGAAAAACGATCGCTTAGTGACACTGGCGATGGGGGGGTGATCAAGGGTTTAAAACCTTTATTAGGTAGTATATGGGGGTCCCTGATGCTATAAAACACTGACGGCAAATCTATATATTTACCTCCCTAACTAGCGTCACCAGTGACACTAATACATCGATCAGAAAAACGATCACTTAGTGACACTGGCAACGGGGGGTGATCAAGGGGTTAAAACTTTATTAGGGGGGTTAGGGGGGTATCCTAGACCTAAAGGGGGCTAATACTAACTGCCCTACCACACTAACTGTCACAAACTGACACCAATGCAGTAATCAGAAAAAAAAAACTGCTTGGTGTCAATGTGACGGGGGGGGGGTGATCGGGGGATGATCAGGGGGTGATGGGGGGTTTAATGTGTGCCTGGCGTGATCTACTGTGTGTGTTGTGTTTCTCATTGGCTGGGAGCGATCGCAGGGGTGGTGTCAGGAAAAGCCCTCTTGCAGTTTTAAACGAATGCCTGTGCATAGAAGCACCATCCGGCGCTCGCGGGCGCGCAATAGCGCCAATGGCGCTAATAGTGCTAACAAACGTACGCACATGCGCAATAGCGCCAATAGCGCTAACGTGCGTACGCGCATGCGCAATAGCGCCACTTGGATCCAAAGATAGGCTATTTAAAGAAGACTGTTTCAATGCTGCCTTGCTGTCCGGTCTACAGCGTTTCCTGAGACCCCTGCTACCTTGTTACCAGTTTTCTTGTATCCAGTATTTACTTGGCTTGTTCCTGACTTACCTGCTTGCTGCCCGCCCCGATCTTGGCTTGGACTCTGACTATTCTCTTGGTTTGCCCTTCTGTACCTGATCTGCCCGCCAGTACCTTGACCCGGCTTGTCTGCATCTCCCTGCTGTCTGCAACCTGCTGCGGGACTACAGTGCACCTCCCTGCTGTCTGCAACCTGCTGCGGGACTACAGTGCACCTCCCTGCTGTCTGCAACCTGCTACGGGACTACAGTGCACCTCCCTGCTGTCTGCAACCTGCTACGGGACTACAGTGCACCTCCCTGCTGTCTGCAACCTGCTACGGGACTACAGTGCACCTCCCTGCTGTCTGCAACCTGCTACGGGACTACAGTGCACCTCCCTGCTGTCTGCAACCTGCTACGGGACTACAGTGCACCTCCCTGCTGACTACAGGATCCTGCCTTCTGCTCCAGTGTTCCAGTCAGGCACTTGTGCCCCTCTGTACTTTCGAGTCCCTGTTCACACCTTCAGGGGTTCTTAAGTCAGAGGTATACGAGAGGCCGTTCTCTGCATTCTGGGCTCCACCTACCAGGTACGTGACAGGTGGGCACGAATGGATGGCCTCCCCCTCACGTTTGAATGCTCCCAGACAGAAGCCAACCACCTCGGGCACTGGGGGGGGTCCGATCGGACCCCCTGCCCGCGGGAAGGCAAGGACTTATATATAAGTCCTTTTGCCTGCCCGTGCCATTGTGCCGACATACATCGTCATGCGGCGGTCGGCAACTGGTTAAGAGAAATGTCAGAAATGGTCTGTGCAGCAAGAGACTTTGGACATTATTTTTAAGATCCATAGTTTGCTGACATTATATGTTCTGACTTCTTTTGGAAAGATTTTCCTTTAGTTGGTTTTCAGCAATGGGGGACTCTGAAGGCCATTAAAATGTTATAAGGGAGGTTGCGGGCCCTGGCTTCTTTCTGTATTGTGTGTCATGGAAGTAATGTAAACAGAGCTTCTTCAATTTTCTTGAACCCCTTAACCCAATCTGACCGACTATCTCTCTGTCCTCCTCTAGGTGAAACTTGAAAATTATCTCTTTGGTGAGGCCTATCCTGCCTCTAATTAATAAACTGGGCATTTACCTTGTCTATCAGCGTATCCCTAACTGTCATTTTCTTTTGTACCACTTGTCCCTCCCTTTTAGATTGTAAGCTCTGACCATGGCGCTCTGATCTCCATTATATTGAATTGTATTGTAACTGTACCATCGCTCTCCATTTCATAAAGTGCTGTGCAAACTGTTGGTGCTATATAAATCCTGTATTAAAATAATTATATTAATGCAATAAGGATAGGGCAGGCTAATAAGGAATGCAATTTACAAAGCTGCTAGATGTCAACTTCAGTGGCAATTGCTACAAGGAGAGTGAACTGGATCTACCATTTTTCACTGGAGCAAGAATGATACACTTTTCCCTAGATTCGTCTGTGAATCTATCCACCTGTCTTTCTTTATTCTCCATATTTAAAGAACACACGTATAAAAAAAAAATTGTATTGTTGCTGTCTGTATAAAAAAAAAAAATGACAGTTATAAAACATGAGTTGCACTCTTATGTGTCCATATTACACTCATAATGCATGTTGAGCTATGTACAGTATTGTGTAGAAAACAATGTACTTCACATGTTCTGTAGTTTAACAGGATCTGCTAGCAATGTGGGTGTCTGCTGTGCATATGAAGGAGCCATCTATATTTGTGAATTGGTGTAGGCGGTGACTGTATGTGAGAGCAGTCCCAGGAAATAAACATGTTGGCTTTTGAAGTACGGTAGTAAGTGTCACACGCGCTAATGAAACAAACATGGAATCACAGTAGCCTATATGGTCACTATCCAAGGTGCTGAAACAGAGACAAAAACGTAGTGTAAATGTCTGTGGCCAGAAGACATTTACTTTAAAAGTAATTTACTAAACATCATCAATGAATCTGCAAACTTGTATATATGTCAGATGTACCAGTATTTTCAATCTGTCTTTCTTTTTTTGCTGCTTTTGTAGCATAAAAATCAACCTAATGTGACCAACTACCTTGTTTGGTGACCTGGTTAGGACAGAGAAAAGAAATGCTATATTGGTTGAGAGACGTTCTATCCAGCTATGATGTATGAATCTAGATCACTTAAAGTAGCACTGTGCCAAAGTGGTTTACTTAAAAAAAATTACAGAGGGAGAAAGGAGCAAATAAATCCACACACAGGTTAATTATAGTGTGATTATAGAAATCTTCTATGTTTGTGTTTATAGCAGAAAAAATAAAAACCACAGAGGTGACCAAATGCCACCAAAAGAAACCTCTATTTGTGGGAATAAAGGACACAAATGTTGTTTAGGTACAGCGTTGCACGACCATGCAATTTTCAGTTAAAATAACACAGTGCTGTATCACAAAAAATAGCCTGGTCATGAAACCTTCTGGAGGTCAAGTGGTTAAAAAATCTCAAGTTGGATGATATTTGCTTCAATGAGCTGACATAAGCATTTGGCTGGCTCATGCAGAGAATTAGTAAGCGGATCCTTTAAAACCCTTAGGTGTCTTTTCAGAGATACCAGACCCTGCTTTTAAGCCAACCAATTAGCAGGAGTACTTATTGAGTATCAAGAGGTTAGGAATTATGTTTTTTTCTTGTTAGATGAGTTATGTCACAATGGGTAGATAGCCTCATCACATAGGCCCTCAAATGCTTAAAGTTGTTCTAAAGCCTTAAGGATTTTTACCTTAGTGCATTCTATGCATTAAGGTAAAATAAAGACCTTCTCTGCTGCAGGACCCCGCCAGCCCCCCTTATACTTACCTGAGTCCAATCTTGATCCAGTGATGTACATTGGAGCAATGGTCATTGGCTCCCGCTGCTGTCAATCAAATGCTGTGATGAGGGATCGGGGGGTGGGGCAGATAGGGCAACTCAGGAGCAAGCCCGCATGAGTGCCCCAATAGAAAGTGGCTTTCTATGGGGGTACTTGCCAAAGAGGAGTCTAGAACGTCAGCAGGCCAGAAAAGGAGGATCAAGGCTGTTCTGTGTAAAAACAGTGCACAGAGCAGGTAAGTATAACACGTTTATTATTTTATTGAAAAAAATGTTTAATATCACTTTAATAAAAAAATGCATCTCCAATGGATTCACCTTCCTCTCTCAGAGATACGAAGATGATAAACTGGTTCTGTTTATATTACTACTCTGAAGATGGCTAAAATTGTCTTGGGAAGCACTGATAAATACCTCTCCAGTACCCATGCCCTCTGTTGCTTTTCTGTTTGTACTTTATATAGGTAAGAAACTTAATCCTAGAGGGAACTGAATTCCAATTTTAATCCTCTCTCAGGAAGTGCTCATGTTTGCTACTTTATACTACTATTTGCAATGCAGACAAATTGTGAGTTTTCTAATACTTGCTTTGTTGTAGTGGCGTAACTAGAACCTTCAGGGCCCCAATGCAAGAAACCATGAAGGGACCCCCTGACCCCCGGACAGGGCTCTTCCCTCTGAGCCCGGTGGCGGAAAGCCAGGGCCCGGTCGCAAGTGTGATGTTTTTGTGGTAGTTCTGCCACTGGTGTGAGTAGTTTTTTATTATTTTATTTTTCTAGCATTTGTTTATTCATTTTTTTTCAATATTTTTTTTTTTTAAATTTAGGAGCCCCGTTGAGGACTTTGGTGAGATATCAGGAGTCTGAACAGACCTCTGATGCTTCACTTTTGAGACAGAGAAAGGAGATGGAGGACACAGCCCTCCATCTCCTTCTCTGCAGCCTCAGCTGCACAGAATGCATGGGCAAGAATACTGTAGCTCTGTACAGAGCTTTCTGTTCATTCACAAACTGAAGCATAGTAAACACAGTTTACTATGTCTCAGTTATGAATAGACAGAGTCAATGATCAGTATGCATGATTGACTCTCCATTCAGAAAAGGCTTCATCCTAACAGATCCCCCACAGCAGCAGGGGGAGAGGGAAGAACCCTCCCTGCAGAGCTGTGGGGACAAGGGGGGGGAAGCACAGGGGGGCTAGAGAGCACCACAAGGGGGCAGCATAAAGAAGCTACATAGGAGGAGCTGCGGGGGTGGCTGCATATAAAGGAACCAATCTCTCAATTTTCCCCCTGCTTCTCCTCCTCTCCCTCCCGCAGGCATTTAGTGGCTGCAGGAGGAAAATGGAGAGACTAGTTCCTCTATCAGTGTTTCTCAATCTTTTTCCAGTCAGGGCACCCTTGAAGTATACCCCTAGGTGAATGGTGCTGCACTACAACCCAGTGGTGGCTGGTGCTCAACATTTTTGGGGGGGTGCAAACAAACTGACAAATTCTGAAACAAAAACATCAATTGCAACCACTGTGCTATCAAATGCAGCCACTGTGCCCATCATATGCCCATCATATGCAGCCACTGTGCCCATCATATGCAGCCAACTGTGCCCATCATATGAAGCCACTCTGCCCATCATATGCAGCCACTCTGCCCATCATATTCAGCCAACTGTGCCCATAATATGCAGCTAACTGTGCCCATCATATGCAGCCACAGTGCCCATCATATGCAGCCAACTGTGGCCATTATATGCAGCCAACTGTGCCCATTATATTCAGCCAACTGTGCCCATCATATGCAACCAACTGTGCCCATTAGGGATGAGCCGAACACCCCCCGGTTCGGTTCACACCAGAACCTGCGAACGGACCGAAAGTTCGCACGAACGTTAGAACCCCATTGACGTCTATGGGACTCGAACGTTCGAAATCAAAAGTGCTCATTTTAAAGGCTAATTTGCATGGTATTGTCCTAAAAAGGGTTTGGGGACCCGGGTCCTACCCCAGGGGACATGTATCAATGCAAAAAAAACTTTTAAAAACGGCCGTTTTTTCGGGAGCAGTGATTTTAATGATGCTTAAAGTAAAAAAAAAAAAGTGAAATATTCCTTTAAATATCGTACCTGGGGGGTGTCTATAGTATGCCTGTAAAGTGACGCGTGTTTCCCGTGTTTAGAACAGTCCCTGCACCAAATGTCATTTTTAAAGGAAAAAATCTCATTTAAAACTGCTTGCGGGTTTAATGTCATGTCGGGTCATGGCAATATGGATGAAAATCAGTGAGACAAACGGCATGGGTACCCCCCAGTCCATTACCAGGCCCTTTGGGTCTTGTATGGATATTAAGGGGAACCCCGCACCCAAATTAAAATAAGGAAAGGCCCTATATACTCTGAACAGCAGTATACAGGCGGTGCAAACAAGACAGGGACTGTAGGTTTGTTGTTAAGTAGAATCTCTTTGTAATTTTGAACGGGTACATTTTTAACGTGTTTAGCTCCAGCCAAAAAATCTTTTTTAAGCTTTTTGGAAAACATAGGGAAGGGTTATCACCCCTGTGACATTTGTTTTGCTGTCTTTCCTCCTCTTCAGAAGATTTCACCTCACTTTTAGTCCCAATGAAAAATGTTTTTTGAAAATTTGGGTTTTTTGTGGAACAAGGATTGGAAAGCATCAGTGGAAAGGAGAAATAGTTTTCCCATATTAACTCTTACAGGAGAGAATTTCCCTTCCTAGGGGTAGATTTCATCTCACTTCCTGTTGTCTCCTTCCGTTTGCAAGTAGGAGTCGTTTGTAAGTTAGATGTTTGAAAGTAGGGTCCTGCCCTATATACTCAGCAGAAATTTGGGCCTTAGGTGTTGCTGTGGCCACAAAACTGTAAGCCCTCACAGGGCCCTGCTGTGAAATATTAGATCAAGAATTGTAATTACATGCCCCTGTTGAACAGGAGCTGAAAAATTAGGCCTTAGGCACTGGTGCTGGTGCCACAACACTGCAACCCCTCACAGACACTCTAGTTGGAACGCAGGAACGAGCCCTGCTGCAAAGTATTGCATCAAAAATTGTAATTACACGCCCCTGTTAGACAGGGGCAGAAAAATTGGGCCTTAGGCACTGGTGCTGGTGCCACAACACTGCAACCCCTCACAGACACTCTAGTTGGAACGCAGGAACGAGCCCTGCTGCAAAGTATTGCATCAAAAATTGTAATTACACGCCCCTGTTAGACAGGGGCAGAAAAATTGGGCCTTAGGCACTGGTGCTGGTGCCACAACACTGCAACCCCTCACAGACACTCTAGTTGGAATGCAGGAACGAGCCCTGCTGCAAAGTATTACATCAAAAATTGTAATTACACGCCCCTGTTAAACAGGGGCTGAAAAATTGTGCCTTAGGCACTGGTGGTGGCGCCCAGAACCAAAAATGTTCTTACAAGCTATCAGCGTGATGATTGAGGAGGAAGAGGATAATTACTCAGGGATAGTCACTCAGCATCAGCATAGGCAGTCTTTGAAGGGATCTGAGATTTCAAAAAAAATTATTCGGTTACATCAGCATCAGGTGCTTGGTAGCTGGTGGTGATCCAAGACTGATTCATTTTTATGAAGGTCAGCCGATCGACCGAGTCGGTGGACAGACGCACCTTGTGATCAGTTACCACGCCTCCAGCAGCACTGAATGTGCGTTCCGAAAGAACGCTGGATGCAGGACAGGCCAGTAGCTCAATTGCATACTGTGCAAGCTCTGGCCAGTGATCCATCCTCAAGACCCAGTAACCCAGAGGATTTTCGGTGGGAAAGGTGTCCAAGTCTGATCTTGCCCCTAGGTATTCCTGCACCATGTAAAACAGACGCTGGCGATGGTTGCTGGAACCAATCATACCTTGGGGCTGCGGACCAAAAAATTGTCTGAACGCATCGGTCAGACGGCCACCTTCTCCACCGCTCCTTCTTTGACTGACCGAAGCCTCAGCAACACGTTGTCCAGAAACAGGAGTTTGTAACCTCCCAGTCTCTGGGAACGCATTGCACAGACCTTTCTGCAAGGCCTCCCGAAGATGTTTCATCCTCTGCTCCCTCTGCGATGGCAAGATAAGGTCCGCAACCTTACCCTTGTAACGTGGATCAAGGAGGGTTGCCAGCCAGTATTGGTCCTTCTCCTTGATACCACGAATACGAGGATCCTTACGCAGGCTTTGCAGGATCGGGGAGGCCATGCAGCGTAGGTTTGCTGAGGCATTCGGTCCGGAGTCCTCTGGGTCACTAAGGACGACAACGTCCGCAGCCACCTCCTCCCAGCCACGTACAAGTCCATGTGTTTCTTGGGACTGATCCCTTAAAGACTGCTGCTGATGCTGAGTGCCAGGCTCCACCTCCATACTGACACAATCTTCCTCCTCCTCGTCCTCTTCCTGTGTGATCGGCGGGCACGCAGGAACACTGTCTGGATAAAGGGGGCCTTGAGAGCTAAGGAAGTCCTCCTCTTCCTGCCTCTGTTCTGCCTCAAGTGCCCTGTCCGTGTGCTCCAACAGGTGGACAAGGGGGACAGTGTCACTGATGCATGCACTGTCACTGCTCACCATCCTCGTGGCCTCCTCGAATGGTGACAGGACAGTGCATGCATCCCTGATCATGGCCCACTGGCGTGGGGAAAAAAAAACAAGCTCCCCTGACCCTGTCCTGGTGCCATAGTCGCACAGGTACTCATTGATGGCCCTCTGCTGCGTGTGCAGCCGCTGCAGCATGGCCAACTTTGAGTTCCACCTGGTGGGCATGTCACAGATTAGGCGGTTCTTGGGCAGGTTAAACTCCTTTTGGAGGTTCGTCAGCCGAGCACTGGCATTATATGACCGGCGGAAATGCACACAGACTTTCCTGGCCTGCCTCAGGACATCCTGTAAGCCCAGGTACCTGCCCAAGAACCGCTCCACCAAGTTAAGGACGTGAGCCAAACAGGGCACATGGGTCATTTGTCCCTGTCAGAGGGCAGAGAGGAGGTTGGTGCCATTGTCGCAAACCATCATTCCTGCCTTAAGTTGGCGTGGCGTCAACCACCTCTGAACCTGCCCCTGCAGAGCTGACAGAACCTCTGCCCCAGTGTGGCTCCTGTCCCCCAAGCACACCAGCTCAAGCACCGCATGGCATCTTTTGGCCTGCGTACTTGCGTAGCCCCTTGAACGACTACGGAGCACCGCTGGTTCCGAGGAAGAGGCCATGGAGGAAGAAGAAGAGGAGGGGTGGAGGAAAGAGGTGTGTCACAATCAGCATTTTGGAGGCGTGGTGGCGGAACAACCTCCAACACTACTGCACCTTGTCCTACATCCTTCCCAGCTGCCAGCAGAGTCACCCAATGTGCCGTGAAACTTAGGTAACATCCCTGTCCATGCCTGCTAGACCATGAGTCAGCGGTAATATGCACCTTACCGCTGACCGCCCTGTCCAGCGAGGCATGGATATTGCCTTCCACATGCCGGTAGGGAGCCGGAATCGCCTTCCGTGAGAAAAAGTGGCGTTTGGGTACCTGCCACTGAGGAACCGCACATTCCACAAACTCACGGAAGGGGGCAGAGTCTACCAACTGAAAAGGCAGCAGTTGAAGTGCTAGCAATTTTGCCAAGCTAGCATTCAACCGCTGGGCATGTGGATGGCTGGGAGCAAACTTCTTTCAGCGGTGCACCAGCTGGGGCAGGGAAATTTGCCTGGTACAATCTGACGTCGGTATACCAAAAGCAGATTGCCCACAAGTACTTGGCTGTGACACACCTAATTCTACACCTTCATTCCTCTCACTGCAGGTCTCAGAGAGGACTGGAGGTCTAGTGGGGTTGGAAATCTCAGCTGATGAGGAGCAAGGAGAGATCCTCTTTGTTCTTTGGTGTGGGTCTTTTAGATACGCTTGCCAACGAACTGCATGGCAGGTCAACATATGTCTGGTCAAGCATGTGGTACCCAAGCGGGAGATGTTTTGGCCACGTGAGATACGCTTGAGACATATGTTGCAAATAGCAGCGGTGCGATCTGATGCACTCGTCTCAAAAAAGGCCCACACCAAAGAACTTTTTGAATAACGCGCAGAGACTGCAGCGCCCTGCACATGTGGAGCTTTGGGGTGTGATGCAGTCAATTTGCTGCCCTTAGGCTGGCCCCTGAAGGGCATCCTGCCTCATTGGTGATGTGCCGCCTCCTCCTCCTCCTCCTCCTCTCTCCTATCAGGCACCCACCTTGAGTCAGTGACCTCATCATCCCCTCCCTCCTCATCACTGGAGCAAACCTGGCAGTATGCTGCAGCAGGGGGAGCATGACTGCCAGATTGCTGTCCTTCTTGGGCACCCCCTCTGTCCGTGCTCATGTTACTGCCTTCATCGAGCTCAGTATCATCATCAGAGCCTTCCAAACGCTGTGCATCCTCCTGGAGCATGTACCCAACACTGTGGTCAAACAGTTCGAGGGAATCCTCATGAGGACATGGTTGAGCTAGGGAAGGAGTCACTGATGACATTGAGCTGAGGGAAGAGGCCGCTGCTTTGCCAGACAAAGCACCCTGGGCATGGGTGAGAGAGGATGAGGAGGATGAGGACGGCTTGGTAATCCACTCGACCAAGTCTTCCGCATGTTGCGGCTCAACACGGCCAGCTGCCGAAAAAAAGGCTAAGCGTGTCCCATGGCCACGTGCTGATGAGGATGCACCGTCTCCACGACCAGCACTAGACACAGAGCCTGCTTGCCCTCTCTTATTGGCTTGTGACTGTCTGCCTCTCCTTCTTGGCCTTCCAGACATACTAATGGCCTGTAGCTGCACTAAGCTGGGATAGAACATCAGTAATTTTCTTCAGGTAGCTTTATATACTGTAACCAGACAAGCCTGCCTGTCAGTAGGAAGATAACAGGAACGGATCTAGCTGAACACTGTGAGCAGGACGCACTGTACTAAATGTAAATAGTCTAGCTGCCTGACCGTGGTACTAATAGGATCAAATAGAACACCAGTAATTTTCTTCAGGTAGCTTTATATACTGTAACCAGACAAGCCTGCCTGTCAGTAGGAAGATAACAGGAACGGATCGAGCTGAACACTGTGAGCAGGACACACTGTACTAAATGTAAATAGTCTAGCTGCCTGACCGTGGTACTAATAGGATCAAATAGAACACCAGTAATTTTCTTCAGGTAGCTTTATATACTGTAACCAGACAAGCCTGCCTGTCAGTAGGAAGATAACAGGAACGGATCTAGCTGAACACTGTGAGCAGGACGCACTGTACTAAATGTAAATAGTCTAGCTGCCTGACCGTGGTACTAATAGGATCAAATAGAACACCAGTAATTTTCTTCAGGTAGCTTTATATACTGTAACCAGACAAGCCTGCCTGTCAGTAGGAAGATAACAGGAACGGATCTAGCTGAACACTGAGCAGGACGCACTGTACTAAATGTAAATAGTCTAGCTGCCTGACCGTGGTACTAATAGGATCAAATAGAACACCAGTAATTTTCTTCAGGTAGCTTTATATACTGTAACCAGACAAGCCTGCCTGTCAGTAGGAAGATAACAGGAACGGATCTAGCTGAACACTGTGAGCAGGACGCACTGTACTAAATGTAAATAGTCTAGCTGCCTGACCGTGGTACTAATAGGATCAAATAGAACACCAGTAATTTTCTTCAGGTAGCTTTATATACTGTAACCAGACAAGCCTGCCTGTCAGTAGGAAGATAACAGGAACGGATCTAGCTGAACACTGTGAGCAGGACGCACTGTACTAAATGTAAATAGTCTAGCTGCCTGACCGTGGTACTAATAGGATCAAATAGAACACCAGTAATTTTCTTCAGGTAGCTTTATATACTGTAACCAGACAAGCTTGCCTGTCAGTAGGAAGATAACAGGAACTGATCTAGCTGAACACTGTGAGCAGGACGCACTGTACTAAATGTAAATAGTCTAGCTGCCTGACCGTGGTACTAATAGGATCAAATAGAACACCAGTAATTTTCTTCAGGTAGCTTTATATACTGTAACCAGACAAGCCTGCCTGTCAGTAGGAAGATAACAGGATCTGATCTAGCTGAACACTGTGAGCAGGACGCACTGTACTAAATGTAAATAGTCTAGCTGCCTGACCGTGGTACTAATAGGATCAAATAGAACACCAGTAATTTTCTTCAGGTAGCTTTATATACTGTAACCAGACAAGCCTGCCTGTCAGTAGGAAGATAACAGGAACGGATCTAGCTGAACACTGTGAGCAGGACGCACTGTACTAAATGTAAATAGTCTAGCTGCCTGACTGTGGTACTAATAGGATCAAATAGAACACCAGTAATTTTCTTCAGGTAGCTTTATATACTGTAACCAGACAAGCCTGCCTGTCAGTAGGAAGATAACAGGAACGGATCTAGCTGAACACTGTGAGCAGGACGCACTGCACTAAATGTAAATAGTCTAGAAGATAACAGGAACAGATCTAGCTGAACACTGTGAGCAGGACACACTGCACTAAATGTAAATAGTCTAGAAGATAACAGGAACGGATCTAGCTGAACACTGTGAGCAGGACGCACTGCACTAAATGTAAATAGTCTAGAAGATAACAGGAACGGATCTAGCTAAACTGAATACAGTGTATATATATATATGCAACACCTGGGATGCATATATATACAATACACTGTAAGTGCAGCTAATTGACTGACTGTTCTGCCTAATCTATCTAACTCAAATCAAATGACACTGTCTGTCTCTCTCTCTCTCTCAATGAATGCCGGAACACACACTACACAGGGCCGCCGTGCAGGCGGCCTTATATAGTGTGGTGCGTGTACTAAATCCCCTGAGCCATAATTGGCCAAAGCCTCCTTGGCTTTGGCCAATTATGGCTCTCTGTTCAGGCGGCGCTGTGATTGGCCAAGCATGCGGGTCATAGTGCATGCTTGGCCAATCATCAGCAAGCAATGCACTGCGATGCCGCAGTGAATTATGGGCCGTGACGCGCCACACGAATTTGGCGCGAACGGCCCATATCGTTCGCAATTCGGCGAACGGGCGAACAGCCGATGTTCGAGTCGAACATGGGTTCGACTCGAACACGAAGCTCATCCCTAGTGCCCATCATATGCAGCCAACTGTACCCAGCAAATGCAGCTAACTGTACCCATCATTTGCAGCCAACTGTACCCATCATATGCAGCCAACTGTGCCCATCATATTCAGCCTCTGTGCCCATCATATGCAGCCAACTGTGCCCCTCATATGCAGCCTCTGTGCCCATAATATGCAGCCACTGTGCCCCCTCACCCACCTGTCCACCCGCTGTCTGCCCCATCGTTGTGGCGGATCAGGCAGCGGGTGATGGTGGTGAGCTGTGGGATGGGTAGCGCAGGTCAAGCGATGGCTCCTGTGTTCTCCCTGCATCTCTTCTTCCTGTTCTGCTAGGCGGCCAATGGGATCTCCTCTGCCTTCAGCCAATCAGGTGACCGGTATTAGATCCGTGCCTCCTGATTGACGGAGAGGCGGTTCAGTGTTAGAATAGCGAATATTCATTCGCTTTTCTAAAACACCTGGGTGGACTGCGAGCGCAATGCTCTGCGCACGCAGTTCACCTTTTTTGAAGCCTATTAGAGCCTATGACTCTAATCAGGTGCTTAAAAAAAAACACCCCCACCAGTGTAATTCAGGTGCCAGGCGTCCGAAAAGGGGCTGGACGCCTGAATAGGGGGTGGTATAGCGGCCATGGATAGATTCATGCAATGCATGAATCTATCCAATTTACATAGAATACAGCCACAGTGCCCATTAAAAGCAGCTACTGTGCCCATCAAACGAAGGGGGGGTTGAGCAGACGGGGAGGGGGGTAATTGTGCAGACTGGGGAAGGGGGGATTGTGCAGACTGGGGGGGTAATTGTGCAGACTGGGGGAAGGGGGAATTGTGCCAATTCCCCTGACCATCTTATGTATCATGTCTGCAGTCTCTGACCATCTTATGTATCATGTCTGCAGTCTCTGATCATCTCCTGTATCATGTCTGCAGTCTCTGACCATCTCCTGCATCATGTCTGCAGTCTCTGACCATCTTATGTATCATGTCTACAGTCTCTGACCATCTCCTGTATCATGTCTGCAGTCTCTGACCATCTTATGTATCATGTCTGCAGTCTCTGACCATCTCTTGTATAATGTCTGCAGTCTCTGACCATCTTATGTGTCATGTCTGCAGTCTCTGACCATCTTATGTATCATGTCTGCAGTCTCTGACCATCTCTTGTATCATGTCTGCAGTCTCTGACCATCTCTTGAAGTATGTCTGCAGTCTCTGATCATATCTTGTACTATGTCTGCAGTCCCTGACCATCTCTTGTACTATGTCTGCAGTCTCTGACCATTTCTTGTATGATATCTGCAGTCTCTAACCATCTTATATAGTATGTCTGCAGTCTCTGACAATTTCTTGTATCATATCTGCAGCCTCTGACCATCTTCTGTAGTATGTCTGCAGTCTCTGACCATCTCTTGTATCATGTCTGCAGTCTATGATCATCTTCTGTAGTACGTCTGCAGTCTCTGATCATCTCTTGTATCATGTCTGCAGTCTATGACCATCTTCTGTAGTATGTCTGCAATCTCTGACCATCTCTTGTACTATTTATGCAGTCTCTGACCATCTCTTGTGCTATGTCTGCAGTCTCTGACCATCTCTTGTACTATGTCTGCAGTCTCTGACCATCTCTTGTATCATGTCTGCAGTCTCTGACCATCTCCTGTATCATGTTTGCAGTCTCTGACCATCTCCTGTATCATGTCTGCAGTCTCTGACCATCTCCTGTATCATGTCTGCAGTCTCTGACCATCTTATGTATCATGTCTGCAGTCTCTGACCATCTCCTGTATCATGTCTGCAGTCTCTGACCATCTTATGTATCATGTCTACAGTCTCTGACCATCTCCTGTATCATGTCTGCAGTCTCTGACCATCTCCTGTATCATGTCTGCAGTCTCTGACCATCTTATGTATCATGTCTGCAGTCTCTGACCATCTCTTGTATCATGTCTGCAGTCTCTGACCATCTTTTGTATCATGTCTGCAGTCTCTGACCATCTTATGTATCATGTCTGCAGTCTCTGACCATCTCTTGAATTATGTCTGCAGTCTCTGATCATATCTTGTACTATGGCTGTAGTCCCTGACCATCTCTTGTATCATATCTGCAGTCTCTAACCATCTTATATAGTATGTTTGCAGTCTCTGATCATTTAATGTTTTATATCTGCAGCCTCTGACCATCTTCTGTAGTATGTCTGCAGTCTCTGACCATCTCTTGTATCATGTCTGCAATCTATGACCATCTTCTGTAGTACGTCTGCAGTCTCTGATCATCTCTTGTATCATGTCTGCAGTCTATGACCATCTCTTGTACTATGTCTACAGTCTCTGACCATCTCTTGTATCATGTCTGCAGTCTCTGACCATCTCTACCATCTCTTGTATTAGGTCTGCAGTCTCTGATCATCTCTTGTATTAGGTCTGCAGTCTCTGATCATCTCTTGTATTAGGTCTGCAGTCTCTGATCATCTCTTGTATTATGTCTGCAGTCTCTGACCATCTTTTGTATTATGTCTGCAATCTCTGACCATCTCTTGTATTATGTCTGCAGTCTCTGACCATTTCTTGTATCATGTCTGCAGTCCCTGACCATCTCTTGTATTATGTCTGCAGTCTCTGACCATTTCTTGTATCATGTCTGCAGTGTCTGACCATTTCTTTTATCATGTCTGCAGTCTCTGACCATCTCCTGTAGTATGTTTGCAGTCTCTGACCATCTCCTGTAGTATGTTTGCAGTCTCTGACCATCTCCTGTAGTAGGTTTGCAGTCTCTGATCATCTCCTGTAGTATGTTTGCAGTCTCTGACCATCTCCTGTATTATGTCTGCAGTCTCTGACCATCTCGTTCTCTTTATTGTTAAGAGATCATGGGAGGATCCCAGGTTAACAAAGACTCCTTAGGGAGCATATCTGTGTTTGAGTCATTGCCCTAGAAACATTTGCAAAAGGGAGGAGTTAGTAAGATGACCACGACCACGTGGGGGTGCCCAAAATATTTCTGCACCCAGGCGTCTGTGACCCTAGGGTCAGCCCTGCTATGCACTGTTATTTTTATCTTTTCCCAGCCTATTTGGGCTCTATAAAACATTTTCCATTGTGCTCCCTAAGTTATAATGGCCTCCCCTGCTTATAGTTCTGCTCTGTTTACTAATAGTAGATGAGGAGGAGAAGTATAAGGAACTCCAGCTTTTCCTCCCCAAAACAACAGATACATTGTGCATGTAAATGAATCACAACCCTGTTGTCAGTTTGATTGCAACTTACCTACTTTGGCCCCTTTCAGAGGGGCTGTCTGATCAGGTCCGCCTATCAGTTTTTCAGACAGACTTGATGGGACATTCCATTCAGCCCTTTGGAGCAGCGCATTTCAGCGGCGACATGTCCACTGACATCCGCTGCTATCTGTTTCAGTCCAACAAATCCAGACAGATAGTGGTCCTATTTTCCATCCGTGTGGCAGATTGGATGGGATCGGATGAATATGGACAAATGGTCCGTTTTTTTACAATTTCCCCATAGAGGAGAGCAGGACTCTGTCCATCTCCGCTCTGCACAGTGTTCCCTGCTGAGCAAGTGGAGTCCATCCGCTGTGCACAGTGATCACTGCTGAGCAAGCGGAGTCCATCAAGCGGATCCGCCCTGTGTGAAAGGGGCCTTTAGCTATATGCAGCAGGTTTCTGTTTCTGTGATGTCACTCTTCCTCCTGGCTAAATTTCAAAGTTGCTGAGAAAGAAAAATATCACCGCTCTGAAAGAGGTCTGTGAGGAACAAACATTTTCTCCATGCTGGAAGTAACAGGTGCAGGCAATGCTTATAATTGAGAGGTAAATGAGAAATCCTGGACAGCCGCACTCAAAAGTAATCTTCGATCTTTATTTAAGTATAATCATAAAAATACATGCCACAGCATTACAAAGCAGGAAATCTGATGCGTTTCACACTGTAGTCAGTGCTTAATCATGATTAAGCACTGACTACAGTGTGAAACGCGTCAACTTTCCTGCTTTGTGATGCTGTGTATGTATTTTTATGATTATACTTAAATAAAGATCGAAGATTACTTTTGAGTGCGGCTGTCCAGGATTTCTCGTTTACCTCTAAATTTCAAAGTTAGTAAAGCAATAGTGCAGCACTCTAGTGCTCAAATAACACATGCAATTGAACTTTAGTAATCCTTAGTAAAGTAAAAAAGGTGAAAAAGGTGAAATATTAGAAGTGATCAAAAGTCCAGAAAAAATAGAAACCATCAATTTCAGTGATCCCACAGCTGTGATGGAAGCAAGAGACTAAAAGAAAGGCAGGTAACACCCTTCACTCTCATGTTATGCTTACCGGATGGCGTGTGACCCCCTAATAAGGGCTCATGTGCACAGGGCAGTTGAAAACCACTTCTAAATGCTGGAAACCGATAGTGAAAAACGTCAGTTTTGCAGCTTTTACATACCAAGTTTGTGTGAGTTTAACCACTTCAATACCAGGCACCTTAGCCCCTTCCTGCCCAAGACAATTTTGAGCTTTCAGGGCTGTCGCAATTTGAATGATAATTGCGCGGTCATACAACACTGTACCCAAACTACATTTTTAAAATTTTCTTCCCACAAATAGAGCTTTTTTTGGTGGTATTTGATCACCTCTGCAGTTTTTATTTTTTGCTAAACAAACTAAAAAAGACCAACATTTTTGAAAAAAAAACATGTTTTTCTTCGTTTCTGTTTCATCAGTGCCCATCGTTTCACTGATGGGCACTGATGAGTCGACTCTGATGGGCACTGATGAGGCGGCACCGATGGGCACTGATGAGTTGGCACTGATAAGGTGGCACTGATGGGCACTGATGAGGAGGCACTGATATGTAGAATTGATGGGCACTGATAGGCGGCACTGATATGCAGCACTGATGGGCACAGATAGGTGGCACTGATATGCAGCACTGATAGGCACTGACAGGCGGCACTGATAGGCACTGACAGGCAGCACTGATGGCCACTGACAGGCGGCACTGATAGCCACTGACAGGCGGCATTGATGGGCACTGACCGGCGGCACTAATAGGCGGAACTGATTGGCACTGACAGGTGGCATTGATGGACACTAATAGATGGCACTGAAGGGCAGCACTGATTGGTCAGGTTCTGACAGGTATTAATGCTGGGCACTGATTGGCACTGTGATGGATACTGATTGGCACTGTGGTGCGCTCTGATTGGCACTTTGGTGGGCACTGGCAAACTTTATTATTGGGGCACTGCTGGGCACTGATTGTCAGCTGATTGGCACATCTGATGGGCTGTGCTGATAATCAATGTGCTGATTATCAGCACAGACCCCCCCCCCCTCTCTGACAGGGAGAGGCGCCGATTGACTCTCCCTGTCAGCTCGAACCGAGGAACGCCATTTACTGGCACTTCCTGGTCTTGCAGTTGATCACATGATAAGAAGCCTCTGTCAGAGGCTTCTTATCATGATTTGAGATGCGGGGTGTCAGAAGCGGACGGGCGCCGGCATGTTATCCTGCTGGACGTCATAAGACGCCCAGTCAGGATAACAGAACCACTTCCTGGCCATCAATTGGTTAAACACTAGCCAACCAGCGCATGATGATGTACGTCGGCACAATGGCACGGCTGGGCAAATGGGCGTACAGGTATGTCCCTTTTAAATTGCGGCATTGTGGTGGGCGGGCACGTGCCCGCCATGTGCTCTGTGACCATGCCCGCGGGTCCCGCAGACTCTATGTCCGCCGGGGGCCTGCGATCGTGTCAAGGAGTGGAAGAATGTAAACAAGGCATTTCCCCGTTCTGCCTAGTGACATGACAGGGTTCTGTCATGTCAGTGGAAGCCCATCCCCCGCACACTTAGAACACCTCCCTAGGACACACTTAACCCCTTGATCGCCCCCTAGTGGTTAACTCCTTCTCTGCCATTGTCATTTACACAGTAATCATTGGATTTTTTATAGCACTGATCACTGTATAAATGACAATGGTTCCAAAATAGTGTCAAAAGTGTCCGATGTGTCTGCCATAATGTCGCAGTCACAATAAAAATTGCAGATCACCTCCATTACTAATAAAAACAATTAATAATAAAAATGCTATAAATCTATCCCCTATTTTGTAGACGCTATAACTTTTGCGCAAACCAATCAATATACTCTTTTTGCGTTTTTTTTTTACCAAAAATATGTAGAAGAATACATATCGGCCTAAACTGAGAAAAAAAATAGATTTTTTATATATTTTTGGGGATATTTATTATAGCAAAAAAGTAAAAAATATTGCTTTTTTTTCAAAATTGTCGCTCTTTTTTTGTTTATAGCGCAAAAAATAAAAACCGCAGAGGTGATCAAATACCACCAAAAGAAAGCTCTATTTGTAGGAAAAAAAAGGACGTCAATTTTCTTTGGGTGCAACATTGCACGACCGCGCAATTGACAATTAAAGTGACACAGTGCCGTATCGCAAAATGTGCTCTGGTCAGGAAGGGGGTAAATCCTTCCGGGGCTGAAGTGCTTAACAGCAGTTATGAGCATTTGAGGTTAGAAGCGTTTTTTAAGGATAACCTCAGGAGACCTTCCAAAATGCACACAATGCATGAAAAATAAGTAAATTATTAACTATTTCAGCCATTCTGTGAGAGAAGACAGAGCAGTAGCAGAGAGAGCAGTGTGCTTGTAGGTAGCTGTCTTATTTTTTGTGTTTTCACTATGTATCCCATCATGAGCATGTGTGAGGAAATGCTCCTGATGTTGCTGAGGCTCCGGGGACATAAAAAATTGCATGAGGGGGGCGTGGCTTGGCGCGCGATGGAGATGGCAGCCTAAACGAGGAGCTCTGCCAGACCAGCGGCCCTAACCAGTCTTTCTGCCGCACAGCAAGCGACGATGAGCAAGCAGAATCGCTGCTCACAGCACACCCGTTCCCGCCGCTCTACCGCTGCATCAGCTAGGAGGAAAATCTCAGAGATTTTTAGGAATCAAGCCGTAATACAGAGAGTGACTGCAGGAGGGAAGATGGCGCCAGTGCAGCGTGAGGAGGATCTCAGCGAAGACTCCCTGTCTGCCACAGAGGACAACGGTAGGAGAGGGGCACGTCCTGATCACCCACTAACTTATGCAGATATGTCAGGCTTTGCTACTGACATCAAAGCCTCGTTCTCTGCAGCTATCACAGATCTCAAAACTAACCTGTTAGTTCTCACAGAAAAGATGGCCACCGCTGAGATAGCAGGAAAGCACAGAGACAAAGCCATAAACAGGCTGGACAGGGTGGTTTTCTCTCATGCACTCCACTTTATCGAGATGAACAGGCACCTGGAAGATCTCGATAATAGGGGGAGAAGGAACAACATTAGAGTTCGAGGTATACCAGAATCAGTAGATGCAGAACAAATAACTCATGTATTGCAGAGGGTTTTTAATAGCCTCCTGGAGAGACCAGAGGACATGGACATTGAATTCGTCAGAGCGCATAGGGCTCTAAGAGCCAGAGGCCCAGATACACTTCCCCCTCGTGACATCATTTGCTGTCTGCAAAACTTCTCCCTTAAAGAGGAGATCATGTACAAGGCATGCAGAAATGAGCAGATAGTGTTCAACGGCGCTCACATAACTTTATTTCAAGATCTTTCACAAATAACGCTGAAAAATCGCAGGGCCCTGCGACCCTTGTTAGAGGTGCTACGGGCTAAAGATCTCCGGTACACGTGGTGCTTCCCCTTTGCCCTCTCAGTGTCGCACAATGGCAAACAACACTTTCTCCATACTTCAAGTGACCTCCAGGAGTTTTGCAGCGCCCTGCAGCTAGGCGAGATCGACCTACCGGAGTGGTATCAGGAATTTTTACTCCCATCCGGAGAAAGAAGCCCACTACACTCCCCTATGGTGACCCCAGAGAAGCATCACGCAAAGAAACAGAAGCAGAGTCGGCAGGACGGATCAATCGCTGGCACTCCAAGGGGCAAAGCACATTCCTCCAAGATGTTAATGGATGCATGAGCGCGAGAATCCTATCACCTACCGATGTTCTGTTTCGCCCAGGTTTCAGCTCACACCTTAACACATGTGCTAACTGAGCAGATACTCTGTTAATTCGAAAGCTACGTTTTCACGCTGGGATTCCCCATTCCGGATCATTCGACACCTGGAGGAAAAGACCTACTACTACTAGTGTCGTCCTTGTTTATGGTCCCTCTTCCCCCTCCCCTCCTTTTTTTTCCCCTTTTTTTTCCCTTTTTTTTTTTTCTTTTTATTCATGGGAGGGATAATGTGGGCTGTTTGGCATAGAACTGGGATCCTCCTAAACACTCACCAGGGGGTACCACAAGATCCCTATGGTGAATCACACTAACCGTTGCTCCACTCACTGTGAACTTGTCAGTTTAACGGGAACTTAAGAGACAAAGCTTTGGCCCGGGGCATTGCCATGCACCCCACTCAGAGGACACGACACATCTTGCTGATTGGCTACAAGAAGCTCAGATGGACTATGATGCCTATTCGGCCTACCTGGGGACTTAGCAAGATTCTCTAACCTCCTATCTATTTTAAATGTCAATACAAGCTGGATGGGGACTCTTAGCTCAATGCAGAGTTCCTGCTTATACTTCCCTCTGCATGTTTTTGTGTTTGTTTATTCTGTTTTTTTTTTTTTTTTGGTTCCTGCACAAAGTTACTCCCGTACGGGAAGGGGAGGGGGAAGGGTAGGGAGGCGACTATGCCTTTCACGTCCAGACCCCACCACCCCATATATTTCTATAAGTTATTATTATAGTTATTGCTTGTTCCGCTCCGTTCTCTTGGTTGGAGCCCCGCTCTAACAGTCTAAGCGGCAGAAAAGACCATCAGGCACTACCCACTTGCTAAAATGGGCCGAGGTCTGGCTGTCCAAAGTCCCTGATAGTTAATTTCAAATTTTTTTTTTCTTTTTTTTTTTCTTCTACTTTTGTTAAGTTGGGACTGGTATCTAGCCGCGTGCCTCTCGCGTACCCACGGAGTGTGCCAGAGGGGTAGTAGACCCACTCTCACACACTAAATATTGACCCACTCAGACGTTGTTGTTGTCTGGGAGGGTTGTAAATCTCACTCTCCGTCCTCTTACTTCTAATTTCTCACTATACTCATATCTTTCTGTCTATCTCTTCCCATTTATCTTAGTCACTGATTGGGATGGTATAACTACGTTTAAGTATTTAAATTCTAACAAGTACTTTTTTTTTTTAGTTGTGGTCACAGGTACTGTCTGCAGTCTCTCTCTGGCCCTGAATAATGAACCCCTACGGTGGTATCTCACAATGTCAAAGGCCTAAACATTCCGGAGAAATGCACTACTCTCTTGCGGGAATTAAAAAAAGGTAAGCCTAAAATTGTTTTCCTGCAAGAGACCCACTTTAAGACAAACCAGGTTCCCAGGCTCACCGACTCCTACTTCACAGAGGCACACCACGCCACAAACGACAGCTCCAAATCTAAAGGAGTGTCAATACTGCTCAGTAGGGAGGCTTCATTCGAGATCACAGACAAATTGGTCGATCCAGGAGGGAGATATGTGTTTGTCAAAGGGAAATGTTCTGGGGTGCCCACCACATTAGCAAATGTTTATTTCCCTAATACCTCCCACTTGTCCTTTTGCAAAAAGCTGGTGAGGGAGTTAGAGGGTTTCAGCTCAGGCCGCTTAATCTTAGGGGGAGATTTTAACATTCCCTTAAACCCGTTAGTAGATACGTCAACAGGGAAAACCTTCATTACCTATAAAATATTTTAAAAAATAAAATTCTCCTACACTCTTTAGATTTAGTTGACACCTGGCGCTTCCTACACCCTGAGGACAAAGATTTCTCCTTCTATTCAATCCCACATGATCGCCACTCCAGGATTGATTACCTCTTCATCACACAGAGGGATCTCCATATAGTCAGAGAGGCAAACATAGGGATACAGACAATTTCTGATCATGCCCCAGTTTCCATTGGCCTAAACCTGACCGATACCCCGACCAAATCGGGAACTTGGAGAATAAATTCCTCTCTCATAACAGATCCAGCTCTGCTGTCCACACTGACCGCAGCTTTGAAAGAGTTCTTTAGGCATAATGTGACCCCAGGTATAGACCCACTGATGGTTTGGGAGGCCCACAAGTGCTCCATCAGGGGAGAGCTAATTAGGATGGGTGCACAAAAGAAGAAAGACAAAGAAAAGGAAATTCTCCAATTAACACAAAAAATCCGTCATCTAGAAACCTTACACAAGCAATCCTTGACATCCAAATCGGCGACTACTCTTCTCGAGACAAGATTGACCCTTAAACAGCTTCTAGAATCCAAAACGAAGCGCTTCCTTTTCTTTAAGAAAAAAATATACTACGAGCAAGGTGACAAACCCGGCTATCTGCTTGCCAGGGCTTTGAGGGGACCCATTCCTAAATATAACATCTCAGCCATTCAAAATAAGGATGGCAGGGTGGATAGAACAACGGACAAAATAGCACAACACTTCCAAGAATTCTATACCAATTTATACAATCTCCCAACCCAACACAGACCGCATGATTTGCAAGGAGAAAGGCTCCGGGTGATGCGGGATTTCTTGAGGGGTTCAGGCCTCCCTTCGCTTACAGCGGAGGATGCCGCATCACTCGAGAGCCCCGTGGACCTGTCGGAACTCAAACTCGCTATTAAGGACTTAAAACATGGCAAGAGCCCGGGTCCTGACCGATTCACGGCTATTTACTATAAGACATTAGTTGACATACTGTCTCCACACCTCCAAAACGCATTAAATTCCCTATCAAAGCCAAGAACGGTCCCCCCAGAGTTTCTATTGGCCTTTATCACCGTGTTACCCAAGCCGGATAAGGATCCGCTTCACTGTTCCAGCTATAGGCCTATATCGCTATTGAATTTAGATGTGAAGATATTGGCCAAAATCATCTCCAATAGACTGAAACCTCTACTACATAACATGATAGGACCGGAACAGGCGGGCTTTATGCCTGGAAGAGAGGCAAGGGATAATGTCACCAAAGCCCTAAACCTGATTCACGCTGCCTATGGACGAAAGATCGAGGGTCTTCTCCTGTCTACGGACGTGGAGAAGGCCTTCGATTGAGTAGCCTGGGACTACATGTTTAAAACTTGCAAGCACATAGGCCTGGGACCAGGAATGATGGCCTGGATAACCTCCCTCTACCAAAACCCTTCAGCCAGACTCAAAATAAATGGTGCACTCTCCAATAAAGTAAGCATAAACAATGGGACAAGGCAGGGGTGTCCATTGTCACCCCTGCTATTTATAATATCACTAGAACCATTTGTTAGACGAATCATAGCAAATACAGCTGTAAAGGGATTTGAGGTCATAGGGCGTGAATTCAAAATAGCGGCATATGCCGATGACCTACTCTTCTTCTTGACTGATCCACATATATCCATCCCCTCCCTTATGAGAGAGTTCGCAATATTTGGTTATATTTCTAACCTTAAGATAAACTTTTCGAAATCGGAGGCGATGAATATTTCACTCCCAGAACAAACACTAAAGACAATTAAGAACAATAGTCCATTCAAGTGGGAAGCACAGGCCGTCAAATACCTGGGAGCTTAGCTTACTCCTAAGCTGTCCTCTATCTTCTCCTGAAACTTCCTTCCCCTTCTCAAAACCATAGAAAAGGATTTACAAACCTGGCACACGGGGTTCTTTTCGTGGTTTGGCAGGGTGGCCATTTGCAAAATGACCATACTCCCTAAAATTCTATATTTATTACGCACACTCCCCATTAAAATCCCACTAAGCTTCTTTAGGTCGCTTCAGGCCCTTCAAATACGCTTCATTTGGGCACACAAATCACCACATATTAAATTTTCCCTACTAACAAAAGCCAAAGCAGTGGGTGGGTTGGGGATACCAGATTTTAAAATGTACTACCATGCCATGCACATTGCCAGGATCATAGACTGGCACTGCTATGGCGGCATAAAGGATTGGGTGTCGTTGGAAAATGATCTGAGCCCAATTCCCCTGATGTTCTCCCCCTGGATACCAAAACTCAAATACCCCCCGACTCTGAGATTACACCCTTTGATAGGGACCACTTTGGAAATCTTTCATCATCTAAACAAACAACCCAAACTTTCTTCTCCTCTCAGTCCTCTCACCCCATTGCAAAACAACCCAGACTTTCCACCTGGAGTGGGGAACCGCCTCTTGCGTTCCTCTGATCAAAAAATACCACTTCTGACTTCCCACTGCTTTGATAACAAGATAATGAAAGACTTGACTAATCTAAAGACTGACAACAATCTACCTTCACTTCCCTTGTGGTCGTACTTTCAAATCAGAAGTTACGTTAACAATGTCACTCGTAAGAGACACTTTACTAGAGAACCTACTGAGTTGGAGTCGGTGTGCCTAAAGGGAGAGCAGGTTGAAAAGACCACATCAGTCGCTTACCAGTGGCTACAAAATTCACAAAAACCCGCAGATAATAGGCTCAGAGAGAGATGGTCAGACTGCCTTGACATGACAATTTCGGATACCCAATGGGAGAGAGCATGTATTATGGCGCATAAATGCTCCTTGAGCACGAGAATGCAGGAGACGGCTTATAAAATGCTTACTCATTGGTATGCAACCCCAGCAAAGATTCACAAATGGTTCCCCCAGTCGCCAGACACATGCTGGAGGTGCAACAAAGAGAAAGGAACTCTAATGCACATTTGGTGGCAATGTGAACGAATAACACCGTACTGGAACAGGGTTACAGAGGTAATATGCCGAATCATGGAGATCAAGCTCAAACTTAACGCAGCATGTTGCCTGCTCCACATTACAAATTCCTCCTATAGAAGATACAAAAACTCTCTCACTAGACACTTACTAAATGCAGCCAAGTCTCTCATTCCACTTTGGAAATCGACAATAGTCCCTTCTCTGAAAGACTGGTTGCACAAAATTTCATATATTTGTGAAATGGAAGACACACGGGCACAGTCAGAAGAAAAAGTTGAGCGTTATCACGAAACTTGGTCTCCCTGGTTCATATATAGATACTCCCAGGATTATGAAAACTTGATTAAATAACTGGTCAATGTTTACCAATACTTGATCGAATACATAACCATGTAATAACCTGAACCGCTTTGTTATACTGAATCTAAGAAAGTACATTAGACGTTAGAACTCAATAAGCTCTAAATAACTCCCTCAAGTCACTGTGACTTATAGGTCATAACACCTATCCTTTTCACTAGCTTCCTTACCTCTTCTTTTCTTATCTTCATCCTGTTCTTTACCCTACTCGTTAAACAAATGCAGATTTCAAAAAGATACTTAATGGTGGGCATAGTTTCCTGAACACACAGAAGTTCTTATCCAAAGACAGCCTACTTAATTGTCAGAATGCATAGCTATGACTCACGAACATGTTAGATACGACTTTGATTTAAAGTTTCACACCAGTTGATTGTTGTATATCAGCTCCTATCTGCACTCATGTATGTTTATATATGCTTCATTTTCTTCAATAAACTATTTTATGCAAAAAAAAAAAAAAATTGCATGAGAGGACCAGAGTTCATTGCTACTGGACTCATCCATTGATGCAGGCAACAGCATGTTGTGAAATTTGTGTTTTTTCAACATTTTTATGTTTAAAGTTATCAGAAATGTTTTCCTCTTATACGCTTATAAACGCAAAAGTGCATAAACACGCTTTACCGATGTTACACGAGGTTACAAGCATTTGCCGTTTGAAATGCCAGTAAACAACAGTCCTGAATGCAATTTTTCTGCTTTCAAAAAATGCCTGTAACCTCAACAGCCTCTTAACTACTATAAAGACTAATGCCACGTACACACGAGTGGAATGTCCGACAGAGAAAGTAAGACGGAAGCTTTTCATCGTATATTCCGATCGTGTGTATGCCTCATCTGACTTTTTTTTTAGAAAATTCTGACGGACCTAGAAATAGCACATGTTCTAAATATTTCCGACGGAACCAATTCCTGTCTGGAAAACCGCTCGTCTGTATGCTGTTCCGACGGACCAAAAACGACACATGCTCTGAAGCAAATACGAGATGGAAGCTATTGGCTACTGGCTATTGAACTTCCTTTTTCTAGTCCCGTCCTATGTGTTGTACGTTACCGCGATCTTGATTGTTAGACTTTGGTCGGACCTTGGTTTGACCGTGTGTAGGCAAGAGCGCTAGAATGGAATTCTGTCTGAGTTCCGTCGGAGAAACCTTCTGAGTTTATTCGGACGGCAAAACCGGTCGTGTGTACAGGGTATAAGTGTACATGTACACATAGGATAACATAGAGGAGAGTTCAGGGGCTGCTAAAAAAAAAATTCTAACTGCTCCTTAACTTCAGTTTAGCAGCTGTAGTGTACATGAGGTCCAATGCCCCATACACTCGATCGGACATTCCGACAACAAAATCCATGGATTTTTTCAGACAGATGTTGGCTCAAACTTGTCTTGCATACAAACGGTCACATAAATCTTGTCGGAAATTCCGAATGTCAAGAACGCGGTGACGTACAGCACGTACGATGAGCCGAGAAAAAGGAATTTCAATAGCCAGTGCGGCTCTTCTGCTTGATTCTGAGCATGCGTGGAACTTTGTGCGTCGGAATTGTGTACACACCATCAGAATTTACCAGAATGAATTTTGTTGTCGGAAAATTTTAGATCCAGATCTCAAATTTTGTGTGACGGAAATTCAGATGGAAAATGTCTGATGGAGCCTACACGTGGTCAGAATTTCCGACAACAAGCTCCCATCGAACATTTTCCATCGGAAAATCTGACTGTGTGTACGGGGCATAAAAGTGGTCAACTTGTGCTCCTATTACAAAACCAATCCAGTGTCTCCGGTAGGCAGGGAGAATAGTTGCCAATATTCAGAAAAAAATTGATAGGGACCCTTTTTTGTCTGTAGGCAGAGTATTATTTTAATCAGGGGGTGGGGCATTCATTTGTAGGTGTGGCCTAAATGGAGTGCAAAAATGTGGCGCACTTGTCGGAAGAGAGGGATGAAGAGAAGGAGAAAGCAAGAACGAAAGGGGGATAGAGAGAGAGAGAGAGAGAGTGCCAACATGATACAGGAGATGGTCAGAGACTGCAGTCATAATACATGGGATGGTCAGAGACTGCAGACATGATACAAGGGATGGTCTGAGACTGCAGACATGATAAAAGGGATGGTCAGAGACTGTGGACATGATACAGGAGACGGTCAGAGACTGCAGATATACTACAAGAGACGGTCAGAGACTGCGGACATACTAGAGGAGATGGGGTCAGAGATTGTGGACATGGTAGAGAAGGTAAGAGACTGGGGACACAGCTGACAGCAGTAGCTTCTCACATGGACATAAATGTGTACAATGTTCTGTGTATGGGAAAGGGATGTTAGTGAGTTAAGTACATTACACAGGTCAGTGCCGTTTGCTCAGTATACAGAGAGTGTGTGTGTGTGTGTGTGTGTGTGTGTGTGTGTGTGTGTGTGTGTGAGAGGGAGTGTGTGTGTCCTTGCTGCTCGCCCCTCCCCCCTCACAGCGGCAGAGAGAGCCCAAATTATTGGGTACAAACATACCTCTGCTTGGATGCACACAGGCTGCAGTTGAGCTCAGGTCAGACTGCCAGGTTCATCTTCGCCAATTCATTGGAGAGGAGGAGGCAGGGGGAAGATCTGAGAAATCTCTATGCTTAACCCATGTGTTACCCCAGTGCTGCGGCCAAGTTTTCCAATGCAGAGTCTGGGCTGGCTACTGCCTGGGACATTTTTCCAATTTTCAGGATTCTCCGAGGGACAAAGAATCTCGGAGCATCAATCAGTTTCCCGGGAGTGTCCCAGGAAATCCGTGAGTGTTGGCAGCTATGAGGGAGGTCCCTCTCAAAATGGTGACCAAAACAGCTCCAGCAATCAAGCAGGGGCTATGAAGGCTTACACCCCCATTCCAGAATGGCACCTTCACTGGTTAGTGTGTTCTCTTTGACCAGCATTAGCTGAAATTACATTTTTCTGGTAACTGTTAATTAGTCCTGCTTGGAGGAATTACAGGGAAAAATATGGTCCCCAGGGGCTCACTGTTTCAGGGATGGGCCATCCCTGAGCCAGTGATGTACACTGATGATGGGCCATTACTGAGTCAGTGATGGGCTCTGATGATGGGCACTGATAGGTGGCACTGATGGGTACTGATAGGCGGTACTGATGGGTGGGAATGATATGCAGCACTGATGGGCATTGATAGGCGGCACTGATGGGCACTTATAGGTGGCACTGGTGGGCACTGATGGGCACTGACAGGTGACACTGATGGGCACTGAAAGGCTGCACCAATGGGTACTTATGGGTGGCACTGATAGGCGGCACTTCTGGGCACTGATAGATGGCACTGATGGGCACTGATGCCTGGCACTGATAGATTGCACTGATAGGCATCACTGGTGGCACTGGCACTTGCAGGCATTTTTAATGGGCACTGATTGGCAGCTGCCTGGGCACTGATTGGCATATCCTTGGTGGTCTAGGGTGGCATACCTGGTGGTCCTGTGTGGTGGCCATCCCTGGTGATCCTGGCGGCATCCTGGTGGTCCTGGGTGGGCATCCATGGGGGGGCTGTGCTGATAAACAATCATCACAGACCCCCCTGTCAGGAGAGCCACCGTTTGGCTCTCCTCTACTCACGTCTGTCAGACGCCAGTGAGGAAAAACCGATAAACGGCTCTCCCTGTTTACATTGAGATCAGTCATGATTGGACATGGCTGATCACATGGTAAAGAGCCTCCCTCAGAGGCTCTTTACTGAGATCCGTGATGCGGTGTGTCAGACTGATGCACCGCACCACCAATCACCGCTCTGTGTGCCCCCTATGGCGCCTAGTCAGCATAACTGAACCACTTCCCGGCTGTCTTTTTGCTATAGGACGGGCGGGAAGTGGTTAAGGAATGTGCAAATATAATAGCCAATTTTGAGTGGTCTCTGCCTTTTTGGATCAGTTCTCTTAACAGTAATGCTCTGAAACCTAAATATGGAAATATGGAATTCATTGAGGTTGATTTACTTAAAGTATAACTAAAGGAAACACTCTAATTTTGGATAGAGTGGAGGTGGATTAGAACACCTTCTTCCACCAATAAAAAAGACAACATTCTATTTCTTTTTTAATACAAATGTTTTTATTTGAGAATATGAGAAGGTAATACAAAGTTATGGCATATGTCGGGATGCAACCCTGCTTGGTAAACATACATGCGATACATATTAGTCATAGTTACAATGGTACCACTTTCCAATTGTAAACCTTAGTACATTATCTGGGTTTTGGCACTGTACCGTGGTGCATTCCATTACCAATAATAGGGTTTTTATAACAGCTTACCAGTAAAATCTTTTTCTTGGAGTACATCACGGGACACAGAGCCACAGTAATTACTGTATGGGTTATATGGCACCTTCAGGTGATGGACACTGGCACACCCTAGACAGGAAGTTCAATTCCCCATATAACCCCTCCCCTTACTGGGAGTACCTCAGTTTTGTAGCAAAGCAATACATGTGTAACCAAGAGGGGAGGGACCTCTGTGTCCCGTGTTGTACTCCAAGAAAAGGATTTTACAGGTAAGCTGTTATAAAAATCCTATTTTCTTTATAGTACATCACGGGGCACAGAGCCACAGTAATTACTGTATGGGATGTCCCAGAGCAATGCCACCTGAGGGGAGGGGACACAAACAAAAGTAGGGTGCAATCAGATCTGAGAACCTATACTGCTGCCTGCAGTACACTGCGCCCAAAGGCGATATCCTCATGCCTTCTTACATGCACCTGATAGAACATGGTGAATGTATGGACTGAAGACCAAGTTGCAGCCTTGCAGATTTAAGCCATGGTGGCTTGGTGATGCACTGCCCATGAAGCACTAGCAGCCCTGATGGAGTGCGCTTTGATTTGAAAAGGTGGAGCTTTACTCTTCAAACCATAAGCTTGAATAATTACTTGCCGAATCCATTTGGCAATAGTGGATTTCAACGCTGCCTGTCCTTTCCTAGGACATTCAGGCAACACAAACAAAACATCTGTTTTGCGAACCTGAGCAGTCGCCTTCAATAGATTTTGACTGCTCTCACTACATCCAAAGAACATTGTGACTATTCCTCCTTAGAACAGGGTTCTGGAAAAAATGAAGGTAAAACAATATCCTGGTTTAGGTGAAAACCTGAAACCACCTTTGGCAGAAAGCTAGGATGAGGAAGCAATACTACTCTATCCTTGTGAACGATTAAATATGGATCTTTACAAGAAAGAGCCCCAACTCTTATACCCTTCTTGCAGAAGGAATGGCTACCAGAAAAACTAGCTTCCTTGTCAAAAGGACTAAAGGAATATGTTGTATTGGCTCAAAAGGCTGTTTCTGTAATGCAGATAGAACTAAATTCAAGTCCCAAGGGTTCAGGGGGTACTCTAACTGGTGGATTAAGCCATGTTACCCCCTGTATAAAGCTTCGGACCAAAGAATGCGAAGCAAGCAGTCGTTGAAACAATACAGATAGGGCTGAGACTTGGCCCTTGATAGTACTCAAGGCCAGTTTCATCTCATCTGCAGAAAGGCAAGGATTCTACCTATGACATACTTTCTAGGATGCCAACCCCTGGATTCACCCCAGGAAACATATGCCTTCCAGTCTCTCCAATAAATTACTCTGGAAGCTGGCTTCCTTGCATTAATCAAAGTAGATATCACTGAGCCTGAAAGCCCACGATTCTTCAGAATGTGGGTTTCAACAGCCAAACCATTAAATGTAGCATTTGTAAAGTAGGATAAAACACTGGTCCCTGCGATAGCAGATCTGGACGTGGTGGTAGAGTCCATGGGGCCCCTACCACCATCTTTACCATTTCTGCATACCAAGATCTTCTGGGCCATGCTGAGGCCACAAGAACTATCAACTTCTTTGCCCGCTTGACCCTGCGAAGAAGTCGAGGCAGCAGCAGAATAGGAGGGAATGCATAAATCAGTGAGAACTGATCCCATGGGGTCACCAACACATCTGTTCCGTATGTGAGTGGTTTCCTTGTTGTTTACACAAAGTCGTCGACTTTGTTGAACCTGGATGCAAACAGATCTACATCCGGGATCCCCCATCTTTGGCATATAGCCAGGAAGTGAAGGGGTGAAGGGATCATTCCCCCGGGAACATCTGCTGGTGACTAAGTATTCCGCTTGCCAGTTCTCTACTCCTGAAATGAAGATTGCCGATATGCATGGCACATGCTTTTCTGCCCAGGTTAGGATCTGGTTTACCTCTCCCTGGGCTGCCTGACTTCTGGTGCCCCCCTGGTGATTGATATAAGCCACTGCCGTGGCATTGTTGGATTGAATCCTGACAGAAGAATTCCGCAACCTGAATGTCCAGGCGTTATGGCTAGGTGCGCTGCCTGAATCTCTAAGATGTTGATGGGCAAAGTCCTTCGGTTCTGGACCATTTCCCTTGGATCGATGTCTCTTCCAGGACTGCTCTCCAACCTGAAAGGCTGGCATCTGTTGTTAACACCTTCCAGGTAACTGGTAAGAAGGATTTCCCCTTCTGCAGATTCTTGGGTATCGTCCACCAACTGAGGCTCTGACACACTTTTGGTGACAAACGCATCGGAAAATTTTGTGCTTGGATCTTCTTGTTCCAAGCCGACAGGATACTGTTTTGCAGCAGTCTCGAATGAAACGGAGCATAGGGTACTGCTTTGAATGAAGCCACCATCTTCCCCAACAACCTCATACAAAGGCAGATAGAAGTAACCTTCTCTGCCCTGACCACCTGAACCAGCTCCTCTTCTGGGCTGTATCTATAATCAGACCTAAGTACTCTAATTTAACTGGTTTTAAAGAAGGTTTCTCCAGGTTGACAACCCAACCTAGGTATTCCAGGTAATTGACTGTGGTGACCATGCTTTGGTCCAGGCGGGCTACCGACCGGTCTATCAAGAGCAGGTCGTCTAGGTATGCAATTGTCATCATACCGTGAGTCCTTAAACTGGCCAGAGAAGGGGCCAGAAGTTTTGTAAACACCCGAGGTGCAGTAGCTAGACCGAAAGGCAAAGCTAAAAACTGAAAATTACATTTTTCCACATCGAAATGCAGATATTTCGGGTGTGCAGGGAAATAGGTACATGCAGGTATACATCCTTGATGTTAATTGATACCAGAAGTTCTTCTCCTTGTAGGACGGAGACTACTGATTGGATTAATTCCATGCGAAAAGAGTGATTTTTCAGGAACCAGTTTGATTCTTTCAGATCTAGAATGGGCCTGACATCTCCATCCAACCCCTGATCTTCCATGGGGACCATCATGATCACTTTTTGTGACAAAAGTCGGTCTAACGCTAGAAAGAGAGACTTCTTTTTCTCTGGATCTTTGGGGACATTTGACCTGAGGAAACGAGGAGACAGGAATTCTCGAAAACTCTAGTTTGTAAACTAGAGCTATTGTGGAGACCACCCATCTGTCTCAAAACTCTTCCTGCCAGACCCTCGAGAACTGCAGAAGTCTTCCCCCCACTCGAATGAGTGGGGCGCCCCTTCATAAGAGGCTTTAGCGTTTTGTCTTGTGGGTTTCCTCCCCCAGAGTTTCTTTTGTCCCTTTCTTTTGTCCCTGGGGTTGACCCTGAGGCTTACCTCTTGAACCTGGCAGTGGTGGCCATCGCGCTTGCCTAAAGGCTGATGCCCCTGGCACTGGAGAAAAAGCCTGTTTAATGAGGAATGTTTACTCCTTTTCTTAACTGGCAAAAGGGTACTTTTCCCACTTGATATTTTTTGGATATATTTGTCCAAATCATCCCCAAACAGCTTTTACCACAGAAAGGAAAACCAGCCAAGAGCTTTTTGCATGGCGCTTCGGCTGACCAACCATAAGATTCTACGCATATTCTAATGAGATTTCAACCATAAGATTCTACGCATATGCATAAACCCAAGCGTAAGGCGAGAGGTTTGAAGAATAGAATCTCTGATTGCGTCGATTGCAAAACACAAAGCTGCTGGCAGCTCAGCTAACTCCTGGGCCTGCTGTTCAGGGAAATCCTTGAGCACCTGTTTCAAATGGTCTCTCAAGGATTGACATACCCCAATTGCCGCCACTGCAGGTTGAGCCACTGAACCTGCCAAGAAAAAAATATCTTTTAACAGGAATTCCAATCTCTTATCAGTTGGATCCGTAAACATTTGTGCATTGTCAATCAGACAAGTTAAACTTTTATTCACAGAGGATATAGCAGCATTAATTGCTGGTATACTCCACATCTTAGTGAATTTTTCCTCCATAGGATAAAGTGTTGAAAACTTTTTAGGAGGGAAAAAATGCTTATCTGGTTTTTTATCTTGCTTTTCCAGCAATAAATGTACAGGAAAGGCACGCAAGGCTTGAGGAGGCTTTAGTGAACCCAAACAAGAAGTGGGCTCTTCAACTGACTCAGTTAAGGGTAGCTTAAATGTGGAGCGGACCATTTCAGAATGCAGCAGCAACTTCTCAGCATGTGAAGCTGAAGAAGGTCCTTCCCCACTTGATCTCTCAGAAGAGGAATCAGTCTCAAGATGGTCCCCTGAGGGGAATTCATTTTCCCCCTCCCACTGTTCCTCTGTTTGAGGATCCTGGGTGGTAGAAGGGGACCTAAAGCACTTTCTTCCACTCTCTCTAACTTTTCCTCTAATCCACTGATAGTTGAGGAAAAAACCTCCTCAGTTACATAGTCAGGAGTTGAAGTGTCATAAACAATTGCAGCCTCTGATGACCCCAATGGCTCACTCTGACCAGCCTCCCTAGATCTTTCAGGGGGGGTGGTATTGCAGAGGGGGGGTCCTTAGGGCCTGAGGGTGACCCTTTTGTGCCCTTAGCTTTTGCGGTATTTGTACCATTCCCTCTGGTTATGGTGCTGAGCACAAACACAGAGGTACAGCCAAGAAAATGCACCTACTGCTGAGCAATAGTCCAGCAACTGCCGCTGCTATTAAGCTCAGCTTGATGCAAAGTAAATGTGTCCTGGTAATGCCTTTGTCAACCAACACCCACATGCGACCCATCTGCTCTGTGTCCTTCCTTTAGCTGTATGCACCTGAAAAAAGGTCCACTTTACAGCTACACAGCCTGCATTGTGGGTGCTAAAGCACGCCAATGCTGCTAAGCCCCACCCCTCCTTTCCTCCGACCACCCACCGCGTCCCCCCTCCCTCATCTTTTTCAAAGATACAGCTTTCCCACACGAGCGGGCTCCAATCCACCGGATCATATATGGAGGAGGGCTGGGGTGGAGTAGAGAAGGAGAGCCGTCAGACGGAGGACCGCCGTAATGGCAGCGGCAGCGGGAGCGGTGCGGCACACCGCTGACTGAGCCACGATCCCTCTGCCTCCTGGGGTGAAGCTCTCTAGGTGGGGGAACATTCCCAAAAGAAAAAAAAAACCCTTCACTGAGTCTTACCTGGGGCTTGGGCTGGAGGAAGCATGCAGCTTGACACAGAGGCGAGACTGACAAGCATGGAATCAGGTACGTGCTCTTGCCAGCCCTCAGTGTTGACTATAGGCATGACAACATTTACTTTAAAGGAGAAATACCCACAAGAATTAGAAAAATTCCTTAGGAATCTCCCTTACCTTATCCAGCTGCAGGGTTCTGTGGTAATAGACCCAATCTTCACCTCTCACGGTGGGCTCCATTAAAAAACCATCAGGGACTGGGGCCCCCTTTTTATCGGGGATCCACAGCCCTGGGCCTGTAAAAAGCACCCCGCCAGGAATATGGCTGAAAAAAACAAATACTGGATTCCGGGGTCCAGCTCTCTAAAAAGAGAAGCGTTACAGGTAAAACCTTGTTTATTCGGACACGAGGCCTGGGTACCATTCAATTCAGTCTGGAAAAGACAATTTGAATGGATCAGGTTGCATGGCTTGCCCCAGTAAGGAATATTCCAGCGGAGCTTAACACAGCACATCTTTACTCGTGACCTACACATAAGACACTGGCGAAAAAAACTGAGGTACTCCCAGTAAGGGGAGGGGTTATATGGGGAATTGAACTTCCTGTCTAGGGTGTGCCAGTGTCCATCACCTGAAGGTGCCATATAACCCATACAGTAATTACTGTGGCTCTGTGTCCTATGATGTACGATAAAGAAAATACAAAGAGAATAAAAAGAAAGAATAGATGAAATAAGAAGAATGAAAGAGGAAAACTAAAGAAGATAACAAAGTTGTGCTGAGTCAAGAGACATAGCTATAAAAAATTACATGTGTCATATTTATATATAAGTAACCAAAACCAAGCCTATGGGCAGTATTGGATGTGTTTATAAATATGTCACCAAGGAGAAAGATAAATATATATATATATGTATATATATATATATATATATATATATATATATATATATATATATATATATGAGGCCACTGTCTCATTGTGTGCTACCATATGCAGTCCATCCAGAGCATTTGTTATTGAAATCATGCATAGTATTGAGAATGGTATGGTGGATACGTTCCATTAGTTTAATGATTTCCATTCTTTGGAGTACCTGAGCCCAGAGTACCGTGGGTGAGTGCCAGTTCAAGGTTATGGCCCATAAGAAAAGTGTATGTGCTAGTTTTTGGTTTGAGGGAGGGAGATCGGGTATGGGGGTGAAGAGTAGGCACGTTGGTGCTGTCAGTGTGGTCAGCGACCCACTCCTATGTGCTACCGTTGAGGCTGCTTGACTCCATATATGTTTCAGTTGAGGACAGCTCCAAAATGTGTGGAGCAATGTTCCTGCAGCCTGACAGCCCCTGAAGCATGTATCTGGGACTTCCTGGGTGGAATCTATGCACTCTTACTGGGGTGAGGTACCATCTGGTGTGGAGCTTCACTACACTCTCCTTTAGAGACATAGAGTGAGAACATTTATGCATGTTTAGCATCATGTCTGTCCATTCCTCTGAGGAAAATTCTTGGCCTATATCTGATTCCCAATGGGTCATAGAAGTTGATTTCTCTGGTAAGTGCAACTCATTAAGGTACCTATAGACCATTGAAATGGTCCCTTTCTCCCTAGATAAATTGTAGCAGACTGTTTCATATTGAGAGAGTCTGGGACTAGCTTTCAGTGAGTACAGTAATTCAAAAAAGTGTCTTATTTGGAGATATTTATAAAACTCAGATCTCGAAATATCAAACTGGAGGTGCGAGAAAGGGCTAAATTGTGACCTATGGGTTAGGGCTTTAGGAGTAGTAAGAGCATTTCTTTCCCACCATAGAAATTCGTCAGGAGATTCATACGCTGGGGGAATCTTGTGTCTCCCAGAAATTAAGCTAGGAGAGGTCTGCATGATCTCAGTTTGAATTTCTTGTGGTACAGGGTCCATAAGTGAATAGTTTGGCTCACTATGCTATTTTGAGAGCTGACCTCCCTGGGTCCTATTTTTGCTTTCCAAATTAGGCCCGGTATATATAATGGGCAAACTGAGCCTCAAACAAAAGCCAGGGAATTTGTGAGGGGGGGTGCCCTTGGCTGCTAAATAATAGAGCCAATAATAAGCCAATCTAGCTGCTAAATAATAGAGCCATACATTAGGTAATCCCAAACCTCCCCAAGATAAGGGCCTATGGATAAGCAATTTTTTCATATCTGGGGGTCTTGTTCTGCCATATAAATCTATTAACGGCTCGTTGGGTTAAAGCTATAGATTGGCGGGATGTGTAAATGGAAAGGGCTCTAAAGAAGTATAATAGTTTCGGGAGGAAGGAAATTTTGATGGCCGTAACTTTTCACATCATAGAGATAGGAAAGGTTGACCATAGGTGCAGCCACTGTTTAACCTTGGAAAAGGCTTGTGGGTAGTTGGCATTATACATTGCACAAAGAGAGGAGACCAAGCGTATACCCAAATATTGAAGAGTGTTGTTTGTGAAGTTGACACCAAAGGAATCCCTGAGGTTGGCCGTTATACATTGTGGGATGTTGATTGGGAATGCGGAGCATTTTGCCAGATTGACTCCCAGTCTAGAAAGGGTGTGGAATTTCTGTAGGGTAGATAGCAGGTTAGGGAGAGACACCACTGGGTCTGGTAAAAACATAAGTATGTTGTCTGCGTACAAACTAGTTTTAAATTCTTCCTCTCCTTTCAGGTAATCTTTAATGTTTGGGTTTGTGATAATTACCCTGGACAAAGGTTCTATTGCCAGGGTAAAAATCTGAGTTGACAGAGGGCAGCCTTGTCTTGTTTCCATGCCTAGTGGGAAATACTCAAAGGAACATCTAGGCAGCTTGATTCGGGTGTAGGGATTATGATAAAAGGCTTTAAATCCATTTACGAATTATCCAGAAAACCCAAATTTAGCAAGAACAGTGTCAACATAAGACCAGAGGATGCTATTGAAAGCTTTATGTATGTTTAATCCTAGAATCAGTACTTTGCAGGAGAAAGGTCTGCGTCCTGGCTTATATAAGCCGAAAGGCAATGTTGTCTGTAATTTTTCTTGTGGGGATAAAGCCGGTTTGTTCTGGGCCTATTATTGTAGAGATAATGGGTGCTGGTCGATCTGCTAATATTCGGCCTAGTATTTTAAGATCATTAGTGAGAACAAATATCGGTCTGTAATGTTGTGGGAGGGAGTGGTTCTTATTGGGTTTGGAGATGAGTGTCATATTTGCGAAGAGAATGTCGTCTGTGAGTTTGTTACCCTGTAGAATGTAATTAATCAGTTTTGTTAGTTTAGGGGCAAGCGTGCCTGCAAATTTTTTATAATATAATGAGGTGTATCCATCTGGGCCAAGGGCATTACAGGTTTCTAAGGATTTAATGATAGAGATGATCTCTTTTTCTGAGCAAGGGGCATTCAGGCTGTGTAACTGCTCCTCTGATAATGATGTGATGGGCAGAGAGCTCAGGCATGAATCCAGGCTATTTGGGTGGGGGGGGGGATTCAGGAGATGACAATAGGGATTGGAAAAAGGATGTAAATATGTGTAGGACCTCTTTGGGATGCGATGCCATTTGGCCTGATCTATTTCTTAACTTATACACATGTGTCGGCTGAAGGGATTGATAAAATTTGCACATGAACATGGCTGAGGCAGTGTTACTATGGAGCAGGAACCATGCCTTAGACCAGCATATGGATTTCTCTGTTTGTTCTGAGAGAATCATATCCAATTCCACTCTTTTTTGATTAATCTGTTGTAGTATTTTCGGTGAGTGAGATTGGCTATGAGCGTGGTATAGTTTACTTAGTTCTAGGATAAGGGTTTCAATTTTTATCGTCTTTTCACATTTCTTGATAGTGGCCAATTCTATTAGGTGGCCGTGAAGGGCCGCCTTATGTGCTGCCAATAATATGGAAGGTGATATTTCATCCACATCATTTAGCCTGAACTATTCAGCTAACTGGTCCGCTATTTGTGAGGTTATTTCTGGGTCCGCTAGCAGGGAATCATTCAGTCTCCAGGAGGCTGTTGTGGGGGAGAGCCCTATATGGGATGTATGGATGAACACAACCTGGTGATCTGACCAGGGGCAGGTGTGTATAGTAGCTAAAGGATGAGTTAGCGAGTAGCATTGAGGAGCTGAAGATATAAGCTAGTCTGGTGTAGCCGTCATATGGGTGCGAGTAATGAGTGAACTCCCTCACTCCCAGCTGGTGAGTCCCTATTGACCTCAGTAAAGACTTGGGGAAGCGTTAGACATGCTTACCACTTGCTCCTGTCCAAGCTTGAGTGGGCTACTAGGTTAAAGTCCCCCAAACCAACCTGTGTGTCAAGTTGTACCTATCCAGCACCTGAAAAAAGGATCTGAAGAAGGTGCTTTGTGAGTTGTTAGGGGCGTAGACATTTGCAATGGTCAGTGCACGTCCCTGTATTTCACCCTGAAGGATCAGGAACCTGTTGGCAGGATCCTTGTATATATGCATAATATCAAATGACATGGTATTTTTAAAAACGATTGCCACTCCCTTAGTCTTGGACTCAAAAGTTGTAAAAAAGTGTTGTTTATAAGATTTATCAAAGAATTTTTGGTGAGTAGTAGAGGAGAAATGAGTCGCATCAGAATGATATCTGCCCCTATATTTTTATAGTACTTAAAGGCCTTCCTCCACTTTTGTGGGGAGTTAAAGCTTCTCACATTGTGAGATATTATTCGTAGACCCATCCTAGTTGTAATATCTCTGATAGTTTAAGTGTGATAGCCCTTTAGGCTCATGGGGCCAAAAGTTAGGTTTAACCGTATAGGAGTCCAACACTGTAGGGGCTGCCAGAGATCTCAGGGAGCACGCATCCGCACCCCTGCATATCTTATAACACTTATGTAGGTATTCCTTAATAGTACTAGTGATCATCTCTATTAGCTCAGCAACATGGAAAGGGGCCAAGATGGGGAGACCACACTGACCTGCATAACCAAGTTCAGCGGACTATCTAGTCCAATACTCCATGTATGTTTGAATTCCCACTTGTATGGAGGAAGAAGAAAAAAAAGAGGGGTGAGGGGGGAGGTAAGTGGGTAAACATGGGGTCTCTCCCTTCAGATATAAGGTGGGAGAGTTGTATATCTTGATAAGAGCGACTGTGGGTGGGGGGTTGTTCAAGTGGGTGAGAAGAAACACTTGCTAGGGCATAAGAGACCAAAATGCTAGGTTCAATGTCAAAAAATAGTGGATAGTAGAAACATTTTTTTTTTAAAAACTGTATTGGAATTCCAACCATCCTCCTTGTGTAGGATGTGTGACGAACATTTCTGATGAGCCAGAATCAGGTGACCTAATCTCTGGAGCATTGGCGGTTCCTACCCCATCCCATTGAGGTGATGGTATAGCCCAGATTGGGGTTGGGCGAGGGGTTGAAGGGAGCCTTGGCGCACTCTGAGGTTCCAGGAGGCCCAATTTCATAAGGATTTCCTTGCCTTTGGTGACTGTAGTGAAGGTATAGGTGGTATAGTATGGGGGATCGAAAGCTTAAACGGGAAACCCCATCTGTAGCGGATCCTAGCCGATTGCAGTACTGAAGTGACCTCCTTCATCCCTTTCCTTTTCTCCAGGGTCGCTGGGGAGATGTCCGGGTATATTTGCAGCGTGATCCCATCTAGCTGGATGCTGGGGGTGTTACGAGATGCTCGTAGGACTTTCTCCTTCACTAGAAAGTTTTTCAGGCACATCACAATGTCTCTAGGGGTTTTTTCAGGCAGTGGTGTGGGTCTTAGGGCTCTATGTATCCTGTCACATATGAATAAGGCCTCAGGCTGGTCTGGGAGCAGGGAGTGAAACAGTCTCTTAATGGCCTCTGATAAGTTAGTGACTGTTTCTGGCACTCCACGAACCCTAATGTTGTTTCTTCTGTTACGGTTGTCTAAATCTTCAAGGTGATTTTGCAATTGAAGAACCATGTTTGATAAGACCTCATGATGCTTGCGGAGGTCTACATAGGTGAGCTGTAATTCATTGCGTTTGATTTCTAAAATATCCGTCCTCCCCCCTAGTGCTGCAATCTCCTGAGTCAGAGTGTTGTTGAATTTGTGTAATTCCGCCTGGAATTTATGTGCTAGTCTGTCATACATAGGAGACAGACTGTCCTCATGGTCAACCTTAGTGAAACAAGGGGTGTACTCACTCTGCTCTGAAGAGGCTGTAGGAGGACAGGGGGCGTGGCTGAACGGGCTCTAAGATGGACGCGTAATCCAGGAGCTCCGCTCGCCTCAGGAGATAATCCACAGCCATCAGAGCCCACCAGCACACCTTACGACTCACAAAACTACCATCTGACAGGTGGGGTCCCACTGCACACGTCAGGGATGCCTAGATGCCACAAAAACCCACAACAACCGCAAAAAATGACGAGCTATTACGCTGCTCGCTGTCCTCAACAAAATGGCGGTGGTGCGGCAGACAAAAGGACGGAGCTCAGGCCCGAAACGAGCGGCGGCAGACAAGGACCAGCATCCGCCTCCATTCGCTCCTCGAACCCGCCCAGTGTGTCCTCCTCAGGCCCATCCAGCCCTTCCACGAGGAGCCCGGCCAAATCGAAGCCGCGGAGAGACTCTCCCATCAGACAAGGAAGCGCGCCGGGTATGGAGGTAAGCGGGTCTCACAGCGATCCCACACACCAGAGCAGCACTGAAGGAGATCCTATCAGGGAATTCCCCACCGCAGACAGGCCGGTCTCAGATACCTTATTAAAAGACATGCTCCTGTCACTACGCTCCTCATTACAAGCAGACATGGTCAGGGGGAAAACAGAGTGCCAGAGGGAGGTACAAGCCATAGGTCACAGAGTACATCAGGTGGAAAATAAAATGGAGGAATACACCTCAGCATACAATGTGATGGTGGAGGCCCATACAGCTCAGGGGGAGGACATTACGTGGTTAAAAGATAAAATGGCCGACCTAGAGGACAGGTCCAGGAGGAACAACCTCAAACTGAGAGGAATCCCAGAAGATATTCCTCCTAACCAGCTCCTACAATTTGCCCAGACCCTATTCTCCACACTGGTGCCTGATGCTTCAGCACATGACCTTCTCGTGGACAGAAAACATAGAGTCCCTAAACCGTCCTTTCTCCCTGCTGAAATCCCCAGAGATGTCCTGTTAAGGATGCACTTTTACCACATCAAAGACCGGGTACTCCAGGCCTCACGCAAACAAGAGAATATTCCTCAGTAGTATGTGAACATCAGACTGCTCCCAGATCTTTCCAGACACACATTACAACGTCACCGCAACCTGTTAACAGTCACGAAAGCCTTGATGAACCACAAAATCCTTCATGACTGGAAATACCCTGCTACGCTCTCTATCACCCACAATGGGGTCACTATCTCAGTATCCACCCTGGAAGAAGGGCTCACTGCCCTAAAGAGATGGAACATCATAGTAGATCAGCCTATACATCAAGCTTACCTGGCAGGGCCCTCTTTCATTCAAAATGATTGGCAGGTAGTGTCTTACAAGAGATCCAGCAAGAAACAGGCAGGTGGAAGCTCATAATTGAAACTCAAGTTATCACTGGTTAATCTCCAGGGCTGAGTTTCTGTCTAATGCCGCGTACACACGGTCGGACTTTGCAGCTACAAAAGTCGGACAGTCTGTCCGACATACTTCCGGCGTACCTTCGGCGGACTTGGGGCAGACTTTCTTACGAACGGACTTGCCCACACACGACCACACAAAAGTACGCCAGTTTAGTACGCTGTGACGTACACCAAGTCCGACGAGACTATAAAACGGAAGTTCAATAGCCCGTACGACACCCTTTGGGCTCCTTCTGCTAATCTCGTGTTTATCTCGTGTTAGTAGAAGTTTGGTGAGAGACGATTCGCGCTTGTGAGACTCGTATTTTTCAGTTCGTTTTAACTGTTGTTCAGTCTGTGCTTGTGAGGTTTGTATCTGCTTTTCAGTGCGTTTGGTCAGTTGGCATTGAGAAATCTTTGTTTTATTGGCCGCTCGTTCCTGATTTTCAGGTCGTTCTTCACAGGCCTTGCTGTTCTTCAGTGCGTTCTGTTTAGTGCGTTCTGACCAGCCGACCGTTTTGAAGCCATGTTACCTGTACGTACTCGTCGTAGAGCTCGTGCATTGTATGTGCTTGGTGCTGTAGTTTATTCTTCAGCCCAAGACCAGTCCATGAACAGGGCGAGGAGGAGTTCATGGACCAAGAATTGGTTGCTTCAGCGTGACCAGTTCTGTCACATGCCTTTGCTCCGTGAGATCCGTGAGAATAATCCTGAGGATTTCAGGAACTTTCTCCGGATGACGGACCCCGTTTTTGATCGTTTGGTGGCTTTGCTGACCCCCTATATCAGCAGGCAGGATACCTGCATGAGGCAAGCCATCACTCCGGAGCAGAGGCTGGTCGCTACCTTGCGGTATTTGGCCACAGGGAGAAGCCTGCAGGACCTTAAGTTCTCGACAGGCATCTCCCCCCAGGCTCTGGGGATCATTATCCCAGAGACCTGTTCTGCCATCATACAGGTCCTGCAGAAGGACTATATTAAGGTAAGCTATTTTTATTTTATTAGCATCACATGTTCTTTTATGTAATATTTGATAATGTAATGTATTTCTTGCTTCAAACACTACTTCCCATCATTGCAATATAGTGTGAATGTCCCCTTTTTATCCTCACACATGCTGGGATTTTTTCCTGTTATTTTTTGTCATGCATGTATAGTTTCCTTCAATAACCTTCCCAGCATGAAGTGATGGGAACATATCCACCTAGTCTACTCATTTTGAATGTATTTTGTTGGAGTGTATTTAGTGTGCTTATAATTAGCAATTAGCTAGATTTCACAACCCCCCCCCCCCCCCACCTGAACTCACTCCAAATAGTGTGCTGCTAATTAGCAATTAGCTAGATTTCACAACCCCCCCACCCCCACCCTCGTTAAAATTTGCTTGAATGTTCTGTGGTGTTGATTTGTCTAAAGCAAATCTATGTTGCACTTTGCAAAATGCATGTGCACTCTACAAGTGCATTTGTTCCAGTGCTTTAGTAAATGAGCAGAAGCTCTGCTGATTTCCATCATCAAATCATATGCAAGCCTCAAAGTGTTTTCATTAATTGCCCTTGCATGTGATTGTGTACTCTTTGCAACATGAATGCCTTTTGACATTACCTCATTTACTGTAAGCTGGTTAGCAACTGCACCTGCAGAGTGCGACAACTGCAGTCTTGTAGCCTTTGTTATCCCTAAATTCCTGCGTGTTGTTAAAGTAATTTTTTTTTGGGATTTCACAACCCCCTAAAATGTAATCAATGTTCTATCAGAGGGGGTGAGCAATCTGATAAGTGTGCCTTTTTCCATATTAGTTATTCCAGAAGAATTAAATTATTGAATGTTATACTGATGCTGGGGAATAATGTTTTTAATTGTCTAATTTTCTTGCAATGTTAGCTTCCAAATTAATTGATTTTGGTTTTCTTGTTTGATTCCCCAGTTTCCTTCAACGCCACAGGAATGGCAGACTGTGGCATCCCATTTTGCCAGCCGTTGGGACTTTCCCAATTGTGGAGGGGCTATAGATGGGAAACATGTCCACATTGTGCCACCACCCCATTCGGGGTCATATTATTTTAATTATAAGGGGTTCCACAGTATTGTTTTAATGGCGGTGGTGTCGGCACACTATGATTTTTTATATGTGGACGTGGGGAAGAATGGCCGGATGTCGGATGGAGGAGTATTTGCCCAGACGGAGTTCTGCCAGCGTCTCCAGAGTGGTGGCCTGGGATTGCCACCTGATGAGGATAACGTGGAAGGACTCCCCTTTGTCTTCATTGCCGATGAAGCCTTCGCTCTGAGCAAGCACCTCATGAGGCCATTCCCCCAAAGAACCCTCACCCCGGAGAGGAGGGTTTTTAATTACCGGCTGGCCAGAGCTAGAAGAGTGGTTGAGAATGCGTTTGGAATTCTGGCCAGCCGGTTCCGCCTGTTTCAAACAGCCATTAATTTGGCGGAATACAAACTTAATTTTATAATTTTATCATGCTGCATTCTGCACAACTTTTTAAATAAGCATTCTGCCAATTATATAGGCACAGTTGGGCCTGAGGCCGGACAAATAGAAGCCAACCTTACAGGCCTGGATACTGTCCGTACTGGCTTGGCCCCCCAAAGTTCCCGTCAGGTTAGACAGCAATATGTTGATTATTTTATGGGTAGGGGGGCCATTGCAATGGGCCAGGATATATAATTTTTTGACAATAAAAAAAATATTGCTGAAATCTGGCATTATATTTATTGCTTGCCTTTCTTTTGGGCTGTCTCCTAGGTTATGGTCGAGCAGTTGTAGTGCCAACTGTATTAGAATTTTAAAAATGTCTAAATAAGCTCCATTGCCACTGTAAACAACTTTTTGACAATTATAACCAAACTGATACTGAGCCTTGAAATAACAAACCACACATTTGTTAAAATCCTATAAAAGGAGATGTTTTTATTAATGGTTGGTATGCATTCAGTTCTGCATTTAGTATAAAATGTTCATAGACAAAAATATAATGGTATCTTAATGATGTAGCAAAATATAATTATATTTAAATATTTCTACCTAATCCACAAAAAAATATTTTGGGCTTTTGGATTTTCAAAAACAGGCTTTGTTTTTGGAAAATCAAGTTTTGTTTTTTTTTAAAAGCAAGTTTTTTATTTTTTATTTTTTGTTTTTTAAAATCAATTTTTTAATTTTTTTTGTTTTTTTAACATTAATTTTTTTAATTTTTTTGGTGTTTTAAAATCAATTTTTTTAACTTTTTTTGGTTTTTTAACATTAATTATTTATTCGATTTTTTTGTGTTTTAAAATCAATTTTTTAATTTTTTTTGGTTTTTTAACATTAATTTTTTTAATTTTTTTTGGGTTTTTTAAAATCACTTTTTTTTTTTTTTGGTGGTTTTTTAAAATCACTTTTTTTTTTTTTTTTGGGTTTTTTAAAATCACTTTTTTTTTTTTTTGGGGTTTTTTAAAATCACTTTTTTTTTTTTTTTGGGTTTTTTAAAATCACTTTTTTTTTTTTTTTTTGGTGTTTTTTAGAAAATCAATTTTTATTTTTTTGTGGATTTTTGACAGCCCTCCTTTTTGACATTAGGTTAAACAGCCATTTCTGTTATGCCAAAAAAACAAAGAGAAGGCCCAGAATGGGGTCAGCAAAACAGGAAATGAAGGACATGATTGATGTTTTGGGGTTTAAAAAAGGGCATTTAGATTCGACCCAAAACATCAATCATGTCCTTCATTTCCTGCTGCATACGATCCAGCCTATTACGCATTTGATCCATGTCTTGATTCCAGGCCATTATTTGACCAATTAGACGTTGGGCACTTTCCGAGGTGAAATAGTCACTTCTTGTTGTTCCTAAAGTGGAATGAAACCAAAAAATGTCTTTAGAAATATGCACACATACATAGTTTACCTTACCAGAAATAAAGCTGTTGTCTCAGACACTGACCTGGTGGGGTGGCCATGTAGCCTAATTCCTCCACATCCTCGGGGGTGTCACTGTTGCTTGAATGAAGCACAACCAGATCCCCTAAAATAGAGTAGACAAATTCAATTAAACAAAAGGCAGCCATGCATAGATTAACGTAAGCTGGTGTGTCAGACACTCACCTGGTGGGGTGCCCATGTCGCCCACCTCTCCTTCCTCCACATCGTCAATGGGACTTGGGCTGATTGCCCAATCCTGTTTTGCTTGGGGTGGACTGTGTTCTTGTGGTTGGCTGAGTGATTTTTCCCCTATGTGAAACAAAAAATTAGTAATCTAATTAGCACACAGATATTTTAGGACATAATAATTTTCCAACATTTGTAGTGAAGTGGTTTGTGTAGAGTTCCTATTTTAGTTCAATATTTAAAATTATAAAGACATACCGGATAGATAGATATCAATATCTCAAAATATAGTTAATAATCTTTTGATCTCTCTCTATATCTGTAACAAAATCTCTAAATATCTAACTAAATGTAAATCCAAAAAATTAAGAGAATTTCAAATAGATAGATATATATATATATATATATATATATATATATATATATATATATATATATATATATATATATATATATATATATATATATATAAAATATATATATATATATATATATATATATATATATATATTTATATATTTATATTTATATTTATATATTTATATTTATATTTATATATATATATTTATATATTTATATTTATATATTTATATATATATATTTATATATTTATATTTATATATTTATATATTTATATTTATATATTTATTTATATATTTATATATTTATATTTATATATTTATATATTTATATATTTATATATATATTTATATATATATATATATATATATATATATATATAGATAGATAGATAGATAGATAGATAGATAGATAGATAGATAGATAGATAGATAGATAGATAGATAGATAGATATAGATATGTAACGAGGTTTCTTCAAAGATCGTTTAAAACGATGAACAAAAATCGTATAGGAAGGAAAAGCACATGGAGCAGTATACAAGGTAATAAACACAAGAGAAAAACACGACAAGTACTTACTTTTTTTAAGAACTTTCCGGATACGTCGGTATTGATCCGGCTCCCTGAGTTTCAGGTCAGACCATCTTTTGCGCAATTGATCTTTGGAGCGCTGGACCCCAAATGATGCCTGCAAAGTCTCCACGACCTTCGCCATTATTTTGGCCTTGCGCAAATTTGGCCGTGCGTACGGCCCATAATTGCCATCATAGTCGTCTTTGCGAAGAATGGCCACCATCTCCACCATCTCTTTGAAACTCATATTAGAGGCCTTAAATCTAGGCCTCACAGATTTGGTTGACGTTCCAGACGTTCCAGCCTGTGGGCTGTCTCCACTACCTGAGGTCGTCAACATTTCAGGTGTCTCCGCCATTCTTTAACTCCACTACGCGCCGTAACAAAAAAGGGGCGGAGAACATGAGTTCATTTCGAACGTCAGGGGCGGGCGACGCAGGCGGAGTTTCACACATGCGTAGTGTATAAAGGAGGGCCTTTCGCGCGTGTCGTACGTACGTTCTGTGCGTCAAATTAGGGGGCGGAGAACATGAGTTCATTTCGAACGTCAGGGGCGGGCGACGCAGGCGGAGTTTCACACATGCGTAGTGTATAAAGGAGGGCCTTTCGCGCGTGTCGTACGTACGTTCTGTGCGTCAAATTAGGGGGCGGAGAACATGAGTTCATTTCGAACGTCAGGGGCGGGCGACGCAGGCGGAGTTTCACACATGCGTAGTGTATAAAGGAGGGCCTTTCGTGCGTGTCGTACGTACGTTCTGTGCGTAGGTGATAGTGGACCAGGACGTTCCAAAACGAAGGTAATTTGAGATATATATATTTTTTTGGGGGGGTTTATGGTCATGACTTTGTAGCAAGCGGCCTATATGGCTTGATAGATTGATGAGGCCTACATAGGGAGAAGATGATGAGGGGTTAGCAGAAACATATAATAAGTTTTTTTGGTCTTGTGACTTTCTCTTTTCCAGATATAATGAATCCCCTATTGAAGGATCCAGAGTTCCTTACTTCTTTTATTTCAAAGTATCGAGAGATGAGGAATTTGTGGGAGGTGAAACACCCTCAGTATTATAACAAGCATGTGAGGAAGTCAACGCTGGAGAGACTTCTGTCCTTTGTCCAGGAGACCATCCCGGGAGCAACAATGGAGACAGTGCACAAGAAAATTGGGGTCTTGAGGAACATGTATAAAAGGGAGCATAGGAAGATCCAGGAATCAAGGAGATCAGGAGCATCAGCAGATGATGTTTATGTACCCAGGCTGTGGTACTACAATCAACTCCGTTTTCTTGATGACCAGAATGAAGCCAGGGCATCACTTTCAACCCTTCCCTCCACCCTTCCCTCCACCCTTCCCTCCACCCCAGCAGAGGCTGATGAGGAGCAAGCTGGGTCTTCCATCCTGGATGAACCGGATATGACCATCTGGAGTCAGGTAAATTATTTTAACAAATATTTACTGTACTAATATTAATGATGTTAACTGGATGTTATAATTGTCTCAAATAATTTAGCACTCCAAATTGTGTATACATATCAAATGATAGTAGTGACTAAATATGTTTGGCACCTGCTTGAAATAATTAGGGTGTCTGATTAGACTCTTTTATTAAAGAGATGTATTCACATTGAATTTGCTAGTCATGAGAAGCAAACTGTGTGTCATTGATGAACCCAAAAAAAGAAACTAAAACTATTGTCCTTTTTTTATACACAGGATGAGTCCATCCAGGAGGAATGTGGGGAAAGTGGCAGGCAGGAGGAGACCGGGCCCATGGACAGCCTGGAGGAGGCCGGATTCACCATCATCCTGGAGGAGGCTGGGCCCAGTGTCAGGCAGGAGGTGGCTGCTCCCAGTGAGGTGGCTGGGCCAAGTGAGGTGGCTGGGCCAAGTGAGGTGGCTGGGCCCAGTAGGAGCCTCACCCAATCCCAAGTGCCTCCCCTCCACCTTCCCAAAAAAAGGGCCAAGAAGGGGATGGTCACACAGGACGCGTCCCTGCGCCTCATGCAACAGGCCACCCGTTTTTTAACAAGCCCCCCCGAAGCGGAAGAAGCCTATGGCTGCTACTTAGCCAGCAGGCTTCTTCAGATGGATTGGGAGCAGCGCCTCATTTGTGAGCGCCTATTTGGGGAAACAATCCATAAGGGGCTGCAGGGCACGCTAACCAAAAACACCCAACTACATGAGGCAGCCCCCCCCCCTCCTCCTCCTCCTCCTCCTCCTCCTCCTCCTCCTCCTGCCACAACTGAAACACCAGAGCCACAGCCTCAAAAGAAGGCTACAGGGAAGGCTACAGGGAAGGCTGCAGGGAAGGCTGCAGGGAAGGCTGCAGGGCAGCGTGGAGGAAAGGCTGCAGGGAAGAGAAGAAAGTGATGACCTGGGTTCAGTCTGGTCTGACAGAAGACGCAGGCTGTTGTAGGACCACAGTCTGGGGACATCTAGATCATCTGCTGGTGCTGTTGATCTCTGGGATTCTTGGACCAGATTGTGCTCCCTCTTATATGGACTCCTCAAGATCCCAATTTTCTTGTACACCGACTTTTTCCAGCGTTGACTTCCTCTTTATTTTATTTTGACCATGAATAAATGGATCTTTTTTGAGTTTAGCAAAAGACTTTTATGTGTTTTCTTTTAAATCATTGATTTTACACACAATGTTAAATTAACAAGGGACAACAATCTCATTGAGTTTTAAAAAAACACACCAAAAATACATTACTAATGTTAAGAATGTTCAAGTGGTAAGTCTTGAAAAAAAAATATATACATAAACAAAAACGGTGCTTTGGGTTAACTTTATCTAAAAATTAAAAAATAATCACTAGAAAAAAAATAAAAAAGAATAATGGGTTCTTTGTGGTAACTTTACAAACCTAAAAAAAAAAAAAAAAAAAAAAGGGAAAAAGTATTATTAGTATGGAAACATTGTTTATAAAAAGCATACTATATCATTCATGAGATCAAAGAGAAAAAGAATTCAGAAATCAGTTTGGGAGAACTCTGATTATGAACAGCAAAACACCTTCGTTCTTTAGAGCATTCGTAAAGAAGAAATAAAATGCGCTGCATTCAACGATCACAGATTTTGCAGCGTGATGAATGTGCTACCTACAATACAAACACTAGTTTTACTAGACCGAGTGCTTCCGTTTAGTTTTTGCTTATGAGCATGCGTCGTTTTTTTGTCCGTAGGACTAGCATACAGACGAGCGGACTTCGGGGTCCGTCGTAGGTACGACGTAAAGATTTGAAGCATGTTTCAAATCTAAAGTACGTCGGATTTGAGGCTAAAAAAGTACGTTGAAAGTCCGAAGCAGCCCACACACGATCGGATTACCAGCCAGCTTTAGTCCGTCAGCGTCCGTTGGACTTTTGTAGACGAAAAGTCCGACCGTGTGTACGCGGCATTAGAATCTCTCCCTCACCCCTATAACACCAATAGCAGCTACGTCTGCATGAAGGATCAATTGTGAGATCCATTTCTTATGTTACTTATGTTAACTTTCCGTTTGGTTTTCAGTTTTTTTTAATCTCCTTTTCTAAGTGATATACGCAGCTTCACAGAATTAATTACGCCTCCGAACCAGCAGAGGATTCGCTACAGCCTGTCGTCCCCATCAACAACCATGCAACACTGGATGTTATCTATGGTCGCAGTGAGTACCCCCACCATGCAGCCTCACGATCTAAGACACGTCTATTAAAATGACGATAACCTGCCTTTCAATCAATGACAAGGGTTTAAATCACCCGGCTAAACGCTTTTCCTTATGGAAGGAAGCTCACAAGCAAAAGGCGGACATATTGAGCGTCCAAGAAAAGCACTTTCAACTAGACAACACTCCCCACTGCGCTCACAAGGATTTGTCAGTACTAGGATCCCTTTAGGACCCAGCACAACTCACCTGACACAGCCTTTACCTGGGAAACAACAATGATTGGCCAGCTCACCTTTAAATAACTTGCATCAGCATTCAATCATTGCTCGTGTTAGAGTTTACCTGTGTTTGATCCAGTTGATATCTGCTCTGTGTATTTCGTGTATGACCCGGCTCGTTTGACCCTGTTTGCTTGCTTCTGATTCGGTACCATTTGGACTCTGATCTTCCTGTGCATGACCCAGCTTGCCTAGACTACGTTTTTGCCTGATACCACTAGTACCTTCATCTGCAGCAGTGAACTACAAGCACCAGACATCTATCCTCCACCTGCAGCGATGAACTACAAACACCAGACACCATCAATCCTCATCTGCAGCGGTGAACTACAAGGTCCAGCAAACATCTACCTACATCTACAGCGGTGAACTACAAATCCCAGCTGACCTGCTCTGCTCAGACCTGCTCATGGTATGTGCTCTTGTTCTTTGAACTCTTTGCATAATCAGAACACCTAAAATATAAAAGTGTGGCGCTAAATATTACATATCAAAAGAATATACAAGTACAGTGAGTATAGATCAGATATTACGGTATGAACCGAATAAGTACGTGAATATACAAATTAGTGAATATATAGTGGCAATCAATATACATGTATTGAACAAAATATATGGAAAACGTGAAGTATAAAATTTTATATTTTAATGTTAGTTTTGATCCTGAGTCTACGGGTGTGTTGGCTGCTGTTCGTTGCCTTCAGCGCAGCGCTGTACTTAATCCCTGATAATCAGAACACCTGAACTGTTACCTGTTATATGCTCTAGCCTGACATTAACACGAGCCATACATAATAAAGAAAACCTATCATGGATCCTGAGCAGGCTAAGTTGTTTGCACAGGAACTTTGCCGCTTATCCCATCAAGTTCAGGAAATGGCCACAGAGCTCACCAAGGTGCAATCTCCTTCTATTAGCACTGCTACAAAAACTCCATCTGAACCAAAAATTCCTTTGCCTGACCGGTTTTCTGGTGACCGTAAAGGGTTTTGCAACTTTAAAAACAGCTGCAAATTATATTTCAAGTTAAGGCCATCCTCGTCTGGCCCTGAAACTCAGAGGGTTCAAATCATTATCTCTCTACTACAGGGTGACCCCCAGGCTTGGGCCTTTAACCTGGAACCAAACCATCCAGCCTTGCCAACAGTAGATGCCTTCTTTGAAGCCCTAGGGTTGCTTTATGATGATCCAGATCGTGCTGCTACTGCAGAATCAACCCTGCGTAACTTAAAGCAAGGAACTACCACAGCTGAAATGTATTGCTCAGAGTTTCGCAGGTGGGCCCCGGAATCTGGCTGGAATGATGCAGCACTCCGCAGCCAGTTTAGAATGGGCCTTTCAGATGCAATTAAGGATGCTCTGGTTAACTTCTCCTACCCAGCCTCACTGGAGGAGGCTATGAGTCTAGCCATTAGAATTGACCGCCGCCAGCGAGAGAGGAGACGAGAACAAACTACAGCTGTGGCAAACTATATACCTCCCTTGCCGCCTGACTATTCCACCTCCAGTACCAAATCTGAGGAAGAAACCATGCAGTTAGGCTCCACCCGGTTATGTGCCCAGGAACACACGCGCCGGCGTAACATGGGTCTCTGCTTGTATTGTGGCCTTAAGGGTCATATGCTCCGTTCGTGCCCTACACGTCCGGGAAACTCCAGGACCTAGGTAATTGCGGGGAGGTTACCTTAGGTCTGCTCTCATCTCCCCAGGGGGACAATCGTATTCTTTTACCAGCTGTCATTCACTTTGGGACAGGGGTCATGAACTGCTGGCCTTGGTAGATTCTGGAGCCACTGAGAATTTTATTGATAAGACTCTGATTACCTCTTTGTCCTTGGAAACTCATGCTCTAGATTGCCCAGTCCACCTGATTTCCGTGGATAATCGTCCTCTCTCACAAGATCTAGTGCTCCAAGCCACCAAGCCTTTCCAGTTACAATTGGGGGCTTTGCATTGGGAGAAGACTTCATGTCTTGTTATTGACTCTCCATCCACTCCTTTGATCCTAAGCCTTCCTTGGCTTCAGAAGCACAATCCTGTAATTGACTGGCGAACAGGAAATATTCTGGCTTGGTCCAATCAGTGTAAAAAGAACTGCATCCAGCACCCTGTTCGACTGGCTACCTGTCAAGTGGGAATGGAACAGATTCCACTTTGTTATAAGGACTTTTGGGATGTGTTTTCTAAAGGGATTGCTGACACTTTACCACCTCATCGCAGTTATGATTGTCCCATTGACCTCTTGCCTGACACTACACCTCCACGAGGGAGAGTCTTTCCACTGTCTGAGCCAGAGAATCTTGCCTTGCAAGAATACATCCAGGAAAACCTAGCTAAGGGTTTCATCCGTCCCTCCACTTCTCCCGCAGGAGCAGGATGCTTCTTTGTCCCAAAGAAGGATGGGGGACTGAGACTTTGTGTTGATTACAGAGGTCTAAATAAAATAACTGTTCCCAATCGGTATCCTCTTCCTCTCATCACAGAATTGTTCTCTCAAATCCAGGGAGCCAAAATCTTCTCCAAACTGGACTTAAGGGGAGCTTATAATCTGGTGCGCATACGTGCAGGCGACGAGTGGAAGACAGCCTTTAACACCAAGGATGGTCATTATGAATGTCTTGTCATGCCTTTCGGTCTCAGAAATGCACTAGCTGTCTTTCAGAACTTTATGAATGACATTTTCCGTGACATGTTGGGTCGCTTCATGCTTGTATATTTAGATGACATTTTGATATATTCTCCCAATCTTGAAACACATCAGAAACGTGTCTGCTCAGTATTGGCCCGATTAAAGACTCACTCCCTTTTTGTAAAGCCTGAGAAATATTCATTCCATGTTAAACAAGTACCTTTCCTAGGCTACCTAATTTCTGACACAGGCCTCACCATGGATCCAGCCAAGATTCAAGCCATTTTAGACTGGGCACCACCTTCAGACCTGAAGGCAGTTCAGCGCTTCCTGGGCTTTGCAAATTTCTATCAAAAATTCATTAAGAACTTTGCCACCATTGCACATCCCATCACCTCTCTCACCAGGAAGACTCCGACTACCTTTAAATGGACTACTGAAGCCCAGGCAGCCTTCACTCAGTTAAAGAAAGCCTTTACCTCTGCGCCAATCCTACGCCATCCTGTTCCTGAGCTACCTTTTATTGTGGAGGTAGATGCATCTGAAGTAGGGGTAGGGGCGCTTTTGTCACAAAAGGATCCTGTAAATGCTGCCATCCACCCCTGTGCCTTGTCTCGGAAATATTCCCCAGCAGAGCGCAATTGTGATATAGGCAACAGAGAACTTCTAGCCATAAAGCTCGCTTTGGAGGAATGGAGACATTGGCTGGAGGGAGCTCGCTATCCATTCATAGTTCTGACTGACCACAAAAACCTTGAATACATCCGTTCTGCTAAAAGACTGAACTCACGTCAAGCCAGGTGGTCATTGTTCTTCTCCAGATTTGACTTCACAATTTCATATTTACCAGGACCAAGAAACACTAAGACTGACGCCTTGTCTCGAAGCTTTCTTTCAGAGTCTCCTCCTCCGCTTCCTCCACAACCCATTATCTCTGAGGATAGGATTTTGGCTTTCACCCAGACTGACATCTCTGAGGCCTTGTTACCTGCACAGGCTGAAGCCCCTCCCTCCACTCCCTCCGGTATGCTTTTTGTGCCCCTGGCTCTTCGTTTGCAGGTATTGCAGCAGGTACATGCATCAAAACCTGCAGCACATCCGGGGTTTAGACAAACTTTTGAGATTATCTCTCGCAACCTCTGGTGGCCATCGATTAGGCAGGATGTGTTAGCCTTCGCCCAGGCCTGTGAAGTTTGTGCCAGAAGCAGGAGCAGTACCTCTAAGCCGCCTGGTCTCCTACGTCCTCTACCAATACCTACCTGTCCCTGGACCCATTTATCTATGGACTTTATCACTGACTTGCCTCCGTCCCAGGGATGTTCCACAATCTGGGTGGTGGTAGACAGGTTCAGTAAAATGGCCCACTTTGTTCCGCTTCCGAAACTTCCATCTGCTAAAGAACTGGCATCTTTATTCATTAAACATGTTTTCAGGCTCCACGGGGCACCAATCAACATTGTCTCAGACCGTGGCTCTCAGTTTATAGCCCAGTTTTGGAAGGCCCTTTGCTCTCAGCTGGGGATTAAGTTATCATATTCTTCAGCATATCATCCTGAGACAAACGGCCAAACAGAAAGGACTAATCAGACTCTAGAGAAGATGGTACGTTGTCTGATGGCCAATGATGAGGTGGAGTGGGTCAACGTCCTGCCATAGGCAGAGTTTGCCTTTAATAACTGTGCCAACACATCTACAGGGACCTCTCCTTTCTTCTGTGTTTATGGGTTGCATCCTCGTGTGTGCTCCTTTGATCTTCCACCCTCTGATGTGCCAGATGCCAACACGACAATAGAAAATTTCTCCAAAATCTGGTCCGATGTTAATCATGCTATTTCTCGCTCTGTGCTGGCTTTTAAGAGAATGGCGGACAAGAGGCGCTCAAAGGCACCAGGATATAAAGTTGGTGACAAAGTGTGGCTATCATCCAGGAATCTGTCCCTGCATGTTACATCTAAAAAACTTGGCCCAAAATTCATTGGGCCCTATGAAATTTCGGAGATTGTTAATCCTGTATCCTATAGATTAAAACTCCCCCCATCCATGCGCATTCCAAATGTCTTTCATGTTTCATTGTTGAAACCTGTTCATTCCAGCCTCCAAGTAAATGAACCAGAACCTGTGGATGTGTTGGACAGTCAGGAATATGAAGTGGCATTTATTCTTGATTCCAGACGAGTGCACAATTCCTTACAATATCTCGTTCATTGGAAAGGTTTCGGCCCAGAGGATCGATCTTGGGTCCCAGCTCGTAATCTTCATGCTGACCGACTTAAGAAGAAGTTTCATCTTCGTTATCCAAGTAAGCCTGGGGGTGCAGGAGCAACCCCTCAAGAAAGGGGGGGTACTGTCAGTACTAGGATCCCTTTAGGACCCAGCACAACTCACCTGACACAGCCTTTATCTGGGAAACAACAATGATTGGCCAGCTCACCTTTAAATAACTTGCATCAGCATTCAATCATTGCTCGTGTTAGAGTTTACCTGTGTTTGATCCAGTTGATATCTGCTCTGTGTATTTCGTGTATGATCCGGCTCGTTTGACCCTGTTTGCTTGCTTCTGATTCAGTACCATTTGGACTCTGATCTTCCTGTGTATGACCCAGCTTGCCTAGACTACGTTTTTGCCTGATACCACTAGTACCTTCATCTGCAGCAGTGAACTACAAGCCCCAGACATCTATCCTCCACCTGCAGCGGTGAACTACAAACACCAGACACCATCAATCCTCATCTGCAGCGGTGAACTACAAGGTCCAGCAAACATCTACCTACATCTACAGCGGTGAACCCAGCTGACCTGCTCTGCTCAGACCTGCTCATGGTATGTGCTCTTGTTCTTTGAACTCTTTGCATAATCAGAACACCTGAACTGTTACCTGTTATATGCTCTAGCCTGACAGGATTACCCACACATCTACGTGGCCTGTACGCTGCATCGCAAAACAGGGGGTGTCCTTTTAGCCTTCAAAAACTCCATATCCTTTGATCCCAAAGAAATCATTACTGATGAAGAGGGCAGGTACATCATTGCCACAGGGAATATTAACTCCAATCCCTACACCGTCGTAACGTTATACGCTCCAAACTCGCACCAAATAAGATTCATTAAAAAAACGGCTCCACAAAGCAAAAGCCTTGAACTATGGCAACCTTCTGATTTGCGGAGACTTTAATGCGACACCAGACCCACTTCTAGATACATCATCAGGTAAAGGAACTTTGTCCCTCCAATCATTACTACACCAATCATTACTACACAAAGAGGAGATATTCGACACATGGAGATGTCTACACGGCAATGAAAGGGACTACACCTTTTTTTCAAGCAGACACTGCTCATACTCCCGCATAGACTTATTCTTAACGGATAAATGGCTTCTACAAAGTATTGAAACAACAATAATCCATGATATTACGTGGTCAGACCACTCCGCTATTTATGTATCTATTGCGGAAAGGGGAATCTCCTCCTCACCCCCCATCTGGCGTTGCAACACACGCATTCTCCAAGACCCACAACTCCAAACATTACTATCTCAGCACTTAAATCATTTTTCTTAGACAATGTTGGATCAGTCACTGACCCATACATCTTATGGAACTCAAACAAGGCCTTCATGAGAGGCGTTTTAATTCAAACAGGAGCCAGAGAAAAGAGGAGACAGACTCAGCAGCTTAACACTATCTTTTTAGAAATACATGATGCTACCACTCAACACAAAAAATCCCCTACATTACCACTAACTGACAAATTAAACTCTCTCAGAGAAAAACTTAGAAGTATTCTCTCCCAACAATATGACATGCATCTTCGACGCCTTCAACTAAACTATTACGCAAATGCTAATAGATCAGGCAAATATTTAGCAAGTAGATTAAAGGCGGCTCACACCAAAACGAGAATAGCTTTCCTACAGCATCCTACACTACCACACAAAATTATAAACCCTCAAGCTATAGCTGACCAATTTGCGGATTACTATGGCTCACTATACAACCTGCACACAGATCCCAACACACACCAACCAACAGTGGAATGGATTGAAACATTCCTAAAGAATATTAATCTCCCAACTCTTTCCACACACCAGTTAGAAACCCTGAAAGCACCAATCACAATACGGGAAATAGAACAAATAATACACATTCTTCCTAATGGAAAATCTCCAGGGCCGGATGGATTTTCCAATGAATACTTCAAAACATTTGCAAATACTCTATCACCACATATGTCAACCATATACAACAAAGCTGCTGAGACCGCAACTCTTACTCAAGATATGTTGAAAGCTTACATAGTGGCATTACCAAAACCAGGCAAAGAACCCACCACACCAGCGAACTTCAGACATATTTCTCTCCTAAACTCCGATATAAAAATTTACGCCAAACTGTTACCCAAAGATTAACAGACATAATCCCAAACATTATAAAGCACGACCAGATGGGCTTTGTGAGGGGGAGACAAACCTCTGATGCAACCAGAAGAATTGTGAATGTGATAAATTTTGCTGAAAGAGCTCGAACTCCTTCTCTGCTGTTGTCGATCGACGCAGAGAAGGCGTTCGACAGAGTCCATTGGACTTATATGAAAATGACTCTTACCAAGTTTGGGTTCCAGGGTCCCATACTGCAAGCCATTCTGGCTCTTTATTCATGCCCGTCGGCACAGGTTTATTCCTCTGGGTTCTTATCTAAATCATTCAACATCACCAATGGGACAAGACAGGGGTGCCCCCTATCCCCAACAGTTTTCAACTTAATGATTGAACCCCTAGCTGAAACCATAAGGTCTCACCCCCTGATTACGGGCTTCCGGTTTGGCTCCAGTTTGCACACCATAAACCTCTTTGCTGATGATGTAATCCTCCTCCTGACCAATCCGGCCACATCATTACCGCAAGCTCATGCAATTCTTAGCACATTTGGGGAAGTCTCATACTATAAAGTTAACTTCACCAAATCATTAATATTGGATCTAGGAGTCCCACTCCACAAACGCAAACTGCTTCAGTCACAATTGCCTTATACGTGGAGCTCAGGAGGCATAACGTACCTTGGTATCACACTTACCAATAAAACCTCCACGCTTGTCAGAGCCAATATGATCCCACTGATGGCCACACTGGAAGCCCAAATCAGGAATATGTCCAATAAGGAAATCTCATGGTTTGGAAGAATTATAGCATATAAGATGATGATATTACCGCAAATACTATATATGTTTCGCTCCTTACCAATCCACATACCTATTCACTATATCCACAACATGACAAATTTAGGTTGGAAATATATATGGAATGGCAAAAAAGCTAGGTGCTCCAGAAACAACCTCATGTTTCATAAAAAAAAATAGGAGGGGCAGGCCTAGCGGACTTATATGACTACTACTGGGCAGTCAGACTAGACCAGACCAAACTGTGGTTCAAAACTGAGGACACACCACTATGGGTAGACATTGAAAAGGCATGTGGATATATGTGAATGCGCTGCCCCCTTATTACATCACCACCTGTGTTACTTATCAACTACCAATCATAAATGTTACATGTACATATATTTTAAATTCAAATCAATAAATCATGTATATAACAAAAAAAGTCCTTCAAATATGTTGCAAAAATCTTGTATCCATTTAAAGTGACTGGCGTGCTCCTATGTTACTTCAATTTTCATATGTGACTGAGTGGGACCCTCCACCATTCAGATTGGCCACTCACCAGATACTTCACTAGGGGTACGCCTTTGGTTTATTTAGGGATAACCATTCCACTCCGGTACCACTTCTCACCAGTTTACAACTTGTGTTCTAATACTCCTCATAGGAAAGCATAGGAACAGAAGGCGATCATAGCGCAATATGTTTAAACTGTTTATTTTTAAAAGTATATCAAAGGTTAAAATCACTTACATTTGAAGGTGCCCTTTTGCCGGCACGAAGCTTATCCAGCAGTTACGGACGGGTATCTAATAGCATGGTTCGCCTGGTAACTGTAAGCGGCCTCCACGCTCGGCTTGCACTCCAAGCCTCGTTTCCGTTTTCGTCCGGTCACATGATGCGTAAAATTCTCCCAGCAGCCTCTACGCGTTTCGCATCATCAAATGCGTCATCAGGAACCACTTCTCACCAGTTTACAACTTGTGTTCTAATACTCCTCATAGGAAAGCATAGGAACAGAAGGCTTCCTGATGACGCATTTGATGATGCGAAACGCGTAGAGGCTGCTGGGAGAATTTTACGCATCACGTGACCGGACGAAAACGGAAACGAGGCTTGGAGTGCAAGCCGAGCGTGGAGGCCGCTTACAGTTACCAGGCGAACCATGCTATTAGATACCCGTCCGTAACTGCTGGATAAGCTTCGTGCCGGCAAAAGGGCACCTTCAAATGTGAGTGATTTTAACCTTTGATATACTTTTAAAAATAAACAGTTTAAACATATTGCGCTATGATCGCCTTCTGTTCCTATGCTTTCCTATGAGGAGTATTAGAACACAAGTTGTAAACTGGTGAGAAGTGGTACCGGAGTAGAATGGTTATCCCTAAATGAACCAAAGGCGTACCCCTAGTGAAGTATCTGGTGAGTGGCCAATCTGAATGGTGGAGGGTCCCACTCAGTCACATATGAAAATTGAAGTAACATAGGAGCACGCCAGTCACTTTAAATGGATACAAGATTTTTGCAACATATTTGAAGGACTTTTTTTGTTATATACATGATTTATTGATTTGAATTTAAAATATATGTACATGTAACATTTATGATTGGTAGTTGATAAGTAACACAGGTGGTGATGTAATAAGGGGGCAGCGCATTCACATATATCCACAAATATTTTTTACCCATCCAAGTGAGGGGTTTTTTTTTTGAGTGCAGCATACCCATTATTTAGTATTTAATATAAGAAATTAAGGTTTGGTTTTGCGCCGGTGACACGCACATAGATATTGAAAAGGCATTAGCCCCAACAAAAGATTTAACCTTACTATTGCTAAGCGATGGGTGGCTACCATGGAATCTGTCAACTTTTACTCCCCCTATGCAGATCTCACTGAGAGCATGGAGATTCATACTCGAACAGAAACACAACGATATTCAAGAAATACAATACACCCTACCTCTGCTACTAGAGACAAAGATTCCTTTACTGAAGGTTAATCACTTGACAAGCAAAGGTATAACTAACATCTTAGATCTCTATAACGGAACACAAATAAAAACAATTAATCAGGTCATGTCCCAGTATAACCTCCCGAATAACAGGAAACTTTTATACCTGGGGATCACACACTTTCTTAAATCCTGCTCTAGACTGACTATCTCCATACCAAACACAATATGGCAATTTTACTCAAATGCTGATAGTAACACAAAAGGCATATCCTTTTTCTACCATAAAATAAGGGATAAAAGTACATTCCTCAAAACTACAGCAATGAGAAAATGGGAGGATGAATTGGGCACTATCTTCTCACCAGAACAATGGCGACAGTCATTCAAAGAAATACATAAAGCCTCTCATTGTGTTAAGCACTGGGAACTAGCAATTAAACTGGCTAATAGATGGCATTACACTCCATATAGATTGACAAACTATTTCCCTGGAACATCATCACTTTGTTGGAGAGCATGTGGACACACGGGCTCTTTACTACACATGCTATGGTATTGCCCCACAGTTAAAAGCACATGGAATCAAATATTTTGCCTAATCTCCTCTATAACAGGAATGCTCACACCCCCAGACCCAACCTTAGCAATCTTACACTTAAACATAGATACATTTCATACGGACTTCAGACCTGTAGTGACTCACATACTGCTAGAGACAAGATCAATGTTCCTACGTAACTGGAAATCCACGGACAGCCTTGAATATGACAGGCATAGTTACAGCTGTTAACAGGAACTATACTTTTGAACGTCTCATAGCATTAAACTCATCAAAATGTGCGACCTTCGACAAATCTTGGTCTATGTGACCATATAGGTTATGATTTAATTGTTACATGAGGTGACTTTATTATATTAACAGTACCAGTAGGTCTAATACTATACCTATATACTTATCTTAGGATTGTAACTTCTGAATGTATATCACACTAAGATGTATATCACTTATTACCCTACTTTATGTTATGCAACCCATTTACTTTCATTTATCTTTTTCTGTATCTATTTCTTGAAATACTCAATAAAAACGTATTGAATAAAAAAAAAAAAAAAGAGGCTGTAGGAGAGGTCGCTGGATCAGGGATGTGTGGAGGAGCACGCTTTAGCTGGGCGCCATCTTGTGACATCGCGGTCTGTTCCCGTACCCGGAGGAGGTAGTTTGTTAGGGACCGCTGAGCAGATTTTTGTTTGTTTTTCTTGGATGTCGACATGCACTACAGGTCCCACAGGGGTGCTAGGGGTGCTGGGGCTGTCAGGGAGAGAATCGTGTGCTGTAAAGCCCTGGGGAGTTAGTTTAGGTCTCCGCTTCCCTTGAAGCTCCAACACCTAGATTCTGGCCAGCTTCGCGCTGTTCATGTTCCCCCCTCAACATTGTATTTTTTATTTGTGGAACAAGGATATTTATATATGTGTGTGATTTTTGATACTATTTTCATTCAATATTTGCCATTTATAAAGATATTTTGTGGTTACATCATTTAACTTGTTAGATACACCATTTGTGTCCTGTGAAAGCAGTTTCCCTTTGACTGGTATTCTAGTCACCTTTTTGTATTAATACATATGCTGCAGGGACTGCAAAGACTTAATGAGTTGGCATATTTCTACGGTCAAAACCATTTTATCTCTTTATTAGCAATAAAAATTGACAGTGGTTCTAATTCTTCTCCACTGTATCCATTCCACTGCATATCTCATGAGATAAAATACTGAATGGTTTCATGGGATAAACACTGCATATTTTGGAAAAATACTGTATGTGATATTTTAGAAGTGGTATTTTACCGCATTTCTTAAAGCAGTAAAAAATGCTTAGTGAATAGAGCCCCATGTCTTTAAAACTATTCTGTGAGCTTTCCTTGTGCAGGGAAACTGCAAAAAGTATACTTTAAGGCTCGGTTCACACTGGGGCGACTTGGGATCCGACTTGTACGCCCTCAAGTCGCCCCAAGTCGCCCCAGAAATAGTTTGAATGGGAGTTAACGCTAGCGTCTTAATAGACGCTACTGAAGTCGCTCCGACTTCAGAGCGTACTCCCTGTACTACTTTGATCCGACTTGGTAGGCGACCTGTACCATAGAAATCAATGGAAGTCGCCTCCAAGTCGGATCTCTCTGTAAAGTCAAGCGACTTTGCAGGGAAAACCCCTCCCTCCCAGGGAGCTGATTGGCCACAGGCGAAGTCGCCTGTCATGGAGGCGACTTCAAGTCGCCTTGTAATTTGCTAAAGTCGCGTCGAAGTTGCGTCGAAGTCGCGTCGAAGTCGCGTCGAAGCCGCCGTGCAAAGTCGCGCTGAAGTCGTGTTGCCCCAGTGTGAACCGACCCTAACACTTCCCTAACTCCAGCACCACTTACACACTTCTTATTCTATTCATTACCACTGCATTTTCTTTTGGGATCAGGAGAAACCTTTGTATGTAAGCTACAGGTCGTTCAACTCATGTTTTAAACATAGTTATGGATTTTACCTATATGATATTACTGGTGGTTGGTCCATAACTATACATAATGTAATTTGCATGCATCTGCTTATTCGTAAATACAAGGTAGATTCTTTGCATCTAGCAGCTAAACAAAGTTGCATAAGAAAGAAGGAAAATGAGTATGTACTGCTGGCAAGGGAAAATTACACCAATGTGATTTTTTATTTTTCATTTCATCAAAGCACAGGGACCTTCAAGGAGTGAATAAATATCTCACTACACATTGATAAGATATGGTAACTGTCATGTAGTAACATTATGCAAGAGTTTGTCATCAACTGTTGCATTTTATCATAAGTGTGCCATTCAAAATGTTTTAAATTAGTACTAATTAAACTGAAAAAAACATACAATATAATCAAATTATATAAATGTGGTTGGTTACAATTCTCTTCAAACTAGTGGTAATGTAATTTAATTAGGTTCTTCATTGCCCGAGGAGTTGTAAATCATTTGCACTGCTTTGCTTTCCCAGCACGTTATAACAGGAGGTGCAAAGAATCAGTTTTAGAAACATGACGAAGAATCACCTCTAGAAAGGCTCAAAACATTTTTTTTTAGTCACATCTTTTTCATTCTCAATATGTTCAATGCTCTGTTATATGGATGCTCTGTCTCCACCTTTCTGCTTAACACTGAAATCAACTCTCAATGCTGTATACAGGATGTCTTCTTCTTAGATAACACTACAACTGGAATGTTGAGCTATAACATCGAAGGGCTAATGGAAGTGCTAAGCGTAGCATCCAGTTTGATTCCATTGGCTATTTGTCTTGTGAAAATAAAGACATTTAAGTGAGTCTAAACTTTTGTTAATTTATTTTTTGAAATAACAACATGTTATACTTATCTGTTCTGTTCAATGGTTTTTCACAAGTTGCTTGCTGGGGGGGAGGTCAGGACACTTATCGTGGCTCACTCCCAAGCTCCGCTGCCTTTGTCCATAGACTCTGACAGTGGGGCTTTGCCCTGCCCTATTCTCTCTGCCTAGGATTTTAGTGACAGCAGCAGGAGTTAATGGCTGTTAATTGTGTGTTTTTTTCTAGTGTTCCACAATTAATTACCGTAATTAATTCATTAATTAGGGGTTCCATGGGGCAGATAGATGGAACATAAGCCATCCATAACCCTCCCTTTGTGCACTCTTTCATTGGCACCGGGGAAACAGGGGCTTTCTGGGAGGTACCAACTTTTTTTTATGGGATCTCCCTTAACGTAACACTAAATGATGCCCTTGTTCTCTAAAAATATTCACTGCACATCCATGTAATCTATTTTTCATGAAATTGTTTCTTATTGTGTTTTCATGCCTCCTTGTAACATCCCTCTGAATCTCTCTTTTTTATCCCTCACTTCCACTTGTTTGAAACATGCAGTCATGTGGTAGTCATGTGCACTACCGTACTCACACTACATATCCCATAGTCCCTAGCTCATGTCATGAGTGAGCAGGAGAGGATGGCAAAATTCCTACATACAGTGGGATCATGGAGAACAGACATAGCCACCCCCTAACAGCAGCAAATAAAAAAAGGAATTTGACGAGGAAGCTGAGAGCAATAGAAGGTGCTTTTCTGAATCAATATTACATACCTAAATATGTTTTTTTTTAAACCAAAGTTTAGTGTCAATTTAGAGCAAAACCTCTATGCTAAAAGGCATGCAGCATGGATTCAAAATGATATGGGTCACTACCCCCTTAGCATGGGCATGCCACACCATCTGCCTTGCATACTGGGATGGTAAATAAAGGATGAGGGCTATTTCACACATGTGGACTCCGCCAGTGGAGCTGCCTGATCAGTCACACAGGTCCATGTAGACTCCGCTGATGCAGATCGGACATGGACGCAGCCTGCTCTCCTCTATGGGCTGTTGGATGTAAGCAGACTGCCTGTCCATTTACATCCGACTGTCATCCGATCGAATCTGCCAGACGGATGGAGAATGGATCCCCCCTCTGTCAGTTTTTAGCGGATAGGATCGGATATCGACAGGTGTCAACCAGCCAGGAAACTCCCCAGACCAAGATCTAAAAACACTGAAGCAGTAGACTTTGTAAAAACTTATATTCGTGTCAGTCTCAAAACTTTTAACCAGGGCTGTAGAGTAATGGAGTGTTAGAAAGCCTGTAATTTTTATATTTTGCCATTTGTGTCCCATTGGGGAGATTTACCTTCACTTCCTTTCCCATAGCCAAAACAGAAAGTAAGAGGAAATCCCTGCAAATTAAGGCTAATCCCTTGGGGCCCCCAAGGTCATTAGAACTAGCATCCCTATTGGAAGATTTCCCCTCTATGTGATTGGACATATGTGGCTGATCTCTCCCTCTCCCTAAAAAAGGTGCTTGTTTTTTGGGGACCAGGGGGGTTAACTTGAGTATGGTTATTTCTTCTATGTACTCTTCTAGGGCCCGAATTCCATCCTCCTCTAGACCTCGGATGATGTCTAAATGGGGCATGATTGGTTGTCGGTTGTTGGGGACCTGTATTGGTGAATTTCCTGAGTAGGGGGATTCACTGTTTCCGCCTCTAAATCCTCCGATCTTGTAGTGGAATTAGCTGTTCCCAAAAAATTTTGGTACTCCGGAACATTTTATTATCAGAAAAGCGGGGTGGCGATGAGCGCAAAATTTGCACCCAGTGAATCAGATGATAGGTATTTATTCCACTCAAGTAGGCCAGAATTGTTATTTTACAGAAGGTTTATAGAAGACCTGATGTTTATTTGAAAAGGAACGGAAGATAGTTTACACAAGTTTTTTGGCAATTTTGAATCACAACAATAACATTTAACTAGATTATCAATACAGTAAGGAGACAATAAACTTTTTAGATGTAACAGTGTTTAAACTTAATGAGTGTTTAGCTACACACATTTTTTTAACCCACCGATAGGAATAGCTACCTATCCATTAGGAGTGGCCACCATCCCTCATGGTTACATAATATTCCATGGGGTCAAATAATGTGGATTAGGAGAAACTGTACACTAGATGACGATTTTATTACCCAATCGCAGATTGGAAATATTGACTCAACCAAGAGACCATTGCTTGCAAGATAAAAGGAGGGTTGAGGTTGAGGAGAAAAAAGAGGCACAACAGTGAAACTTTATATCCGCTTTCCACTGTTAATATAGAGCAGTTAAGACTATTTTCCAGAAGCACTGTGTCAGAAACCACGAACCAGACCGAGACAGAAGTACAGTAAAATCATACTTGTTAATAAAAATAAAAAGGTAAATAGAGTAAGCGTAGTCAAAGCATAGCCAGAGTCCAGTAACCGGATCGGGTAGTCAGACAAGCCAGAGTTCAGTAACCAGATTGGGTAATCAGCCAGGCCAGAAGTCAGGGTTTCAAGTAGAGGAACAGCAAGCAGGATAAAGAGCCAGAAGGGATGTCAGCAAAGCCAGTCTTTAAACAGGAACGCAGGAGATAGTTTCTTGTGAAGAGACCAAGGCAAAGGCAGGAATGAAGTGAGCTGGAGCTCTTTAAGTAGGCAGGACTGATGAGCAGATCCGCAACAGCTGGTTAACTGTGGAGAGAGATGAGAGCTGGCAATTAGCTGACAGCTGAGCGACCAGCTCAGAGAAGGAAGGGCTGAGCCAGCCCTGACACACTGGCATATTTTCTTAATGGATAAAACCTTAGGTCCGGTATTACATACCAGACCACATTTTGTAGACAGGAGACCATGCAATTTTAGTGAAAGGATATTGAAAAAAAATATTGAGAGGACATCCCTTTTTCCACAACGCAAATGTTTTGTGGCATGTAAAAAATGCAGAGCATGTAACGCATGTAACAATAACATAAAAAAATGCAAGTCCTTTGTGTCTAGTGCCATGGGTCAGGAATATAAGAATCCAGAATTTATTACTTGAGACTAGGGATGAGCTTCGTGTTCGAGTCGAACCCATGTTCGACTCGAACATCGGCTGTTCGACCGTCCGTCGAATTGCGAACGATATGGGCCGTTCGCGCCAAATTCGTGTGGCGCGTCACGGCCCATAATTCACTGCGGCATCGCAGTGCATTGCTGGCTGATGATTGGCCAAGCATGCACTATGACCCGCATACTTGGCCAATCACAGCGCCGTCAGTAGAGAGAGCTGTAATTGGCCAAAGCCAGGGTGGCTTTGGCCAATTATGGCTCAGGGATTTAGTACACACCCCACACTATATAAGGCCGCCTGCACGGCGGCCCTGTGTAGTGTGTGTTCCGGTGTGCTGAGCGATAGAGAGAGAGAGAGACAGTGTCATTTGATTTGAGTTAGATAGATTAGGCAGAACAGTCAGTCAGTTAGCTGCACTTACAGTGTATTGTGTATATATATGCATCCCAGGTGTTGCATATATATATATACACTGTATTCAGTTTAGCTAGATCCGTTCCTGTTATCTTCTATCTAGACTATTTACATTCAGTGCAGTGTGTCCTGCTCACAGTGTTCAGCTAGATCCGTTCCTGCTATTTACATTCAGTACAGTGCTTCCTGCTCACAGTGTTCAGCTAGATCCGTTCCTGCTATTTACATTCAGTGCAGTGCGTGCTGCTCACAGTGTTCAGCTAGATCCGTTCCTGCTATTTACATTCAGTGCAGTGCGTCCTGCTCACAGTGTTTAGCTACATCCGTTCCTGCTGTTTACATTCAGTGCAGTGCGTCCTGCTCACAGTGTTCAGCTAGATCCGTTCCTGCTATTTACATTCAGTGCAGTGCGTCCTGCTCACAGTGTTCAGCTAGATCCGTTCCTGCTATTTACATTCAGTGCAGTGCGTCCTGCTCACAGTGTTCAGCTAGATCCGTTCCTGCTATATACATTTAGTGCAGTACGTCCTGCTCACAGTGTTCAGCTAGATCCGTTCCTGTTATCTTCCTACTGACAGGCAGGCTTGTCTGGTTACAGTATATAAAGCTACCTGAAGAAAATTACAGGTGTTCTTTTTGATCCTATTAGTACCACGGTCAGGCAGCTAGACTATTTACATTTAGTACAGTGTGTCCTGCTCACAGTGTTCAGCTAGATCCGTTCCTGTTATTTACATTCAGTGCAGTGCGTCCTGCTCACAGTGTTCAGCTAGATCCGTTCCTGCTATTTACATTCAGTGCAGTGCGTCCTGCTCACAGTGTTCAGCTAGATCCGTTCCTGCTATTTACATTCAGTGCAGTGCGTCCTGCTCACAGTGTTCAGCTAGATCCGTTCCTGCTGTTTACATTCAGTGCAGTGCGTCCTGCTCACAGTGTTCAGCTAGATCCGTTCCTGCTATTTACATTCAGTGCAGTGCGTCCTGCTCACAGTGTTTAGCTACATCCGTTCCTGCTGTTTACATTCAGTGCAGTGCGTCCTGCTCACAGTGTTCAGCTAGATCCGTTCCTGCTATATACATTTAGTGCAGTACGTCCTGCTCACAGTGTTCAGCTAGATCCGTTCCTGTTATCTTCCTACTGACAGGCAGGCTTGTCTGGTTACAGTATATAAAGCTACCTGAAGAAAATTACAGGTGTTCTATCCCAGCTTAGTGCAGCTACAGGCCATTAGTATGTCTGGAAGGCCAAGAAGGAGAGGCAGACAGTCACAAGCCAATAAGAGAGGGCAAGCAGGCTCTGTGTCTAGTGCTGGTCGTGGAGACGGTGCATCCTCATCAGCACGTGGCCATGGGACACGCTTGGCCTTTTTTTCGGCAGCTGGCCGTGTTGAGCCGCAACATGCGGAAGACTTGGTCGAGTGGATGACCAAGCCGTCCTCATCCTCCTCATCCTCTCTCACCCATGCCCAGGGTGCTTTGTCTGGCAAAGCAGCGGCCTCTTCCCTCAGCTCAATGTCATCAGTGACTCCTTCCCTAGCCCCACCATGTCCTGCTGAGGATTCCCTCGAACTGTTTGACCACAGTGTTGGGTACATGCTCCAGGAGGATGCCCAGCGTTTGGAAGGCTCTGATGATGATACTGAGCTCAATGAAGGCAGTAACATGAGCACGGACAGAGGGGGTGCCCAAGAAGGACAGCAATCTGGCAGTCATGCTCCCCCTGCTGCAGCATACTGCCAGGTTTGCTCCAGTGATGAGGAGGGAGGGGATGATGAGGTCACTGACTCAACGTGGGTGCCTGATAGGAGAGAGGAGGAGGAGGAGGAGGAGGAGGAGGAGGTGGCACATCACCAACTAGGCAGGATGCCCTCCAGGGGCCAGCCTAAGGGCAGCACATTGACTGCATCACACCCCAAAGCTCCACATGTGCAGGGCGCTGCAGTCTCTGCGCGTTATTCAAAAAGTTCTTTGGTGTGGGCCTTTTTTGAGACGAGTGCATCAGATCGCACCGCTGCTATTTGCAATATATGTCTCAAGCGTATCTCGCGTGGCCAAAACATCTCCCGCTTGGGTACCACATGCTTGACCAGACATATGTTGACCTGCCATGCAGTTCGTTGGCAAGCGTATCTAAAAGACCCACACCAAAGAACAAAGACGATCTCTCCTTGCTCCTCATCAGCTGAGATTTCCAACCCCACTAGACCTTCAGTCCTCTCTGCGACCTGCAGTGAGAGGAATGAAGGTGTAGAATTAGGTGTGTCACAGCCAAGTACTTATGGGCAATCTGCTTTTGGTACACCGACGTCAGATTGTACCAGGCAAATTTCCCTGCCCCAGCTGCTGCACCGCCGAAAGAAGTTTGCTCCCAGCCATCCACATGCCCAGCGGTTGAATGCTAGCTTGGCAAAATTGCTAGCACTTCAACTGCTGCCTTTTCAGTTGGTAGACTCTGCCCCCTTCCGTGAGTTTGTGGAATGTGCGGTTCCTCAGTGGCAGGTACCCAAACGCCACTTTTTCTCACGGAAGGCGATTCCGGCTCTCTACCGGCATGTGGAAGGCAATGTCCATGCCTCGCTGGACAGGGCGGTCAGCGGTAAGGTGCATATTACCGCTGACTCATGGTCCAGCAGGCATGGACAGGGACGTTACTTAAGTTTCACGGCGCATTGGGTGACTCTGCTGGCAGCTGGGAAGGATGCAGGACAAGGTGCAGTAGTGTTGGAGGTTGTTCCGCCACCACGCCTCCAAAATGCTGATTGTGACACACCTCTCTCCTCCACCCCCTCCTCTTCTTCTTCCTCCATGGCCTCTTCCTCGGAACCAGCGGTGCTCCGTAGGCGTTCAAGGGGCTACGCAAGTACGCAGGCCAAAAGATGCCATGCGGTGCTTGAGCTGGTGTGCTTGGGGGACAGGAGCCACACTGGGGCAGAGGTTCTGTCAGCTCTGCAGGGGCAGGTTCAGAGGTGGTTGACGCCACGCCAACTTAAGGCAGGAATGGTGGTTTGCGACAATGGCACCAACCTCCTCTCTGCCCTCCGACAGGGACAACTGACCCATGTGCCCTGTTTGGCTCACGTCCTTAACTTGGTGGTGCAGCGGTTCTTGGGCAGGTACCCGGGCTTACAGGATGTCCTGAGGCAGGCCAGGAAAGTCTCTGTGCATTTCCGCCGGTCATATAATGCCAGTGCTCGGCTGACGGACCTCCAAAAGGAGTTTAACCTGCCCAAGAACCGCCTAATCTGTGACATGCCCACCAGGTGGAACTCGACGTTGGCCATGCTGCAGCGGCTGCACACGCAGCAGAGGGCCATCAATGAGTACCTGTGCGACTATGGCACCAGGACAGGGTCAGGGGACCTTGGTTTTTTTTCCCCACGCCAGTGGGCCATGATCAGGGATGCATGCACTGTCCTGTCACCATTCGAGGAGGCCACGAGGATGGTGAGCACTGACAGTGCATGCATCAGTGACACTGTCCCCCTTGTCCACCTGTTGGAGCACACGCTGCGTGGAATAATGGACAGGGCACTTGAGGCAGAACAGAGGCAGGAAGAGGAGGACTTCCTTAGCTCTCAAGGCCCCCTTTATCCAGACAGTGTTCCTGCGTGCCCGCCGATCACACAGGAAGAGGACGAGGAGGAGGAGGAGGAGGAGGAGGAAGATTGTGTCAGTATGGAGGTGGAGCCTGGCACTCAGCATCAGCAGTCTTTAAGGGATCAGTCCCAAGGAACACATGGACTTGTACGTGGCTGGGAGGAGGTGGCTGCGGACGTTGTTGTCCTTAGTGACCCAGAGGACTCCGGACCGAATGCCTCAGCAAACCTACGCTGCATGGCCTCCCTGATCCTGCAAAGCCTGCGTAAGGATCCTCGTATTCGTGGTATCAAGGAGAAGGACCAATACTGGCTGGCAACCCTCCTTGATCCACGTTACAAGGGTAAGGTTGCGGACCTTATCTTGCCATCGCAGAGGGAGCAGAGGATGAAACATCTTCGGGAGGCCTTGCAGAAAGGTCTGTGCAACGCGTTCCCAGAGACTGGGAGGTTACAAACTCCTGTTTCTGGACAACGTGTTGCTGAGGCTTCGGTCAGTCAAAGAAGGAGCGGTGGAGAAGGTGGCCGTCTGACCGATGCGTTCAGACAATTTTTTGGTCCGCAGCCCCAAGGTATGATCGGTTCCAGCAACCATCGCCAGCGTCTGTTTTACATGGTGCAGGAATACCTAGGGGCAAGATCAGACTTGGACACCTTTCCCACCGAAAATCCTCTGGGTTACTGGGTCTTGAGGATGGATCACTGGCCAGAGCTTGCACAGTATGCAATTGAGCTACTGGCCTGTCCTGCATCCAGCGTTCTTTCGGAACGCACATTCAGTGCTGCTGGAGGCGTGGTAACCGATCACAGGGTGCGTCTGTCCACCGACTCGGTCGATCGGCTGACCTTCATAAAAATGAATCAGTCTTGGATCACCACCAGCTACCAAGCACCTGATGCAGATGTAACCGAATAATTTTTTTTGAAATCTCAGATCCCTTCAAAGACTGCCTATGCTGATGCTGAGTGACTATCCCTGAGTAATTATCCTCTTCCTCCTCAATCATCACGCTGATAGCTTGTAAGAACATTTTTGGTTCTGGGCGCCACCACCAGTGCCTAAGGCACAATTTTTCAGCCCCTGTTTAACAGGGGCGTGTAATTACAATTTTTGATGTAATACTTTGCAGCAGGGCTCGTTCCTGCATTCCAACTAGAGTGTCTGTGAGGGGTTGCAGTGTTGTGGCACCAGCACCAGTGCCTAAGACCCAATTTTTCAGCCCCTGTCTAACAGGGGCGTGTAATTACAATTTTTGATGCAATACTTTGCAGCAGGGCTTGTTCCTGCATTCCAACTAGAGTGTCTGTGAGGGGTTGCAGTGTTGTGGCACCAGCACCAGTGCCTAAGACCCAATTTTTCAGCCCCTGTCTAACAGGGGCGTGTAATTACAATTTTTGATGCAATACTTTGCAGCAGGGCTTGTTCCTGCGTTTCAACTAGAGTGTCTGTGAGGGGTTGCAGTGTTGTGGCACCAGCACCAGTGCCTAAGACCCAATTTTTCAGCCCCTGTCTAACAGGGGCGTGTAATTACAATTTTTGATGCAATACTTTGCAGCAGGGCTTGTTCCTGCGTTTCAACTAGAGTGTCTGTGAGGGGTTGCAGTGTTGTGGCACCAGCACCAGTGCCTAAGACCCAATTTTTCTGCCCCTGTCTAACAGGGGCGTGTAATTACAATTTTTGATGCAATACTTTGCAGCAGGGCTCGTTCCTGCGTTCCAACTAGAGTGTCTGTGAGGGGTTGCAGTGTTGTGGCACCAGCACCAGTGCCTAAGGCCTAATTTTTCAGCTCCTGTTCAACAGGGGCATGTAATTACAATTCTTGATCTAATATTTCACAGCAGGGCCCTGTGAGGGCTTACAGTGTTTTGGCCACAGCAACACCTAAGGCCCAAATTTCTGCTGAGTATATAGGGCAGGACCCTACTTTCAAACATCTAACTTACAAACGACTCCTACTTGCAAACGGAAGGAGACAACAGGAAGTGAGATGAAATCTACCCCTAAGGAAGGGAAATTCTCTCCTGTAAGAGTTAATATGGGAAAACAATTTTTCCTTTCCACTGATGCTTTCCAATCCTTGTTCCACAAAAAAACACAAATTTTCAAAAAACATTTTTCATTGGGACAAAAAAGTGAGGTGAAATCTTCTGAAGAGGAGGAAAGACGCAAAACAAATGTCACAGGGGTGATAACCCTTCCCTATGTTTTCCAAAAAGCTTAGAAAAGATTTTTTGGCTGGAGCTAAACACATTAAAAATGTTCAAAATTACAAACAGATTCTACTTAACAACAAACCTACAGTCCCTGTCTTGTTTGCACCGCCTGTATACTGCTGTTCAGAGTATATAGGGACCTTTCCTTATTTTAATTTGGGTGCGGGGTTCCCCTTAATATCCATACAAGACCCAAAGGGCCTGGTAATGGACTGGGGGGTACCCATGCCGTTTGTCTCACTGATTTTCATCCATATTGCCATGACCCGACATGACATTAAACCCGCAAGCAGTTTTAAATGAGATTTTTTCCTTTAAAAATGACATTTGGTGCAGGGACTGTTCTAAACATGGGAAACACGCGTCACTTTACAGGCATACTATAGACACCCCCCAGGTACGATATTTAAAGGAATATTTCACTTTTTTTTTTTTACTTTAAGCATCATTAAAATCACTGCTCCCGAAAAAACGGCCGTTTTTAAAAGTTTTTTTTGCATTGATACATGTCCCCTGGGGTAGGACCCGGGTCCCCAAACCCTTTTTAGGACAATACCATGCAAATTAGCCTTTAAAATGAGCACTTTTGATTTCGAACGTTCGAGTCCCATAGACGTCAATGGGGTTCTAACGTTCGTGCGAACTTGCGGTCCGTTCGCGGGTTCTGGTGCGAACCGAACCGGGGGGTGTTCGGCTCATCCCTACTTGAGACATTACATGCGTTGTATATGCTCTCCAGTGCCCATGTGGGATCATTTATGTGGGACGTACTAAAAGACCCTTAAAGGTAAGAATAGGGGAACACATAGCAACCATAATTAAAGGTTATAAATATCATTGCCTTTCCAAACACTTTGTCAAATATCATGCTAGGGATCCATCAAAATTTTTTGGGGGGAATTGATTGTGTATATCCATATTGGAGGAGGTCCAATAGAGTTAGGGACATCTCCAAGAGAGAAACAAAATGATATACACTTTACGTATTTTAACCACCTCAATACTGGGCACTTTCACCCCCTTCCTTCCCAGACCAATTTTCAGCTTTCAGTGCTCTCTCACTTTGAATGACAATTACTCAGTCATGCTACACTGTACCCAAATAAAATTTTTATCATTTTGTTCACACAAATAGAGCTTTCTTTTGGTGGTATTTATTCACCACTTCATTTTTTATTTTTTGTGATATAAGCGGAAAAAAAAGAATATTTTGAAAAAAAACCCCAAATTTTCTACTTTCTCTTTTAAAAGAAAACAAAAAAATTTAATTTTGTCGAAAATTTAGGCAAAAATGTATTCTACCACATGTCTTTGGTAAAAAAAAATCCTGGTAATTGTATGATCATTGGTTTGTGTGAAAGTTATAGAGTCTACAAGCCATGCTACGCATTATTGAAAATGTATCAATCCTAATGCACTGATGGCCTAATGCACTGATCTCATTTCTTGAGGCCCTAAAATGTCAAGACAGTGCAATAACCCCCCCAAATGACCCCTTTTTGGAAAGGAGACAGTCTGAGGTATTTAGTAAGAGACATAGTGAATTTTGAATTTATGAAGTTGAAATTTTTTCCCCACAATGCTTTGGAAAATTAAGAAATATATATATATATATTTCTTCACTAAATTGTCATATTTACAAGTTATTTCTCACACACGGTGCAGGCATAATTGCAATTACACCCCAAAATACATTCTGCTATTCGTCCTGAGTATAGCGATACCCCATGTGTGAGACTTTTCCGCAGCCTGGCCACATACAGAGACCCAACATCCATATAGCACCATCAGGTGTTCTAAAGGCATAAATTACACATTTCATTTCCTGAGCACCTATCACATTTTTGAAGGCCCTGGAGCACCAGGACAATGGAACTACCCACAAAATGACCCCATTTTGGAAAGAAAACAACCCAATGTATATTCTATGAGACATAATGAGTCTTTTGAACATGTCATTTCTTTCCACAAGTTTTTGGAAAATGTGGAAAGAAAATGAAAACCTATTTTTTTCTCTCAAAGTTGTCAATTTAGAAGATCTTTCTAACACATAGCATGCACATAGCCAACATGACACCCCAAAATACATTCTGCTACTCGTCCTGAGTATGGCGATACCCCATGTGTGAGACTTTTCCACAGGCTGGCCACATACAGAGGCCCAACATCCATATAGCACCATCAGACGTTCTAAAGGCATAAATTACAGATTTCATTTCCTGAGTACCTATCACATTTTTGAAGGCCCTGGAGCACCAGGACAATGGAATTACCCACAAAATGACCCCATTTTGGAAAGAAAACAACCCGATGTATATTCTATGAGGCATAATGAGTCTTTTGAACATGTCATTTCTTTCCACAAGTTTTTGGAAAATGTGCAAAGAAAATAAAAACCTATTTATTTTCTCACAAAGTTGTCAATTTAGAAGATCTTTCTTACACAGAGCATGTACATAGCCAAAATGACACCCCAAAATACATTCTACTACTCGTCCTGAGTATGGCAATACCCCATTTGTGAGATTTTTCCACTACCTGACCACATACAGAGGCCCAACATACAAGTAGCACCTCCAGGCTTCTAACACATAGCATGTACACACCAAGAATTACACCCCAAAATACATTCTGCAGAGCAAAAGGTAAAAAAAAAAGCTCACCTGTGGTTTTAGCAGGCAGGAATACCGTTCCAGAGCAGCCAAAGCATTTGTCCAGACAGCCAAAGGAAATGTCCAGGAATTGTCCAGGCAGCAGACAGATATGGAAACGTATGAACATGGTTTAGTACAGTCCAAGGTTTAGCCGGCAGTTCAGGTAACAGGCATAGGCATGGCCAGTCCAGGTGGCAGGCAAAGGCATGGCCAGTTCAGGTGGCAGGCAGAGGCATGACCAGTTCAGGTGGCAGCAGGCAGCACTTTGTACATTGGGGCTTGGTCAGGTAAGACCTGAGGACAGGGGTAGAGGCTTCTTCCCACCCAAATCTCTACGAAGCCTCCGAGTCTCCAGACCCTAATCCGAGAAAACTAAAAACCCGGAGAAAACTCACTCGGAAAACCTTTTCTGGAGCCCCTCACATACGTGAGACCCCTGTGCTGTACAGTGGCAGGACAAATGATCAGTTCAGGAGGCAGGCAAAAAGCATGGTCATTTAACAGTCAGGGTCAATTCACGTTGAAGGCAGAAAGATGTTTGGCAGAGGCATAGTCGTTAACAGTCCGGGTCAATTCACGTTGAAGGCAGAAACATGTTTGGCAGAGGCATAGTCCTTAACAGTCCAGGTCATTCACAGAAATGGCAGATAGTGGAAAAAAATCATCTTCACTGCTTCACTGTACTAATAGTGTAGTGAAGTATGATAGCTCCGATAGCACGTTCCAATACAGAGGCCTGGCTGGGAGGGACATTGGGGACAGTAGTATCGGGTGTCACGGCGAATTCCTCTACTTGCACACACAACTTTTTTGGGGGGTTTGCGTCCTGTTTGGGTAATAGGCAGGATTTCGGGAAAGTGCCTTTCATGGAGTCTGGCTAATGAATCGGAGCGAATTAGTTGAGGGGCTTGTCCTTGGGGATAGAGAAGGGCTGAGACAACATCTTCTTGGAATTTTAGATAGGTTAGGGAACTTTGGGTGCACTTAGAAAAAATTATATATGAATTAAATAGGGCAAGTTGCATCAAGTAAATGGTGACTTTCTTGTACCAAAATAGTGATCTCCTGGTGGCCAAGTAGGGCTGCATCATCTGGTCGTTCATATCCACCCCCCCCATGTATAGGTTGTACTCATGCACACATTTTGACTTCTGTATGGGACCTCTTCTTCTCTGAAGTTCCACCAAGGTGTCATTATGTATTGTTGAATGGATGTAGACATCTCTTTTTTTATCTCTCCACTTCCCTGCTAGTACCTCTTCAGTCCGCATACTGGCCATTTCACCCTGCTTCAATTTCTTGGCGACCAATCTTTGTGGGAAGCCTTTGTGGTTGGACCGTGCTGTCCCACAGGCCACAGTGTTCTTTAGGTACAAATGGTGGAAAAGTGGGAGACTAGTGTAGAAATTGTCTACATATAGGTGATAACCTTTCCCAAGTAATGGATGGGTCAGCTGCAAGACAATTTTGCCACTTGTTCCCATGTAGGTAGGGCATCCAGGGGGGTTTAGCTGTCTGTCTTTTCCCTCATAAATTATAAAGTCATATGTGTAACCCGTGGCCCTGTCACACGCCTTCTAAAATTTTACCCCACATCTGGCTCTTTTACTGGGGAGGTATTGTTTTATTCCGAGTCTTCCGGTGAAGTGTACTAGGGATTCATCCACACATACATTTCTATCAGGGGTAAACATCTCCTTGAAGCTGGCGCAAAAAAAATTGATTAGGGGACGAATTTTGAATAATTTATCGTAACTGGGATGATTTCGAGGGAGGCATTGGGCATTGTTATTGAGGTGTAAAAATCTCATGATCATCTCATAACGGGTTCTGGGTAGGGATGAGCCGAACACCCCCCTGTTCGGTTCGCACCAGAACATGCGAACAGGAAAAAAGTTTGTTCGAACACGCGAACACCGTTAAAGTCTATGGGACACGAACATGAATAATCAAAAGTGCTAATTTTAAAGGCTTATATGCAAGTTATTGTCATAAAAAGTGTTTGGGGACCTGGGTACTGCACCAGGGGACATGGATCAATGCAAAAAAAAGTTTTAAAAATGGCTGTTTTTTCAGGAGCAGTGATTTTAATAATGCTTAAAGTCAAACAATAAAAGTGTAATATCCCTTTAAATTTTGCAGCTGGGGGTTGTCTATAGTATGCCTGTAAAGGGGCGCATGTTTCCCGTGTTTAGAACAGTCTGACAGCAAAATGACATTTGGAAGGAAAAAAGCCATTTAAAACTACTCACGGCTATTGCATTGCCGGTCCGACAATACACATAGAAGTTCATTGATAAAAACGGCATGGGAATTCCCCACAGGGGAACCCCGAACCAAAATTTAAAAAAAATGACGTGGGGGTCCCCCTAAATTCCATACCAGGCCCTTCAGGTCTGGTATGGATATTAAGGGGAACCCCGGCCAAAATTAAAAAAAAAATGATGTGGGGTCCCCCTAAATTCCATACCAAAATGACAAGAGACAGTTTTTGACAATTCCTTTATTTAAATGCTTCTTCTTTCTTCTATCTTCCTTCATCTTCTTCTTCTTCTTCTTCTTCTTCTTCTTCTTCTTCTTCTTCTTCTTTTTCCTCTTCTTCTTCTTCTTCTTCTTCTTCATCTTCTTCTTTTCTTCTCTTCTTCATTTTCTTCTCCGGGCCACTCCGCTTCCATGCTGGCATGGTGGGAGGCTCCGGCTGTGTGACGGCGTCTCCTCGTCTGACGGTTCTTAAATAACGGGGGGCGGGGCCACCCGGTGACCCCGCCCCCCTCTGACGCACGGGACATGACAGGACTTCCCTGTGGCAATCCCCATGACGTCACAGGGAAGTCCCGTCAAGTCACTGTGCGTTAGAGGGGGGCGGGGTCACTGGGTGGCCCCGCCCCCCGTTATTTAAGATTTGTCAGACGAGGAGACGCCGTCACACAGCGGGAGCCTCCCTCCATGCCAGCATGGATGCGGAGCAGCCCAGAGAAGAAAATGAAGAAGAGAAGAAGAGAAGAAAAGAAGAAGATGAAGAAGATGAAGAGAAGAGCGGGAGCCTCCCCTCATGCCATGGGTGCAGAGCGGCCCGAGGAGAAGAAGATCGAAGACGCTGTGGAGGAGATGCTGGATGAGAACGCCGGAGGAAGAACCAGAAGAGCCAGAAGAACCAGAAGAAGAAGAAGAAGATGAAGGAAGATAGAAGAAAGAAGAAATATTTAAATAAAGGAATTGTCAAAAACTGTCTCTTGTCATTTTTAACATTTTTGACAGTTTTTTAGTGAAATGGTAGGGGTACAAGTGCCCTCTTACCATTTCACACAGGGAGGGGCCGGGATCTGGGGGTCCCCTTGTTAAAGTGGGCTTCCAGATTCCGATAAGCCCCCCACCCGCAGACCCCCACAACCACCGGCCAGGGTTGTGGGGATGAGGCCCTTGTCCTCATAAACATGGGGACAAGGTGTTTTGGGGGGCTACCCCAAAGCACCCTCCCAATGTTGAGGGCATGTGGCCTGGTACGGTTCAGGAGGGGGGGCGCTCTCTCTTCCCCCCCTCCTTTCCTGCGGCCTGCCAGGTTGCGTGCTCGGATAAGGGTCTGTTATGGATTTTTGGGGGACCCCACGCCGTTTTTTTTTTTTGGGGGCTCGGGTTTCCCCTTAAAATCCATACCAGACCTGAAGGGTTTGGTATGGAATTTAGGGGGACCCCCACAACATTTTTTTTTTAAATTTTGGCAGGGGTTCTCCTTAATATCCATACCAGACCTGAAGGTCCTGGTATGGAATTTAGGGGGACCCCCACGTCATTTTTTTTTTTTTAAATTTTGGTTCAGGGTTCCCCTGTGGGAATTCCCATGCCGTTTTTATCAATGAACTTCTATGTTTATTGTCGGACCGGCAATGCAATAGCCGCAAGTAGTTTTAAATGGCTTTTTTCCTTCCAAATGTCATTTTGCTGTCAGACTGTTCGGGAAACATGCGCCCCTTTACAGGCATACTATAGACCCCCCTCAGCTACAAAATTTAAAGGGATATTACACTTTTATTGTTTGACTTTAAGCATTATTAAAATCACTGCTCCTGAAAAAACTGCCATTTTTAAAACTTTTTTTTGCATTGATCTATGTCCCCTGGGGCAGGACCCAGGTCCCCAAACACTTTTTATGACAATAACTTGCATATAAGCCTTTAAAATTAGCACTTTTGATTATTCATGTTCATGTCCCATAGACTTTAACGGTGTTCGAACAAACTTTTTTCCTGTTCGCATGTTCTGGTGCGAACCGAACAGGGGGGTGTTCGGCTCATCCCTACCCAGAACCCGTTATGAGATGATCATGACATTTTTACACCTCAATAACAATGCCCAATGCCTCCCTCGAAATCATCCCAGTTACGATAAATTATTAAAAATTCGGCCCCTAATCAATTTTTTTTATGACAATAACTTGCATATAAGCCTTTAAAATTAGCACTTTTGATTTCTCCCATAGACTTTTAAAGGGTGTTCCGCAGCATTCGAATTTGCCGCGAACACCCCAAATTGTTCGCTGTTCGGCGAACTTACGAACAGCCAATGTTCGAGTCGAACATGAGTTCGACTCGAACTCGAAGCTCATCCCTAGTTCTGGGCATCAATGATGAATAGACCGGCATGTGTTGGATAGGTTGGGTAGAACAGTAGGAATGGAGTTAATTTTTTTTGTCAGCCCCATGTTGAGGGTTAGGCCAAGGAAAATTTTAAATTCTTCCACGGTGAGGGGTTTCCAAACAAATGGACGGGCATATGAGGAACTTGGATTATTGGCTATATGTTGGCTGGCGTATAGATTACATTGCTCCACAATGTAGGTTAGGAGATCATTGGTAAAAAAAAAATGAAAATAATAAAGTGGGGTTACATTTTCCGTCTGCATCTGAGGGCCTGGCTGGGCTGAAAAAAGGGGTATTACAGGTTCTACTGATGTATCGGGCAGCCATGTTGGATACAGTAGAACATCTGGGAGGCTAGTATGGGCACTGCCTCATTGATGGGATCCGTTGCTAGCATCTGGCCTATCTTCTAGGAAGGTTGCAGAACTGCTGGTGGATGCCTGCCTATCCCGGAGTGCTGTGCTGCTGGTGGATGCCTGCTGGTGAATGCCCTGGAGCGCTGCGCTACTGGTGGATGCCTGCATATCATCCTGGAGTGCTTGGCTGCTGGTGGATGCCTGCATATCATCCTGGAGTGCTGCGCTGCTGGTGGATGCCTGCTGGTGGATGCTCTGGAGTACTGTGCTGCTGGTGAATGTCTCCTCCTGCTCATTTCTCCTGATTCTCCTTGTTAGGATTCTATCCTCCTCTGTTTCCAACTCGGAGCCACTGCTTTCCACTGGCTCATAGTCGCTATCCGAGTCTGACGGAGAAAATTCCCCGCCACTCTCGTCCAACATACTCTGGAGTATTTGGAGAGCCTCCTCTGCGCTGTAAGATCTTTTTGTCATGTTGGCAGGCAGATGTGCCAAATGGCGGGCGGCAGATGTGTCAGATGGCAGGCGGCAGATGTGTCAGATGGTGGGCGGCAGATGTGCCAGATGGTGGGCAGCTGTGCTAGATGGTGGGTGGCTAGATGTGCCTGATGTTGGCGGGCAGATGTGCCTGATGTTGGCGAGCAGATGTGGCTGATCGTGGGCGGATGGCGGGTGGCAGATGTGTCAGATGGCGGGTGGCAGATGTGCCAGATGTTGGCAGGTGGCAGATGTGCCAGATGTTGGCAGGTGGAAAATGTGTCAGATGGCGGGCGGCAGATGTGCCTGATGGCTGGTGGCAGATGTGCCTGATGGCGGGCAGCAGATGTGCCTGATGGTGGGCGGCAGATATGCCTGATGGTGGGCGGCAGATATGCCTGATGTTGGCGGGCAGATGTGCCTGATGATTGGCGGGCAGATGTGCCTGATGATGGCAGGCAGATGTGCCTGATGATGGTGGGCAGCTGATGTGTCAGCTGTTGATGGGCTGATGTGTCAGCTGATGACGGGCTGATGTGCCAGCTGATGATGGGCTGATGTGTCAGTTGTTGACGGGTTGATGTGTCAGCTGTTGATGGGCTGATGTGCCAGCTGTTGACGGGCTGATGTGCCAGCTGTTGACGGGCTGATGTGTCTCATCGTGAGTAGATGGCGGATGGCAGATGTGCCAGATGGCGGGCGGCAGATGTGCCAGATGGCAGGCAGCAGATGTGCCAGATGTTGGCGAGTGGCAGATGTGTCAGATGGTTGGGGCAGATGTGCCTGATGGCGGGTGGCAGATGTGCCTGATGGTGGGCGGCAGATGTGCCTGATGATTGGCGGGCAGATGTGCCCGATGATTGGCGGGCAGATGTGCCTGATGACTGGCGGGCAGATGTGTCTGATGATTGGCAGGCAGATGTGCCTGATATTTGGTGGGCAGACGTGCCTGATGACTGGCGGGCGGATGTGCCTGATGATGACGGGCTGATGTGCCGTTGTTGGCGGACAGATGTTCCAGTTGTTGACGGGCAGATGTTCACTGACAGGTGTTTTCACTGTTTTGGGGACACTGTGTTTTGGGGACACTGTGTTTTGGGGACACTAGCTGGGTGATCAGTGGGTAAACAGCAGACAAACAGCTATAAAACTCACTGATCTCCCGGCTGCAGCACAGATTTCTCTTCCTCTCCTCACTGACAAGCTCTGTGTGAGGAGAGGAAGAGATGAGAGCAGTTACAACCGCTCTCTATTTACATTACATGAGGACTGTGATTGGACACAGTCGTCATGTGATCAGGAGGGCCAATCACAGGGCCCTCCTGTGTTATAATACTACACTGTCTCTGGGGGGCACAGGCAGATCGGGATCGCGTTGCTGCGCGGGCACGTGGCGGCGCGATCTCCTGTCAAATGCCACCCTCCCCCATGTTTACTATACGATGGCTGTGATTACACACAACCATTGTGCGGATCAGGAGGGCAAATCACAATGCCCTCCTGCTGTTCCGAGATGCAGCGTGTCCGGGTGACACGCGAGCATTGGGATCGCGCAGCTGCACGGAAGCGCGACTGCGCGATCCCGCTCCTTCTGAAGGATGTTCGGGAACGTCCAGTCAGAAGGAGGGAGCTCCCACCCGGCCGTTTATGTGCAGTGGCCGGATGGGAAGTGGTTAAAACCTGAAGGTATGAATATAGAATTGGATATTAACTGTTTCATTAGTGATTACTGATTGTTCAGATTACGTGTGTCATACATTTAAGAGATACATTTGAGGTAGATAGATACATTTGAGGTGTATGAAATGAAAATGTATTTTATTTAATTTTGATATCTGTATTTTATTGTATGTATATTTTAATTTGATTATATGAATTTTGTAATTACTGTATATGAATTTGTGATATTAATTACACTAGGCGCCAGAGGATGTAAATTGTGTATGGTTTAATTATCCTCTGTCAAGGAATTACTTAATATATATTTTATTGCCCATTGGGTATAATGAGTCAGTTTTTTCGCAGATTTCATGGCAATAATTAATTGTGTTTGGCATCCCAGGGGTTAATAGCACACAAGGACAAGGAGCTGTATTCACGTCCTAGCGGTGCTAAAGCCCGATGTGGATGAGAAATATTTGTGTTCAGTACCATGAGTATCGGGTGACACCTTGAGTTCCAATGCAGATTATGAGGGAGGATACTTAAACAGGGTGGCCTTGCAGCCACCCCCTGTGGCGAAGTCGGAAGTGACGCAAACACGTCAGACGTGGCTACAAGGCGACCGTGGGAGGCTGTCAGGCCTGAAATTGGCAGAATATGGAGGTGGTGAGACAACCCAATCAATCACGGAGTGAGATGAATCCTGACATGAATGTGTATTAAGTGCAATGCTTGCTTTTAATGTGTGAGTGATTTTTCAATTTTAAATAAATTGTTCAACATGGACTTTTTTTTACTTCCTTGTCATTTTAATCTTAATTTCTTTTTTTAACAATAGATTTTTATTGAGTTTCACATTGTACATGTAAAATATAAAGCATTACTTACAGCACAATAAAAGATAAAAAGTGGGTATCAAATATCGAACTTACTAACGTAATATTGTTACTCTTGCTTGAGCTACTTATAAGAGCACAGAGTACGACCTCAACAGGAGGTAAAGCCTGTCACTCCGACTGGGTACACACTGTGAGCAGGCTCTTCTAAGAGACTTTTAAGGAGTAGCCCTCCTTGGACCTTGTTGAGGGTCCAGTAAGATGTGTAGTAAGCTCTTACGTGCAATATTATTAACCAATAAACAAACATTGAACTTCTCTTTTAATACAAAGTAGTACATATATGTTGGTTATGTTGTGGTCATGTATTCATATTATCATCTATGGATCTATGGATCTTCTAATATGACCACAACTAATATTGGGTCTTACCACTAGATGGCTGGATGTTTTTTATAGGTATCAGGAAAGACTAGTCATGCATCAAGGGTCACAAGTGTGAGGAGGCATAATGAGAAGTTCTCTAGATCTCCCAATGTTTATGGAAAGCTGGAGCCCTTCTTTCCTTGTAAGCAAGCATTTTCTCCATTGTGTATTGGGCATTCACTCTAGAAATTACCTCTTCAATTTTTGGAGGTGTTTGTGAGCACCATTCCTTTGCTATTGGGATGCGGGCTAACAACTTTCCTCGCCAATGGGGGGAAGTTTTCAATACCAAGGTTTAGAAGGGTGAATACAGCGTTTAATGCATATGTAGTTCTTGTAGTGCTTTGAATAAGGGAAGACACATCCTTCGTTAATTTTAATTTCACTTTGAGTTTGCATTTGATTTATTTTCTTTTATAACTCATTTTGATTTAAGATCACTTGTATTTTCATTTAATATTTGACATTTATAAAGATATTTTGTATTTGCCTAATTTAACTTAGTTGTTTTTGATGCACCACGTGTGTTCCGTTTGACTGGAATTCTAGTCACCTTTTTTCTTTTGTATTATTACATATGCTACAGAGATTGCACTTAGTGAGTTGGCAAATTTCTATGGTTTAAACAATTTTACCTCTTTATTAGCAATAAAAACTGATAGGAGTTCTAATCCTTCTCCACTGCATCTGCCCCACTGGATATTGCATGAGATAAAATACTGAATGGTTTCATGGGATAAATACCACAAATGTCGATGAAATACTGCATGGCTAATTTTAGAAGAGAGGGAATCCCAAATGACACAGATTTCCACTATTTATTGAATCTTCCATCAAAACGGCTGCTGAAATCCCACAGGACTTCAGTATCCAATAGGAATGCCTTCCTTCCCAAGATGGCTGCCTGGAGCCTAAAACAAGAGACACTTATACTAAAAAGAAAAGCAAACAAGAAGGCGCAGGCACCTAGTGCATTATCGATAGACATTTATTCATTAAAAAAAGATACAAAATGCTACATACCCCTTGATGTCAACAGCATACGTATGTCCTATAGTCAAGACATTGCTTGTCTTTTTAGTGTTACTTCGGATTACCCCATCTGAGGAGGGCTGCATCCGCATAGGTTCTGGTGTTGCTGTTGCCTTTCTGCGTTCCACCACAGAGGGCCTCTTAGCGCTGGAAGTGTTGGCTTATTGTTGTGTATCTGCCAATGCCGCATACACACGGTCGGACTTTTCGGCTACAAAAGTCCGACAGCCCATTTCGACTGACTTTTGGCGGACTTGCGGCGGACTTTCTAACAAACGGACTTAACTACATACGATCACACAAAAGTCCGACGGATTCGTACGTGATGATGTACGACCGGACTAAAATGAGGAAGTTGATAGCCAGTAGCCAATAGCTGCCCTAGCGTGGGTTTTTGTCCATCGGACTAGCATACAGACGAGTGAATTTCTGGGTCCGGCGGAGTTACGACGCAAAGATTTGAAGCATGTTCCAAATCTAAAGTCCGTCAGATTTGCGACTGGAAAAGTCTGCTGAAGGTCCAGTGAAGCCCACACACGATCGGATTGTCCGCCGGATTTGATCTGTCGGCGTCCATCGGACCAGTCCGGTCGAAAAGTCCAAACGTGTGTACACGGCATAAGAGACACTTATACCTCAAGGTTCTCCTGCCAGCCTGAAGAAATGGTACAGTGCCACCCTAAGGTTTGAAGAAATACTGTAGCCTACACCTGCCTACATACCGATTTGTTTGTGTGTATTTGTACCTTTATTTCTAAAAATTAGAGTATACTTTACGTGCCTTATCAAAAGTTGCCTGACAAATATAGCACTATATTGTATAAAAGTGAGCAGCACTAAACTTATTAAAAAAATGTTCTAAGACTTTTGTATTATAGCGAATGTCTCCCTTTTCTTCTCTATCCCGGAAATGATCTTTCTGGATTAGATAGTTAACCACTTGCTGATCGTATCACTTACATGTATGGCGGCAAGGCAGCTCTGCTGCGCCAGATCACGTACTAGGTACGTGATTCGGTACTTCCAGGTAGGGGATGCGCGTGCTCGGCCAGCAACCCAGCTCTGCGGTGATTACACACATATGCTGAACAGCGGGTCCTGGCCAATGGATAACCGCCGCCACCCGCTGATCGTTGGGAAGACACACAGGACAGAGCTCTGGCTATGTAAACAAGGCAGAGCTCTGTCCTGTCAGTGGGGAAGTAATGGGTTTTCTTTTCCTGCAAAGCAGGGAATAAAATTCATGACTTCCTTTAGTAAAAGCACCACACAAAGTACACCAAAACACTGGTTAGGCACACATGTAACCCTTTTATCACCCTAAGTGTTTCATCCCTTCCCAGCCAGTGTCATTAGTACAGTGACAGTATAGGTGGTGAACCACAGAGAGAAATACTATTCACAAAGAAGTATTGCCAACATCCCAATATTGATTGTATATGGACCCTGGAAAGGGGACATAAGTACCCCCCGGTACAGCGGGACTTTGAGGGCGAACAGAAGAAAGTTATGTATCATAAAATATTATTTATTTAGAAAAATTTAAATTAAAAAGACCATGTATAAAAAACACGATGACATTTTATACAACACATATTGGTGCATAACAGAAAAAACATTTTCATCATATAATATTGTTTACACATTTCAAAAATGAGCATAGATTTCCTCCAAATAGCCTGACATGTTTCAGGAAAAAATCCCTTCTTCAGAGGCGTTTCCAGGAGATGATAAATATATTCTGAAAAAAAGGGGGTAGGAATGGTTTTAACAAAGCATTTTTCAAGGCAGCATCAACATCATAGTGTATGAGCATATCTAGCATACGTACCAATCTTGAATTGTGAAAAAGTATATTTGTTTAAAATCAAAGAAAGAAAGCAACTTTACTTAGAAACCTAAGTTTGCCCTGATTGTCCATTGGGAACGATGAACCCTGTCTTAGCTCGAAACAACCCTCACAAGGGTCCCCATAGGATGGCCACCACAATACGGCCACAAGGAAACCCTAAGGAATGGTGAAATGACTTAATGAGATTGAATATATATGTATGAGGATTGCATAAAAATATCCATCAGCAAGTTTTCACAATATAAGTGTTTTAGAAGGGTAGAGTTAAATACTAGATAAGCTATATAGTTTCTATTTCCTATCTAAAAAGGGGTGTTGTTTCAAACAGCAGATCACTCTAACATTATAGAAATGCAGATAAAAAGTTCTTTTATGATGAAACAGGGAAAGAACAGGGAAAGAAAGGGAGCGAGTCAAAGAGGGGGGAAGAGAGGGAAAGGGGACAAGGAGGAGTGAAGATTTAAGATATCATCCATTTAAGATATACTTTGAATGTACATAAAGCAACAAAAGCGGAGTGAGGAAAGACAGGCATACTAAAACCAAACATACAGACCTTTTGCTTATTAGGGATAGATGTATAACCGCTGATGGCTGGAGTGTTTGTTAATCTGCAGGGTTTGCACTGAGCAGTGCGCCCGCTGCAGGCTTTTTAGCACTGACCACTGACTTAGTGTCACTGGTTCCCAAAAAGTGTCAAAAGTGTCTGTTAGAGTCCAGTTGTCCTCCGCAATATTACAGCAATAAGTTGTTGATCGTCGCCATTACTAGTAATACATAAATAAATAAATAAATAAATAAATAAATAAATAAAAATTACAGTATATACAGTATATACCATAGTTTTAGACGCTATAACTTTTAAGCAAACCAATCGATATACACTTATTGGGATTTTATTTTACTAAAAATATGTAGCTGAATACATATTGGCCCAAATTTATGAAGATTTTTTTTTTTTTTTTTTTGGGATATGTTTTATAGCAGAAAGTGAAAAATATTGGCTTTTTTTCTAGAAAATTATCAGTCTTTATTTTTTTTGTTTGTTTAAAAAATAAAACAATACAGTGGTGATCAAATACTGTAAAAAGAAAGCTCTATTTGTGGGAAAAAAGGACATACATTTTATTTGGGTACAGTGTTGCATGAACGCACAATTGTCAGTTAAAATAACGCAGTGCTATATTGCAAAAAATTGACCGGTAATAAAGGGGAGTAAATATTCCCGAGGTCAAGTGGTTCAAGAGAGATAAAGGGAAAGAAGTTTGGCTATACGCTCTACAGGCCTGGGTACGAAATATATGGGACAGGTATATCTGTGGGAAATGTGAAATATTTAGTGAAGGATCTGATCGTGGTAGCAATCAAAAGTATAAAACAAAGTGCACAGATGTATAGATATAAATGATCATTTGTGAATATGGAATTTGTTGCTGAAAACACTACTAAAAAGGGGATATACTTTTTAAATGAGCTCATTTTTGGTATTGCAGAAATAAAACAATAATACAATCAGTAGTTTGAAACACAATCTGCTGACTAAAATTAGGTCCACTTTGTATACATTATTATGGTATTGGAAAATTGTCATTATGAGTCGATGCTTTATCCAGGTATTGATGTGCATCCTTTACATTATGAGCCCTTTTCTGCCTTTCATAGCACATAAATACCCTGCATACTGAGAGCTCAAGTAATCCACATCTTTACTTGCTAATATCATCTTCTTGTTGACTTTAGGCACCTGTATTATTTCCCTCCAACCAATGGATTTACATCTCACACACCGTGCACAAGAGCGACAGTAAATTTCATATCACTCCATCTAATCTACATTTACTATTCATAGAGATTTCACCTGGTTTACTGTGAGTAATTGGATGTTCTCACAGTTAAAATTAATTCTCTGATTCTCTTTAAAACTTGCATTATCACAAATTCATAATTAAAACCTACAGGTTATCACAATAAAGTATTTGACTACCTGTACAAAGGTTTACATGTAATATCAGATAAAATCCTGTCTCATGTTTGCCATATTATACATTATATCAATATTGTAAGGATCTATACGGATTCCTATATTTTTATCTGGATTTAATCTTGCTTTCTTTGGCATGTTATGTGTCTCTTCTTTTTGTCCCCATCATTTCCTTCTACATCTTTCTTTGTTTTTTCTCTGCTGAATCTGTCTCTATCTGTCATCCTGTTTCTTTGCACTGCTCTGCCTTACTCTTACTTATTCCAGCAGTACCCAAGGCTTCTACTATTGTTGGCACATTGACTGTTAATCTAGATCTGTTAAAAAAAATTAATTCAGTCCAGGCCCTGTTTCTGTGCTTGTCTGTTCTCTTTTTGGCCTCTTTTGCATGAGCGGCTGTTGGGGGGAGCTGTAAAAACAGGTGGCTGAGCTTTGGTTTTACCACTGACCATCTAAGTTTAAAATACAGCCAGATGAGGGTGTTCACATGCTGCAGCAAATTCAACGTAACATGCTGAATTGACAGGCAGCACCACCTGTAGTGGTAGTAGAGCTCTTAATCACACTCTTAAATTGATTCACCACGGATTACTTTGCAGAGTATTGGCTATTGTCAACCTATGGCAACCTTCTGTAGTGGCTGTCTGACTGCTTCTACTTCTGTGTGATTGCTCCTGGCAATCACTTGATCCCTTTCTAATTCCCTTTTTGTGTTTATTATGTTTGATCCCTTTGTGGAATTACTCGCCCTTATTCTGTATTTTTTGGTCCCTGGCATCTCTTCTGTTTGTTAAATCCCCTAAAAAGTCTTATCTTTAATTATGTTTTCTATTCACTTTTTGAACTGACTTTGAAGAATTGCCTCCCTTGCAATTCCATGATTCTGTCCTTATGAGATAAGTTCAAAAGATGAGGCCGATAAGATTAAAAAGGCCTATAATTAAGGGTTATATTACTCCAACTAGTAAGGTTCAAGGAAAACCTTTAGATCAATGGTCTCCAAACTGCGGCCTGAGGGCCAGGTACGGCCCTTTGCTTGTCTTTATCTGGCCCTTGGGGCACTATTCCTCCCATTGATATGAGACACTATTGTGCTAACATCAACAGTGGGGCACCATTTCTCCCATTGATACCAAAAATGGGGTAATGGTTCTCCTAAGGATACCAATGATGGGGCACTATTCCTCCACCTCATACTGAATGTGGCAATGTTTACTCCCATTGATGTCAGGAAAATATACACTCCCACTGGCCACAGTTCGGCCCCCCTAAAGTCTGAAGGACAATAAACTGGCCCTTTGTTTAGAAAGTTTGGAGACCCCAGATTTAGACTGAGCTCATTATTTAAGTCTTTAGCCTGCAAAGTATTCAGCCTAAAAATCCAAGATTTCTCCTTTTTAAGCAGAACAGTGTCAAAATCACCTCTACGGGCTGACAGGCCAAGGTCAAAGAATCCCTGTGGATTTACCATCATGGCACAATATGAAGTGTTGTGTCACTGGAGTCTCCTCCTTGAGTCTTATGCTTTTGAGGTGTTCACTGATCCTGATTAGGGATGAGCTTCGTGTTCGAGTCGAACCCATGTTCGACTCGAACATCGGCTGTTCGGTCGTTCGCCGAATTGCGAACGATATGGGCCGTTCGCGCCAAATTCGTGTGGCGCGTCACGGCCCATAATTCACTGCGGCATCGCAGTGCATTGCTGGCTGATGATTGGCCAAGCATGCACTATGACCCGCATGCTTGGCCAATCACAGCGCCGTCAGTAGAGAGAGCTGTAATTGGCCAAAGCCAGGGTGGCTTTGGCCAATTATGGCTCAGGGGATTTAGTACACACCCCACACTATATAAGGCCGCCTGCACGGCGGCCCTGTGTAGTGTGTGTTCCGGTGTGCTGAGAGATAGAGAGAGAGAGAGACAGTGTCATTTGATTTGAGTTAGATAGATTAGGCAGAACAGTCAGTCAGTTAGCTGCACTTACAGTGTATTGTGTGTATATATATGCATCCCAGGTGTTGCATATATATATATACACTGTATTCAGTTTAGCTAGATCCGTTCCTGTTATCTTCTATCTAGACTATTTACATTTAGTGCAGTGTGTCCTGCTCACAGTGTTCAGCTAGATCCGTTCCTGCTATTTACATTCAGTGCAGTGCGTCCTGCTCACAGTGTTCAGCTAGATCCGTTCCTGCTATTTACATTCAGTGCAGTGCGTCCTGCTCACAGTGTTCAGCTAGATCCGTTCCTGCTATTTACATTCAGTGCAGTGCGTCCTGCTCACAGTGTTCAGCTAGATCCGTTCCTGCTATTTACATTCAGTGCAGTGCGTCCTGCTCACAGTGTTCAGCTAGATCCGTTCCTGGTATTTACATTTAGTGCAGTGCGTCCTGCTCACAGTGTTCAGCTAGATCCGTTCCTGCTATTTACATTCAGTGCAGTGCGTCCTGCTCACAGTGTTCAGCTAGATCCGTTCCTGGTATTTACATTTAGTGCAGTGCGTCCTGCTCACAGTGTTCAGCTACATCCGTTCCTGCTATTTACATTCAGTGTAGTGCGTCCTGCTCACAGTGTTCAGCTAGATCCGTTCCTGCTATTTACATTCAGTGCAGTGCGTCCTGCTCACAGTGTTCAGCTACATCCGTTCCTGCTGTTTACATTCAGTGCAGTGCGTCCTGCTCACAGTGTTCAGCTAGATCCGTTCCTGCTATTTACATTCAGTGCAGTGCGTCCTGCTCACAGTGTTCAGCTAGATCCGTTCCTGCTATTTACATTCAGTGCAGTGCGTCCTGCTCACAGTGTTCAGCTAGATCCGTTCCTGCTATTTACATTTAGTGCAGTGCGTCCTGCTCACAGTGTTCAGCTAGATCCGTTCCTGCTATTTACATTCAGTGCAGTGCGTCCTGCTCACAGTGTTCAGCTAGATCCGTTCCTGCTATATACATTTAGTGCAGTACGTCCTGCTCACAGTGTTCAGCTAGATCCGTTCCTGTTATCTTCCTACTGACAGGCAGGCTTGTCTGGTTACAGTATATAAAGCTACCTGAAGAAAATTACAGGTGTTCTTTTTGATCCTATTAGTACCACGGTCAGGCAGCTAGACTATTTACATTTAGTACAGTGTGTCCTGCTCACAGTGTTCAGCTAGATCCGTTCCTGTTATCTTCCTACTGACAGGCAGGCTTGTCTGGTTACAGTATATAAAGCTACCTTAAGAAAATTACAGGTGTTCTTTTTGATCCTATTAGTACCACGGTCAGGCAGCTAGACTATTTACATTTAGTACAGTGTGTCCTGCTCACAGTGTTCAGCTAGATCCGTTCCTGTTATCTTCCTACTGACAGGCAGGCTTGTCTGGTTACAGTATATAAAGCTACCTTAAGAAAATTACAGGTGTTCTTTTTGATCCTATTAGTACCACGGTCAGGCAGCTAGACTATTTACATTTAGTACAGTGTGTCCTGCTCACAGTGTTCAGCTAGATCCGTTCCTGTTATCTTCCTACTGACAGGCAGGCTTGTCTGGTTACAGTATATAAAGCTACCTTAAGAAAATTACAGGTGTTCTTTTTGATCCTATTAGTACCACGGTCAGGCAGCTAGACTATTTACATTTAGTACAGTGTGTCCTGCTCACAGTGTTCAGCTAGATCCGTTCCTGTTATCTTCCTACTGACAGGCAGGCTTGTCTGGTTACAGTATATAAAGCTACCTGAAGAAAATTACAGGTGTTCTTTTTGATCCTATTAGTACCACGGTCAGGCAGCTAGACTATTTACATTTAGTACAGTGTGTCCTGCTCACAGTGTTCAGCTAGATCCGTTCCTGTTATCTTCCTACTGACAGGCAGGCTTGTCTGGTTACAGTATATAAAGCTACCTTAAGAAAATTACAGGTGTTCTTTTTGATCCTATTAGTACCACGGTCAGGCAGCTAGACTATTTACATTTAGTACAGTGTGTCCTGCTCACAGTGTTCAGCTAGATCCGTTCCTGTTATCTTCCTACTGACAGGCAGGCTTGTCTGGTTACAGTATATAAAGCTACCTTAAGAAAATTACAGGTGTTCTTTTTGATCCTATTAGTACCACGGTCAGGCAGCTAGACTATTTACATTTAGTACAGTGTGTCCTGCTCACAGTGTTCAGCTAGATCCGTTCCTGTTATCTTCCTACTGACAGGCAGGCTTGTCTGGTTACAGTATATAAAGCTACCTTAAGAAAATTACAGGTGTTCTTTTTGATCCTATTAGTACCACGGTCAGGCAGCTAGACTATTTACATTCAGTGCAGTGCGTCCTGCTCACAGTGTTCAGCTAGATCCGTTCTTGCTATTTACATTCAGTGCAGTGCGTCCTGCTCACAGTGTTCAGCTAGATCCGTTCCTGGTATTTACATTTAGTGCAGTGCGTCCTGCTCACAGTGTTCAGCTAGATCCGTTCCTGCTATTTACATTCAGTGCAGTGCGTCCTGCTCACAGTGTTCAGCTAGATCCGTTCCTGGTATTTACATTTAGTGCAGTGCGTCCTGCTCACAGTGTTCAGCTAGATCCGTTCCTGCTATTTACATTCAGTGCAGTGCGTCCTGCTCACAGTGTTCAGCTAGATCCGTTCCTGGTATTTACATTTAGTGCAGTGCGTCCTGCTCACAGTGTTCAGCTACATCCGTTCCTGCTATTTACATTCAGTGCAGTGCGTCCTGCTCACAGTGTTCAGCTAGATCCGTTCCTGCTATTTACATTCAGTGCAGTGCGTCCTGCTCACAGTGTTCAGCTACATCCGTTCCTGTTATCTTCCTACTGACAGGCAGGCTTGTCTGGTTACAGTATATAAAGCTACCTGAAGAAAATTACAGGTGTTCTTTTTGATCCTATTAGTACCACGGTCAGGCAGCTAGACTATTTACATTTAGTACAGTGCGTCCTGCTCACAGTGTTCAGCTAGATCCGTTCGTGTTATCTTCCTACTGACAGGCAGGCTTGTCTGGTTACAGTATATAAAGCTACCTGAAGAAAATTACAGGTGTTCTATCCCAGCTTAGTGCAGCTACAGGCCATTAGTATGTCTGGAAGGCCAAGAAGGAGAGGCAGACAGTCACAAGCCAATAAGAGAGGGCAAGCAGGCTCTGTGTCTAGTGCTGGTCGTGGAGACGGTGCATCCTCATCAGCACGTGGCCATGGGACACGCTTGGCCTTTTTTTCGGCAGCTGGCCGTGTTGAGCCGCAACATGCGGAAGACTTGGTCGAGTGGATGACCAAGCCGTCCTCATCCTCCTCATCCTCTCTCACCCATGCCCAGGGTGCTTTGTCTGGCAAAGCAGCGGCCTCTTCCCTCAGCTCAATGTCATCAGTGACTCCTTCCCTAGCTCCACCATGTCCTCATGAGGATTCCCTCGAACTGTTTGACCACAGTGTTGGGTACATGCTCCAGGAGGATGCCCAGCGTTTGGAAGGCTCTGATGATGATACTGAGCTCAATGAAGGCAGTAACATGAGCACGGACAGAGGGGGTGCCCAAGAAGGACAGCAATCTGGCAGTCATGCTCCCCCTGCTGCAGCATACTGCCAGGTTTGCTCCAGTGATGAGGAGGGAGGGGATGATGAGGTCACTGACTCAACGTGGGTGCCTGATAGGAGAGAGGAGGAGGAGGAGGAGGAGGAGGTGGCACATCACCAACTAGGCAGGATGCCCTCCAGGGGCCAGCCTAAGGGCAGCACATTGACTGCATCACACCCCAAAGCTCCACATGTGCAGGGCGCTGCAGTCTCTGCGCGTTATTCAAAAAGTTCTTTGGTGTGGGCCTTTTTTGAGACGAGTGCATCAGATCGCACCGCTGCTATTTGCAACATATGTCTCAAGCATATCTCGCGTGGCCAAAACATCTCCCGCTTGGGTACCACATGCTTGACCAGACATATGTTGACCTGCCATGCAGTTCGTTGGCAAGCGTATCTAAAAGACCCACACCAAAGAACAAAGACGATCTCTCCTTGCTCCTCATCAGCTGAGATTTCCAACCCCACTAGACCTTCAGTCCTCTCTGCGACCTGCAGTGAGAGGAATGAAGGTGTAGAATTAGGTGTGTCACAGCCAAGTACTTGTGGGCAATCTGCTTTTGGTACACCGACGTCAGATTGTACCAGGCAAATTTCCCTGCCCCAGCTGCTGCACCGCCGAAAGAAGTTTGCTCTCAGCCATCCACATGCCCAGCGGTTGAATGCTAGCTTGGCAAAATTGCTAGCACTTCAACTGCTGCCTTTTCAGTTGGTAGACTCTGCCCCCTTCCGTGAGTTTGTGGAATGTGCGGTTCCTCAGTGGCAGGTACCCAAACGCCACTTTTTCTCACGGAAGGCGATTCCGGCTCTCTACCGGCATGTGGAAGGCAATGTCCATGCCTCGCTGGACAGGGCGGTCAGCGGTAAGGTGCATATTACCGCTGACTCATGGTCCAGCAGGCATGGACAGGGACGTTACTTAAGTTTCACGGCGCATTGGGTGACTCTGCTGGCAGCTGGGAAGGATGCAGGACAAGGTGCAGTAGTGTTGGAGGTTGTTCCGCCACCACGCCTCCAAAATGCTGATTGTGACACACCTCTCTCCTCCACCCCCTCCTCTTCTTCTTCCTCCATGGCCTCTTCCTCGGAACCAGCGGTGCTCCGTAGGCGTTCATGGGGCTACGCAAGTACGCAGGCCAAAAGATGCCATGCGGTGCTTGAGCTGGTGTGCTTGGGGGACAGGAGCCACACTGGGGCAGAGGTTCTGTCAGCTCTGCAGGGGCAGGTTCAGAGGTGGTTGACGCCACGCCAACTTAAGGCAGGAATGGTGGTTTGCGACAATGGCACCAACCTCCTCTCTGCCCTCCGACAGGGACAACTGACCCATGTGCCCTGTTTGGCTCACGTCCTTAACTTGGTGGTGCAGCGGTTCTTGGGCAGGTACCCGGGCTTACAGGATGTCCTGAGGCAGGCCAGGAAAGTCTCTGTGCATTTCCGCCGGTCATATAATGCCAGTGCTCGGCTGACGGACCTCCAAAAGGAGTTTAACCTGCCCAAGAACCGCCTAATCTGTGACATGCCCACCAGGTGGAACTCGACGTTGGCCATGCTGCAGCGGCTGCACACGCAGCAGAGGGCCATCAATGAGTACCTGTGCGACTATGGCACCAGGACAGGGTCAGGGGACCTTGGTTTTTTTTCCCCATGCCAGTGGGCCATGATCAGGGATGCATGCACTGTCCTGTCACCATTCGAGGAGGCCACGAGGATGGTGAGCACTGACAGTGCATGCATCAGTGACACTGTCCCCCTTGTCCACCTGTTGGAGCACACGCTGCGTGGAATAATGGACAGGGCACTTGAGGCAGAACAGAGGCAGGAAGAGGAGGACTTCCTTAGCTCTCAAGGCCCCCTTTATCCAGACAGTGTTCCTGCGTGCCCGCCGATCACACAGGAAGAGGAGGAGGAGGAGGAGGAGGAGGAGGAGGAAGATTGTGTCAGTATGGAGGTGGAGCCTGGCACTCAGCATCAGCAGTCTTTAAGGGATCAGTCCCAAGGAACACATGGACTTGTACGTGGCTGGGAGGAGGTGGCTGCGGACGTTGTTGTCCTTAGTGACCCAGAGGACTCCGGACCGAATGCCTCAGCAAACCTACGCTGCATGGCCTCCCTGATCCTGCAAAGCCTGCGTAAGGATCCTCGTATTCGTGGTATCAAGGAGAAGGACCAATACTGGCTGGCAACCCTCCTTGATCCACGTTACAAGGGTAAGGTTGCGGACCTTATCTTGCCATCGCAGAGGGAGCAGAGGATGAAACATCTTCGGGAGGCCTTGCAGAAAGGTCTGTGCAACGCGTTCCCAGAGACTGGGAGGTTACAAACTCCTGTTTCTGGACAACGTGTTGCTGAGGCTTCGGTCAGTCAAAGAAGGAGCGGTGGAGAAGGTGGCCGTCTGACCGATGCGTTCAGACAATTTTTTGGTCCGCAGCCCCAAGGTATGATCGGTTCCAGCAACCATCGCCAGCGTCTGTTTTACATGGTGCAGGAATACCTAGGGGCAAGATCAGACTTGGACACCTTTCCCACCGAAAATCCTCTGGGTTACTGGGTCTTGAGGATGGATCACTGGCCAGAGCTTGCACAGTATGCAATTGAGCTACTGGCCTGTCCTGCATCCAGCGTTCTTTCGGAACGCACATTCAGTGCTGCTGGAGGCGTGGTAACCGATCACAGGGTGCGTCTGTCCACCGACTCGGTCGATCGGCTGACCTTCATAAAAATGAATCAGTCTTGGATCACCACCAGCTACCAAGCACCTGATGCAGATGTAACCGAATAATTTTTTTTGAAATCTCAGATCCCTTCAAAGACTGCCTATGCTGATGCTGAGTGACTATCCCTGAGTAATTATCCTCTTCCTCCTCAATCATCACGCTGATAGCTTGTAAGAACATTTTTGGTTCTGGGCGCCACCACCAGTGCCTAAGGCACAATTTTTCAGCCCCTGTTTAACAGGGGCGTGTAATTACAATTTTTGATGTAATACTTTGCAGCAGGGCTCGTTCCTGCATTCCAACTAGAGTGTCTGTGAGGGGTTGCAGTGTTGTGGCACCAGCACCAGTGCCTAAGACCCAATTTTTCAGCCCCTGTCTAACAGGGGCGTGTAATTACAATTTTTGATGCAATACTTTGCAGCAGGGCTTGTTCCTGCGTTTCAACTAGAGTGTCTGTGAGGGGTTGCAGTGTTGTGGCACCAGCACCAGTGCCTAAGACCCAATTTTTCTGCCCCTGTCTAACAGGGGCGTGTAATTACAATTTTTGATGCAATACTTTGCAGCAGGGCTCGTTCCTGCGTTCCAACTAGAGTGTCTGTGAGGGGTTGCAGTGTTGTGGCACCAGCACCAGTGCCTAAGGCCTAATTTTTCAGCTCCTGTTCAACAGGGGCATGTAATTACAATTCTTGATCTAATATTTCACAGCAGGGCCCTGTGAGGGCTTACAGTGTTTTGGCCACAGCAACACCTAAGGCCCAAATTTCTGCTGAGTATATAGGGCAGGACCCTACTTTCAAACATCTAACTTACAAACGACTCCTACTTGCAAACGGAAGGAGACAACAGGAAGTGAGATGAAATCTACCCCTAAGGAAGGGAAATTCTCTCCTGTAAGAGTTAATATGGGAAAACAATTTCTCCTTTCCACTGATGCTTTCCAATCCTTGTTCCACAAAAAAACCCAAATTTTCAAAAAACATTTTTCATTGGGACAAAAAAGTGAGGTGAAATCTTCTGAAGAGGAGGAAAGACGCAAAACAAATGTCACAGGGGTGATAACCCTTCCCTATGTTTTCCAAAAAGCTTAGAAAAGATTTTTTGGCTGGAGCTAAACACATTAAAAATGTTCAAAATTACAAACAGATTCTACTTAACAACAAACCTACAGTCCCTGTCTTGTTTGCACCGCCTGAATACTGCTGTTCAGAGTATATAGGGACCTTTCCTTATTTTAATTTGGGTGCGGGGTTCCCCTTAATATCCATACAAGACCCAAAGGGCCTGGTAATGGACTGGGGGGTACCCATGCCGTTTGTCTCACTGATTTTCATCCATATTGCCATGACCCGACATGACATTAAACCCGCAAGCAGTTTTAAATGAGATTTTTTCCTTTAAAAATGACATTTGGTGCAGGGACTGTTCTAAACATGGGAAACACGCGTCACTTTACAGGCATACTATAGACACCCCCCAGGTACGATATTTAAAGGAATATTTCACTTTTTTTTTTTTACTTTAAGCATCATTAAAATCACTGCTCCCGAAAAAACGGCCGTTTTTAAAAGTTTTTTTTGCATTGATACATGTCCCCTGGGGTAGGACCCGGGTCCCCAAACCCTTTTTAGGACAATACCATGCAAATTAGTCTTTAAAATGAGCACTTTTGATTTCGAACGTTCGAGTCCCATAGACGTCAATGGGGTTCTAACGTTCGTGCGAACTTGCGGTCCGTTCGCGGGTTCTGGTGCGAACCGAACCGGGGGGTGTTCGGCTCATCCCTAATCCTGATTTGAAGTTGACGTTTCATTTTGCCAACATATAATTTTTTGCACGGGCACTCAAGAATATACACTACCTGTGCAGTGGCACAATTGGCAAAAATGTTGGATCTCAAATGCATGTTTTCTTTAGGAACCAGTGAACACCCCTGAGCGTTTCCACATAGCAACACATGCCGCAATGGCCCCAGGGGTACATTCCCCTAAGTCTGGGCATATCAGTGAGCCAGTTCCTGTTCTGCATTCTTACAAATTCGGATTGAACCAGTGTGTCATCTAGGTTTCTAGCCCGTTTTGCTACCATATGTGGCCTAGAAATAATTATCAGCAATTATGTGGCACCTCCATGGGAGCGCCCTGGGCACTGGCCTATGCTGCCTCCACCTCGGATAGTGGGAGTAGGAGGTGGTATATGGGTCATCGATGTACCTGGGCCATGCTCGCACCTGGCTAAGGTACATCAACGACATCCTGATTGTGTGGGATGGTTCCACCACTGAATTGATGGCATTCACGAACTAGGTCATAATTCTCGGAATATACACCTTACCTTCGTGGTGGACCCCCAAGAGATATAATTTCTTGATCTTTCCAATAGGCTGGAAAATGGCAGACTGCTCACTAAAACTGTTAGAAAAATGACAGCAGCCAACACTCTATTATTGGCAGACAGTCATCACCCCAAACCCCTAATTTGGGGCATCCCAGTGGGCCAGTTCCTGAGAATATGCAGGAACTGCTCCACCAAGGAGGATTATCATTGCGAGTCCAATATGCTATACAGGCGATTTAGGGAGAGGGGTTACTCCCATCGCATTCTGAGGCGGGCTAAGAAAATTGCTGGGCGTAAAACAAGGAAGGATCTCCTATTAACCTGTGATCCTGCTACCAGTGAAACAGAGGGATCTGTTACATTAATTATGCAGTACGGCGCCCAATGGAACCAGATAGGGTCCACTATATGGAACCACTGGCACGTCTTGACCCGCCTGAATTGGCATGGAGGATATTGTGGGCTCTAGGCCACATATGGTAGCAAAACAGGCTAGAAACCTAGATGACACACTGGCTCAATCCGAATTTGTAACAATGCAGAACTGGCTCACTGATTTGCCCAGACTTAGGGGGATGTACTCCTGTGGCCATTGCAGAGTGTGTCGCTATGTTGAACGCTCAGGGGTGTTCACTGATCCTGAAAGAAGACATGAATTTGAGATCCAACATTTTATCAATTATACCATGGCACGGGTACTGTATATTCTTGAGTACCCCTGCAAAAAATTATATGTTGGCAAAACGAAACATCAACTTTGATTTAGGATCAGTGAACCCCTTAAAAGCAAAAGACTCAAGGAGGAGACACCAGTGGCATAACACTTCATATTGTGCCATGACAGTAAATCCACAGGTCTGAGGTTTAGGGGATTCTTTGCCCTTGGCCTGTCAGCCCATAGAGGTGATTTTGACACTGTTCTGCTTAAAATGGAGAAATCTCGGATTTTTAGGCTGAATACTTTGCAGCCTAAAGGCTTAAATAATGAGCTCAGTCTAAAGGATTTCCTTGAACCTTAATAGTTGGTGTAATATAACCATCAATTTTAGGCCTTTTTAATCTTATCGGCCTCATCTTTTGAACTCGTCTCATAAATAAAAAAATAAATCTTAACCAAATTCACCCACCTCAAACAACTGGATGATGTGGTGAATTAAAAATCTAGAATCCTATCCTCGCACAAGTCTCAGTATGATAAGTATATTTGGTGGAAAAATTATGCTTAATATGTAAACTTTTTCCACTATTCTACCCTCTATCTTACTTTCTTTTGTCTTTTTAACCTATGCAATATACTTTGTCACCACAAGATGGCCTTCAAACTATGTTATGACGTGGTAGATGCTGACTGGACAATGGTCCCCATTAAAATAACCCATGTCGTACGTCTTGAAAAAGCGCATGGACACGTGTGCGAAATGCATTGACAGAGGTAGCGCCAGACCTGCCCCATGCTCTACCATGCGTCCCAGCTAATGTGCATGGTCTTCCCACATCGCCATCTTCCCTTGGTCTGCTTGGATTAGCCTGCTCTCTACTGACCAATGAGCCACCGTAGTTGATCTTCTGGACAGCTGATCGGAAATCTTTATGCACAGCTGAGACACACCGGGCTACAACTGCACTGCATTGTACGGATACTCCTTAAACCTAAACCAATACGACAGTATTTACACTCACTTCAGTGATATTCCTGGGGAAGCACGGACCGGATAGAACCATGGTGGTTCCAGCTATTACCACAGAAAGGTGAGAGCCTTCGGGCTGTGTTATGTACCTACCGCCTTTCTCCTAAACCCGATCGCCCTTATACATGATAAGAACATTGAGCATACCTACATGCATCGTGTATTGTCAGCTGTGTCACCGTGACTATAACCATATCTGTAGTCGGATACTGCATGACTAACTGTGCCCAAACAACATATTTATCTTATCCTGATCAGCTTATTTCCAAATCTGGGATGCTAGTACATGTATGACAGTACTAGACCAGTTTATCAATACTGTGCTCTACGATATTACTATTAATGAATTCACCAGGAATTCTACCCATCCACGGCCATTGGTTTTAATGCTAGCCCTCATTGGACACTCAGTTATCCATCCATTACATAAACATGAAATTCCCAGGTTTTATTAAATACTGAATGGAGCACCATCTATCTCCATCTGTGTCTGGATATGCATTCGTGTGTATGCATGGGGCCTCTAGTTCTGGCGCCTTATTGTGACAATGTTATTAAATTTTGTATGTGCATGTTTTTAATTATTGGGTATACTGGGAAATAATTCACATTAATGTCACTGTGCTATATTTAGTGTTTTTTTAACATACTATTCATTAATAAAGCTAATTGTATTTCTATAAATGGTATACCGTGGCTGATCCTCCTTATTACTATCTCGGGGCATCTCTTTGCCCCACTCCCTAAATTTTCCTCAGTAATCAATTATTTTGGAGGTATCCCGTTGGACGAATTGGTAACCTTTCTACAGTGGTTGAGTTGCCTCGTCACTAACTAATCTGAATTCATGCCAGTTTTTATTTATATACACGTTTTGTAACTAGCCTACTCATGACACTGGGAGGGAAGTCCTGCTGCCATGGACTCCATCAGGAAAGGAAAATTACTGTAAGTATTTGATAGGAAATTTTCAGTTTTTCTGACAGACTTCATGGCAGCATACATATGGGAAATAGCTAGCCATATACCTCATGGGCAGGCAATGCTGAACCAAAGGCTTTAATTTGTACCATCAACAGACAGGACCTTCAAGCCAAATAAACAGAGGATAAAGAAGCAGGCTCTACACAATAATGAGCAATAAATGTATTGATTGAGGACCGCAAGGCATTGGGAACCACATGCTGTGAAGCTGCTCAAGATATAGACACACTCCTGGTCGAGTGAGCAGTCACCACCTCCAAAGGAGCCAAGCACTCAGCTTTGTGAGCCTGTGTGATGGCCTGGCCCACCCATGCCACAATCGTCCTAGATGAGGCACGTTTCCCTTTGCTCTTTTTCGGCAAAGAATGAACAGGTGTTCTAAAAGCCTGAAGAAAGCTGTAGCTTGCAGATATAACAATATCAGAGAGATTCCTGGAACCAAAGAAAAGGCAATCTTATGCATAGTTCACATTTGTTTTACACTTGCCAAGTCACTCATAGTAGCGCAAAAGTCAGATCACTATTTGTAAAAGAAAAGGTACTGCTGAGAATCAAACTCAGGATCCCCCATTTGCTAGATAGGCGTTATAACCAACTAAGCCACAATATGACCTCTCCTACATCTAAAGGACGCATGTTAATACTCTAAAGGTTAGCAGAACAAATCCTTGGTTCCTATTAAAGACTGATGTATCCTTGAGATTTGAGCCGAGCATAGGTAACAGCACCACTCGCTCTGGAAAGAGCATTAAGAAAGTTTCTCCATGGCCGATGCTTCAGTGTTATTTTCAGTTTCTGAGGCTTTATATGCTGAAGTGATAGCCACAAAAAAGGCGAACTTGGCAGAGGTCTTTAATGGAGACAGCCCTAGAACACTCTGCTCCAATTCCTGACAGAGAGTCGAAAACAAGAGGAAGGTTCCATTTCAGAAGCCTCTGCTTACTCAAGAGTCTGAGCCTAGTTGCTCCCTTTACAGAATTGTTGGACAGGAAAAAAAGCCTAGATTTGGACACACCTGTGACGGTGGATAACGCTGACAATTGTACTCTGAGGGAGCTCATCTAAATCTGACTGAAGTTCAATATTTTTTTGCTGTATTGTATTGCTTATTTCACAAACTTTGACCCGATTCTCCTTTGTTTGTGTTCGTTCTCCTAGTATTCATGATAGAAAAGATGACTCTGGAGGAGCAGCCGAAGACCTCCAATCTCAAGAACCAGACCATCAGACGCCACTGTGCTGGACATGGATGTAGAATTGCACCCCATGACAGAAGGTCTGGCCTGAGGGGAATGGGCTCTGGCTTCCAGTAGCTGAGCTGTGCTAGCACAGGGAACCATGGCCTATTTGGCAAATAAGGCATCCCTGCTAATACCTCCACAACTTCTGTTCTGAGTCTTCAAAGAACCCGGAGAATGACTGGAACTGGAACAACTGCACAGGTCCCGCTGCATTTCAATCTGTCCTGAAGGGTTGGAGATACTGGCCCCACGTATAATACTTCTCTAACTTCCTGTTGCACAGGGAGGCAAACGGATTGACTTCTGGACTGACCCCCAGGGACAAAATCCACCTGAAAACCTCCACATGGAGAGACCATTCGTTGTTGTTCAGTTGGACTCTGGAAAGAAATTCAGAATAGTCTGGACTCCGGGGACATGAGCCGCTAAGATGTCGGCTAGATTCTTCTGAGCCCAGGGCATAACTGGCTTATAGGATTCAAAAGGCTGCCTGTAGTTTCAGAATGTTCAGCACAATCTTGTGAAACCGACAGCCACATCTGTCCTGATTTATCTCCGAAAGGCAGCAAGCCCCCATCTCGTATCGCTGGCATCGGATGCAATTGTAAACCAGGAAATGGGGCAATGGAATGGCAAATGAGTAAGTTTCTCCATTGCAGACACCAAGGGATCTCTCTCATGACTGAGGCTATGTATATGACCTGAATTCTGCTTCCTGGCTCCCACTGCTGGAGAAACCCCTTCTATAAGTATTCTGTTCCAGATCATCGGGGTCCAGAGGCAAAGCAATAGTCCTCTTGATTATATCGAACTGAGCCCCAAGGTACACAAGATCTTGAGTGGGCTCCAGATTCAGCAGCCAACTGAACCTGAGAAGCATTGAAAAGACCCGAGCTCCAGGCTCCAGCAGCTGCCCTCTGTCTTGGGATAATAGGAGAAAGTCATTCTAGAAAGATGCAAGTAAGCATCTTAGGTCAATGAAAACGAGCCTGTCACCTGGCTGCATCCCCTAGGGATCATGTCCCCATCATAAACTTCTCCTTTTTGATGCAAATAGTTTTAGGTGCATAAGGTCTATAACTTGCCTATGCAAGCCATTCTTCTTCATGACCATAAAGAGGGGCAAGTACATGCCCTGAAATCTTCCACCTTCTGGGACTGGCACAACAGCACTGTGACACCAGAGATTTTATGTAATACAAAAGTATATGACTTATTACCTCGGAGTGTGGTAAATCTGTGAAAACTAATCTGAGATGAGGAGGAAATCCGAAGGACCATGCATGTCCTGAAACGACTGCTTTGACGTTCCAACAGTCTGAGCCCCAAACTCAGCTTCTCGGATACCCAAGGTCGAGTTCTCTTAGCAGACATTTGAGGGGATACCTGGCCTCTTCACCAGCTCTTTCTAAAATCCTGACCTGGCCTGTAAAAACACGCAACCCCCACACGCTCTGAACCATGTCTTCTAGACTATGTCATCTTCTGGCCTAGCAGGCGCCGGTCCTGAGGCAAAACTCAGACTTGCCAACTATGGCCCGGGTTTTAGTGCTATTCAGCTTGTTGCCAAAAAATGAAGCTCCCTCAAAGGGATCTTCCACCACACCTGCTAGAGGCCGGATCAGCAAGCCAAGGCCAGGGCCATACCGCTCACTTAGCTATAGATAGCGAGAGCATCACTACTATGTGGATGATGTCAAATGAAGCCTCATCATGGAAACTACCGCCAGCTCCAGCTTCTGAACTACAGAGTTTCTGGCCACTTTGTCTAAAAACATTTTGAATACTGCGTCCACATTCTTCTTCCACATTCTCAGAGCCCAGGCTGACTTTCAGGCCAATCACTGCATCTTCCAAGGAAGAGCGACATGCTTGCTTGCCTCATCAAGGCTTCAATAACTAGAGAGGTGGCCTTTCGATGCTTCGCATTATTTTACTGAATGGATAGAGCTTGGCCATCTTGCTTAGAGGGGAGGTATAACTCATGACCCTGCCTTAGTTCCTTTAGGAATCGGAAATTAGAACGCTCTCCCTAGAAGTGTTTAAGGAATTTCCTCTTGCTTTGTAAGAGACTCTACAGGTTGTACCCATGTAAATGCCCCCTTTATTGCCTTGCACCACAAGGGCAAAGTGACTCTCCCTCTGCCTCACTGTCTGAGGTCTTCATAGATGGATGGCTTGGTTGGGATTGTTTCCAGTTCTTCCTGGCCGTCCTACTGGGAAAACATGCCAAAACAGCTGTTGGACATTGCTTGTGGCTTGTACACCACTCTTTAAGGGGTTCTTGCCTAACCAGAGACTCCATTTGCTGGAAATCACCATCCTTTTCTCCAACCACCCGAAAAGACACTAGAGCCAGGGAAGAAAACAGACAAATAGATAAACACTCAAACTGCTGCCATGGATTATGCAATATAAAAGGTATACATCACCACGCATGGCATCCCCACAACTACACCTGGATACAGAAGACGCTGCTGCTGCATGGGTCCAGGGCGTTTATGGCCACCTGCTTATAGCTAGGCTGCCGCTTTGCCTGCCAATGGCCAGGCTTAAGCTCTTCATGGCACCGCATCCATCACCCTTCTCCACCTCACTCATAGCTGGGGGCTGGTGAAGATTCTACATTGGGCCGCATCCATCACCCCTCTTCACCCCGCTCATAGCTGGGGACTGCTGGACATTTACATGGCACCGCATCTGTCGCCCTTCTCCACCCCACTCATAGCTGGGGGCTGCTGAAGATTCTACATTGGGCCACATCCATCACGCCTCTTCACCCCGCTCATCCCCTGATGAAGTCACGAGGCACGTGATGTCACGCGTAGGGACAGGTGAGGCACATCCCATTGACGGACGCATACGAGCTCGCCGCTCGTCAGTGATATGTTTTACTGCTGTGTTTCTATGTAAGTACCTTTGCTTTAAATAAACTTTGGCTGTTTACAATCAAAATACTACACTATGTGGCATCCCCTTCTTTCTATTTATGGCCACTACACCTCTGGAGGGACCTAGAGTCTGGAGAGCAGAGCCGGGTCCAGGTTTATGAAAAGGAGCCAGTATCAGCTTTGCTGTTTATGCTGTTACCACAGTAAGATTTGGTAAGGGGCCATTACTTACTAGTGTAGGAGTCTTGTCACGACGAGGAGTCACTTTGTTGGTTTTCCCTGGTTGATACACTTTATGGCATACACTCACTATATGCCCTGTAAAGAATCTTATTTGCTTGGTGTGAAGTCACTGGATGTTTTATCAACACATTATGGACTAATACCTTTGTCACTTTATTTTATTTATCTCACTAGGCACTACATTGTGCACCTTCCTATATGTATACAATGTATTTGGCATTTATGTAGAATATTTGTCACTGTGTGTATTTTCACGTTAGACACGATGAGATCACAGTGTACTTTTATGTGTGCATGATACACACGATTGTAGTCATTTTTACACTGCATCGTATTGCACTTTATCACCAGTTGCATTTAATTTATCGATAAACATACCATTATTTATTATTGTATTTATGTTTTTTATGTCTTTGAGCATCTGAATTTATACCCTCACTAGGGCATTATATTTGTTTGCACTGAAGTGTTTGGCACTGAGTCACCTGCTTGAACACGTTTTATATTATTAGCGTCTATTTTTACTCTCTTATTTATGCACTTGGCACTTTAATTTTAGTTTCACAGCCCTACATTGTGATACTAAACCAGTACACGTATTTACTTATTAAGACTTGCGACTCATATTACTACTTTGAACAACAGTATCTATCTTTTACTGGTTTAGCGCAGCACCATACCCTCTATCATAGCTGGGGACTGCTGGAGATTTTACATGGCACAGCATTAATGGCCCTTCTCCACCCCGCTAATAGCTGGGGACTGCTGGAGATTTTACATTGCACCGCATACATCACCCTTCTCCACCCCGCTCATAGCTGGGGGCTGCTAAAGATTCCACCTGGTGCCGCATCCATCACCCCTCTTCACCCTGCTCACAGCTGGATACTGCTGGAGATTTTACATCCATGGTAGTGCATCCATAGCCCTTCTCCGCCCTGCCAATGGCTGGGGATTGCTGGAGATGCCACACGTCTTCTGGGGCACAGATAACCGAACAACCAGGCCTCAATCGTGGACACTTACACTTGGACACTCCAAGGTAAGACTTCAACCATTCTGGTCCTTAGGAGGAGGATGAAAAAGGAACGCGGCCTCTGGCTCTGGGCACAAATTTATGGGAGTGGGGTCCTAGAGGAGTAGAGAGGAGGTGGGGTTAACCCATACATATGCTGACATGGAGTCTGTCAGGAAAGTAAGTTTTATCATTCACTGAAGGGCAATGATGAGGCAGCACTGACGGGCACTGATGAGGAAGCACTAATATGCAGCACTGACAGGCACTGATAGGTGGCACTGATATGAAGCACTGATGTCCACTAATAGGTGGCACTGATATGCAGCACTGATAGGCACTGACAAGTGGCACTGATGGGCACTGATGGGCGGTGCCAATGGGTGGCACTGCTGGGCAATGATGGGCACTGCTGGGTGGCACTGATGGGCACTGAAGGTCAGCACTGATGGATGGCACTAATAGGCAGCACTGATGAGGAGGCACTGACAGGCATTACTGATGAGCACTGATTGGCATTACTAATGGGCACTGGTTGGCATCATTTATGGGCACTGATTGGCATACAATGTGAGTACAGGTGGGCATCACTGTTAGGCACTGGTGGGCATTGCTGATGGGTCTGCACTGATAATCAATGTGCTGATTATCAGTGTAGACCCCCCTGTCAGGAGAGCAGCCGATCCGCTCTCCTCTACCCTCGCCTTGTCAGCACGATTTAAGGAAAGCTGATTACCGGCACTTCCTGATTATCGATGTGATCAGTTGCGATTGGACACAGCTGATCAAGTGGTAAAGAGCCTACATCATAGGCTCTTTACCTAGATCGGAGATGCGGTGTGTCGGATCGACACACCACGCCACCGATCGCCATGCGCACAAGCGACTTACCCTGCTGGACATCATATAATACCCAATCAGGATAATAGAACTACTTTCCAGCCGTCATTCTGCTATATGGCAGGTGGGAAGTGATTAAATATAGTGCCTGGGTGGTCCCCTTAGTCTACCTGTAATGTGGCACATCTGTACGGTGCAAAGAGTCTGATGCAGAAATAAGGACATTTATAAAGCCCAAAAAATTACATTTTCCATTCAAGCTTTCTTTATTTCATAAATAACAGCTTGGGGGGCCAGTCTGTATGATGAGGCAACCATTTAGTGCACTCAGAACAAGATTAGAGATTTTTTGGATAAATTCTGGTGTCTCTTTCACAGACTTTGAATAGAAGTAACAGGTGCAGAAAAATTGGGTTTTGAGTGTCGGTGGTGCCTTCACACCATAACCCTATAGAGGTACTCTTGATGAAAGAAAGAATTGGCCTTGCTGTCCAAAATTGCAATGATATGCACCTGTCTAACTGTCTAGGAAGTCTAGACAGTCTTTCAGAGGTTCGAGATCCAGAAAGCACCTAATCAGCGACATCGACATCAAGGGCTTGATAGATGTTGCTAATCCAGGACTGATTAATTTTGATAAATCTCAGCCAGGCCACGGTGTCTGTGGACAGATGCGCTGTCTTATCTGTCACAAGACCTACGGCAGCAATGAATGCTCATTCGGAAAGCACGTTGGATGCAGGACAGCCCAGCAGCTCTATTGCATACTGAGCAAGTTCTGGCCAGTGGTATATTCTCATGAGCCAGTAACCCAGTGGATCGTCAACTGGAAAGCTCTCCATATCTATTTTCACCTCTAGATAATCTCCCACCATATGATGAAGACGCTGCCAATGGGATGTGGAAGCTAACAACCCTGGGTGCCGAGGATTAAAAAAAATTTGAAAGGCATCACTGAGATGGCCCCCTTCTCCACTGCTCCTCTCTTGACCAACAGAAGCCTCAAATCAACGTTTACCACCAGACTGTAACCTACCAGAGTCGGAAAAGGCGTTACATAAACTTCTCTTTAAGGTGTCCCCAAGAGCTTTCATCTTCTGCTCCCTCTGTGGGGATGGGATGAGTTACAAGGCTTTCCCCTTGTAACGATATTCTAGGAGGGTTGCCAACCAATAGTGATCCTTCTTCTTGATACCATGTATTCTCGGGTCTTTTCGCAGGCTTTGAAGAGCGAGGCAGCCCATGCACCGCAAGTTTGCGGAGGCATGAGAAGCAGACTCTTCAGGGTCACTGAGGATTACAGTATATGGAACTGCCTCTTCCCAGCCACATATTACTCCCAAGGATTCTGGGGATGGAAAACCATCTGTTAAGGATTGACATATGTCTTGCTCTGCTGCAATGCCTCAAAAGCTACCAGAATCCTCTTCCTCCTCCTCCCTCTCCTCTTGAGTGTTCTGTGGCATAGGAAGAATGGTGTCTGCATAAAGCGGGCCTTGAGAAGTAAGAAAGCTCTCCTTTTCCTCCCACTGCTTTGCCTTGAGTGCCCTGTCCATAATATCATGCAGAGTCTGCTCCAGCAGGAACACAACATGGATTGTATCACTGATGCGTGCATTGTCACCGCTCACCATCCTTGTGGCCTCCTCAAATGGTGACAGTACTGTGCATGCATTCTTTATCAGTAGTCATTTGTGTGGGGAAAAAAAGCCAAGCCGGCCTGAGCCTATCATTGTGCCATACTCACACAGGTACTGTGTGCAGCCACTGCATCATTCCCAACTCGAGTTCCACCTGGTGGGCATGTCACAAATCAGGCAGTTTACGGGCTGATAGAATTTTCGCAAAATTTCAGCCAACCAAGCACTGGCTGTGTATGACCACCTGAAATGGCTACAGACTCTTCTGGTCTGCTTCAGCAGCTCTTCCAACCTGGGTACCTATTTAAAAAATGCTGCACCACCAAATTGAGGACATGTGCCAGGAACAGCACATGTGTCAACTTTCCCTGCCTGGGCAGGTAGGAGGTTTGTGCCATTATCGCACACCACCATTCCTGGCTCCAGCTGGCATGGCGTGGCCCTGCAGAGATGCCAGAATATCTGCTCCGGTGTGGCTCCTGTGCCCTAGACAGACCAGCTGAAACACTGCATGGCACCTTTTAGCCTGACTCATTGAATAGCCCCTTGAACGCTTAGGGGGTACTTGTAGTTCATGGGACAATTCAACAGAGGAGGGCATGGAAGAGGTGGAGGAGAGGGTGGAGCGGACAAATCCTGCATCATCACCACTAGCTGTATGGAGACATGGTGGCACAACAAGCTGCAGCACTGAGCCCTGTCCTGCATCCTTCTGAGTTGCAAGAAGAGTTACCCAGTGTGCTGTGAATGAAATATATCATCCCTGACCATGCTTGCTGGACCATGTGTCAGCAGTAACATGGACCTCATGGCTGACCGCCTTGCCCAATGATGCCACAACATTGCCTTCCACTTGATGGTAGAGTGCTGGAATAGCCTTAAATAAAAAGAAATAGTGACTGTCATTGTGGTACAGCACATTCTGCGAATTCACGGAAGGGGCAGAATCCACCAGAAGGCAGGAGTTGTAAAGTCAGCAACTTTGACAACCTTGAATTTAGAAGCTGGATATGTGGGTGGCAGTGACTGTATTATTTTGCTGCAGCAGATGGGGAAGAAAAATTTGCCTGCTGTAGTCTACAGCTGGTGGTGTGCTACTGGCAGATGTTCTGCAAGGACCTGGGACACCCTGCGCTATATCAGGTTCTCTTGTCAATGGGCTGAGTAGTGGGAGGTTAAATGCCTTGTCAAGCATGTGGTACCCAAATAGCTGGTGTTTTTGCCATGCTTAATCTGCTTGAGACAAATTTTGCAAATTGCAACAGTGCAATTGGCTGCACATGTGCTAAAAAAGCCCCAAACAGCTGAGCTGTGGGAAGTGGGCCAGGAAATAACAGCACCACAATCTGGTGGAATAGAGTGGCTGCTCTCTACTCTTCTATGATGGCTGCCTCTTTGGGGCTGTGCCTCACCCTCACTTTTCTCCTCTGCTCTATCTGGCACCCAAGTTGCGTCAGTGACCTCATCCTTCTTATCCTCCTCCTCCTCATCATCCTCATCATCCTCTCTATTCTCATTATCACTGAATTCAACTTGGCAATACGCTGTGGTTGGGGGAACATGACTGCCAATTTGTTGTTTTTTGGTGTTGTCCCCTCTCTGTAGGCTTATGTTCCTACCTTCCTCAACCTCAGAACCAAGATCTGAATCAAGTAATGGCTGTGCATGGTCAAGGAGCAAGTAGCTGACGGTGTGTTCAAATAACTCTGCTGACTCCTCAATACCTGATGCTGGGACTATGGCAGGAGTAGCTGTGGACAAGGAGGCATAATAAGCCACCCTGGCAGCTGCAGTGGACTGCACACTAGTCTCTGCTTGGGTGACGGAGGATGAGGAGGATGATGATGGTTTAGTAAGCCAGTCCACCACCTCCTCTGCATGCTGTGGCTGGAGAGCACAGGCAACATCACTAAACAGAAGAAATAATGCCCTGCCTGAGGACAGAGCACGTCCACCTTTGCCTGTGGACACATACACTGCTGGACCCCTCACAGTGCCATGGGAACATCTGCCTCTTCTTATTGGCCTGTGTACGTGGATGCACTTTAACCCCTTCCCGACCAGCCGGTGTAGTTGTACTGCGGCAGATTGGCTCCCCTGCGCCAAATGACGTAACTGTACGTCGGTTCACCTTTTGACCACTAGGGGGCTTGCGTGCACAAATGGCAGCGCCATGCCGGAGCCGATGCAAGCGTCTGGTGGGAGCGATGACCACGGGCACCCACGATCGCTCATGACAGAGTTAGAACCGGGATCTGTGTGTGTAAACACACAGATGCCAGTTCTCTCAGGGGAAAGGAGACAGATCGTGTGTTCAAACAAAGTATGAACACCGATCTCTCTCTTCCTCTAGTCAGTCCCTTCCCCCTACAGTTAGAACATGCTGAGGGAACACAGTTAACCCCTTGATTGCACCCTAGTGTTAACCCCTTCCCTGCCAGTGACATTTATACAGTAATCAGTGCATTTTTATAGCACTGATCGCTGTATAATTGACAATGGTCCCAAACATTTGTCAAAAGTGTTCAATTTGTCCACCGCAATATCGCAGTCCCAATAAAAATCGCAGATCAGTGCCATTACTAGTAAAAAAAAATAATAATAATAAAGATGCCACAAATCTATTCCCTATTTTGTAGATGCTATAACTTTTGTGCAAACCAATCAATATACACTTATGTAGAAGAATACATACAGTATCGGTCTAAACTGAGGAAAAAAAATCTTATTTTTTTTTAAGAATTGGGATATTTAATATAGCAAAAAGTAAAAGATAGTGGGGGTTATTTATGAAAGGCAAATCCACACTGCAAGTGCACTTGGAAGTGCAGTCGCTGTAAATCCGAGGGGGACATGCAAGGAAAATAAAAAACAGCATTTTAGCTTGCAAATAATTGGATGATAAAATCAGCAGAGCTTCCCCTCATTTCAGATCTTCCCCTCAGATCTACAATGACTGCACTTTCAAGTGCACTTGCAGTGCAAAGTGGATTTGCCTTTAGTAAATTAACCTGTGTTTTTTTTTCAAAATTGTCGTTCTTCTTTCTTTTATAGCCCAAAAAATAAAACCCACAGAGGCGATCAAATACCACAAAAGAAAGCTCTACTTGTAAGAAAAAAAGGACAGCAATTTTGTTTAGGTACAGTGTCGCACAACTACGCAATTGTCAGTTAAAGCCACGCAGTACCGTATCGCAAAAAATGGCCTGGTCATTGAGCAACCAAATCTTCCAGGGCTAAGTGGTTAATCAATGAAAAATGGTGTTTGGTGCACTTTAACTTGAGTACTCACTATACAGACACACTCCACTCATACACTACAATATACTGCAGTAAAACTGCAATATACTGTGGTAAATGTGCACTAATGCACTAAAATATACTGCATTAAACGTGCAGTATCACACTCAAATATACCACATTAAATGCACAGTAATGCACTGATATATGAAAGGTACCATTACACTCACACTGAACTATCACTAGATTTACACTAAACTGATATTCTACACTGACCATAGAAGCACAATTGCACACTATAGCACACTAACTCCATAGCAGCACTGAACAGAACCCTGTTCTATCTCTCTCCACACCAATATCATGATGCAAATGGCCACTCTGGGGAGAATATGTTTAGAGTTTAGAGAACTAAGAGCAATGAGCCATGATTGGATAGAGTCATCATTGCTTTCTCCAATCATGGCTCTGACAGTGCTCTGTGCCCTGATTGGACAAAGGTTTCAGTGCTTCAGCCAATCAGGGCTTCCAATGCACTGTGCAGTGATGCAGTCCATTGTGGTCATGTGGCGGGCCAAACAAATGGTCGAATGGTCGAATGTCATATTAATTTGGGTGTTCGTCGACTGGACAAACAGACAATGTTCTGCCTGAACTCATGCTAAGGCCGAACTGTTTGCCCAACTCTATGTAGGAGATCTGTGTCCCCTCAGTAGAAAATAGTGATGTCTCAACTGTATATAGGAGCGCAGTATCCCCTTGGTAGAAAATACCAGCCCACCTGGCTGTCCCGAGAAATGTCCCTGAGCAAGGGATTTAGATTAGCTGTGACACTGTCCCATGAAAGCATGCTGGATATTCCATCCTATATGATTGATCAATAACATACCGTTCTAACAAAAAAAATTCCTGCAATATTTGGGACTATTTAGTACAGCTTCTCTCATTTTCTATCTATTATTGTGTGTATCTCACTTCAAGCTGCTGCTTTGTTTATATTATTAATTTATGCTGGTACACTAGCACTGTTCCTTGCCTAATGCTGAATATTGCATCTGGCAGCCTTCTCCTTTGTTGAGGGCCAACAATAGTGATAGGTGATAGGTAGAGGTACTCACACTGTCACTTGAACCCTGCAGCTTGCATAGACTGCTTTTCAAGCCTCCAGATGGACAGATCTTTGCTTGCTGGGCAAAGTGTCTCCCGGATTAGACGCTAGGGTAGTGGAGATCCATTTGCAGCTTCTTTTCCTCTCTCCTCAGCTCCTGCCTGGAGGAAGAGCACCCCCAGCCCTGGGGTCATCTACCAGGCCTCAAGACTCCAGCCTCAACACTCCATCTTCCACCCAACAACAACAACCCTGCTGATCAGGCTCTTCTATATTTATGAGCCCATCCAACCACCTTGCAAGGCCTTCTGGCCGGGAATTGGTTAGATTCTCATAAATATGCAGATCACTGCTCTCTAACCTCTGCCCACTAGCTTCTAGAACTTTCTAGTAGTTTCTAGAACCAGGGGGATGGACCAAAGGCCTGATCTATAGAGCCCTCCAGCCTGACCTACATCTGAACCCACAGTAATTACCAGACTCACTTAAGCTACAGTGAGTCAGCTAAATTTTAATATCAACTTTGTACATTAGAGGGTGTTACATAGAGAAGGATGAACAGGTACAAAAAAGCATGTTGGAACAAAGTATTTTGTCTGTCAACTGCTACTATAAATTACCTGAATCTATCACCATGTAGGTAGATTGAAATCACAGTTTTAAAACCAGTTTTATTTTGAAAGACAAAACTTTTGGGAATATAGTTGTTTAAATATTTGCTGGTCCATTGGCGGTCTCCAACTGTGATTGTCTTTGCCTTTAGTGCTGGGAAAGCACTTATAATTTTTACGTTTTTTTTTTTTTTTTTTATGGTTTCTAATTATAAATGATACTGTACTATGATTTCCTGTTTCTGGAGAAACAACAGATAGAATACATATAAAAACAACAATACTTTTTGACCAACTTATTAATTGTACTGATCATTCACATTTGCTTAGTTCAATCCCACTGGAGCTGTGCCTTGTGGAAAGGATATCATTTTTTATCATAAATCATTTATTTAAAAAAATGACAAGAGATACAAAGAAATAAGGCACAGGAATCAGAGGGGTTGATTTACTAAAGGCAAATCCTCTCTGCACTGCAAGTGCACTGCAAGTGCAGTCACTGTAGATTGCTATAGATCTGAAGGGAAGCTCTAAAATGAGGGAAAGTTCTGTTGATTTTATCATCCAATCATGTGCAAGCAAAAATGCTGTTTATTATTTTCCTTGCAAGTCCCCCTCAGATCTACAGCGACTGCACTTCCAAGTGCACTTGCAGTGCACTTGTAGTGCAAAGTGGATTTGCCTTATAGTCTATAAACATTGCATCAATAACATTACGAGCAGCACAGTAATGTAGCAATGCTACTTCCCAAAGAATGGCCAGAGCTTCTAATCAAAACAGTAGTACAAAATATCAAACAATACACGCAAAGCAAGTGGCTTAATACATCATAGATTGGATCTAGAGTAGGGATGAGCTTCGAGTTCGAGTCGAACTCATGTTCTACTCGAACATTGGCTGTTCGCAAGTTCGCCGAACAGCGAACAATTTGGGGTGTTCGCGGCAAATTCGAATGCCCGGAACACCCTTTAAAAGTCTATGGGAGAAATCAAAAGTGCTCATTTTAAAGGCTTATATGCAAGTTATTGTCATAAAAAGTGTTTGGGGACCTGGGTCCTGCCCCAGGGGACATGGATCAATGCAAAAAAAAGTTTTAAAAACGGACGTTTTTTCAGGAGCAGTGATTTTATTAATGCTTAAAGTCGAACAATAAAAGTGTAATATCCCTTTAAATTTCGTAGCTGGGGGGTGTCTATAGTATGCCTGTAAAGGGGCGCATGTTTCCTGTGTTTAGAACAGTCTGACAGCAAAATGACATTTTGAAGAAAAAAACACATTTAAAACTACCCGCGGCTATTGCATTGCCGACAATACACATAGAAGTTCATTGATAAAAACGGCATGGGAATTCCCCACAGGACAACCCCGAACCAAAAAAAAAAAAAAAAAAATGATGTGGGGGTCCCCCTAAATTCCATACAAGGCCCTTCAGGTCTGGTATGGATTTTAAGGGGAACCCCGCGCCAAAAAAAAAAATAAAACGGCGTGGGGTCCCCCCAAAAATCCATACCAGACCCTTATCCGAGCACGCAACCTGGCAGGCCGCAGACAAAGAGGGGGGGACAAGAGTGCGGCCCCCCCCCCTCCTGAACCGTACCAGGCCACATGCCCTCAACATTGGGAGGGTGCTTTGGGGTAGCCCCCCAAAACACCTTGTCCCCATGTTGATGAAGACAAGGGCCTCATCCCCACAACCCTGGCCGGTGGTTGTGGGGGTCTGCGGGCGGGGGGCTTATCGGAATCTGGAAGCCCCCTTTAACAAGGGGACCCCCAGATCCCGGCCCCCCCCCTGTGTGAAATGGTAAGGGGGTACTTACCCCTACCATTTCACTAAAAAACTGTCAAAAATGTTAAAAATGGCAAGAGACAATTTTTGACAATTCCTTTATTTAAATACTTCTTCTTTCTTCTATCTTCCTTCATCTTCTGGTTCTTCTGGCCCTTCTGGTTCTTCCTCCGGCGTTCTCGTCCAGCATCTCCTCCGCGGCGTCTTCTATCTTCTTCTCCTCGGGCCGCTCCGCACCCATGGCATGAGGGGGGAGGCTCCCGCTCTTCTCTTCATCTTCTTCATCTTCTTCTTCTTCTTCATCTCTTCTTCCTTCTTCTCTTCTTCATTTCTTCTCCGGGCCGCTCCACAGCCATGCTGGCATGGTGGGAGGCTCCCGCTGTGTGACGGCGTCTCTTCGTCTGACGGTTTTTAAATAACGGGGGCGGGGCCATCCGGTGACCCCGCCCCCCTCTGACGCACGGTGACTTGACGGGACTTCCCTGTGACGTCACAGGGAATGCCACAGGGAAGTCCCGTCATGTCCCGTGCGCCAGAGGGGGGCGGGGTCACCGGGTGGCCCCGCCCCCGTTATTTAAGAACCGTCAGACGAAGAGACGCCGTCACACAGCGGGAGCCTCCCACCATGCCAGCATGGCTGCGGAGCGGCCCGGAGAAGAAATGAAGAAGAGAAGAAGGAAGAAGAGAAGAAGGAAGAAGAGAAGAAGAAGAAGATGAAGAAGAAGATGAAGAAGAGAAGAAGATGAAGAGAAGAGCGGGAGCCTCCCCTTATGCCATGGGTGCGGAGCGGCCCGAGGAGAAGAAGATAGAAGACGCCGCGGAGGAGATGCTGGACGAGAACGCCGGAGGAAGAACCAAAAGAGCCAGAAGAACCAGAAGAAGATGAAGAAAGAAAGAAGAAGCATTTAAATAAAGGAATTGTCAAAAACTGTCTCTTGTCATTTTTAACATTTTTGACAGTTTTTTAGTGAAATGGTAGGGGTAAGTACCCCCTTACCATTTCACACAGGGGGGGGGCCGGGATCTGGGGGTCCCCTTGTTAAAGGGGGCTTCCAGATTCCGATAAGCCCCCCGCCCGCAGACCCCCACAACCACCGGCCAGGGTTGTGGGAATGAGGCCCTTGTCTTCATCAACATGGGGACAAGGTGTTTTGGGGGGCTACCCAAAAGCACCCTCCCAATGTTGAGGGCATGTGGCCTGGTACGGTTCAGGAGGGGGGGGGCCGCACTCTCGTCCCCCCCTCTTTTCCTGCGGCCTGCCAGGTTGCGTGCTCGGATAAGGGTCTGGTATGGATTTTTGGGGGGACCCCACTCCGTTTTTTTTTTTTTTTTTGGCGCGGGGTTCCCCTTAAAATCCATACCAGACCTGAAGGGTCTGGTATGGAATTTAGGGGGAACCCCATGTCAATTTGTTTTTAACATTTTGGCTGGGGTTCCCCTTAATATCCATACCAGACCTGAAGGGCCTTGTATGGAATTTAGGGGGACCCCCACATCATTTTTTTTTTTTTTTTTTTGGTTCGGGGTTGCCCTGTGGGGAATTCCCATGCCGTTTTTATCAATGAACTTCTATGTGTATTGTCGGCAATGCAATAGCCGCGGGTAGTTTTAAATGTGTTTTTTCCTTCAAAATGTCATTTTGCTGTCAGACTGTTCTAAACACGGGAAACATGCACCCCTTTACAGGCATACTATAGACACCCCCCAGGTATGAAATTTAAAGGGATATTACACTTTTATTGTTTGACTTTAAGCATTATTAAAATCACTGCTCCTGAAAAAACGGCCGTTTTTAAAACTTTTTTTTGCATTGATTCATGTCCCCTGGGGCAGGACCCAGGTCTCCAAACACTTTTAATGACAATAACTTGCATATTAGCCTTTAAAATTAGCACTTTTGGTTATTCATGTTCGTGTCCCATAGACTTTAACGGTGTTCGCGTGTTCGAACGAATTTTTTTCCTGTTCGCATGTTCTGGTGCGAACCGAACAGGGGGGTGTTCGGCTCATCCCTGATCTAGAGTAGTAAACAATAAAGGTGAGGATCCCTGAGAACTTAGAGTATATATTTTAGTCAAAATGGGGCTTTAGATCCTAAAGAAGGAGGTTGAAAGAGAAGTGACAGGTGAGGTAAACTTAGGAGACTGGAACACTCCTGTTGTCTGCCAGCCATAAGGCCCATTGGCCATGACATTTAAAAGCTGAGAGATGGGCTTTAGTGTAAGAGAAATCCAGTAAGAGATGGTCGATGAGAATATGAATAACATCTTGTAGATAAGGTGATAATCTTGAAACAGGTAGTCTGGCAGCAATGATGGTATGAGTTGTGAATGACTGTGTATCCTGAATAGGGATGAGCCGAACACCCCCCTGTTCAGTTCACACCAGAACATGCGAACAGGCAAAAAATTTGTTGGAACACGCAAACACCATTAAAGTCCATGGGACATGAACATGAATAATCAAAAGTGCTAATTTTAAAGGCTTATATGCAAGTTATTATCATAAAAAGTGTTTGGGGACCTGGGTCCTGCCCCAGGGGACATGGATCAATGCAAAAAAAGTTTTAAAAATGGCCGTTTTTTCGGAAGCAGTGATTTTAATAATGCTTAAAGTGAAACAATAAAAGTGTAACGTTCCTTTAAATTTCATACCTGGGGGGTGTCTATAGTATGCCTGTAAAGGGGCGCATGTTTCCCGTGTTTAGGACAGTCTGACATCAAAATGACATTTAGAAGGAAAAAAAGTCATTTAAAAGTACCCGCGGCTATTAATGAATTGCCAGTCCGACAATACACATAAAAGTTAATTGATAAAAATGGCATGGGAATTCCCCACAGGGGAACCCTGAACCAAAAAAAAAAAAAAATGACGTGGGGGGTCCCCCTAAATTCCATACCAGGCCCTTTAGGTCTGGTATGGATTTTAAGGGGAACCCAGAGCCAAATTTTTTTTTAAAAATGGCGTGGGGTTCCCCCAAAAATCCATACCAGACCCTTATCCGAGCAAGCTCTATACACCGTACAGTTGTGCCACATTACAGGAAGACTAAGGGGACCCCCCGGGCACTATATTTAAAGGATTTTTTTTTTTTTGTTATTTCTTAGAGCCAAAAAAATGACATTTTCCATTCAAGCTTTCTTTATTTTATAAACTAAAAAAATTGTGCACTCAAATAAAGATTAGAGATTTTTTAGATAAATTCTGGTGTCTCTTTCATAGACTTTGGATAGAAGTAACAGCTGCAGAAAAATTGATCTTTGGGTATACGTAGTGCCTCCACACTGTAAAGCCTTGTACACACAATCAGATTGTTCACCAACAAAACCATTTTGTCCGAATGGCGTTGGCTCAAACTTGTCTTGCATACACACAGCCACACAAATGTTGGCCAACAATTACGAAAGTAGTGACATACTAGACGTACTACGAGCCGATAAAAAGGAAGTTCACTAGTCATGCGCCACCCTTTGGGCTTCTTCTGCTAATCTTGTGTTAGTAGAAGTTTGGTGAGTGTTGATTCGTGCTTTTCAGCCTTGGGCTTGTCAGTTCATTTCTGATTTTCAGGTCGTTCTTGTCGGTTCGTTTCTGTTTTTCAGTACATGCTTGTAAGGTCATTTCTTTTTTTCAGTGAGTTCTTTTTAGTTTGCTTCTGATTTTCAGTGCATGCATGTCAGGTTGTTTCTGATTTTCAAGTCATGTTTGTCAGGTCCTTTCTGATTTTCAGTGCGTTCTTGTCAGTTTGTTTCTGAACGGCCCTTCGTCTACTAGCCATGCGGCATTCTCGTCAGAGAGATCTTGCTATTATTGGGCTTGGAGATATTGCTTGGATCCAAGTTCAGTCCAGGAACAGGGGGGGAGGAGTTCTTGGACCAAGAATTGGTTGCTTAATAGTGACCAATTCTGTCATATGCCTTTGCTGAGGGAGCTCCAGGAGAATAATCCTGATGATTTCAGAATTATCTCCAGATGACAGACCCCTGCTTTGACGGTCTGATGGCTTTGCTAACCCCCTATATTAGTAAGCAGGACACATGCATGAGGCAAGCCATTAGTCTTGAGCAAAGGCTCGTCATCACCTTGCAGTACTTGACGATGGGGAGAAGTCTCCAGGACCTCCAGTTTACAACTTGGATCTCCCCTCAGGCTCTGGGAATCATTATTCCAGAGACCTGTTCTGCCATTATACAAGTCCTGCAGAAGGACTCTATTTGGGTAAGTTTTAGCCTTTTATATCACATTCTATGTATTTAATGCTTGCTAATGTATTGTATTTATTTCTTCATTACATAATTACCATTATTGTAATATGTTGTGAATGTCCTCTTTGTCCCCATGAATGCTGTAAGCTTTTAATGCTCCGTTTTTGTCCTTCATGTATATTTGCCTTCACTAACCTCCCCAGCATGCTATCCTGTATTTTGTCAGCTTCATTTTTTGCTTACCCTAAACACCCCCTAAAATGTGTACAAATGGTATTGTTGTCCTCAAATTCAGGCAGAGCGCAAGAGGCTATTTTTTGGGGGTCCAAACTCATTTGGAACCCCCCCCCAAATGCTAATTCAACCGATAACAATACTCTATCTGCTGACTTTGCAAAACCCATACACACTATACCTCTTTTGTGGTCATATTTATGGATGAATTCACCAAAGCATGTAGTGCAAGGGCCTGCCTTAATACTTTCAAATGGTACTGTTGAAAGTTTTTTTCTCCTATTATCTTGATGGGTAATTTATGAATGTAAAAATGTGCTTTAATTTGGACAGTGTGTATCCATATTTTTGGATTATGACCCTTCTTACCTGTCAAGTGGGCTGCCAATAAGGAGGGGCTGGCCAAATAATATCACACATTATTTATGCATTCACCTCTCATGGAAGTGGAGAGGGTTACCTGTCCAACACATCTACCCATTCCCTCCCCCCCACCATAACATTTTTAGAATGGACCACCAGAGGGGGTGAGGAATCTGATAAGTTGACCTTATACTTTTGTCTTTAAATACTCATTTCAATAAATGTTATACATATGTTGACCAAGAATGTTTGTGTCTAATCTGCCTGCAAGGTTATGTGCAAAAGTAGTATTTCTTTTTCTTGCAGTGAAGTAAGGAAGCTCCTGGATAGCCGCACTATGAAGAAAAAACATCTTTATTGAAGAATAAAAATATCCAAAAATACAGTCACATAAGAAGGAGATACAGAGTCAAAAAATAGGCTAACGCTTTTCACATCATGAGATGCTTACTCATAGCTAAAGAGGGACAAAAATGAAATGTGAATAAATAGGTAGAAGGGTGGAGTGTGTGGGCTGATGGAGCAACAAACTCAAAGAACACCCATACTATGTGATTAAAATGTTAACTATTCCCATAATAGAAAAACACCTATAAAATGGGATGGGGAGGTATCAAGCTTAAGCTGTAAAAGAAAAAGAAGAAAAAGAAAGACTAAAGCTACATGTCAATATATATTAAAATAGACAAAAATGCTAGATGCCGCACCGTCCTGCTATAATGTAGACATATTGATGAGATAATAAAAACACAGAACGAGATGAAGAAAAAAACATGTATGTATGAAAACATAGAAGGCAGATTAAGACATTCATATAGAAAGACTACACACAAATATATATGTGCCATTAATCCCCTTTCCGCGAATGGAGACAAAGATAATAGATATGTGGTCAGAAAATAATGATAAACTAAACGCAATCATAAAATGACAAAAACAAAAATATGCAAACATCTAGCAAGTCTCCATTCACATGTATCGGATTGTGTCACATCTATATTGATAAAATATTGAATCATAATAAATGTATATCTTCACTGTGTAAATAGTCACAACAATACATTACTATCCGAATAAACAGCAACAATAAAGTCTCAAATTGTATTTCATTCTTCACCAAAAAAGGACAATTGCAGTGTCCTGTTGAGAAAAAGAACAAAGAAAAACAAAAACAAAAAGAATTATATGTTAAATACCGGATAGATCTTGTAAGCAGATAAAAGATCATTAATATAACGCCGGACGCTCACTTATTGTTAAATAAGATCAAGTAAATATACTTAGAAGAGGAAAGAAAAGGAATGGAAAGAAGGCCGGTCCTAGTGGACTATGTTGACTAGCTGTGCAATGAGGTAGGGGCAGACATATATGGAGCGTGATAGGGAGTGTCACTCCATCCGCTGAAGTTAATGGTAAAGAGCACATTGCACTAAATCTCCAAAAAGGTGATTCATAGAACAAAAACCACTGGGTCAACCACCAGGGCTCACCATAGGGGAAACTGAATATATTGTCAATAAAAATGCACTTAAAAACTGAACATATTGTCAGTAAAAGTATGCTTGTAATCCAATCTAATGCATCAAACCCCACTAGACATGGGGAAAACAATGTGTCAAAAGACAGTGCTACAGCTGCCTTTAATCTATTTAACTATAGACTGTAAAGTCCCAAACATATTTAACGAAAAAAGCAGGGATAGACACAAAATAGATAGAAACTTAAAACAATATATATATAGACGTATTTTAAAGAATACACATTGAAAAATGAACATGAAATATCTAATATATTTTAAAGTTTATAAACTATTCATAAAAGTGTGACACATCCCATTCATAATTGAGTCCAAAAGGTCGTCTAGTGTTCAGAAAGAAAATCCATCGGACTTCATGTTTGCATAATATTTTAAACTTATCACCGCCCCTGGGCGGTGTCACAATTTTATCAATGCCTTGGATAACAAGACTGGAAGTATCCTTTTGGTGGACCTCATTCCAGTGTCGCGCAACACTTGTGGCATGATCTTTATCTATATCGTAGAGATGGTCATACAAACGGTCTTTGAGTCTACGTGTCGTTCTGCCGACATATTGTATGGAACACGTAGTGCACGTAATTGCATATAATAAATAACGTGTATTGCAATTGATAAAGGAGTGTATTTTATGGGATTTGCCTGTTGACACAGTGTCAGAGAGGTTACCTGGTTGGGCGCCGGGGCGCGCCGGGGCGTGTTGGCGCTCGCGTTCCTGTCCATGCTGGGGCGCGTGCCCCTGGGGGCGCCGGTGTATCTGGGCTGGCAGGCCGTGGCATGCAGGGTGGCGTCCGGGCGTTCGTGCGTTCGCGCTAGTGCCCATTCGCGTTAGCGCGCGTCCGCCTGTGGGCGTTGCTTTTGACGCGACCCAGTTCGGTGGGCGTGCACGCCGGTGTCGGGGGCGCGCTCGGGCGCGTGCGGGGGGCGCGGCGCGCCTTGGCGAATCGGCGCGTGCACGTGCGCGGCGTTTTGGCGCCAATCGGCCTATTTGAAGCCTGCCTCCATGCTGACCCAGTGCTGCCTGATCAAACAGCTCTGTACCTTGTTCCGTGATCATCCTGTGTTCCTGTATCCTCGTAGTGTTTACCCGTTGTGACCCGGCTTACCCTTTGGACCTTCCTTGACTGCTGCCTGAACCCGACCCCGGCTTGTCTAACCTCGTTTCTGCCTGACCCTCTTGTACCGTTGCTGCCAGCCCGTTGCCAACCTTTGCCTGTGTGTGACCAGCCTGACTAGCTCCTGCCCAGCATCTGCTCTATCCAGCCTGAAGATCCACCGGTTGCTTGCCAGACCATCGTGCTCCAGGACTCTAACTTCAGGCCCTCATACCACTCCGCATTCGTGGCCTCCTGTCTACTCTACCAGGGGCCCCGAATCGGATACGTAAGGGAGCCTACCCTCTGCCCAAGTGGACTCATCTGTCTGGTAAGTGTGGGACCTGACACACAGATGTGACTGTGTCACCACCTTTAATGAATGAACAATAGTTACAGTTATGTGTGCCACATTTAAAGGTTCCTCGAAAGGATAACCAATGACTAGGCTTCCTTCTACTAGAGAATAAACTAGGTGACAAAAAGCTACTAAGGGACGGTGCTTTCCTGGATACAGTGCGAATGCCCCTGGCCAAAATTTTAGAATATATGGGGTCGTCAGACAAAACTGGAAGGTACTTGGTTACAATTTTCTGTATTTTGTGGAATTCAGCACTATAAGATGTGGAAAAGGCAGGGGTGAAAGAGGATCAGTTATGATAACCATATTCACGTCTACCTTTTACTCTGTGAGAAGTTTGTGGCAGGGTGTTCTTTTAGCTATAGATAGACCTCTATTAATGGTAGCTATAGGGTACCCCCTATTTTCAAACCTGGAGGACATTAAGGCAGCTTCTCTATCAAAGTCTGATTCCTTACTGCAAATCTTCTTGAGCCTTAGGAACTGCCCAAGTGGGATGTTTCTGATTGTGTGCCCAGGATGGTTGGAATCAGCTCGTAGGAGTGTGTTACCTGCACTAGGCTTCCTGTGTAGATTAGAAGTGATCTCAGAGTTTTCCCCTGTAAGAATGACATCCAGGAACTCAATGGATCTGGAGTCGAATTTACCAGTAAATTTCAGATTCAAATCGTTGTTGTTTAGATAATTCAAACATTCTTCAATATTAATCAGTGGATCAGATATAATAAACAGCAGGTCATCTATATATCTGCAATAAAACACTGTGTCTGCTCGATGGGGACTACCAGCCCCCAAAATGCGGAGCCTCTCCCACCATCCCATATAGAGGTTGGCCAGGGAAGGTGAAAATTTAGCGCCCATAAAGGCTCCACATTTCTGGAGGTAGTACTCCCCGTCAAACATAAAGAAGTTGTGGGTGAGTAGGTATTCCAGACACAAAACAATAAATTCCTGTAAGACTAAAGAAAAATGTCCAGACTTTTCTAAGAAAAAAGCTACAGCTCGAAGGCCCTGATTGTGTGGAATGGAGGAGTACAAACTAGAAACGTCACATGTAACCCAACGAAAGTCATCATTCCACACTACCTTTTCAAGTTTGTACAACAGTTGCTTGGTATCACGTAAATATCCTGGTAAATTGACCACCAAAGGTTGCAGCTCTTGATCCACCCATTGGCCTAAGCATTCATTTAAAGAGTCAATGCCTGCTACAATGGGTCTTCCTGTGAGTGGTGACAAGCCCTTGTGCAATTTGGGGAGATGGTGAAAAATGGGCATAACTGGAAAGGTGGGGATGTACATTTCTTTATCTTTAAGGGTGAAAATTCCTATGGAGACAGCTCTATCCAGAAGGGACAAGAGCTCTTTCCTGAAGGACTCTATGGATCACTACTAAGTTTGTGGTAGGTTGTTGAGTCTGATAGCTGTCGTAAAGCCTCTTCTCTGTAAGAAGTGGCATTTAAAACTACCACGGCTCCTCCCTTATCCGCATTTTTTATTACAATGGTAGAGTCTTTGTGTAAACTATTAAGAGACTTTTTCTCATCGGCTGAGAGATTTCCAATATTGTCGTGAACAATGTTCTTTGCTGGATGTAATAAATCTTTCTCTACTAGTTTTTGATACAAGTCCATATCCTTCCCTCTGGAGTTAATAGGATAGAAGTCTGATCTTATATTGAAGGATACTGGGTTGCAATTGATATTATCTGCTGGTACATCAAGGCTTGATTCAGCTGCAAGATCTGATAAATCTATTAACGCACATACATCAGAAAATAGATTTGGAAATGATATTGACTCACCAGCCGGCGGGGAATTCAAAGGTGGAGTAGTTTGATTGTCTTCACACTCAGAGAAATAGTGCTTTTGTAATGTCAAAGTCCATGCTAGTTTGTTCACATCAAGGATCGAGTCGAACAGAATGAAATGATTAGAGGGACAAAAATTCAGGCCTCTAGACAAAAGTAAAACATCAGAATTGGACAATGGATGTGTTGAAAGATTGACTACATTGAGGTTTTCTGCTATTTCCGGCCTCGAAGTTGATACCGGTTTGTATTGGCCTCTTCTATGTCTTTTTCCACCTCTCCGCGTTTTCCTCTCTTCTTTCCTTTTTTCCTGTTTCGGCCATGTCCGTCCTGGTTTAAAGGCATAGAGTTATGTTTATCAGCTGTCTGACTGCCGTCCGAAGAGGAATCGGATCCTGTAGCCGCCAATGTCTCACAAGTATGTTCACCTTCTGTGTCTGAGAAGCTGACCCTCTTTTTGGGAGTAGATCTCCGTGGATGGTAAGAATGAAAAGAAGGCTTTTTCCATATGTAGACCTTATTGGAATCATAATCTAATTGATCCCTGATGCGTTTGTCATTTTTGGTTGAAATTACATTCCTTTCAAGTTTATTGAGTCTTTTGTTCAGTTGGCCATCTAGATTAACATATTCTGGCACATCCTGTTGTGCTGTAAGATCTTTTTGTATTGAGGCCATTTCACTCTGTACTCGATCCAATTCTTTCTATTTGGAATCTATAATGATCCTCATCAATTTAAAGGAGCAGGTAGAGAGTGCATTTGTCCATTCCAACTTAGATTCCTCATCTGTGAATTCAAAGGTGAGAAACTTTTTTATCCGTAAACCCCAGGGGATCTGTTCCAGTGATAGATAATTGGTCAACGCTTTGATGTCCCAAAAAGCTCGAATCTCCTTAGCCATAAGGCTTTCTAGTTTGTGGAAAGTGCTTCTTAATGATACATCGCTAAAACCTGGAGTTTGAGAAGGACATCGCTGGCTGGATCTAAGCGGGTTATCGGATGGAGCCATGAGAGTCCAGCTAAACCCTGTGTCTGATTCCAGGATAACTGTGTTGGATGTGGGGTTCGTAGATGCTTTGTTCATAGGGATATCCATGGTATAAAATACACCCAGAAAGGAAGGATGTAGATGTCGGTGTGGGGTTAGGGACGCTGAGAAGGTAAAAAATGGTATGCAAGAATCCAGATAAATGAGCGAAGAAAAGGAGATGCCGCTCACAAAGCTCCCAAACCTGAGACTGCTACCGCCCTAGTGTGAACTGGTTCCAGGTGCTGGCTTTGCTCAAATTGCAGTGAAGTAAGAAAGTTCCTGGATAGCTGCACTCTGAAGAAAAAACATCTTTAGTGAAGAATAAAAATATCCAAAAATACAGTCACATAAGAAGGAGATACAGGGTCAAAAAATAGGCTAACGCGTTTCACATCATGAGATGCTTACGCATAGCTAAAGAGGGACAAAAATGAAATGTGAATAAATAGGTAGAAGGGTGGAGTGTGTGGGCTGATGGAGCAACCAATCAGCGCATCACACTCAAAGAACACCCATACTATGTGATTAAAATGTTAACTATTCCCATAATAGAAAAACGCCTATAAAACGGGATGGGGAGGTATCAAGCTTAAGCTAAAAAAGAAAAAAGAAAAAGAAGAAAAAGAAAGACTAAAGCTACATGTCAATATATATCAAAATAGACAAAAATGCTAGATGCCGCACCGTCCTGCTATGGTGTAGACATATTGATGAGATAATAAAAACACCGAAAGAGATGAAGAAAAAAACATGTATGTATGAAAACATAGAAGACAGATTAAGACATTCATATAGAAAGACTACACACAAATATATATGTGCCACAAATCCCCTTTACGCGAATGGAGACAAAGATATTTAAGCCTATAATAGATATGTGGTCAGAAAATAATGATAAACTAAGCTCAATCATAAAATGACAAAAACAAAAATATGTAAAAATATTGCACACATCTAGCAAGTCTCCATTCACATGTATCGGATTGTGTCACATCTATATTGATAAAATATTGAATCATAATATCTTCACGGTGTAAATAGTCACAACAATACATTACTATCCGAATAAACAGCAACAATAAAGTCTCAAATTGTATTTCATTCTTCACCAACAAAGGACAATTGCAGTGTCCTGTTGAAAAAAAGAAAAAGAAAAACAAAAAGAATTATATGTTAAATACCGGATAGATCATGTAAGCAGATAAAAGATCATTAATATAAAGCCGGACACTCACTTGTTGTTAACCACTTGATGACCGCCGCACGACGATGTACGTCGGCAGAGTGGCACGGGCAGGCAAAAGGGCTTACATGTACGTCCTTGCCTTCCCGCGGGTGGGGGGTCCGATCGGACCCCCCGGTGCCAGCGGTGGTCGGATTCAGGTCAGGGGCGATCAAAGGTGAGGGGGAGGCCACTCATTCGTGGCTCCCCCCTCGCGATCGCTTCTAGCCAATGACAGAATTCCTCGGCTTCTGTAATGTAAACAGAAGTGGAGGAAGTGATGTCACCTCTCCTTGGCTGGGCAGTTTCCGATCCGGCGCAGAGGAGAGAAGACTGTAATGTGAGTGCACCAAACACACACACACACAGTAGAACATGCCAGGCACACATTACACCCCCCTTTACCCCCGATCCCCCCGATCACCCCCCGATCACCCCTCCCCCCCGTCACACTGACACCAAGCAGTTTTTTTGTTTTTTTTTATTACTGCATGGTGTCAATTTGTGACAGTTAGTGTGTTAGGGCAGTTAGGGTTAGCCCCCTTTAGGTCTAGGGTACCCCCCAATCCCCCCTAATAAAGTTTTAACCCCTTGATCACCCCCTGTTGCCAGTGTCACTAAGCGATCATTTTTCTGATCGCTGTATTAGTGTCACTGGTGACGCTAGTTAGGGGCGTAAATATTTAGGTTCGCCGTCAGCGTTTTATAGTGACAGGGACCCCCATATACTATCTAATAAATGTTTTAACCCCTTGATTGCCCCCTAGTTAACCCTTTCACCACTGATCACCGTATAACCGTTACAGGTGACGCTGGTTAGTTCATTTATTTTTTATAGTGTCAGGGCACCCGCCGTTCATTACCGAATAAAGGTTTAGCCCCCTGATCGCCCGGCGGTAATATGTGTCGCCCCAGGCAGCGTCAGATTAGTGCCAGTACCGCTAACACCCACGCACGCAGCATACGCCTCCCTTAGTGGTATAGTATCTGAACGGATCAATATCTGATAGGATCAGATCTATACTAGCGTCCCCAGAAGTTTAGGGTTCCCAAAAACGCAGCGTTAGCGGGATTAGCCCAGATACCTGCTAGCACCTGCAATTTGCCCCTCCGCCCGGCTCAGCCCAGCCCACCCAAGTGCAGTATTGATCGATCACTGTCACTTACAAAACACTAAACGCATAACTGCAGCGTTCGCAGAGTCAGGCCTGATCCCTGCGATCGCTAATAGTTTTTTTGGTAGCATTTTGGTGAACTGGCAAGCACCAGCCCCAGGCAGCATCAGGTTAGTGCTAGTACCGCTAACACCAACGCACGCACCGTACACCTCCCTTAGTGGTATAGTATCTGATCGGATCAATATCTGATCCGATCAGATCTATGCTAGCGTCCCCAGCAGTTTAGGGTTCCCAAAAACGCAGTGTTAGTGGGATCAGCCCAGATACCTGCTAGCACCTGCGTTTTGCCCCTCCGCCCGGCCCAGCCAGCCCACCCAAGTGCAGTATCGATCGATCACTGTCACTTACAAAACACTAAACACATAACTGCAGCGTTCGCAGAGTCAGGCCTGATCCCTGCGATCGCTAACAGTTTTTTTGGTACAGTTTTGGTGAACTGGCAAGCACCAGCCCCAGGCAGTATCAGGTTAGTGCCAGTACCGCTAACACCCACGCACGCAGCATACGCCTCCCTTAGTGGTATAGTATCTGAACGGATCAATATCTGATCCAATCAGATCTATACTAGCGTCCCCAGCAGTTTAGGGTTCCCAAAAACGCAGTGTTAGCGGGATCAGCCCAGATACCTGCTAGCACCTGCGTTTTGCCCCTCCGCCCGGCCCAGCCCAGCCCAGCCCACCCAAGTGCAGTATTGATCGATCACTGTCACTTACAAAACACTAAACGCATAACTGCAGCGTTCGCAGAGTCAGGCCTGATCCCTGCGATCGCTAACAGTTTTTTTGGTAGTGTATTGGTGAACTGGCAAGCACCAGTGGCCTAGTACACCCCGGTCGTAGTCAAACCAGCACTGCAGTAACACTTGGTGACATGGTGAGTCCCATAAGTGCAGTTCAAGCTGGTGAGGTGGCAAGCACAAGTAGTGTCCCGCTGCCACCAAGAAGAAGACAAACAGGCCCGTCGTGCCCATCATGCCCTCCTGTTGCATTTGCCAATCCTAATTGGGAACCCACCACTTCTGCAGCACCCGTAATTCCCCCATTCACATCCCCAACCAAATGCAGTCGGCTGCATGAGAGGCATTTTCGTTATGTCCTCCCGAGTACCCCTACCCAACGAACCCCCCCAAAAAAGATGTTGTGTCTGTAGCAAGCGCAGATATAGGCGTGACACCCGCTATTATTGTCCCTCCTGTCCTGACAATCCTGGTCTTTGCATTGGTGAATGTTTTGAACGCTACCATACACTAGTTGAGTATTAGCGTAGGGTACAGCATTGCACAGACTAGGCACACTTTCACAGGGTCTCCCAAGATGCCATCACATTTTGAGAGACCCGAACCTGGAATCGGTTACAGTTATAAAAGTTAGTTACAAAAAAAAGGGTAAAAAAAAATAAATATATAACTTAACCACTTGCCGACCGCCTCACGCCTATATACGTGAGCAGGTCGGCACGGGCAGGCAAAATCACGTACCTGGTACGTGATGCCTTCCCGCGGGCGGGGGATCCGATCGGACCCCCCCCGGTGCCCTGAGCGGTCGGCTCTTGTTCGCGGGCGATTAGGGGTCAGGGGGAGGCCATCCATTGATGGCCACCCCCTCCCGATCGCTCCCACGAATCAAATGCTTCCTCTCCCTCTGTAATGTAAACAGAGGGAGAGGAAGTGATGTCATCTCTCCTCGAGCCGGTCTTTTTGATCCGACGCCGAGGAGAGAAGACATCCAAGTAAGTGCACCAACACCACACGCTCAGTAGAACACGCCAGGCACACTTTTCACCCCCCTGTCACCCCCCGATCACCCCCGATCACCCCCCTGTACCCACTGTCACTCTGACACCAATAGCAGTGTTTTTTTTTTTTTGCATTGGTGTCAGTTTGTCAGTTATAAGTGTTAGGGCAGTTAGGTTAGCCCCCTTTAGGTCTAGGGTACCCCCCCTTAGGTCCAGGGTACCCCCTAACCCCCCCTAATAAAAGTTAACCCCTTGATTACCCCCCGTCACCAGTGTCGCTAAGCGATCGTTTTTCTGATCGCTGTATTAGTGACACAGGTGACGCTATATTAGGGAGGTAAGTATATAGGTTCGCTGTCAGTGTTTTATAGCGACAGGGACCCCCATATACTACCTGCTAAAGGTTTTAACCCCCTGATTGCCCCCTAGTTAACCCTTTCACCAGCGATCACCGTATAAGTGTTACGGGTGACGCTGGTTAGATAGTTTGTTTTTTGTAGTTTATTTTAGTTTATTACAGTTTATTATAGTTTTAGGGCACCCGCCGTTTATTACCTTATAAAGGTTTAACCCCCTAATTGCCCGGCGGTGATAGAAGTTACGTTTTTAGGATCAGATAAGGTCTGCGTCGCCCCAGGCAGCGTCAGGTTAGCGCCAGTACCGCTAAAACCCACGCACGCAGCATACACCTCCCTTAGTGCTATAGTATCTGAACGGATCGATATCTGATCCGATCAGATCTATACTCCCCAGCAGTTTAGGGTTCCCTGAAACGCAGTGTTAGCGGGATCAGCCCAGATACCTGCTAGCACCTGCGTTTTGCTCCTCGGCCCAGCCCAGCCCAGCCCACCCAAGTGCAGTATCGATAGATTACTGACACTTACAAAACACTAAGCACACATAACTGCAGCGGTCGCAGAGTCAGGCCTGATCCCTGCGATCGCTAACAGTTTTTTGGTAGCGTTTTGAATCAGTCGCTGACAGTCGGGAGCTTTTTTGCCTGTGAGTCTCACTAGTGTACCCCTAAATTTAGAGGCCAAAATGGCAAATCGAAGGTACACTAGTGAAGAGGCCTACAGGATTCTGAGCATGACAGATAGTGAAGAGGAAGTCACTCATCTGTCAAGTTCAGGCTCAGAATACGATCCTGTAGAGGACAGCGGCTCCATGACAGATAGCTCTGACGACGGAGTTGTGGTCCCTGCTAAGGTCAGGCGTACCAGACCCCAAACTTATGCTGTCCTTGAAGTGCAAGAACCGCAGGGCTCTCGTAGGGAGCAGAGAGGTACTAGTGCCGCTACTCCTTCTGGTGAACTGGCAAGCACCAGCGGCCTAGTACACCCTGGTCGTACATCCAGCACTGCAGTATCACGTGGTGACGTGGCGAGTCCCATAAGTGCAGTTCAAGCTGGCGAGGTGGCAAGCACTAGTAGTGTCCCGCTGCCACCAAGAAGACGAACACAGGCCCGTCGTGCCCATAGTGCCCTTCCTGCTGCATTGGCCAATCCGAATTTAGTACCCACCACTTCTGCAGCACCCGTACTTCCCCCTTTCACTGGCCAACCCGGAATTCAGGTGGAAACAGTTCCACCTGGTCAATACATCGCCACTATGCCCCAGTCCACCCTTGCCAGAGATTGGAGACCAATTACGGTCTCCGAATTTAAGATCTTTCTGGGCCTTTCCCTCCTCATGGGGTTGAATAAAAAGAGTGAGTTGCGGTCATATTGGACCACTGACCCAATTTACCATTCACCCTTGTTCTCTGCTTCCATGGCCAGGGCACGATACGAGCAGATTTTGCGGTTCATGCACTTCAACGACAATGAACTCTGTCATCCTCGTGGAGACCCTGAATACGATCGGCTCTACAAAATTCGGCCCCTCGTAAACCACTTCAACCAACGTTTTACAGACTTGTTTACCCCCCATCAAGTTGTCTGCGTTGATGAGTCCCTGGTTAAATTTTCTGGCCGCTTGTCATTCAAACAGTACCTTCCCAGCAAGCGTGCCAGATACGGGGTCAAGATGTATAAGCTCTGTGACAGGGCCACAGGCTATACATGTAGATTTATGGTTTACGAGGGCAAAGATAGTCACGTAGAGCCAACAAACTGCCCTGACTACATAGGAAGCGCTGGCAAGATAGTGTAGGACTTGGTGTCACCCTTATTCGGAAAGGGGTACCACTTGTACGTGGACAATTATTATACGAGCGTGCCACTTTTTAGCCACCTTTTTGATCATCAGATTGGAGCATGTGGCACCGTGCGACCTAATCGCTGGGGCTTTCCCCAGCGGCTTGTAGATTCCCGTCTTAGGCTGGGGGAGAGAGCCTGCTTGAAGTATAATAATTTGCTCGCTATGAAGTGGAGGGATAAGAAGAATGTTTTCCTTCTCACCTCCCTTCATGCAGACACGATGGTCCAAATTCCTACGGCGACTGGTGTTGTGGAGAAACCCCTCTGTGTCCACGAATATAACCTTAATATGGGAGGGGTGGACCTCAACGACCAGTTGTTGGCGCCGTACCTAATTGCCCGTAAGGCCAGACGCTGGTACAAAAAAGTGTCTGTTTATTTATTTCAATTGGCTTTGCTGAATGCTTATGTGCTATACAGAGCTTCAGGACGGACTGGATCCTTCCTTAAATTCCAGGAAGAGATCGTCAGAGCCCTTCTGTTTCCAGACGGTGCTCCACCTCACCATCCCCAACCAAATGCAGTAAGCCGGCTGCATGAGAGGCATTTTCTTTATGCCCTCCCGAGTACCCCTACCCAACGAACCCCCCAAAAAAGATGTCGTGTCTGCAGCAAGCGCAGATTTAGGCGTGACACCCGATATTATTGTCCCCTCTGTCCTGGCAATCCTGGTCTTTGCATTGGTGAATGTTTTGAACGCTACCACACACTAGTGGAGTATTAGCGTAGGGTACAGCACTGCACAGACTAGGCACACTTCCACAGGGTCTCCCAAGATGCTGTCGCATTTTGAGAGACCCAAACCTGGTACCAGTTAAAAAAGTTAAAGTTACAAAAAAAAGTGTAAAAAAAACAAAAAAAAGTAAAAAAAAGAAAAAAACACAAAAAAAATATAAAATAAAAAAAACAAAAATAGTTGTTGTTTTATTGTTCTCTCTCTATTCTCTCTCTATTGTTCTGCATTCTATACTGCAATGTTTTATTGTTATGTTTTTATCATGTTTGCTTTATAGGTATGCAATTTTTTTATACTTTGTTTTTTTTATTGTTAACCACCTTTGTATTTTCAGGTACGCCATTCAGCTGCAGAGCGGATTTATTTATCTTGACAGCAACAGCGTTTGCTCCCACGATACATAAAGCCGCGACTCCAGCGCTGTCGGAGGTGATTTCACCACCACAGTTACATACTTCAGCATATATGCCGAAGCGTGGGGGCAGCAGTGGGTGGAGGAGCGATTTGCTCCTGCCTTTTGCGGGAGGATGCCCCCATGCTTCGGCATATATATATTTTTAGGTAGGCACAGGTTGCGTTAAATGTTTTATTTTTTACTATGTTTTTTTTGTATTTTGCTTTGCAGGTATGGTAAGTAATACTGTTATACTGTAATGTTACTTTGTTTTTTTGTTAACCATCATTTGCTTAGCAGGTACGCCATTCAGTTGCAGCACGGATTTATTTATCTTGACAGCAACAGCGTTTGCTCCCACGATACATAAAGCCGTGACTCCAGCGCTGTCGGAGGTGATTTCACCACCACAGTTACATACTTCAGCATATATGCCGAAAGCGTGGGGGCAGCAGTGGGTGGAGGAGCGATTTGCTCCTGCCTTTTGCGGGAGGATGCCCCCATGCTTCGGCATATATATTTTTAGGTAGGCACAGGTTGCGTTAAATGTTTTATTTTTTACTATGTTTTTTTTGTATTTTGCTTTGCAGGTATGGTAAGTAATACTGTTATACTGTAACGTTACTTTGTTTTTTTGTTAACCATCATTTGCTTAGCAGGTACGCCATTCAGTTGCAGCACGGATTTATTTATCTTGACAGCAACAGCGTTTGCTTCCACGATACATAAAGCCGTGACTCCAGCGCTGTCGGAGGTGATTTCACCACCACAGTTACATACTTCAGCATATATGCCGAAGCGTGGGGGCAGCAGTGGGTGGAGGAGCGATTTGCTCCTGCCTTTTGCGGGAGGATGCCCCCATGCTTCGGCATATATATACGGTGCATGTATGCCCATCATTAGAAGTGGGTGGATGAAGGGAGATATTCTAATGGTGGGCATACCCACCGATCAATATCTTTTTTTCGTTCAGCCCACAGGCTGCATGAAAAAAAAGTTTACAATGTATGCCCAACAAGGACCAGCAACGTACTGGTATGTTGCTGGACTTTGAGTGGTTATACCAGAATGATGCCTGCAGGTTTAGGTATCATCTTGGTATCATTCTTTTCAGCCAGTGGTCGGCTTTCTTGTAAAAGCAATCCTAGCGGCTAATTAGCCTCTAGACTGCTTTTACAAGCAGTGGGAGGAAATGCCCCCCCCACACCGTCGTCCATGTTTTTCTCTGGCTCTCCTGTCCCAACAGGGAACTTGAGAATGCAGCCGGTGATTCAGCCAGCTGACCATAGAGCTGATCAGAGACCAGAATGGCTCCAAACATCTCTATGGCCTAAGAAACTGGAAGCTACAAGCATTTCATGACTTAGATTTCGCCGGATGTAAACAGCGCCATTGGGAAATTGGGAAAGCATTTTATCACACCGATCTTGGTATGGTCAGATGCTTTGAGGGCAGAGGAGAGATCTAGGGTCTAATAGACCCCAATTTTTTCTAAAAAGAGTACCTGTCACTACCTATTGCTATCATGGGGGATATTTACATTCCCTGAGATAACAATAAAAATGATAAACAAAAAAATAAAAATGAAAGGAACAGTTTAAAAATAAGATAAAAAAGCAAAAAAAATAATTAAAAAAAAAAAAAAAAAAAAAAGCACCCCTGCCCCCCCCCCTGCTCTCGCACAAAGGCGAACGTAAGCGTCGGTCTGGCGTCAAATGTAAACAGCAATTGCACCATGCATGTGAGGTATTGCCGCGAAGGTCAGATCGAGGGCAGTAATTTTAGCAGTAGACCTCCTCTGTAAATCTAAAGTGGTAACCTGTAAAGGCTTTTAAAGGCTTTTAAAAATGTATTTAGTTTGTCGCCACTGCACGTTTGTGCGCAATTTTAAAGCATGTCATGTTTGGTATCCATGTACTCGGCCTAAGATCATCTTTTTTATTTCATCAAACATTTTGACAAAATAGTGTGTTTTAGTGCATTAAAATTTAAAAAAGTGTGTTTTTTCCCCAAAAAATGCGTTTGAAAAATCGCTGCGCAAATACTGTGTGAAAAAAATAAATTAAACACCCACCATTTTAATCTGTAGGGCATTTGCTTTAAAAAAATATATAATGTTTGGGGGTTCAAAGTAATTTTTTTGCAAAAAAAAATAATTTTTTCATGTAAACAATAAGTGTCAGAAAGGGCTTTGTCTTCAAGTGGTTAGAAGAGTGGTCGATGTGTGACATAAGCTTCTAAATGTTGTGCATAAAATGCCAGGACAGTTCAAAACCCCCCCAAATGACCCCATTTTGGAAAGTAGACACCCCAAACTATTTGCTGAGAGTCATGTCGAGTCCATGGAATATTTTATATTGTGACACAAGTTGCGGGAAAAAGACAAATTCTTTTTTTTTTTTTGCACAAAGTTGTCACTAAATGATATATTGCTCAAACATGCCATGGGAATATGTGAAATTACACCCCAAAATACATTCTGTTGCTTCTCCTGAGTACGGGGATACCACATGTGTGAGACTTTTTGGGAGCCTAGCCGCGTACGGGACCCCTAAAACCAAGCCCCGCCTTCAGGCTTTCTAAGGGCGTAAATTTTTGATTTCACTCTTCACTGCCTATCACAGTTTCGGAGGCCATGGAATGCCCAGATGGCACAACCCCCCCCCCCCCCAAATGACCCCATTTTGGAAAATAGACACCCAAAGCTATTTGCTGAGAGGTATAGTGAGTATTTTGCAGACCTCACTTTTTGTCACAAAGTTTTGAAAATTGAAAAAAGAAAAAAAAAATATGTTTTTCTTGCCTTTCTTCATTTTCAAAAACAAATGAGAGCTGCAAAATACTCACCATGCCTCTCAGCAAATAGCTTGGGGTGTCTACTTTTCAAAATGGGGTCATTTGGGGGGGGGGTTGTGCCATCTTGGCATTTTATGGCCTTCAAAAGTGTGATAGGTAGTGAGGAGTAAAATCAAAAATGTATGCCCTTAGAAATCCTGAAGGCGGTGCTTGGTTTTCGGGGCCCCGTACGCAGCTAGGCTCCCAAAAAGTCCCACACATGTGGTATCCCCGTACTCAGGAGAAGCAGCAGAATATATTTTGGGGTGTAATTCCACATATGCCCATGGCATGTTTGAACAATATATCATTTAGTGACAACTTTGTGCAAAAAAAAAAAAAAAATTGTCACTTTCCCGCAACTTGTGTCAAAATATAAAATATTCCATGGACTCAACATGCCTCTCAGCAAATAGCTTGGGGTGTCTACTTTCCAAAATGGGGTCAATTGGGAGGGGTTTGTGCCATCTGGGCATTTTATGGCCTTCAAAAATGTGATAGGTAGTGGGGAGTGAAATTACAACTTTACACCCTTAGAAATCCTGAAGGCGGTGCTGGGTTTTCGGGGCCCCGTACGCAGCTAGGCTCCCAAAAAGTCCCACACATGTGGTATCCCCGTACTCAGGAGAATCAGTAGAATGTATTTTGGGGTGCAATTCCACATATGCCCATGGCCTGTGTGAGCAATATATCATTTAGTGACAACTTTGTGCAAAAAAAAATAAAAATCTCACATTTCCCGCAACTTGTGTCCAAAAAATAAAATATTCCATGGACTCAACATGCCTCTCAGCAAATAGCTTGGGGTGTCTACTTTCCAAAATGGGGTCATTTTGGGGGGTTTTGTGCCATCTTGGCATTTTATGGCCTTCAAAACTGTGATAGGTAGTGAGAAGTGAAATCAAAAATTTATGCCCTTAGAAATCCTGAAGGCGGTGCTTGGTTTTCGGGGCCCCGTACGCGGCTAGGCTCCCAAAAAGTCCCACACATGTGGTATCCCCGTACTCAGGAGAAGCAGCAGAATATATTTTGGGGTGCAATTCCACATATGCCCATGGCATGTTTGAGGAATATATCATTTAGTGACAACTTTGTGCAAAAAAAAAAAAAAAATTGTCACTTACCAGCAACTTGTGTCAAAATATAAAATATTCCATGGACTCAACATGCCTCTCAGCAAATAGCTTGGGGTGTCTACTTTCCAAAATGGGGTCATTTGGGGGGGTTTTGTGCCATCTTGGCATTTTATGGCCTTCAAAACTCTGATAGGTAGTGAGGAGTGAAATGAAAAATTTATGCCCTTAGAAATCCTAAAGGCGGTGATTGGTTTTCGGGGCCCCGTACGCGGCTAGGCTCCCAAAAAGTCCCACACATGTGGTATCCCCATACTCAGGAGAAGCAGCTAAATGTATTTTGGGGTACAATTCCACATATGCCCATGGCCTGTGTGAGCAATATATCATTTAGTGACAACTTTGTGCAAAAAAAAAAAAAATTGTCACATTCCCACAACTTGTGTCAAAAAATAAAATATTCCATGGACTCAACATACCTCTCAGCAAATAGCTTGGGGTGTCTACTTTCCAAAATGGGGTCATTTGGGGGTGTTTTGTGCCATCTTGGCATTTTATGGCCTTCAAAACTGTGATAGGTAGTGAGGAGTGTAATCAAAAATCTATGCCCTTAGAAATCCTGAAGGCGGTGCTTGGTTTTCGGGGCCCCATACGTGGCTAGGCTCCCAAAAAGTCCCACACATGTGGTATCCCCGTACTCAGGAGAAGCAGCTGAATGTTTTTTGGGGTGCAATTCCACATATGCCCATGGCCTGTGTGAGCAATATATCATTTAGTGACAACTTTTTGTAAAAATTTTTTTTTGTCATTATTCAATCACCTGGGACAAAAAAAATAAATATTCAATGGGTTCAACATGCCTCTCAGCAATTTCCTTGGGGTGTCTACTTTCCAAAATGGGGTCATTTGGGGGGGTTTTGTACTGCCCTGCCATTTTAGCACCTCAAGAAATGACATAGGCAGTCATAAACTACAAGCTGTGTAAATTCCAGAAAATGTACCCTAGTTTGTAGGCGCTATAACTTTTGCGCAAACCAATAAATATACGCTTATTGACTTTTTTTTTACCAAAGACATGTGGCCGAATACATTTTGGCCTAAATGTATGACTAAAATTGAGTTTATTGGATTTTTTTTATAACAAAAAGTAGAAAATATCATTTTTTTTCAAAATTTTCGGTCTTTTTCCATTTATAGCGCAAAAAATAAAAATGGCAGAGGTGATCAAATACCATCAAAAGAAAGCTCTATTTGTGGGAAGAAAAGGACGCAAATTTCGTTTGGGTACACCATTGCATGACCGCGCAATTAACAGTTAAAGCGACGCAGTGCCAAATTGTAAAAAGTGCTCTGGTCAGGAAGGGGGTAAATCCTTCCGGGGCTGAAGTGGTTAAAAAAAAATTGTTGCCGTTTTATTGTTCTCTCTCTCTATATTCTCTCTCTATTGTTCTGCTCTTTTTTTACTGTATTCTATTCTGCAATGTTTTATTATGTTTTATCATGTTTGCTTTTCAGGTATGCAATTTTTTATACTTTACCGTTTACTGTGTTTTATTGTTAACCATTTTTTTGTCTTCAGGTACGCCATTCACGACTTTGAGTGGTTATACCAGAATGATGCCTGCAGGTTTAGGTATCATCTTGGTATCATTCTTTTCAGCCAGCGGTCGGTTTTCATGTAAAAGCAATCCTAGTGGCTAATTAGCCTGTAGACTGCTTTTACAACCAGTGGGAGGGAATTCCCCCCCACCCCCCATCATCTTCTGTGTTTTTCTCTGGCTCTCCTGTCTCAACAGGGAACCTGAGAATGCAGCCGGTGATTCAGCCAGCTGACCATAGAGCTGATCAGAGACCAGAGTGGCTCCAAACATCTCTATGGCCTAAGAAACCGGAAGCGACGAGCATTTCATGACTTAGATTTCGCCGGATGTAAACAGCGCCATTGGGAAATTGGGAAAGCATTTTATCACACCGATCTTGGTGTGGTCAGATGCTTTGAGGGCAGAGGAGAGATCTAGGGTCTAATAGACCCCAATTTTTTTCAAAAAAGAGTACCTGTCACTACCTATTGCTATCATAGGGGATATTTACATTCCCTGAGATAACAATAAAAATGATTAAAAAAAAAAATGAAAGGAACAGTTTAAAAATAAGATAAAAAAGCAAAAAAATAATAAAGAAAAAAAAAGCACCCCTGTCCCCCCCTGCTCTTGCACAAAGGCAAACACAAGCGTCAGTCTGGCGTCAAATGTAAACAGCAATTGCACCATGCATGTGAGGTGTCACCGCCAACGTCAGATCGAGGGCAGTAATTTTAGCAGTAGACCTCCTCTGTAAATCTTAAGTGGTAACCTGTAAAGGCTTTTAAATGCTTTTAAAAATGTATTTCGTTTGTCGCCACTGCAAGTTTGTGCGCAATTTTAAAGCATGTCATGTTTGGTATCCATGTACTCAGCCTAAGATCATCTTTTTTATTTCATCAAACATTTGGGCAATATAGTGTGTTTTACTGCATTAAAATTTTAAAAAGTGTGTTTTTTCCCCAAAAAATGCGTTTGAAAAATCGCTGCGCAAATACTGTGTGAAAAAAAAAAAATGAAACACCCACCATTTTAATCTGTAGGGTATTTGCTTTAAAAAAATATATAATGTTTGGGGGTTCAAAGTAATTTTCTTGCATAAAAAAATAATTTTTTCATGTAAACAAAAAGTGTCAGAAAGGGCTTTGTCTTCAAGTGGTTAGAAGAGTGGGTGATGTGTGACATAAGCTTCTAAATGTTGTGCATAAAATGCCAGGACAGTTCAAAACCCCCCCAAATGACCCCATTTTGGAAAGTAGACACCCCAAACTATTTGCTGAGAGTCATGTCGAGTCCATGGAATATTTTATATTGTGACACAAGTTGCGAGAAAGAGACAATTTTTTTTTTTTTTGCACAAAGTTGTCACTAAATGATATATTGCTCAAACATGCCATGGGAATATGTGAAATTACACCCCAAAATACATTCTTTTGCTTCTCCTGAGTACGGGAATACCACATGTGTGAGACTTTTTGGGAGCCTAGCCGCGTACGGGACCCCAAAAACCAAGCACCGCCTTCAGGCTTTCTAAGGGCGTAAATTTTTGATTTCACTCTTCACTGCCTATCGCAGTTTCGGAGGCCATGGAATGCCCAGGTGGCACAAACCCCCCCCCCCCAAATGACCCCATTTTGGAAAGTAGACACCCCAAGCTATTTGCTGAGAGGTATAGTGAGTATTTTGCAGACCTCACTTTTTGTCACAAAGTTTTGAAAATTGAAAAAAAAAAAAAAAATGTTTTTTCTTGTCTTTCTTCATTTTCAAAAACAAATGAGAGCTGCAAAATACTCACCATGCCTCTCAGCAAATAGCTTGGGGTGTCAATTAGCAGTTAAAGCAACACAGTGCCAAAATGAAAAAAGTCCTCTGGTCCTTAGGCAGCATAATGGTCCGGGGCTGAAGTGGTTAAATAAGATAAAGTAAATATACTTAGAAGAGGAAAGAAAAGGAATGGAGAGAAGGCCGGTCCTAGTGGACTATGTTGACTAGCTGTGCAATGAGGTAGGGGCAGACATATACGGAGCGTGATAGGGAGTCTCACTCCATTCGCTGAAGTTAATGGTAAAGAGCACATTGCACTAAAACTCCAAAAAGGTCATTCATAGAACAAAAACCACTGGGTCAACCACCAGGGCTCACCATAGGGGAAACTGAATATATTGTCAATAAAAATGCACTTAAAAACTGAACATATTGTCAGTAAAAGTATGCTTGTAATCCAATCTAATGCATCAAACCCCACTAGACATGGGGAAAGCAATGTGTCAAAAGACAGTGCTACAGCTGCCTTTAATCTATTTAACTATTTAGACTGTAAAGTCCCAAACATATTTAACGAAAAAAGCAGGGATAGACACAAAATAGATAGAAACTAAAAAAAAAATATATATAGACGTATTTTAAAGAATACACATTGAAAAATGAACATGAAATACCTAATATATTTTAAAGTTTATAAGCTATTCATAAAAGTGTGACACATCCCATTCATAATTAAGTCCAAAAGGTCATCTAGTGTTCAGAAAGAAAATCTATCGGACTTCATGTTTGCATAATAATTCAAACTTATCACCGCCCCTGGGCGGTGTCACAATTTTATCAATGCCTTGGATAACAAGACTGGAAGTATCCTTTTGGTGGACCTCATTCCAGTGTCGCGCAACACATGATCTTTATCTATATTATAGAGATGTTCATACAAACGGTCTTTGAGTCTACGTGTCGTTCTGCCGACATATTGTATGGAACACGTAGCGCGCGTAATGGCATATATTAAATAGCATGTATTGCAATTGATAAAGGAATGTATTTATTCAGGCAGAGTGCAAGAGGCTATTTTTTGGGGGTCCAAACGTATTTGGAACCCTCCCCCCCAATGCTAAGTCAACCGATAACAATACTCCGCTGACTTTGCAAAACCCATACACACTATACCTCTTTTGTGGTCATATTTATGGATGAATTCACCAAAGCATGTAGTGCAAGGGCCTGCCTGAATACTTTCAAATGGTACTGTTGAAAGTTTTTTTTCTCCTATTATCTTGATAGGTAATTTTTGAATGTAAAAATGTGCTTCAATTTGGACAGTGTGTATCCATATTTTTAAATTATGACCCTTCTTCCCTTTCAAGTGGGCTGCCAATAAGGAGGGGCTGGCCAAATAATATCACACATTATTTATGCATTCACCTCTCATGGAAGTGGAGAGGGTTACCTGTCCAACACATCTACCCATTCCCTCCTCTCCACCATAACATTTTTAGAATGGGCCACCAGAGGGGGTGAGGAATCTGATAAGTTGACCTTATACTTTTGTCTTTAAATACTCATTTCAATAAATGTTATACATATGTTGGCCAAGAATGTTTGTGTCTAATCTGCCTGCAATGTTATGTGCAAAAGTAGTATTTTTTTTTCTTGTTTGACTCCACAGTTTCCTTCCAACCCAAAGGAATGGCAGGCTGCTGCTTTCCAATTCCACCGTCAGTGGGATTTTCCCAACTGTTTTGGGGCTATTGATGGGAAGCATGTGCATATTGACCCACCACCCAACTCGGGCTCTTATTATTTTAATTATAAGGGCTTTTGTAGTATAGTCATGCTAGCAGTGGTGTCAGAAAATTATGAATTTCTCTACCTTGATGTTGGGAAGAACAACTCGGATGGAGGATTAATAGCCCAGACAGAATGTTACCGTTGCCTACAAAATGGCACCTTGCTTTTGCCACCTCCTGAGGAGAATGTGGAGGGCCTTAACTTTGTCTTTGTTGCAGATGAGGCCTTTGCTCTGGTGGAACATCTCATGAGGCCATTTACCATGAAGAACCTGACCCCAGAGCAGAGGATTTGCAATTATGGGCTTTCTCGTGCCTGAAGAGTTTTCGAGAGCGCTTTTGGAATCATGTCGAGTCAGTTCAGGCTTTTTCTTACAGCGATTGGCCTGGCCGAATACAAGCTTAATCATGTGGTCATGTGCTGCTGCATTCTGCACAATTATTTAAGGAGGAATGCAGCCAGCTACCTTGCCTCAGTTTCAAGTGAGGTGGAATTTGCTGTGTCCGGACCAGCTGAATCAACAGTGATGATGGATCTTGAAAGTGGCCGTGCTGGGCTGCCCTCACAAACTGCCAGAGATGTCTGGCAAAAGTATCTGGAGTACTTTTTGGGTAAAGGGGCAGTGGCTTTACAGCAAAATCTTGCTGATGTTGCGCTACCATCGCGCTGGTTCTCGGCGACAGGGTACTGTGCATGTCGCGCTGGCTCACTCATGGGGAAAGGAAAACTTTGTTTTCCTTCCGCGATGAGTGACAGGCAGTGCTTACAGCTGTCTGGTATGAATCCTGAGGCGGGAACACCCACACAAATTTTAAATGAAAAAAACAGCGTGGGTTCCCCCCCCAGGGGCATACCAGGCCCTTAGGTCTGGCATGGATTGTAAGGGGAACCCCCCTATGCCAAAAAAATGGCATAGGGGTCCCCCCCAATCCATACCAGACCCTTATCCGAGCATGCAGCCCGGCCGGCCAGCAAAGGGGGTGGGGACGAGCGAGCGCCCCCCCTCCAGAGCCGTACCAGGCCGCATGCCCTCAACATGGGGGGTGGGTGCCTTGGGGGAGGGGGGCACCCTGCGGGCCCCCCCACCCCAAAGCACCTTGTCCCCATGTTGATGAGGACAAGGGCCTCTTCCCGACAACCCTGGCCGTTGCTTTTCGGTGTCTGCGGGCGGGGGGCTTATCGGAATCCGCGGCGGCAAGACAGCGGCAGCAGACCGGGCCCCTCGCTGGCAATAGAGCTGGAAGAAGATATCGGCGGGGCCCCGGAGAAGAGGCCGAACACCGGGAGAAGTCGGAAGGAGACCCCCGAAGTCAGAAGAAGACCCCGGAGCTGACTAATAAATTACTCTTAAAACCTGTGTACTGTTTTTTTTTATATTGACACTTTTCCCTAGGTGAATGGGTAGGGGTACCATGTACCCCAAACTCATTCACACAGGGTGGGGGGGCCGGGATCTGGGGGCCCCCTTATTAAAGGGGGCTCCCAGATTCCGATAAGCCCCCCGTCCACAGATCCCGACAACCAACGGCCAGGGTTGTCGGGAAGAGGCCCTTGTCCTCATCAACATGGGGACAAGGTGCTTTGGTGTAGGGGGAACCGCAGGGCACCCCCTCCCCCAAGGCACCCACCCCCCCATGTTAAGGGCATGCGGCCTGGTACGGCTCAGGAGGGGGGGCGCTCGCTCGTCCCCACCCCCTTTGCTGGCCGGCCGGGCTGCGTGCTCGGATAAGGGTCTGGTATGGATTGGGGGGGACCCCCATGCCATTTTTTCGGCGTAGGGGGGTTCCCCTTACAATCCATGCCAGACCTAAGGGCCTGGTATGCCCCTGGGGGGGAACCCACGCTGGTTTTTTCATTTAAAATTTGGCGTGGTGTTCCCGCCTCAGGATTCATACCAGACAGCTGTCAGCACTGACTGTCACTCATGGCGGAAGGAAAACAAAGTTTTCCTTTCCCCATGAGTGAGCCATCTCGGCGCTGGCTCCTGCGACGGGGCTCGCAGGTGTCAAATCTCGCCGAGAAATGCGGCGAGATTGACACAATATCGCGGTCACCTACTGTATTTCATTTAAATTAATGTTTGTGTTTCTTATCTGTCTCCTAGGTTCTCAAATGGCCTTTTAATTTTGGCCATTTTCTTCAATAGTGCAAACATAACTTATTTGCTCCATGAGGTGACAATCTCTTCTTATGTTATATTATATTGTGCTGTGGGTCTGATACACACACACAATGTTATTGTTGTTAATGTATGTAATGCAATCAGTCCCTAAAACTGCCTGAGTGTGCCACATTTTACAGCACATTGTCACTGTAACTACACCAACTTAACAAATGCACTGGTACTGAGCATTGAAATAAGAATCCACACATTGTTTAGTATAAAACATTTTACTCCAAGCACATTCACATGTGCATTATAAAAGGTTTTTGAACAAACCAACAACTTGGTGTATAACATGTACAGTATGTTTGACACTAATTAGTCTTTTTTGGGGCTAAACAGGCATGTTTAAAAACAAAACATACACATGCCCAACTCAGGAACTTACAAAGTTCGACTTTGCTAAAGTGAAGGCCACATGAGACATTAGTATCCCAAAACTGTGTTGATGTTGCCTTCCTCAGATAGGGTGATCTCACCCCTCTAAAAGCCAAAATTTGAAGCCACGTACATGTAGAGGCATAACTGTTAAATGTCCCTTATGATCTCCTGCCTAAAATGTGTGTAGGTACAAACAGGTTATTTCCTCAAGCCCCAAAACACACAGTTTCTCAACATGTGCTATCTCCCATCACGTGATATAAATGTACACGTTTTGGGGGTGCAACCCCTTCCTCCAAACTAAAGTAGGTGAGAGGAAGGGGTTGCAACCCTGAAACACGTCCATTGATCTCCCATGATGGGAGCTAGCACATGTTGACACACTGGGGCTTATTTCAAAAAGGCCAATCCACTCTACACTACAAGTGCACTTTCAAGTGCACTTGCATTGCACTTGTAGTGCAAAGTGGATTTGCCTTTTGGAAATAACCCCCAGTGTGTCAACATGTGCTAGCTCACATCATGGGGGATCAATGGATGTGTTTCGGGGGTGCAACCACTTCCTCTCACCTACTTTAGTTTGGAAGAAGGGATTGCACCCCCAAAACGCATACATTGATATCCCGTGATGGGAGATAGCACATGTTGACACACTCTGCGTTTTGGGGCTTTAGCAAAATAGATGTAGGGAAAGACACACATTTTAGGCATGGGATCATGAGGGAATTCCAAATTTTGTTGCCCAATTTGTGTGCATCTTCAATTTTTGGCTTTGCGATTCTTAAAAACACATACAGATTACATTTAAAACATTACTTAGGGCAGTGTTTCACAATTCTCCTTCTCCAGATGCATTTCTAGGTTATGTTTTCTCTATTTTTTTTTTTTGGCACAGGTGATGATGTAATTTTGGAGGTTAGTAATTCACACAGTCGTTTTTAGCCTGCGGAAAATAAAGAAAACAGGACCTGGTGGTGCACCTAGAGAAGTGGAGTGGCTAAACACAGACCTCAGACACTATTAAGCCTAGGTTCACATTGGAACGATTTGTCATGCGATTTGATAGATCAAATCGCATTATAAGTCGCAACCTATTTGGTGCAATGGCACTGTCCGACCGGTGCAACACTGATTTAGCGGCGCCACAACAATTTGCAAAAGTAGTTCCTGCACTACTTTTTCCAATTTCAGGTGCGACTTCAATAGACATCTGCACATGAAGCCATACAAATGTCTATCAAGTTGCACCTGAAATTGCACTGACCTTGCTACTTCAAAAAAGTGCTACTTCAAGTGAAGTAGTGCGATTTCATGGTAGCATCAATGTGAACCAGGGCTTAAAAGTCATAAAACCGTGGGAAATCTTAAAAGTGCAAACAGGAGCCAACAAGTGGAAGAAAACTTCAGGCCAGATGAACTTAAAATTTGGCAAGCATGTCGATATAATCACGTATTCTTCCCTGTAAAGCAGTGGCAGCCTCCTTTATTTTCTCAAGATCAATCAAAGCCTGCATCATATCTGCACTCATATGGCCAATTGTGCATCTTTGAAGTTCGTGTCCTTGTAAGAAGAGAGAAAAGTATTAAGGGAATGATGGTCAAGTGGTCGAGGCCCTACATAGTGAATTATGGTCAAGTTACTAGTCAAATTAGGGAAATACTTACCTACCCAGTCTATTGTTGCTTGCAACCTTCTTGCCCTTTACACACCTACACTACTAGAAATGTACACACTGCAACTACTCTGTAATCTTGGCCCTGGTGCCTGGGTCTACAAAACTGGGGTACCTAGTGTAATGGAATCTTGTAAGTTCTGTATATAATTGTATTCTAATTTGTATTGCACACTGCCCTCACTGTGCACACGGCACTAATAATGTTTTCAGTACATGTTTACATTCTTTCGAGTCCTGATTAGAATTAGCCTGCCTATGTAATGCCCCTTGTTACCATAAACGTACAATTGTAATATTAATGTGATACCTACGTAATCACGTGTATAAAAACCTTCAATTGCGTCATAATAAAGCAGAAAAGTTATTTGGAAAGATGCTGAGCGTACCTTTTGTGCCTGTTCCCTACTGCAGTAGTTATTATTAATTTGGAACCACTAATTAATATGAGGATAGGAGTTGCCTATCATCAATTTAACCAGTCACTAGCAACACTGCCAGTTCCTTCCACCTCCTCCTTCTCCATGCCAATGTTAAAGCACTACATACTTTGCTAATGTGTGGAGTGGGTGTTTGTTTTGGACATCTAAACATTTGATATGTATACACATTTGAAGACAGATTCAAAAAATACTCACAAATATTTTCTTCTACTTCTGGGTCTCTTTGGCCCTCTGTTTGACTTGCATCAGGGGATGTTACATCCACAATAGGAAGGTCTGTGCTGGGTCCAGGTGTCATATCCTACGCCTCCAAGCCAACATCCTGGTTCATCTGAACGCACTCACTTTCCTCTAAAAAAAAGAAAAAATACAACATTCATTAATCCCCCCAAGTCACATATGTTTCTAGCATCCATTTTGCTGCATTAGTTGACCAACCTTGCACTGGGGACAATGTTTGTTCATGACTAGTGGACTACACCATGCCGCACTGTGTTTTTTTCCCCTTAAAAATGCATTGAAAAGGGAAGGTGATGTCATTTTACAGAGGGGAAACACTGGACAAGTGCCAACATTGAAAAACTCATTCAGTCGCCCCCCACCCCTCTTGTCTCCTATGGGATAGGGGATATATGAGGCTCATTCTAGCAGGCATGACTCTGTGTGACTGTGATCCCTGGGACCTCTCCTCTACCCATGTCTACCCTGGCAAGGCTGCATTAATGGGCATCGATGAGCCAGGCAGCAAACAGTAAGTGTTCTTTACCCCTTAAGTTCCGCTTTAAGCTCAGGGCCTTTGGCACACCTAGAATCACCCCTGCCAGTGGCTAAATGAGTAAGTAAGGTTAAAATGCCTTTGTAGTACACCTGAGAGTTTCCAAATGGAAGCCAACAACATGGCCCAGCGTTTCAAAGACTGAGGATATGGAGATGCTCTGGTCAATAGAGCACTCACCACAGGCAGTACTGTCCCTAGACAGTCACTTTTACAGGACAAACACCAATCTAAGTCTTCTATAAAAGATATCCCAGTCTTTTCAACACCATTCAGTGCAGAGTTTAATCAAATTAGAAAGATAATCACTAGATATCTTCCGATCTTATCTAATGACCCTGCATATGACAACATCCTCTCAAAAGGCATTAAGGTGGTCTCTCGGAGAGCACCCACTCTAGGGAGCTCTCTCTCACCCAGTCTAGTTCTAACTGAATGATCTAAGTCCAATTGGCTAAATTTTGTGGGTAACTACAAATGTGGTAAACCAGGCTGCAATTATTGCAGCCATATTAAGAAGGGCAAACAGGTACAATCATGTACAAATGGTAAAATCTTTAACATCTCCTCGTTCACAAACTGTAACACTCAGTTCATAGTGTACGTCATCACTTGTGATATTTGCCAAATCCAGTATGTAGGGCACACGACATGCTGTCTTAGGGATCGTTTATACAACCACCTACACGACATAGAAAAGGACAGGTTAACTAACGTGGCCAAACAGTGGATCTTTGTGCACCACAAGGATGTATCGAGCCTCTTTATCCAGGGTATAGAAAAAGTTGTGACACCTATTAGAGGGGGTGACAGATTTCAATTAATATGCAAACGTGAGGTATACTGGATATTTTCTTTAAACACCAGAATCCCCTTAGGTTTAAACTTCGAATGGGATGTCTCCTATTCTTATGAATAGCTATAATCTAAATATCTTTTTGAAATATATACATCGCAATTCCTTTGAAGACGATAATGCTTTTTTCTTTCTCTTTTTTGTTTTCTTATCCATCTCTCGTTCCTTCATTATACTTCATGTCAGAAATTGCCATTAATTGGGTTGTTTTATTGATTGTTATATTGTCCATATACACACACATGGCTTTATATACATGCGCTACCTTCATAAGTTTGTCGATTTATGTGCTCTGGATGCTTTTCAATTAATATAATATTGTATGTATAGCTTTTTACATACAATTAATTATCAAACCTTTACATACATTTCACAACCTTTTGAGAGTAGTTCATGGAATCCATTCTGTTTAAATGATGTACATTCTTTTCTTCTTTTTTGGATTTCCATACAAAACTCCTTTTTTAGGTCAGAATAGGCATTCCCAGCACCTTTCTATTGCTATATATTTTCAAGCATCTACTTCACAATGTAGCCACTTAGAAAATATACATCGATGCTGGAGATTTATTTATTTACTGTTCTGATAAGCGCAGTTTAGATTACTGTGCATAACATACTTTTAAATGTTGTTGCAATCATGTGTTGATTATTAACCCCTTTATCTAGTCTTAATATTGCTTCTCTATTTTATAGTTATTATCTTCATAATAATAATTTTTTACTTTTATAGACTGGATCTACATCTTTCTCAAACGTCTGCTCATGAAAATGTATCAACTTGTATTCATCTTTTGTATTAAGGATTGTATTGTCACTTGACCTTGAGTATTTTACGTCCATTATTCTTTATTTATTTCTTTTATCCCTTTTTGTATTTGTCATACATGGACAACTAGATTATTTTATGGTTATTATTAATACAAAAAAAATCTTTCCCTTGACATTGGGATATATATATCCAGATTCATTTCAGCGACCCCACAAATAAGCGGGCTGACTTTGTCCAGTTATTTCATATTCAGCTTAGAGCCCGACACATTTAATGTTGATGTTCACATATAAACAGGTTAATTTTGATACATATTATTTTTTTATTAAAAAAAAAAAATTTCAGTAGAAATATACCCATTTATTTTTCTATCGATAGTCTTACATAAAACTTGTTTGATGACATCATGTTATTGTATTATGCCCCGTACACACGGTCGGACATTGATTGGACATTCCGACAACAAAATCCTAGGATTTTTTCCGACGGATGTTGGCTCAAACTTGTTTTGCGTACACACGGTCGCACAAAGTTGTCGGAATTTCCGATCGCCAACCATGCGGTCACGTACACCACGTACGACGAGACTAGAAAAGGCCAGTTCAGAACCAAGCGCTGCATCCTTTGGGCTCCTTTTGCTAATCTCGTGTTAGTAAAAGTTTGGTGAGAGACGGTTCGCGCTTTTTCAGACTCGTGGCTTTCAGATCGTTTTCTGTGGTTCAGTTTGGGCTTGTGGGTTCGTATCTGCTCTTCAGTGCGTGCAGTCAGTTCGTATCAGAGTTTTCTGTGCGATCTTGCCCACTCGTTGCTGTTTTTCAGGTCGCTCTTCACAGGCCTTGCTGTTCTTCAGTGCGTTCTGTTACTTCGTTCTGAGCAGCCGACCATTTTCTAGCCATGTTGCGTATACGTACTCTTCGTAGAGTTCGTGCTGTGCGGGGGCTTGGTGTTGGGGTCCTGACCTTGACACAAGTCCAGTCCATGAACAGGGTGGGGAGGAGTTCATGGACCAAGAATTGGTTGCTTCATCGTGACCACTTCTCTCATATGCCTTTGCTCCATGAGATCCGTAAGAATAATCCTGATGATTTCAGGAACTTTCTCAGGATGACGGACCCCGTATTTCACCATTTGTTGGCTTCGCTGACCCCCTATATCAGCAGGCAGGATACCTGCATGAGGCAAGCCATCACTCCGGAGCAGAGGCTCGTCGCTGCCCTGCGGTACTTGGCGACAGGGAGAAGCCTGCAGGACTTGAAGTTCTCAACAGGCATCTCCCCCCAGGCTCTGGGGATCATTATCCCAGAGACCTGTTCTGCCATCATCCAGGTTTGTACCCCTCTATTACACATAATCCCTTTGCAAGTGCCGGTAAAATCCATTTAGGGGAACCCTCTCTCTCTGTATACGTATCATTGGATGTGGCACGGCCCCCCCTTTTAAACCTAGGAGAGCTAATCACTCTTTACTATATTGTAACAAGATTAGGAGAGTTTGGCCTGACCTTAGGGTTTGTCTTGTGTTGTGTCTTGCAGAGAAAATGGATGGCTTCAATGACCACAACTTCCTCCCACTGTTCATAGACAAATACAGGGAGCTGCCCTGTCTGTGGCAGGTGAGACATCCCCATTATAACAATAAACAAAAGAGGCAGGCAGCCCTGGATTAACTGCTGGAGTTGGTGAAGCCGGTGGTCCCCACATCAACCATCCCCTATTTAAAAGCCAAAATTGGTGGCCTGAGGAGCACTTATCATAGGGAGCGCAAGAAGGTCACAGATTCCCAGAGACCTGGAGCTGCAGCAGATGACGCTTATGTCCCCAGGATGTGGTACTATGAGAGACTTCGATTTCTGTCAGACCACACTGAAGTCAGGGAATCCCTCTCCACTCTTTCTTCCACTCTTCCTTCCACCCCAGCTGAGGCTTCCGATGTCCAACCTTGGCCTTCCAGCCAGGAAGAAGTGGAGGAGCCCAGCTGGAGTCAGGTATAGCATTGTTCTACTTATTTCTGGTCAATAAATAAATGATGTTTACTAGATGTTATTATTGATCACTAATTGCTGATTGAAAAAAGTGTTTTACATATCAATAGACAGTAGTGGGCACCCAAAATTGGGACAAGAATGAAAAATGCTGGGCTCAGAATGATAGTCTTTTATATTTGTTAACATTCAATTTGCAACAGTCAGGAGGTGACAATTGTGTGTGAATGATGACTAAAAAACTAAACCTATGTCCCTTTTTCATACACAGGAAGACCTCAGCCAGGAGGAGGCTGTGGAATGTGGCAGCCAAGAGGAGGCGGGGATTAGTGGCAGCCAGGAGGAGGCGGGGCTAAGTGGCAGCCAGGAGAAGCCTGGGACAAGTCACAGCCTGACGGAATCGCAGGTTCCTCCCCTCCACCTTCCATACAAAAGAGCGAGGAAGGGGAGTCACGTTCAGGATTCTGCACTCAGGCTTAGTCAGGAGGCTTCTGCGTCCTTCCGAGCCTTACCCACTCCTGAAGAGGCCTTTGCCTGCATGGCTGCCACAAAACTGCAGGGCATGCAGGAGGGTCAACGCCTCATGTGTGAGCAACTTATTTATAAAGTCCTAACTAAGGGGGTGAGTGGCGAAATCACACCCAAGACCGACGTGATTGAGTTGGACCATCCTCCTCCTCCTCCTGCTGCCACAACTCCACCACCACAGCCACAGCGTGGAAGGAAGCCTGGAAAGAAGACAAGAGAGTGATGACCCTGGGTTCAGTCTGGTCTGACAAAAGCTGCAGTCTCTTGTATGACCACAGCCTGGGGACACAGATGTCATCTGCTGCTTTCCGGATCTCTGGGACTTCTGGACCAGACTGCACTCCCTTAGATAAGGACTCCTCAGGCCACCAATTTTGTTTGAAAATAGTTGATGTGTTCCCTTGGGGTCAAAGGCTTCACCCATTTCTGCTGTTTCTCCAGCGTTGCCTCCCTCTTTGTTTAGTTGTGAGCCCTTAATAAATGAATTTTTTTGGAAAATTATACTCTCCTATGTGTTTTCATCCAAAAAGGACAGTTTGTTGGTGAGGATTCAGGTACATTTCTAAAGTACAATGTGAAATTAACAAGAGACAACACCAAACAATCTCCTACAGATTAAATAATACAAGATATCAATGGTGTTGTGGTAACTTGACACACAAAACACACACAAAAATATTCTGGAGTAAAAATAAAAATACAATAAAACAAAGATCAGCCTTGAAAAAAAGACAAACCAAAAAAAAAAATAATCTGCCTTAAAACCAAAAAAAAAAATTCCAACACAAAAAAAATGTTGTCAGATGTGACAAATCTAAATATATTAAGGGAATCCTGATAAATAATAAAGAAATAAGTTTGTGAGAAGTCTGTGTGAATATGAGCAGCAAAACTACTTCATTCTTCTCACATTATAATGAAGACGAGAGTGCGCTGTATTAAACCATTTTTAACATTGCACCGTGACGAAAGTGTTGTATCCTTTGCGAACGCTAAGTTTACCAGACGGAGCTGTTCAGTCTCGGAATTTCTTCTGAGCATGCATGGCACTTTGTGCGTTGGAACAGGCCACACACGGTCGGAATTGACGCGATCGGATTTTGTTGTCAGAAAATTTTATAGCCTGCTCTCAAAATTTGTGTGTCGGAAAATCCGATGGAAAATGTCCGATGGAGCCCACACATGGTCGGAATGTCCGACAACACGCTCCGATCGGACATTTTCCATCGGAAAATCCGACCGTGTGTATGGGGCATTACACTGAGGTCTTAATTCAAATGATTCATGAGCACACACACACAGGCCGATCTCAGTTCACACTTAATCATCCTGGTTTATCAACACATGTGTAAACAACATCATTACATAGTCCAGTCACCTTATTTTCATTCAACACTTATACTTTTTTAATATTATCATTGTTTCACTACATCACATATTCACATTTTTTTATATTTCACTTTTATATGACGGCACACATATTTTGTTTGTGCCATGTCTTTTTTAATTTTTCATTATTCATTCATTTTTTATACGGGCGACTTTTCTCTTTTTTGCACAGCAACAATCACTTATATATATATACATTTATATATTTTCATCTTTCACCTTTCACTTTTTCACTTAATTCATTTTTATTTTTATTTTTAAACTATTTTTAAACTTTTTTTTTCTGTTGCTTATTACCATCAATATGGGAGTTTCCATTGTAAGGCTTGTTCATTTGACAGCAGGTGCCGAGATCCCACATAACCGGCTTCCAGCTGCCAGTGATTACACACGTAATTATGTGATCACATGTTTTTTTACAAAAGCTTTATATATGTTTTTCATTTCTATGTTTGTCAGCTATGAGTAAGCACCAGTTATGAGTGCGAAATGCGTCAACTGAGCTCTGTACATTCCTGCTGTAGTGTCCTGTATATCCTGTGATCCAGCTTTTTAAACAATAAAGGCATTCGTTATTCAGTCTGGTGTACGGTATCCAGAGCTCTTCGTCTACTTCTGCTCCACTTTGCATTAGCCAGCACCTGGGACTCTTCTCTTCCGAATGATTCATACCAGTCATTCCACTCATCGATCTAGACCTACTTGAGTGGTGGAGCTCTCTTTTCTTTAAATGAGTAAGTTGTCATTTATGATTTTGGGGGGAAGATGGCCTTGTAGTCTCCCCTATTGGGGCCCGGGTGAGGGTAGCCTCCCTTTTTTCCTTCTGGTGGCTTGTCTGTAGCATCCTTTTTTTGTGCTATCCTGTTGAAAGAAGAGTAAAAAAAAAAAATTATAATTTACAAACAAAAAATGGCAAAAAAAGATAATATTTAAATGTTCATATCTGCTTTATATTTACCTTGATGTAAAAAAAAAATGAAAAAAGAAAAAGATTAGAGAAAACGTTATCTTGTATTTTAAAAACCTACTTGGAGAAAGCACATATATAGTATCTCACAAAAGTGAGTATACCCCTCACATTTTTGTAAATATTTTATTATATCTTTCCATGTGACAACACTGAAGAAATGACATTTTGCTACAATGTAAAGTAGTGAGTGTACAGCTTGTATAATAGTGTAAATTTGCTGTCCCCTCAAAATAACACACAGCCATTCATGTCTAAACAGCTGGCAACAAAAGTGAGTACACCCCTAAGTGAAAATGTCCAAATTGGGCCCAATTAGCCCTCCCCAGTGTCATGTGACTCGTTAGTGTTACAAGGTCTTTGGTGTGAATGGGGAGCAGGTGTGTTAAATTTGGTGTTATCGCTCTCACTCTCTCATACTGGTCACTGGAAGTTCAACATGGCACCTCATGGCAAAGAACTCTCTGAGGATCTGAAAAAAAGAATTGTTGCTCTACATAAAGATGGCCTAAGCTATAAGAAGATTACCAAGACCCTGAAACTGAGCAGCAGCATGGTGGCCCAAATCATACAGGGGTTTAACAGGACAGGCTCCACTCAAAACAGGCCTCGCCATAATCGACCAAATAAGTTGAGTGCAGGTGCTCAGTGTCATATTCAGAGTTTGTTTTTGGGAAATAGACATATGAGTGCTGCCAGCATTGCTGCAGAGGTTGAAGGGGCTGGGGGGTCAGCCTGTCAGTGCTCAGACCATATGGCGCACACTGCATCAAACTGGTCTGCATGGCTGTCATCCCAGAAGGAAGCCTCTTCTAAAGATGATGCACAAGAAAGCCTGCAAACAGTTTACTGAAGACAAGCAGACTAAGGATATGGATTACTGGAACCATGTCCTGTGGTCTGATGAGACCAAGATAAACTTATTTAGTTCAGATGGTGTCAAGCGTGTGTGGCAGCAACCAGGTGAGGTGTACAAAGACAAGTGTGTCTTGCCTACAGTCAAGCATGGTGGTTTGAGTGTCATGGTCTGGGGCTGCATGCGTGCTGCCGTCACTGGAGAGCTACAGTTCATTGAGGGAACCATGAACGCCAACATGTACTGTGACATACTGAAGCAGATCATGATCCCCTCCCTTCGGAGACTGGGCCACAGGGCAGTATTCCAACATGATAACGACCCCAAACACACCTCCAAGACGACCACTGCCTTGCTAAAGAAGCTGAGGGTAAAGGTGATGGACTGGCCAAGCATTTCTCCTGTCCTAAACCTTATTGAGCATCTGTGAGGCATCCTTAAATGGAAGGTGGAGGAGTGCAAGGTCTCTAACATACACCTGTTCCGTGATGTCATCATGGAGGAGTGGAAGAGTACTCCAGTGGCAACCTGTGAAGCTCTGGTGAACTCCATGCCCAAAAGGGTTAAGGCAGTGCTGGAAAATAATGGTGGCCACACAAAATCTTGACACTTTGGGCCCAATTTGGACATTTTCACTTAGGGTTGTACTCACTTTTGTGTCCAGCATTTTAGACATTAATGGCTGTGTGTTGAGTTATTTTGAGGGAACAGCAAATTTATTAGACATGTGCAGGATGAAAAAATTTGTTTAGTTTAGTTTAGTTTCGGTTCGTTATTTAACTAAATTCGTTTAGTTAAATTAGTTGCATTCATTACATTCGTTTTCGGGATTCGTTTAGTTTTGTATTCGAATTCGAAAAAATTTGACCGCATTCGAAAAAACTATCAAATTCGAAAAAATTCGACCGCATTCGAAAAAAACGATCAAATTCGAAAAAATTCTACTGCATTCGAAAAAAAACTATCAAATTCGAAAAAATTCTACCGCATTCAAAAAAAAAACTATCAAATTCAAAAAAATTCTACCTTTCGAAAAAAATTTGACCGAATTTGAAAAAGTAAACTATATATAACCATTTTACGAAATTCGAATTTCATATAGAATGAAATCGAATTCCAATAGAAAAGATTCAAATAGAATAGAAAATAAGAATAGCATGCAAAAACAATAGAACAGAATAGAAAAAAAATATAATATATTCTATTCTAATCTTTTCTATTCAAATTTGAATTCATTCTGTACCAAATTCCAATTCCGGAAGATGTTTTATATATATTGTTCTATTGTTTTTGCTATTCTAGTCTTTTCAATTAGAATTCGATTTCATTCTATTTCTATATAACCATTTTCTGAAATTCGAATTTCGTATAGAATGAATTTGCATTCAAATAGAAAAGATTAGAAAAAAATTGAAAATAATAGAAAAGAATAGCATAGAAAAACCATAGACCAGCATAGAAAAAAATAATATATATAAAACCATCTTCCGAAATTCGAATTTCGTATAAAATGAATTTGAATTTAAATAGAAATTTGAATAGAAAAGATTAGAATAGAGTAGAAAAGAATAGACCAGAAAAACAATAGAACAGAATAGAATAAAACATATATATATATATATATATATATATATATATATATATATATATATATATATATATATATATAAATTTTATTCTATTCTGTTATATATATATATATATATATAGATAGATAGATAGATAGATAGATAGATAGATAGATAGATAGATATCATCTTCCGAAATTCATATAGACTGAAATCAAGTTTGAATAGAAAAGATTAGAATAGAATAGAAAATAATAAAAATGAATAGCATAGAAAACAATAGAACAGAATAGAAAAAATATAATATATATATATATATAGATTGAAGTGTAGAGGAGAACCACACACAGCTTTCAATCTAGTGTCAGCAAACAGGTCCTCCCACCGACCTTGTATATATAAAAATAAAGTTCAGATGTGTTCTGACTGATCTAAGGAAGGGTGCGAACAAATCAGCCTGAAACTTAATCTTTGTCTGAACAAATGATTGTAATGATTCTGTTTGGAATGACTCTACTTGCTTTGTAATCTTTTTCTAAAGATTTGATGGAATAAAGCAACAATTTTTTAAGTGCAGCAACCTTTGGAACTTTATATATATATATATATATATATAGATATATAGATATATATCTATATATATATATATATATATATATATATATATATATATATATATATATATATATATATATATATATATATATTATTCTATTGTTTTTCTAGTCTATTCTTTTCTATCCTTTACTTCTATTCTAATAAGATTTTCAAAATTAGAATTTCTGAAAATGGTTATATATAACAACATGGCTTCTGAAAATCGAATTTCGTATAGAATGAATTTGAATTTGAATAGAAAAGATTAGAATAGGATAGAAAATAATAAAAAAGAATAGAATAGAAAAACAATAGAATAGAATAGAATAAAATACAATATATGTTTTTCTAGTTTATTCTTTTCTATTATTTTCTTTTCTATTCTAATCTTTTCTATTCAAATTCAAATTCATTCTATATGAAATTCGATTTTCAGAAGCCATGTTCCGAAATTCGAATTTTGTATAGAATGAATTCGAATTTGAATAGAAAAGACTATTAAAGAATAGAAAATAATAGAAAAGAAAAGCATAGAAAAACAATAAAACAGAATTAAAAAAAACATTATATATATGTATTCTATTGCTTTATGATTTTATATTCTAATTTATTGTATTTTTTAGAAAATCGATTTCTATTGTTTTCAAATTTGATTCAAATTTGTTTTCGAATTCGACTATGTTTTCGACTTCGATTCTAATATGTTTTCGACTTCGATTCGACTATGTTTTTGAATATGTTTTCTAATTCGAATATGTTTTCAAATTCGATTCGAATTTGTTTTCAAATTCGATTCGAATTTGTTTTCAAATTCGATTCGAATTTGTTCGCTTTTTTTCGGATTCGTTTAAATTCATCACTTTTGTAATTTGGAAATTCAGATGCATCCGAATTCCTGAATAATGAAAAATTTGTTTGAATTCGTGATTCGGAATGAAACGAAATGCACATGTCTAACTGTTATACAAGCTGTACACTCACTACTTTACATTGTAGCAAAGTGTCATTTCTTCAGTGTTGTCACATGAAAAGATATAATAAAATATTTACAAAAATGTCAGGGGTGTACTCACTTTTGTGAGATACTGTACAGACAGCTAAATTAATCATATACATATTGGTTAGATACAAATCTTGCTTACTTTTTTTGATTATGTGATGGATGGACTCCATCGGCTCTTGCTTGCAGTGCCTTAAATCTGACCATCGCTTTCGGATTTGGTCCTTTGTTAGTTTTACCGAAAATTCAACCTCCAAAGCGGCGAGGACCTTCTCCAAAGTGAGGTCCTTTCTGCTGTTGGACCTTTCTTTCATAGTTGTGCAGCTCACAATCATAGTCGTGCTTCTCAAGGATGCGAACATATTTGTTGACAAAAATTAAATGATGTTAACTAGACGTTATTGATCCCAAATTTCTGCTTTAACAAAGTGGTTTACATATAAATAGACAGTAGTGGCCAAAAATAATTGGGACAAGAATGAAAAATGCTGGGGTCAGAATGATAGTCTTTTCTATTTGTTAACATTCAATATGCAACAGTCATGAGTTCAAAATTGTGTGTAATTAATGACCAAAAACCTAAAAATATGTCCCATTTTCATACACAGGAAAGTCTCAGCTAAGAGGAGGCCATGCCCAGCAGCCAGACTGAATCCCAGGTTCCTCTACTACGCCCTCCAACTAAAAGGGCCAGGAAGTCGAGAAACCTGGACAATGCCATGGCTGCCTTCCTCAGGCATGCTACAAGTGCTATTAGCATGATCCCAGATGCCCAGGAGGCTTTTGGCTGCATGACTGCAAACAAGTTAAAGGATATGGAGGAGGACCAATGAAGCATGTCCGAAGAACAGCTCCTCAACAAGAGGAGGAGGGGCCAAATCACCCCGAAAATGCACATATGCGAAATAGAGCATAATCCTCCACCACCTTCACCGACACCACAGCCACCCCACCCACCCCACCCACCACAGCAGCATGGAGGACCATGGCTAATGCAGTCCCAACACCCCAACAAGGCCGCTGGGCAGGGGATTATCAATAGTATAATTTATCATTTTCTTTTTGTTAATTTTGAGTTGATTTTATTTTTTTGGTGCAGAAAATGCATTTTTTATTTAATTTAGTTTACTTGTGTGGAAGGAAGCCTTGAGAGCGATGGCCTGGGTTTGGTCTGGTCTGGCAAAAAATGCAGGCTGTTAGAAGACCACAGCCTTGTGACATATATGTCATCTGCTGCTGCTCCTGATCTCTTGGAGTCCAGGACCGTATTGTGCTCCCTATTAAATGGACTCCTTAGGTTACCAGTTTTGAAATTCACATAATTGATGTCTGTCCTGGGGTACAAATGCTTCACCAATTCCAACTCTTTTTCCGTCATCGCCTTCCCCTTGATTTTTATATGACCTTGTGCTCCCTATTAAATTAAAAATATTTTTTTTGACAAATACTTGGCTATGTGTTTTACTTAAAAAAGGACAGTTTATTTGTGAGTAGGCAGGTACATTTCAAAAATACAATGTAAAATTAACAAGGGAAACCAACATAGTTGTATCTTTGAGCTTCAAAAATACGAGATAATAATGGTGTTGTGGTAACTTAACCCCCCCCAAAAAAAAAAAAATATATATATATATATATATATATATATATATATATATATATTATTCTGGAGATAACTAGAAAAGAAAAATGAAATACGTTTGGCAGAACTATGTGAACATCACCAACAAAGCAGCTTTATTATACAATTATAAAGAAGAAGAGAATGTGCTGCATTGAGAGATTTCATCATTTGCCGCGTCACAAATGTATTATATCCATTATGAACACTAGTTTTACAAGACTGACCACTTCCAGGTCGTCCTTGCTTCCAAGCATGTGTGTTTGTACTTTGGCCTTTTGTCCGACGGACTTGTGTACACACGCTTGGAAAATCTGACAACACACATTTGTCCGCGGAAAATTTGAAAACCTGCTAGCCAATATTTGTTGGCGGGAAGTCCAAAAAGAATTGTCCAATGGAGCATACACACGGTCGGATTTACCGCCAACAGCCTGACATCGAACATTTCCCGTCGGAAAGTCTGATCGTGTTTACGGGGCTTAAGGCTATAGAGGTACTCTTGATGAAAGCAAGAATTGGCCTTGCTGTCAAAAATTTAAATGAGATACACCTGTAAAACAGGTGTGGAAAAATTGGTCTTTGGGTGTCGGTGGTGCCTTCACACTGTAAGAAGTACTCTTGATGAAAGAAAGAATTTGCCTTGCTGTCAAAAACTTGAAATGATATGCACCTGTCAAATGGGTGCTGAAAAAATGGTCTTTGGGTGTCAGTGGTGCCTTCACACCGCAACCCAATAGAAGTACTCTTGATGAAAGCAAGAATTGACCTTGCTGTCAAAAATTGAAATCATATGCACCTGTCAAACAGGTGCGGAAAAATTGGTCTTTGGGTGTCGGTGGTGCCTTCACACCATAGCCTTATAGAGGTACTCTTGATGAAAGCAAGAATTGGCCTTGTGTCAGGGCTGGGCTCAGCCCTTCCTTCTCTGAGCTGGCCGTTCAGTGTTGGCTAATTGGCAGCTACTATCTCTCTACAGTGACTCACCTGTTGATGATATTCTGCTCGTCAGTCCTGCCTACTTAAGCCATCCAGCTCAGATGATCTCTGCCTTCACCTTGGTCAAAATCACAGAGATTATCTCCTACGTTCCTGTTAAAGACTTTCTTGGCTGACATTCCTTCTGGCTCCAGATCCTGCTTGCTGTTCCACTATGCTGTTCCCTGGCTTCCTGACTTTCTGGCTTGTCTGACTATCTGTTCCGGTTACCGAACTTTGGCTATGTTTTGACTACAAAAGAAAAAACTACCGCGCTACGTGCAGATTACGAAATTTGCATAAATAAACCCCAACAAAAATCATTACAAAGGCATGTGAAGGAATGTGAATTGAAGAAATCAAAAAAATGAAAAAAATTTGACACTAGAGCAGCCGCTAATAGTGGGATACATACACTAGAATAATCAAAAACAAACAAAGAAAAGCAGCGCTGTGAGAGTAAATTATTCAGGGGTTAACCTATGAGTGAACAGATAATAAAGTGACAATAACCTAAAATGGCCGCTAATCATTTCCGGTAGCATGAAGATCGGTTTCCTGTGAAAGACGAATTCCTTTGCAGCAATTGCGCATGCGTTAGTTTTAGCCAAAAAACAAGCCGAGCGCAGAGCTTAACCCCCTTACATACCGAGTGGTCGGCGGAGCACACTGGCTGTTTTGGAGGGACACAACGGAGTGCAGGCTGAATTAACCCCTTGAATGGACAAATTCTTGAACATGAGCCACACGGCTAGAGAAGACCTTGATCCACCTTCAACATACTTTATTTGCAAGGGTAACATCTCCCTGGTTGTAAGATTTCTTGGTATCTGACGGACAGTGTACCCATCCTAAAGCTGAAGTGTGCGTTGGAGGTTTTAGTCCATGAAAGGCCCCGACCGGGTTAAGGTCGCAAGCTCTTACAAGCTTGCCTTTTGGTAAGCACGCATTTCTATTATTTTTTCACAGTGGTGCGGTGAAGGTCTACACATATCCAACTGTACTTCCACTGTCAACCTGGATTGCTACCCATATCTTCCCACATCATCTCATTCATCTGTTTGGGACACAGTATAGGACTGTTTTTTGTGTGTTTTTTTGGGATCAATGTTTTATATGATCAATTTTTTACTCATATTGTGTATTTCATATTTAACACATATCAAGGTTATTGTCATTTTATTATCTGTTCACTCGTAGGTTAACCCCTGAATAATTTACTCTCACAGCGCTGCTTTTCTTTGTTTGCTTATGTTTTGACTACATTTGTTCTATTTACTTTTATTATTAAACAAGTGTGATTTAACTGTACTTCTGTCTCGGTCTGATTCATGATTTCTGACACCTTGCTGTTAAAATTGAAATGATATGCACCTATTAAACAGGTATGGAAAAATTGGTCCTTGGGTCCCATTGTGCCCATGAAGCCTACACCAAAACATTTCTTCCAGATAAAATCAACACCCACAAAGCTAGGCAGCCTAGACAGTCTTTCAGAGATTCCAGATCCAGAAAGCACTTAATCAGTGACATCCGCATCAGGGGCTTCATAGCTGCTGCTAATCCAGGACTAATTCATTTTGATAAATAGATGTAAAAAAATGTATAGGAACTGCGCTCAAGAGACTAAAAAATAGCAGCTTACACTCACTAGACATATAGTGCAAATGTGTAACAAATAAATAAATAGTGCAGCGCTCTGTACAATGCGAGAATATAAAGTGAATGGATAAAGAGCTGTCAATAAGACTGATGTAGTAATGCAACAAAATCACATAATGATGTCCATCAACAATGATAAGTAATGAATGAAAAAACATGCAGTAATCAAAAAATTTAAATTTAAAAATTGTGAATAATCATATCAAAATAGTCATATAAAAATAGTACACTATGAAAATGAAATCACTGAAGTGGAAGAAAAGACACCCATGTGAGGGCACAAAAAGGGTTTTGACTTTGTCTTTGATTGTGAGATCCACCACCATATAGATAAGATTGACACGCTCACTAGAGAGTGTGGACTCATATATCGATAAGTACTGAGTCAAACGAGTGTTCATGAGGTATACCTCAACAACTTCCAGCAGGAAAGGGGCGGATCCAGGGGGGGGCAATGTGGCAATTGCTCCTCCGAGAAATTAGATGTGGGTGAGAGAGCGGGCAGCTCTGCAGGCAGATGAGAGCTAAGGCAGATGAGAGCGAGGGCGGGTGAGAGAGTGGGTGGGCCAGGCAGCTGAGCGGTTCGGTGGGTGGGTGAGAGAGCAGGCGGCTGGGCAGGTAAGAGAGCAGGCGGGCCGGGCAGCTGGGCGGCTTGGTGGGTGAGAGGGTGGCTAGCCAATCAGCGAGCCGCCGGGCGGGGGAGCAGAGAGATGACATCATCACTCTTCGCCCACCTTGCAGTCACTGTGCAGGCAGCCACGGGCAGTGGAGAGATTACATCATCTCTCTGCTGCCTGACTCTGGGACACAGCAAGAGACAATCCCCACCTTAGCAGCAAGTGACAATCGGCAACGAGTGACAGGTAACGTGGCAAGTGACAGTCTGCAACTTGTGGCAGGTGACGTGGCAAGTGACAGTCTGCAACTTGTGGCAGGTGACGTGGCAAGTGACAATCCGCATCTGGTGGCAGATGACGGTGGCAAGTGACAATCCTCAATGTGTGGCAGGTGACGTGGCATGTGACAGTCCACAACTTGTGACAGGTGATGTGGCAAGTGACAGTCCACAACTTGTGGCAGGTGATGTGGCAAGTGACAATCCGCAACTTGTGGCAAAGAACGGGGCAAGTGACAATCCGCATCTGGTGGCAGGCAATGGTGGCAAGTGACAATCCACGACGTGTGGCAGGTGATGTGGCAAGTGACAGTAGGCAACTTGTGGCAGGTGGCGTGGCAAGTGACAATCCACATCTGGTGGCAGGCAACGGTGGCAAGTGACAGACCGCAACGTGTGGCAGGTGGCATGGCAAGTGACAATCCGCATCTGGTGGCAGGCGACGGTGGTAAGTGACACACTCAGACTCCCACTGATTCTGCATTATGGTAAGTTGAACTATTTCATTTTATATAACAATGTGATAATAGAAATAATGCACTTCAATCATCCTGATACCATAACAACCATGATGCCGGGATGATTAAAGCGCCAACACCAGCCATTTCCCCCATAAATTGTCTACAAAAAAAGTATTTTCTGGCAGTGCCCCTCCCGAGATTAGAGTCTGGATCCGCCCCTGCAGCAGGACCAGATGGATGGTTGGAGATCACCTGGCCATGACATGGATGAAGGAGATTCATTTGAAGCAAACAGACTCCCAAAATCGGCATACATCAATAGGGATGCTCCCAAACACATGTATATGGGAGACCCGGCAACTTTTAGGCGGTTTTGGCTGTGCGGATGCACTGCATCACAGCATTCCACTCCCTATTCACGTTTTAATTCCATCCAGGTTCCCATACTCAGAGGTAGGAACCTAATTTCCATTAGGTGCTACTTGCCATGTGTGCAATTGCAGCCATATGTGTATAATAATATATATGTTAATTCTTGTTGTACTAATTTCTTGTTTTTCAGTTTTTTGTGCACATTTAATGTTGATTGATTATAGGTCTTCATATTTAATAAATTAATCTTTACGTTCTTTCCTGAGGAAGCCACGCGGCGAAACATGTAGAAAACACGAACATGATGAAAATATGAATGTGATTACAGTAAATCATTGTTAATAATAGGATGTTTGCGCACACCTATGGCTATGATTGTTTTGTATACACCGGTTTTATGATATTGTTCATTCAACAAAATTTTGTATATATTTGTACATACACCTTTGAGTGATTTCTACGTTGTAATGCACCCATAAAGTCCCATATCTCCTAAATTTCTCTTATATGTATAGAGAATAAAGGGCCACACATAGTGTAAAACAACTGAAATCAACAGGTGGCCTGGAGCATGACCAAAAAGGGTTCTTCGTATTTGGTCATGCTCCAGGCCACCTGTTGATTGCAGTTCTCATGACCCAGCAACCCAGTGGATCGTCAACTGGAAAGCTCTCCATGTCTGTTTTCACCACTAGACAATCTCCCACCTTATCATGCAGACTCTGCTGATGGGATTTGCAAGCTGACAGCCCTGGGCGCAGAGGGCTAAAAATTTTTTGAAAGGCATCACTGAGACGGCCCCCTTTTTCACTGCTCTCTTGGCCAACAGAAGCCTCAAAACAACATTTTCCACCAGACTGTAACTAACCAGTGTCGGGAAAGGCATTACATAAACTCCTCTTTAAGGTGTCCTCAAAAGATTGCATCTTCTGCTTCCTCTGTGGGGATGGAATGATTTCCGAGACTTTCCCCTTGTAAATGTGGTCAAGGAGGGTTGCCAACCAATAGTGATCCTTCTCCTTGATGCCACATATTTTCAGGTCCTTTTGCAGGCTTTAAAGAATGAGGGAGCCCATGTACTGCAAGTTTGTGGAGGCATGAGAAGGAGACTCCTCAAGGTCAATGAGAATTAAAGTATCTTGAAGTGCCTCCTCTCAGGCACGTACTACTCCCAAGGTTACTGGGGATGGAAAACATCTGTTAAGGGTTAACGTATGTCTTGTTTGGCTTCAATACCTCCAATACTGCCAGAATCCTGATCCTCCTCCCTTTTCTCTTGTGTGTTCTGTGGCGTGGCAAAATTCCTCGAGAGGAAAGGAAGTCATCCTCTTCCTCCCGCTGCTCTACCCAGAGTGCCCTGTCCATAATGCCATGTAGAATCTGCTCCAGCAGGAACACAACATGGATTGTGTGACTGATTTATACATTGTCACGGCTCACCATCCTTGTGGCCTCCTCAAATGGTGACAGTACAGTGCATGCATCCTTTATCAGCAGCCATTGGCGTGGGGAAAAAAAGCCTGAGCCTGTTGTAGTGCCATACTCACATAGGTACTCATTTAAAAAAGGAGGAAAGGGGGTTTTGGGACTTTATATGAGGCAATGAGTGGGTAGGTTCATTTGCCTCCATCCCTGTTATATTAAGACAAAAAGAGGAGGTTTGTTGGGACTTTATATGAAGCACAGCTAAAAGTATTGAATGAGCAATCACATGTTAATGGATTAGAAACAATTTATACATAGAATAATGAAATAACATGATAAGCAAAAATAATTTCTTCACAATTTATTATCCATAATGACAACATAATTTACAGTATAATAATAGTAATTTCATAAAACGTCATTGTAATTCATCATCAATATAATTGACTTAACGGTGACAATAAAATCTATAATTATCGATCTCAAAATCACATGATTGAAATAGTTTAGCATAAGGCTGGGGCTCTATGCATTTCGTGGAGATATCCACTCATCAGGAGCAGTACCAATATGTATCGATCTATATTGAAAAATATCATAGAGTGAACAGATGGTTGGCACAGAGGGGGAATAAGGGGGAGGCAGAGGAGGAAGTGGAAATATTTTCCAGACACTCTTACCTACAAAAAGTTGGATATGTAAAAAGGTGGTGTTGGATGGCTGGGGTACCTCAGATAGCAAACATCTCCAGGGAGCTGAGGCTGCAGATCCACGGTCGCACTGAAGCAAAAGGAGTGCAAAAGACATCAGTGATCCCCAATTAGAAGTTGCATCTGGTGCAGGTTGTATAACAGTGCCAATAGATTCCTGTGAATAGGAACATGGTAAAAGTAAATATGTGTAAATAGAGCTGCACAAGGCGCATTGAGGAATTCAAATTGAGAGGGGTAGGTAATGGTATCAAGAGCCAGGTGAGTGGTGAAAACACTAGAAGATAGAGCCCACAACAACAAGTCAAAGAGATGAGAATAGTGTGTAGCCAACTAAACCAAATAGTGAACCTATAACTGACAAGTTATTACCTTGAACTGGGACAAGCATGTGGACCACCCAGTGTGTTGGGGTATGAGGTGAAAATGATATTTACTTCACCCAAATGTGAAACACAGGTGGCCTTGGTGTGCCGCCAATGTCACGCCGCGTAATCAGAGGGGGGGGCGTCAACGCCCGGACACAAAGTGTCACTTAGCAATGGCGCACAAACCCTCTCCTCATGTGAATCGCAGATGGATTACAGGTTATCGATCTCAGATTGTGATGGTGTAGCATAAGGCTGGGGCTCTATGCATTTCGTGGAGATATTCACTCATCAGGAGCAGTAGCAATATGTATCGATCTATATTGTAAAAAAATCGCAGAGTGAACAGATGGTTAGCACAGAGGGGCAATAAGTGGGGAGGCAAAAAAGGAAGTGGAAATACTCATTGATGACCCTCTGCTGCATGTGCAGCTGATGTAGCATTGCCGAATTCGATTCACAAATCAGGTGGTTTATGGGCAGGTGGTATTTACTCTGAATTTTAGCCAACCAAGCACTGGCTGTGTATGATCACCTGAAATGGCTACAGACTCTTCTGGCCTGCTTTAGCAGATCTTCCAACCCTGGGTACCTATTTAAGAAACGCTGCACTACCAAATTGAGGACTTGTGCCATGCATGGCACATGTCAACTTTCCCTGTCTAGAGGCAGTAATGAGGTTTATGCCATTATCGCACACCACCATTCCTGGCTCCAGCTGGCATGGCGTGAACCACCTTTGGGCCTGTCCTTGCAGAGCTGCAAGAATCTCTGCTCCTGTGTGGCTCCTGTCCCCTTGACAGACAAGCTGAAGCACTGCATGGCACATTTTAGCCCGACTCATTAAATAGCCCCTTGAGCGCTTAGGCGGTACTTGTGGTCCATAGGACAATTCAGCAGAGGAGGGCATGGAGGAGGAGGAGGAGGGGTAGAGCTGACAAATCTTGCATCATCACCACTAGCTGTATGGGGACGTAGCGGCACAACAAGCTGCAGAACTGAGCCCTGTCCTGCATCCTTCCAAGTTGCAAGCAGAGTTCCAGTGTGCTGTGAACTAAATATATTGTCCCTAACCATGCTTGCTGGACCACGTATCAGCAGTAATGTGGACCTTGTGGCTGACTGCCTTGCCCAACGATGCCACAACAATGCCTTCCACGTGATGGTAGAGAGCTTGAATAGCCTTACGTGAAAATAAATAGCGACTGGGAACCTGCCATTGTGGTACAGTAGATTCTACAAATTCAATGAAGGCGCAGAATCCACCAGATGGAAAGGCAGGAGTTGTAAAGCTAGCAGCTTTGACAAGCTTGAATTTAGACGCTGGGTAAGTGGATGTTGTCTCCGTCCATTTGCAAGTAGGAGTTGTTTGTGTCAGGTCACCTTGAGGCTAGGTGACAGATGCACTCTGTAGGAGTCAGAAGTGTACCGCTAGGTAGTGGACCCTAGGACTGACTGCTGCGGATTGAACCCTGGGAGGTTCAGGAAGCAGGTCTACTGGATCACTGACACAGATCCCACTGGGAGCTAGAGCATAGATTCCCCAGGGCGCGGAGTCTAAGAACCAGCAGGTGTTCACCAGAGCCTTTAGTGGTAAGGATGGACTGCGCTGCAGTCTGGCTCCAGGTCGCGGCCCCCAGGGTCTCACAGCTCACGCTTACGTAAACTACAGGAGAAGAGGAAGGAGGCAGCAGGCTGGAATAACAAGGGAAGTAAGGGACAAGCCAAGGTCAGGGCCACAAGCAGACAAGGACAACAGAGTTCACGCCAAGATTCAGGGTCACAGGCAAACAGGGATGGTCGGGGACACGCCAAAGGTCAGGGTCATGAGCAGACAGGAATAGTTAAGAACAGGCCAAAGTCGGTAACTAGAATCAGAGGTAGGAAACACAGCAAGTACACACGAAAGCTAACACACAATGGTTGATCAGCACTGCTGGCTTGCAGTGCACAGGTTAATATAGGGTTCCCTGATAGGGCCTGGGGTGGGGCCATGCTTAGAGGAGAGGTTATAAAACCAGTCAGGTGAGAGGCAGCTGGTCTTTAGAGATGAATACATGGAGACAGGTAAGCTTGACAAAGAAACTCTATTGCATAACCATGACAGTTTGTAAGTTGGATGTTTGAAAGTAGGGGCCTGCCCTATATACTCTGCAGAAATTGGGGCCATATGTGTTGGTGTTGCAACAACACTGTAAGCCCTCACAGTTACTCTTGGTGGGCGCTGGAACGGGCCATGCTGTGAAATATTAGATCAATAATTGTAATTATATGCAACTGTTGAACAGGGGCAGAAAAATTGGGCCTTTGGTGGTGGTGGTGCCACAACACTGTAAGTCCTCATAGTTACTCTTGGTGGGCGCAGAAACAGGCCCTGCTGTGAAATATTAGATCAAGAATTGTAATTACATGTCCCTGTTGAACAGGGGCAGAAAAACTGGACATTAGGCACTGGTGCCACAACACTGCAACCCCTCACAGATACTGTAGTTGGAGCACAGAAATGAGCCCTCCTGCAAAATATTGCATCAAAAATTGTAATTACACGCCCCTGTTAAACAGGGGCTGAAAAATTTGGCCTTAGGCACTGGTGCTGGTGCCACAACACTGCAACCCCTCTCATGACAGTAGGTTTGCTGAGGCATTCGGTCCGGAGTCGTCTGGGTCACTAAGAACGACATGATCCGCAGCCACCTTCTCCCAGCCACGTACAAATCCATGGGTTTCTTGGGACTGTAAATGATCCCTTAAAGACTGCTGCTGATGCAGAGTGCAAGGCTCCACCTCCATGCTGACACAATCCTCCTCCTCTTCCTGTGTGATCGGCGGGCACGCAGGAACACTGTCTGGATAAAGGGGGCCTTGAGAGCTAAGGAAGTCCTTCTCTTCCTGCCTCTGTTCTGCCTCAAGTGCCCTGTCCATTATTCCACGCAGCGTGTGCTCCAACAGGTGGACAAGGGGGACAGTGTCACTGATGCATGCACTGTCACTGCTCACCATCCTCGTGGCCTCCTCAAATGGTGACAGGACAGTGCATGCATCCCTGATTATGGCCCACTGGCGTAGGGAAAAAAACAAGCTCCCCTGACCCTGTCCTGGTGCCTTAGTCGTACAGGTACTCATTGATGGCCCTCTGCTGCATGTGCAGCCGCTGCAGCATGGCCAATGTTGAGTTCCACTTGGTGGGCATGTCACAGATTAGGCGGTTCTTGGGCAGGTTAAATTCCTTTTGGAGGTCAGCCAGCCGAGCACTGGCATTATATGACCGGCGGAAATGCACACAGACTTTCCTGGCTTGCCTCAGGACATCCTGTAAGCCCGGGTACCTGCCCAAGAACTGCTGCACCACCAAGTTAAGGACGTGAGCCAAACAGGGCACATGGGTCAGTTGTCCCTGTCGGAGGGCGGAGAGGAGGTTGGTGCCATTGTCGCAAATCACCATTCCTGCCTTAAGCTGGCGTGGCGTCAACCACCTCTGAGCCTGCCCCTGCAGAGCTGACAGAATCTCTGCCCCAGTGTGGCTTCTGTCCCCTAAGCACACCAGCTCAAGCACCGCATGGCATCTTTTGGCCTGCGTACTTGCGTAGCCCCTTGAACGCCTACGGAGCACCGCTGGTTCCAAGGACAAAGCACAGGAAGAGGCCATGGAGGAAGAAGAAGAGGAGGGGGTGGAGGAGAGAGGTGTGTCAGAATCACCAGTAGTAGCATTTTGGAGGCGTGGTGGCGGAACAATCTCCAACACAAATACACCTTGTCCTGCATCCTTCCCAGCTGCCAGCAGAGTCACCCAATGCGCCGTGAAAGATAGGTAACGTCCCTGTCCATGGCTGCTGGACCATGAGTCAGCGGTAATATGCACCTTACCGCTGACCGCCCTGTCCAGCGAGGCCAAGACATAGCCTTCCACATGCCAGTAGAGAGACGGAATCACCTTCTGTGAGAAAAAGTGGCGTTTGGGAACCTGCCACTGAGGAACCGCACATTCCACAAATTCACGGAAGGGGGCAGAGTCTACCAACTGAAAAGGCAGCAGTTGAAGTGCTAGCAATTTAGCCAAGCTAGCATTCAACTGCTGGGCATGTGGATGGCTGGGAGCGAACTTTTTTCAGCGGTGCAGCAGCTGGGGCAGGGAAATTTGCCTGGTACAATCTGACGTCAGTGTACCGATAGCAGATTGCCCCCAAGTACTTGGCTGTGATACACCTAATTCTACACCTTCATTCCTCTCAGTGCAGGTCTCAGAGAGGACAGAAGGTATAGTGGGGTTGGAGAACCCAGCTGATGAGGAGCAAGGAGGGGTCCTCTTTGTTCTTTGGTGTGGGTCTTTTAGGTACGCTTGCCAACAAACTGCATGGCAGGTCAACATATGTTTGGGCAAGCATGTGGTACCCAAGCGGATGATGTTTTGGCCATGCGAGATACGCTTGATACATATGTTGCAAATAGCAGCGGTGGGATCTGATGCACTCGTCTCAAAAAAGGCCCACACCAAAGAACTTTTGGAATAACGTGCAGAGACAGCAGTGCCCTGCACATGCGGAGCTCTGCAGTGTGATGCAGTCGATGTGCTGCCCTTAATCTGGCCCCTGGAGGGCATCCTTCCTCATTGGTGATGTGCCTGCTCCCCCTCTCTCCTATCTGGCACCCATGTGGAGTCAGTGACCTCATCATCCCCTCCCTCCTCATCACTGGAGCAAACCTGGCAGTATGCTGCAGCTGGGGGAACATGACTGCCAGATTTCTATCCTTCTTGGGCACCCCCTCTGCCTGGGCTCACGTTACTGCCTTCCTCTAGCTGAGTACCATCATCAGAGCCTTCAAAACGCTGGGCATCCTCCTGGAGCATGTACCCAACACTGTGGTCTAACAGTTCGGGGGACTCCTCAGGAGGACATGATGGGGCTAGGGAAGGAGTGACTGATGCCATTGAGCCGAGGGAAAAGGCCACGTTGGCAACTGCTTTGCTAGACAAAGTAAAAAAAGAAAAATGGAAGGCGCACTGACCTAGTGCATTACCACTGGTAAAGCTTTATTTATAAAACAGCAAAGTGTATACTCAGACGAACATGGATAACAGGCATTAACAATGTTATAGGTTCGCAGTTCTGAATATCAACAGGTCAGGACCTGATGTCAAGTAGATAGAGTGATGGCTGATGCATTTCAGGGGAGAACCCCTTTCCTCAGAGCCTAAGCGGGCCAGCCTAAAATAAAGCTATCAATAAAGCTTTACCAGTGGTAATGCACTAGGTGCGCCTTCCTTTTTTCTATTTTCTTTAGCCTGTGAATACCCATTATTCTGAGGAAGGCTGCAAGACAGCAGATACTACTGTATGACGTTGGTCACACCACATATTGAGGAACTAGACACCTGAGCGTAGGAGAGATTTCTATTGTGTTTGCCAGACAAAGTACCCTGAGCCTGGGTGAGAGAGGATGAGGAGGATGAGGTCGGCTTGGTCATCCACTCTACCAAGTCTTCCACATGTTGTGGCACAACATGGCCAGCTGCCAAAAAAAAGGACAAACGTGTCCCACGGCCACGTGCTGATGGGGATGCACTGCGTCCACGACCAGCACTGTTGCCTCTATACACAGAGCCTGCTTGACCTCTTTTATTGGCTTGTGACTGTCTGCCTCTCCTTTTTGGCCTTCCAGACATACTAATGGTCTGCAGTGAGATGCAGCTGCAGAAAACTGGGATGTATATATATATATATATATATATATATATATATATATATATATATATATATATATACTGATTATACTGCAGCCAACAGATTGCCTGCCTGTGATAATAATAGGATCAGAAGCAGCACACCAGCACTTGTCTTCAGGTAGCTATAGGCGCAACTGTGCAGGGTACACAGTACACTAACTGTAAATAATTCAAGCTGCCTGCCTGTGGTATTAATAGGATCAGACGAAGAACAACAACACTTGTCTTCAGGTAGCTATAGGTGCAACTGTGCAGGGTACAGAGTACACTAACTGTAAATACTGTAAAAACACCTGCCTGCCTGTCAGTGCATTAGAAATAGAATAACAGGTGGGGAAGGATGACGTGAGGCGTCTGTAGGGAGGGGAGGAGCTAGCGGCGTGTCAGTAGTCGGCGTCTCGGTGGCTCCATCAGCTGGACGAGCAAGCCTCGAGGAAGGGAGAAAGGAAGAGCGTGCCGATCGGCATCCGAGCCTCGATTATGGAGCCCCAACCTTGACAAGAACAGGGACATAGCGGCACGATCTAGAGTGATAGAGAGATGGTTGTCTCCTCCCCGGAGGGTTACCCCACGCTCCCTGCTGCCCCCCCGCTCCTTCCTCGGCACTGGAGGAAACTGATCCTACGTCACTCTCCCAGCGGCTCAGATCAACTCCACAGAGCCTGGATAGAGTAAGACAGACGGCAAGAGGGACGCCATCCACAGAGAAAGAAACACAGATGGCTGTAGATGGGTAAGAGATACGTCTCTGTGCGGACCACAGAGGTAAGAGTATGTTTTGAGGATTGGAAAGGAAGAAAATACTACCAATGAAATATTTAAGGTACGCTATAGCTGAAGCATGCAAAGTGGACACTGCAAATATCTAAAACAAAGGTCAAATAGTGCATGAACTGTGACTATATGCTAAACTGTCAATACCAGGTATATCTATTACTCTTGTCAGCAAAACATCACGGAGAGTTACATGACACGAAGTTACACAAACTATAGTAAACTCTGTGGACATTGTCGTAACCAAAATTACTGATAGCAGGAGCAAACTGGTAGGCGTGAGGGGTCACCAGGTGTGCGCTCGTGGTAGAGGGGAACGGCGGCTGTGGTCTGGGCCAGGGTCTTGCGGGGCACCTGTGCCACACAAGGTTTGGATAGCCCCCAGAGATAGTGGGCCCCTACTGAGGAGTCCAGAAGCGGTACGGAGCAGCATGTGGACACAAGGACAGATGCGCTAAAGCGGTATTAAACACCTATGGAAAGGGTAAAAATCTGCTGCCTAATAAGCTTGAGCTGCATTTTTGTTAGCAGCATCTCAAACAAAAATCAGGGCACGCAATCTCCCCCTTTTTTTTTTTTTTTTGTGGGGAAGATCGGGGCATAAGGTGTTAAAAATACGCGGATGAACAACGACCACATTTTAGTAGCTGAAATCATTCTCGGAGATTTTCCTCAAAAGATATGTACTGACAGGCGAAACAACAGATATAATACGCTTACTCAGTATGGAAATCTGCCTTCCCTAAATCTCTCAATAAAGAAGAGCAAAAAATTACTGCAATATATGAACATATCGGGGTAGTTGGTAAGGGTGAGGTAAGCACTAAAGCACCACACATAGATGCCCCTGAAATAAAGAATGAGCAGAAATACAACAAAAGCAGGGAAAGGGGGCACATCCAAGACATCAAAAGATAGCCTCTCAGGAAGTATAAGTGGGAGCTCAATTAAACAATACTTGGCTACGGGGGGGAGCCCAAGGGGTGTGTACCAAGAAACCCAAACCTCTACTGTCCCCGATATGAAGAAAAAAGGTCAGCACGAAAAGAAAGATCAGACTCCCAATCAATCAGGTGAGTCCTCACTAATTGAAAATACACATGAGTTATCCAGAATGACGGAACCTAGACAGGATTGTGATCTCCCATCCAAAAATGAAATCGCAGAGATGTTTAAAGCGCTCGAATTATCGATTAAAACAGAAATAAGCATGCTGAGGACAGACTTAGGAAACCTGCTGGCTAGAGTCGAAAGGACAGAAGATATAATGGAGAAGCAAGAAAGAGAAATCTCTGACTTAAAAAAACAAATTAAAACAACGCAACAAAATCAACTAAAAACATGCTACAGAATAGAGGACCAAGAGAATAGAAGTCGCAGACAGAACTTGAGAATCCGTGGAGTGCCGGAAAAGAGGGGAGAAGATCTGAAGAAAACGGTAGCGGACATTTTTGCCCCACTATTGGAACTGAGAGGGGAGGACTTCCCAAAAATTGAAAGGGTGCACCGAATAGGTAGGCTGGATAACAGCCGAACAGAGAGAAGTCGAGACATAATCGCAAGGTTTAGATTCTACTCTGACAAAGAGAAAATATGGATAAAATTGCGGGGGCAAACCCCACTGCAATACGAAGATTCCAGGATTCAAGTATTTGCAGACCTTGCTAAGGACACACTACTGAGAAGACGCCTGCTGAAACCGCTTCTAGAACAAATGATAAATCAAAATATAAAGTACTCATGGGGCTTCCCGGCCTGTCTAGTTGGCAGTAAAGATGGTGGATCGGCTAGGCTAAGATTTCCCGATGAATTGGAAGACTTCTGCAAGAAATTAGGTTTACAGATGCCAGCGACACTGAACTGGTCCAACGAGAGATGGATAGAGCTGGGGGTAGACGTGGCATGAGTATAGGGGGGGGTGGAGGGGGGTGGGGGGGAGGGAGGGAAATTTATGTAAAAGAAAGAACAACAAGAAAATAGAATGGAGAGGGCTAGAGTACTTGGCCGCCAAGGCAGACATGACTGGAATGCTGATACGCCAATAGCTCCACCTTTAGTAGTAGAGATCAATGGTGGATGGCGATATACGAAATCCACACTGGTCTAAGGGTCTAGAGAAGACCAGAAAGGGTAGGGGGTGGGTGGGCTGGAGGGGGGGGGAGGGGGAAGGAAAGGGGGGAGGAATAAGGGAAGGGGGTTTAGCATAGCTGGTATAATAATAAAATGGGGTATCTCTCCAAGGTATAAGTTAGTAAGGGGCGAGGTTGAGGTAGGGAAATGGCACCTAACATAATAAAATGTATAACATATAATGTAAAAGGGCTAAACAGGGGTAACAAAAGAAGAAGCATTTTTAATGAGCTTAAACTGCTGGGTCCAGAGGTGGTATTCCTTCAAGAAACACATATATCACACCTATCAAAAATAAGATTATTCTCGGGGGAATACCCAATATGGTACCAAGGAGACACTATTTCAAGTAGAACACGGGGGGTTGCTATTGGATTCGCAAAAAGAACTAGGTTTGTACTGGAAGAAAGATTAGTGGATACAGAAGGCAGATACATTTTTCTGAAAGGTAGACTATATGGAAAAGAATATACATTGGCCAATGTTTATGCTCCAAATCAGAACTCAATAGAGTATGTTGTTAAGGTTCTAGAGAAATTGAAGAAGTTCAGACAAGGGCATCTAATATTAATGGGGGATTTTAATTTCTGTATGGACCCTGATCTGGACAGTACGGCTCATGCGCAGGCGAAAAATAGTACTCAATTAAGTAAGATGAAGAAAAAACTTGCCAGCCTACAGCTGGTGGATATCTGGAGAGTACAACATCCAGAAGGAAGAGATTACACATTTTATTCGCCTGTGCATGGGACGTACTCCCGGATAGACTATGGATTGATAGACCACAGAGAAATCGAGAGGGTGGCAGATTCATGGATAGGGAACATAACTTATTCAGATCACGCACCACTGACCTTAGAAATAAAAATAGGAGAAATGAGCAGACCCCCAGGGCAGTGGCGCCTAAATGAAGATTTGATAAAGGGGGAAGAGGGTTTTAATAGAATAAGTAAAGAACTGAGAGACTATTTCCGGAATAACGACACGGGAGAAGTATCTGAGTCCAGGTTGTGGCAGGCCCACAAAGTTTATATTAGAGGGATATTAATGGAAATGGGATCAAGGAAGAAGAAAGAGAGATGCGATAAAACCCAAAAATTAATAGAGGAATTAGCCAGTCTAGAACGGAAACATAAGACACAAACTGGCCAACTCTCTCAAGGGCTCTATAAACATATGGTCATTAAAAGAGCAGAATTAAAAACTTTAATGGAACAAGAAGTAAGAGCAAATTATAGTAAGATTCTAGGGGATAGATATCGTTGGGCCAACAAACCAGGTAAACTACTTGCGAATATAGTGCAAAAGCGGAAAGCGAGGAACTTTATTGAAAAAATCCAGACCAAAGATGGCCACATAATGTATTCCTCTAAGGAAATAGCAGAGGTCTTTAAAAATTACTACCAGGAGCTATATTCAGTTCGCAAGCAAGATACCCCGTTCTCTTATCATAGAAAGAAGAATAAGGAATATATGCAGAGAACAAAACTACCTAGGATTACAGTAGGGGAAAGAGAGGAAATGAAAGTCCCAATAACTGAAGAAGAAATAAGTAAAGCTATAGCAGGTATGGCAATCGGGAAAAGTCCAGGCCAGGATGGATTCACATTAACCTATTATAGGAAATTTAAAGAAATATTGATCCCTAAGATGTGTCGGTACTTTAACGGGTTGGGAGAGGACTATGACATGAGTCAGGAGGCTTTAAAGGCTGTTATTACGATCATCCCAAAGGAGGGAAAAGAAAAAACACTCTGCTTGAGTTATCGCCCGATCTCCCTGCTCAATATTGATACGAAACTTTATGCAAAAATACTAGCCGAAAGATTAAAGAGGTCCATGAACGCCTTGATAAACCCAGACCAGGTGGGTTTTGTCACTAAAAGGGAGGGGAAGGACAATGGGGTCAGGACATTACTCTTGATGCAAAAAATGAAGGTGGATGGACCCCCAGGACTACTACTGTCGATCGACGCTGAAAAGGCTTTCGACAGGGTAGACTGGGGGTTCATGTTCCAGACCCTGGAGACTATAGGCATGGGTCCTAAAATGTATCAGAGGATTAAAACCTTGTACCACCACCCGACGGCAATGGTGGGTGTAAATGGAGTTATGTCTCAGCGATTAGAGATGAGGAATGGGGTAAGGCAGGGGTGCCCTCTGTCCCCGCTACTCTTTGTCCTTGCTATGGAGCCTCTCCTGGAAACAATAAGGGCGGACCCAGAAATTAAGGGTATAAAGATTGGAGAGGAGGAACATAAGGTCGCAGCATATGCCGACGATGTACTGCTTTACATCTCAGACCCTGAAAGTACCATGCCCAAACTGGTCAAGGCCTTAAGAGAATAGGGGGAAGTGTCTAATTTCCAAATAAATATGTCAAAATCGCAAATCTTAAACATAAATTTAAAGAAATCAAAAATCGAGATACTAAAAAAAAAATATGGCTTTAGATAGGCAAAAGAACTAACATATCTAGGAATCAAGCTAGCTAACACAACTAAAAAATGTTTTTAATAAACTATGTGCTCCTGTTAGATACAGTAAGAGCTGAATGCAAAAGATATGCAAAGAAAACTATCTCATGGATTGGGCGGATCAATACTATTAAAATGGTACTACTCCCTAAGATCACATATGTGTTCCAGATGATACCGTTACCATTACCATCGTTCTATCTGGGAAAATTAAAAAACATAATAATGAGCTTCATATGGAAAAATAAAAAACCGAGAGTCTCTTTTAGGACCTTAAAACAAAAGAAAATACATGGGGGCCTGGCTTTGCCTGATGTCCGGAACTACTATAAAGTGGCAGTAATGGCTAGATTAGTAGAATGGTCGAAGAGAACAAACGAAAAACGTTGGGTAACAATAGAAGAATATCTTAGTAATGCACCACTGGGAAGACTGATTTGGAACCCCCCAAATGCTAGCATTTTGGGAGGAAATACACATATAATAACAAGTAATGCACTTAGAATTTGGGATGGGGTGTATAAGAGATTAAATGGGAATTATAACTCACCACTATTGGCACTGACAAAGAATAATTTCTTCCCACCAGGATTAGAAACTATGGGAGGTAAAGAAGCACTATGGGGCAGGACACAATTAAGACACATTATAAAGGGGGGTAAAATTATGACACTACAAGAAATTAGGAATGGGAGTGGGGCACATGGTTTAGATGAATGGAGGTATCTCCAGGTATGCCACTTCGTGAGCAAGCTTCCAGCACCGATGAGGAAAGGGGACAAATTGACAGACTTTGAAAGGCTATGTGACGCAGATGACCCGAGAAACATTGTCTCAAAAATTTACAAAGCTCTGATGAAGACTGACCAGCTGGAGAGGCCTCCATTTATAAGTAAATGGGAAGCGGAATTAGGCACAAAGAAAGGGGAAAACACAATTAAAAGAATTCTTAATATGATCTGTAACTCAGCAGCGGACGTGCGAACTGCAGAAATAAACTATAAATGCATAAGTAGAAGTTATCTTACTCCAGAGATGATAAGCAAATTTCAAAATAAAAATGCCTTCTGCTGGCGGGGGTGTGATGAAATTGGAACGATGGCACACCTTTGGTGGACATGCCCCAAAATAAAATATTTCTGGCATAAGATACTCGACCTAATAAAGGAAATCACAGGAATAGAAGTGCCAGAAGACCCATGGGAGGTCCTGTTCCATGGGGGTACAGGAGACATTAAAAAGTACAAGCAATCATTGGTCCCTCACCTCCTGAATGCAGCAAAGCGTACAATCCCGAAAAAGAAGGAGAGCCCTGAGGTATGGGAATGGGTAGATGCAGTAGAAGAAACTTACTATTTAGAGACTAAGACAAGCTCGGAAGCAGAAGCAAGAAATAAGAGCTCAGCGGAGTGGGAACGCTGGGTGAAATTCAAAAAAATGTGGTGTCGCACTGAAGAATTAGCGACAGGAGTAGAATAAAGATAGAAAGAAATTAGACCTTGGAGAGATGGGATGGGGGGATGGGGTGGGGGGATGGGGGTTGGGGGGTTAAATAGATAAGGAAGTAACTGTTGTCCTTCAGTTAATGATAAATTGTTACACACGAAATAGGCTTTAGACTTTTGTATGTCACATATTGGGTGCTAAAGAAAGTTTGTTCCTTTTTGATATGGCAAGAGTCACAATGATGAGACAAAAGAGAGTGGGCTGGTTTATAAATGAACTGCAAAGTTGATTTAACGCCTCTCTGTATGGTCGACTGAACGTGACGGAAAAAAAAAAAAAAAAGAGAATAACAGGAACGGATCTAGCTAAACTGAATATAGTGTATAAATATATATATATATATACAACACCTGGGATGCATATACAGTATATACACAATACATTCAAAAAATGAGGGACAGTGGAGCCCCAGGGCTACTACTGTCAATAGACGCTGAGAAAGCTTTTGACAGGGTAGACTGGGGCTTTATGTTTAGTGTACTGAAGGAAATAGGATTTGGGCCAATTATGATCAGAAGGATAAAGGCACTATATACATGTCCTTCAGCAAGGGTCAAGGTTAATGGAACACTATCTGAGCCGTTTAAAATGACCAACGGAACAAGACAAGGTTGTCCATTGTCCCCCCTTTTGTTCGTGCTGACACTTAAGCCCTTGCATGAACAGATAAGGCAAAACCCAGATATCTCTGGGGTTTCAGACGGTGAGGAAGAACATAAACTGGCTGCTTTTGCAGATGATATTTTGTTGTATATTACTAGACCTAGAATAACTCTTCCTAACCTGCTCAAAACTTTGAAAGATTACGGGGAAATATCTAATTTCAAGATTAATCCAACTAAATCTGAAATATTAGAAATTAAGACTGATAAAAAAGATCATATGGTCCACAAAGAATTCCCATTTATATGGGGAAAAAAAGAGATAAACTATCTTGGGGTAAAAATAACAGGGAACAGAGAGTCACTGTTTCAAGCTAACTTCGTCCCTCTCCTTAATGAGGTTAAGAGGGAGTTGAATAGAATCACAAGAGGACAGCTGTCATGGGGGGGTAGAATTAATATTATTAAAATGGCAATCCTGCCAAAGATCCTATTTAAAATGCAGATGTTACCAATTCCGCTTCCACAAGCATATCTTAAAAAATTACACTCACTTATTATTAAATTTATTTGGAGGGGGAAAAAGTCATGTATAAGGTATGACACTTTGGCAAGGGATAAAGAAAAAGGGGGGTGGGGAGCACCAGACATTAGATTATATCACAAAGCAATCACTTTATCAAGAATTATAGATTGGGTAAAAGGGAATAAAGAGAAGAGGTGAGTAAAAATGGAAAACACAATTAGTAAAGTAGAGTTAAGTAAAGTAATTTGGATACCTTCACATTTTAGGAAACTTTGTTCTGAGGCACACAGTATCACCAGACACACTTTGAAAATATGGGATAATTTGCATAAGAGGGAGAAATGGGAGTATAACTCCCCTTTGATTTCTCTGAGGGACACTGAGTTTTTCGCACCAGGAATGGAGAATCTGTGTGGGCGATACTGCAAGGAGGAGTTCAGTTAAAGGATGTTATGCAGAAAGGTAAACTGTGCTCATTTCAGGACCTGAAAAATAAAAGTGACCTTATGATCCTCAACAGGTGGCGATATAGTCAGTTAAAAAATTTCGTTGAATCACTCCCCCAACCAATTAGAATGATGGACAACCTCAAATCGTTTGAGAAACTTTGTGTTGGCCAGGATGGGAAGAAGGGGATCTCAAAAACCTATAGGATACTGGTGGATCTGAAGGGAACAGACACCCCAGCATACATTAAAAAATGGGAGTGAGAATTAAAAACAAAGCTTAAAGAAGATGAGGTTACAACTTTATTGAAACGAGTTCACAATACTTCGGTAAATTATAAAATGTCTGAGCTAAATTACAAATGCTTATCAAGATGGTATATTACCCCAGATAGAGCTTCTAAGTTCCAGAATGAAACTTCACAATTTTGCTGGAGGGGTTGTATGGAATTGGGTACAATGTCACACATTTGGTGGCACTGTACAAAAATAAGGGAATTTTGATATGATATTAGGAAAATCATTGGTGAGATAACCCAAATAGAAGTGCCGGACGATCCATGGGCATGTCTGTTTCATGGTTTTAGAATGCCAACCGAATTATATCTGAGAACACTAGTTCCACAAATGTTGAATGCAGCTAAAAGTTTGTTTGTAAGTCACTGGCAGGAGAAAAACGGTCCAACAACACAAGAATGGTACGACAAAATAAATGAAACCCAGAATTTAGAATATTTGAGATATGCGGAGGAAGCAGAATTGGATGAGTTTGAGGAAAAATGGGAAAAGTGGCAAAAATTTAAAAGCTCACTAAGGGTGGTAGAGGTATTGAGAATTCAATAGATCTTGCTAAGGTGAACCTATGAGGTTAGATGGGGAACAGGCAACAGGAGTGGTGTCCATTAGGTAGGGGGGATTCAGTTAATATGAAGGTGCATGGAGGAAGGAATATAGGACTTTGAGAAGGAGTAGATCGGGGGAGGGCGGATTGGGAAGGGTAGGGGGTTTTGACTAAGCGGGGTTTAAGTTACGACCTTACGATTAAACCTCAGGTAGGATAGCTAGTTGTTACAAATAAGTAGATAGAAATAAAAGAGATTTGTAATATGGAAAGAAAAATAATAAGAGACAAGAGGTATCAAAGCCACTATGATGTGAGTAATAAATCGGGGAAGTATTGAACCTCAAAGGTGAAACTTTCGCCTCCGAAAAATAGACACTGATGTGGCAAAAAAAAAAAAGAAAAAAAAAAAAAGACGAAGAACAGCACATGTCTTCAGGTAGCTATAGGTGCAACTGTGCAGTGTACACAATACACTAACTGTAAATACTTCAACCTGCCTGCCTGTGGTATTAATAGGATCAGAAGAAGAACAACAGCACTTGTCTTCAGGTAGCTATAGGTGCAACTGTGCAGGGTACACAGTACACTAACTGTAAATACTTCAAGCTGCCTGCCTGTGGTATTAGGAGGATCAGAAGAAGAACACCAGCACTTGTCTTCAGGTAGCTATAGGTGCAACTGTGCAGGGTACACAGTACACTAACTGTAAATACTTCAAGCTGCTTGCCTGTGATATTAATAGGATCAGAAGAAGAACACCAGCACTTGTCTTCAGGTAGCTATAGGTGTTCTGTGCAGAGGTACACAGTACACTAACTGTAAATACTTCAAGCTGCCTGCCTGTGATATTAATAGGATCAGAAGAAGAACAAAAGCACTTGTCTTCAGGTAGCTATAGGTGCAACTGTGCAGGGTACAGAGTACACTAACTGTAAATACTTCAAGCTGCCTGCCTGTGGTATTAATAGGATCAGAAGAAGAACACCAGCACTTGTCTTCAGGTAGCTATAGGTGCAACTGTGCAGGGTACACAGTACACTAACCGTAAATACTTCAACCTGCCTGCCTATGGTATTAATAGGATCAGAAGAAGAACAACAACACTTGTCTTCAGGTAGCTATAGGTGCAACTGTGCAGGGTACAGAGTACACTAACTGTAAATACTGTAAAAACACCTGCCTGCCTGTCAGTGCATTAGAAAGAGAATAACAGGAACGACAACACTTGTCTTCAGGTAGCTATAGGTGCAACTGTGCAGGGTACACAGTACACTAACTGTAAATACTTCAAGCTGCTTGCCTGTGGTATTAATAGGATCAGAAGAAGAACACCAGCACTTGTCTTCAGGTAGCTATAGGTGTTCTGTGCAGAGGTACACAGTACACTAACTGTAAATACTTCAACCTGCCTGCCTATGGTATTAATAGGATCAGAAGAAGAACAACAACACTTGTCTTCAGGTAGCTATAAGTGCAACTGTGCAGGATACAGAGTACACTAACTGTAAATACTGTAAAAACACCTGCCTGCCTGTCAGTGCATTAGAAAGAGAATAACAGGAACGGATCTAGCTAAACTGAATATAGTGTATAAATATATATATATATATATATATATATATATATATATATACAACACCTGGGATGCATATATACAGTATATACACAATACACTGTAAGTGCAGGTAACTGACTCGCCTGCCTACTCTATCTAACTTAAATAAAATGACACTGTCTCTCTCTCTGTCTAATTCTCTCCACCACCGCAACACACTACACAAGGCTGCCACGCAGGCGGCCTTATATAGTGTGGGCGTGTACTAAACCCCCTGAGCCATAATTGGCCAAAGCCACCCTGGCTTTGGCCAATTACGGCTCTCTGTGCAGTCATAGTGCATGCTTGGCCAATCATCAGCCAGCAATGCACTGCGATGCCGCAGTGAATTATGGGCTGTGACGCGCCACTCAAATTTGGCGTGAACGGCCCATAACGTTCGCAATTCGACGACCGGTCGAACACACAATGTTCGAGTCGAACATGGGTTCGACTCAAACTCGAACCTTATAAGCCTAGGCGGGACTAAGAGCAATGAGCCATGGTTGGAAAGAGTCATCATTACTTTCTGAAAGTGCTCTGTGCCCTGATTGGGCAAAGCTTTCATTGCTTCAGCTAATCCGGGCTTCCAATGCACTATGCGGGGACGCAGTGCATTGTGGTAGTTTGGTGCGCCGAACAAGCGGTCGAACACCCTGATAATTTGGGTTTTTCGTTGAATGGGTGAACAGCCAGTGTTCAGCCCGAACTCATGCTCGGGCTGAACCAATTGCCCAACTCTACTTGCTGTGAGTTGCTGCCTCTAGATTTCATAAGAATAAGGCTTCTATAACAGAAATGCAAACATAATGACAGCTTTCTATATCAGATACACTTTCCTCTGCTGAATCATTCACTCTCATTCACATTCAAGCTCTAAAGAGGGGAGATACTGTTACCTTATCCTCTCTGCCCCTTGCTGCTGGAGGTCTTATAATGTGGGTGGGGCTGGAAAGAGTGTGAGAGCCATGGGAAGGTGGAGTCCTTATGTCAGGAGAAGGTAGAAACTGTACTGAACTTTTCATCCCTTTGTGAGCCTCTGTCCTGTGGACCAAAAATCACTACAATGAACTTTGCACTGTACTCCAATATAAGATAAGTGTAGGGTTTTTCTGGGAGGGAACTTTGTAGCAGCACAGCACCCTTCTTGTTACTATGAGGTGTAGGCTGTAGCTGCTTGAGGGTGGTCTATGATCTGTTGGACTGTTCAAAATACCTTGGTTTGAAATGGGTTAGTCCACCATTCAGAAGTCAAGTGAAGATGTTTCTTGCACCATATTGTGGCATTTTAGTGGAAGTGGGCCTCATTATGATACAGTAAAACCTATTGTACAAACTGTGGGTTAATATTGCAGAACACAACCACCTTGGGACAGAAGCAGTGGTGGTCAGGTGACAGTGGGTTCTGGTGATGGACCCCTCCTGGGTGGCAGCGCTACTGTAATTGGTCCTTGGTTGTGGAGCAAGATCACTTTCAGGCTTGTAACCAGGACAGTAGCAAGGCTTTGACATTAGTGATGAGCCGAACAGCCCTCAGTTCAGTTCACACCAGAACCCCTAAACATGTAAAAAGTTCAGAACCGAGCAGCAAACTCTATTAAAGTCTATTGGACTCAAAATTGAAAAATCAAAAGTCCCTATTTTGAAGGCTATATGCAAATTATTGACCATAAAAAGGGGATGGGGGCCTGGGTACTGCAAACATGCAAACATTTTTTTAAATGATGCTTAAAGTGAAACAATAAAAACAAAAAATACCTTTAAACATGGTGACTGGGGGTCCTCTTAGTCTGCCTGTAAAGTGGCACATTTGTGCCGTGTATAGAACCTGCTGCAGCAAAACTGACATATATAAAGAAAAAAGATGACATTTAAATAGATTTTCCTGTCTGCAAGCCATTGTCGGCAAAAAAAAAATGTTAAAAAAACAGCGTGGGGGTCCCCCCGAAATCTTTACAAGACCCTTATCTGAGCATGCAGCCCGGAAGGTCAGGAAAGGGGGGGCGAGCAAGCGCCCCTCTCCTCCTGACCCATACCAGGCCACATGCTCTCGATGTGGGGGGTGCTTATTGGAATCTGGAAGCCCCCTTATAATAAGGGGATCCCTGGATCCTGACCTCCCCATTCACCAAAAAAGTGTCAAAAAGAAATAAAAACACACACACACAGTTTTTGACAATTCTTTTATTAAAAATAAGAAAAAAACAATGTCCCTAATGTAGATCCATCATCAATAACGATGCCCACCGCACCACTGGACTTGAAAAAAGAAATAAAAGCCTTAGCAGCGGGCAGAACTTTTTCTTTTTTTTTTCTTTTTTCGGGTCCGGAGATGCAGCGGGTGTCGTGATTGACAATGGATCTACGGGGGAACAGTGTTTTTTTTTTCTTAATAAAGGAAATGTCAAAAACTGCATGTGTGTTTTTATTTATTTTTTACACTTATTTCTGGTAAATGAGTTGGGGTACAACGTACCCTTACTCATTCACATAGGGAGGCCAGGATCTGGGGGGGCTTCTAGATTCCCCCAGCCCCCTGCCCACAGGCCCCTACAACCACAGCTCATGGTTGTAAGGAAGTGGCCCTTGTCCCCAACATTGTTAAATGTTGGCGTGAGGGTTGTCCTCAAAATACATAGCAGACCTAGGGATTGGGGGGACCCCATGGACTTTCATCCTTTAATTTTTCTGCTGCCAGCAATGTTTTTTTCAGCTGGAAACATCTATTTAAATGTCATTTTCTTTCTTAATTAATTTCTTATTTAATCGAATTTTTCATTGTTATTGTTTCACTTTAAGCATCATTAAAATCACTGCTCCTTTAAAAAATACGTACATATGCACATACATACATATACTGCAGCAGGGTAGCCCTTAAGTGCAAAATCACGTACATGTACGTGATTTGTCTTCTTGGCTCAGGGGTGCGCGATTGGACAGTGGGAGCTAATCTGCGGGTCCGATGGCCGCCATGGCCACAGGCCACCCGCGATAGTTCGCTGGAGAGGCAGAACAGCTGTCTGCCTTTGTAAACAAGGCAGACCCTCATTCTGTCAGAGGGGAACAGAGAGATCTTGTGTTCCTGCTAATCAGGAATAAATGTGTCTCTCTTCCTCCAGTCAGTCCATCCCCCACACAGTTAGAAAGCATTCCTTAGAAGCATAAACAAAAATAATAAATGCAGCGCTAGGTGAAATATAACAGTTTTTTTGTGTATGGAGGGGTGAGTGACAACCCTATATATATTTGTAATATGTGTATTCATCAAACATGTGTATGGTGGTATTTCAAAATCGCAATAAATCACATAAAACATAAATTCCAGTTGTTATAAACAGTGTCCATGATGTAAACTCATTGGCAGCAACACTGTGATGTACATAACGAGAGGAAACCATATGTGAATTCTTAGATCAAGTGGGTAATCCTCAGGCATTCGGATTAATGCGGGGTAAAGGGGTAAATGCGCTTACCAGAAGGGATGGACACTCTCACCGTACGGCGGGGTGTCATACAGGCTTATGGATCTATAGATCCTAGGGATGTTTACTGGAAGCTTGCTGGAGGGTGCTGGTGAGGGATACCAGTAAACACATCTGAGGCGGCCTTGGAAGCAGGATGGTCTGTAAATCCTCAGGTGGATGGATGGATGGGTTCCCCTCTTGCAGCGCACAGGTGACTGAAAGATGCGGCTCTCACCACGTCAGATGGAATCCATGTAAGGAAAGAAAGGGAATCTCCACATGGTGCATGAACCAGTAAAAAAAGGTTTATTTGAAACAATCAGAAACAAAACGGATGCTTCACAAACATCAGATAAAATGGATAAAATAGTGATCACAAATCAAGAAGAAAAATAGTTTGCGTGGTAACAGGGTAACGGCTTCAGCAACCCGACATGTTTCGGACTAGTGTCCATCTACAGGGGCATATGGCCTTTGAAATACCACCATACACATGTTTGATGAATACACATATTACAAATATATGTAGGATGGTCACTCACCCCACCATGCACAAAAAAACTGTTATATTTCACCTAGCGCTGCATTTATTATTTTTGTTTATATTTCTACACGGTTACTACACTGGTGATGCTGGCTGCTATTACACCTTAAAAATTTTTTCTAGTAGCGCAACAATATTCCCTTTTTTTTATTCCTTAGAAGCACACTTAATCCTTTGATCACACCTGATGTTAACCCCTTCCCAGCCAGTGTCATAAATACAGTGACAGTGCATTTTTTTAGCACTGATCACTGTATTGGTGTCACTGGTCCCCAAAAAGTGTCACTTAGTGTCAGATTTGTCCGCCACAATGTCGTAGTCCCGCTAAAAATCACTGATCACCGCTATTACTAGTAAACTATCCATAGTGCCTCAGACGAAGTCAGGAAGTGACGAAACGCATCACGATGCATGATCTCCATGATAGCCAGAAGTGATGTTTGCGGGTCAACAACAGCTGGGGAACCAGGAATAATATAAAATTATTAATGTGCTCTAATTTAAACTATCAACTAGTGCACAGTTCACTTTATAACATAAGATTCTGTGAATAAAGCCGAACATCAATAAATGAAAATAAACCATGAAAAAGTAATAATTAATATATGAAAGCATGATAGTGTCAGCACTCATCAACTAACCATGAAAAATGGGGAACCAGAAAGCAGCCAAGTGTGGCGGTTCTTGTTGACGTGGATGTCTTCTCATTGCTAGCAATCGGTGGCAATACTACGGTGTGCTTTTATGATTGATTTTTTTTTTTTTCCTTGTCAAAAGAAGTTTATTGAGTATACAATATTATAAAGATACATAAAGTAAGTTTACAAGGATCTATAAAGTAAGCTCATTGTTTTACAGTAGGGTTTATATAGGTAAATATCATGAAATTTCAAATATAAAACATTGGGTTCACGTAAACCTAAATTAAAGATATATATAATTTCCTTAGTTACTTTTGTAGGTATTTAAATGGTTTATACCTACTATACATATTGTTTACAAGTAGAGTGTATATAGGTCAAATAAATTCTGATAATGAGCTTTAATCGTAAGGTGGAGAAAAGGAAAGAGAAAGAAGAAAAAGGGTTGAAAGGTAGAGGTATGGTCCACAAGGTTGTCCCGCTCGTCAGTTTATTATTCTTTTTAGTTCTCTTTGAAGCCTTAGAATGGGTGTCTCTGTAAGTCATGTAATCTGTTACCATGGCAACAGGACAGAGTCATTGAAGTTTGACAGGAACTGTTGTTTTATCCAAGGGTGCCAAAGTTTTTCAAATTTTGGAATTTGATTATGATCGATGGCTACCATCTTAGCATGGGACATTGTATTATTTATTCTGTGAATTGTTTCTGCTAGTACCAATGTAGGAGATTTCCATGCCTTGGCCACTGTTTGTTTTGCAGCCGTTATTAGTTGGATCATAAGTTCGAATTGAGAGAGTGTTAACCATTCCGGTTTTAGATTAAGTAAAGTTAAATATGGATCTGGTTGTATTATTTTTTTAAATATTTTAGATGCAATCACGAAGACTTCCTTCCAGAAGGTTTGGATTACTGGGCACGTCCACCATATGTGTAAATATGTGCCTATTTCTGGGCATCCTCGAAAACAAAGAGCTGAGGTTTTAGGTGAATATTTTGCCACTCTAGCGGGTACAAGGTACCAGCGAGTTAGGACTTTAATAATAATTTCTCTCCAGTGCTAAGATGTTGGGTGAAGATGACTTAGATGTGAGCCATATGTTAGACCAGTCTGTGTCTTCTAAAGTTCGTCCCAGGTCCTCCTCCCACCTCTGAACGTAAGAGGGTGTCAGAGAGCTCACCTTGCTGGTCATGGGATTGGCCACCAGAGGGCGCGCCTGTGAGCAAGCTGGCCTATTTAAGTTTGTCAGGCACTCTGTTCAGTGCTGCCTGATCATCAGCTTCCTGTGCCATAGTTCCTGTTTCCTGTCTTGTCTTCCTGTTTACCTGATCTCCTGACGACCCGGATTGCCCTTGGATTCTCCTGTTTGCTGCCTGTACCTGACCTTGGCCTGTTCGACTCCGCTTCTGCCTGCTCCTATTGTACCCTGCTGCCAGTCTGTTGCTGAACCCTGCTTGTGTCCCAATCTGCCTGTCTTGCTTCTGCTCAGCACCTGTTACCAGTGTTACGGACTACTGACCTGTTGTCTGAAGATCATCTCTCATCCTGTACCTGGATCTCTTCAGCAGGCTCTCATACCATTCCGCACTCTCGTGCCTCCTGTCTGCTCTACCAGGGGCCATGAGTCGGATAAGTAAGGGAGTCTACCCTCTGCCCAAGCGGACTCATCAGTCTGGTAAGTAAAAGTCTGACAGTATCAGGCAGCCATGACTGAGTCTGGGCAGGGGGCCTCCCCCATGGATGAACTATGTAGACACCTGGCAGGACTTACCCAGGCCCTGAAAAGCCTTCAGGAAGGTTACTCAAGATTGGAGGAACAAGTCCAGGCCTTATCTTCCTCTTCCAACCCCCAGGGGGCGTCTTCTGCTGGATTCCAATCTGCACCCTCCATAGTAATGCTTCCTCCAGAGCCCAGAGTACCCACTCCCGAGAAATTTGCCGGTGAACGCAGCAAGTATCGTGCCTTCCGCAATTCCTGCGAACTCTACTTTGCTCTGCAACCCCACACATTTTCACTGGAAGCGACCAAAGTAGGCTTTGTTATTTCCCTGCTGACAGGTGAGCCACAAACCTGGGCTCACCGCCTTCTGGAGCAAAAATCTATCTCCCTAGATAGCCTAGACGATTTCTTCAGGGCCATGTCCCAATTATATGGAGATCCCCAACTGACAGCGACTGCTGAAGCTGCACTGCACTCTCTGCAACAGGGTCGCAGAGCGGCCGAAGATTATGCAGTCGACTTCAGACATTGGAGCGCCGATACGGACTGGAACGACGCTGCCCTGCGTCATCAGTTCAGAATGGGACTATCTGACCCACTCAAGGACGAGTTGGCTCGAGTGGGGGTACCTCAGTCTCTGAAAGACCTCATAATGGGCAACCCTGTCGGGTACCTCTTTCGACATTAAAGGCATCAGATTTGTATCCAGCATATTTTATATAGGCTTTGGGTTTATTATATAATGCTTTGATCCATGTTAAAAAGTGGGGTCCAAAACCCCATTTTTGTAATGAATATTGCATATATTGCCAGGATACTGTGTCAAATGCCCTCTTAATATCAAGAGATAGAAAACATAAAGGGATTTTCCGTTTTTTAGCAATATGTGCCAATAACACTGCCCTGCGTATATTATCGCCTGCCTGTCTATTTGGCATGAAGCCTACTTGATCTCTATGTATTAATTTTCCTATAATGCTATTGAGGCGTTTTGCTATTATTTTTGCTAATAATTTAATATCGAGGTTTAACAGAGAGATAGGCCGATAATTCACACAGGAAGTATCATCAGAAAGGGGTTTTGGGATCATACAAACAATTGCCATTAGTGTTTCTTGCCGAAAAGAATGTCCATCTAGTAGTTTGTTAAAAGTTTCAGTGAGAATGGGAGAGAGTATTTCTGAGAATGTTTTATAGTATAAAGCCAAGTAGCCGTCTGGGCCTGGTCTTTTGTTAAGTTTTAGGTCTTTTATGGCGTTAGCAACTTCATCTATAGTTATAGGCTCATCCAAACTGCTTTTTTGATTCTGAGATAACTCAGGTAAAGTTATTTTTGAGAAGAAGGATTCAGCCTCTGTAGGATTAAATTCATTGTTTGTCTTGTATAAAGTTGCGAGATGTGAGTGAAATTTATGGACTATTTTAACTGGATTACAAGTGTAAACATTTTTTGATAATTTCAAGCGTATTGGTTTGAAAGATTTGTTAGTTGAATTTAATGCCCGAGCCAAATATGTACCTGGTTTGTTTGTATTCATGTAGAAATTGTGTTTGGAGCGTTTGAGGGATTTATCAACTGACTCAGTGAGAAATAGATCGTATTCCAATCTAGATTTTTCCAGATGAGATTTTGTACTCTGAGATGGATTATCTTGAAATGATATGTAGGCTGCATTAAAATTGAGTTCTAGTTTTTTTGCTAGATTTTTGCGTTCCCGTTTAAATAGTGCCATTTGTCTTTGTATTGTACCACGCAAGACAGGCTTATGAGCTTCCCACAGTGTTATTGGGGAGATGTCTGTTGTATTATTAATTGATATGTATTCCTTTAAAGCTTGTTCAATGGCCATCCGATGTAGTGGGTGTTTGAGCATTATGTCCGGTAAGTACCACGTTGGGTCATGCGCTTTTGGTATGGCTGAGGCTATAGTAGTGTATACTGCATTATGGTCAGACCACGGAATCGGAATTATATCTGATGCAATAATTTCTGGTATCATTCCTATTGTTAGAAAAATATGATCTATTCTGGTAAAGGTTTGATGAGGGTGCGAGAAATAAGTGAATTTCTTTTTCATTGGGTTACTTTCTCTCCACGAATCTACTAGATTGTATTTGGAAAGAAGTTGAGAAAAAGGTAATCTAGAGGTTATTTTGGATGGTGTAAAAGGTGATTTATCTAGAAATGGGAGGAGGACCTGGTTCGAATCCCCACACATTATCACTGTTCCTATTTTGTGTGTATTAATCACTTGTAATATATGTGAGAGGAATGGTGTAGGTTGTTTGTTAGGAGCGTAGTAGGAAATCACCGTGATTGCTGTATCCATTATATAACCCATGAGTATCAGGTATCTACCTTCTGGGTCTTTAATTTCTGATGATAAGGTGAATGGTGTGGATCGGTGAAATGCAATTAGAGTTCCCCTTTGCTTGGTATAGGCAGAAGCCGTGTAAATTTGTTGATAAAAAGGAGAAATATATTTTGGAGTAGAATCTTTGGTGAAGTGTGTTTCTTGGAGGCATACTATGTGAGCCTTCTTGTTATGAAAAGTACGGAAGGCTTTGGTCCTTTTTTGAGGGACATTTATTCCCTGATCAACCTGTGTGGACTGAAGAGATGAAAAGATAGGAAAGAAACCAGTGAATTCTGGAGTAAAGAGTAAACAAAAAACATATGAGATTAGATGATACATTGTATAAATTATTTTTTGCAAGTAATCGCAATTTACCCGTGAAAGAGAATAAATATCTCTCTCAGGGGAATAAGTGCCTTCGTCACACTCCCACATAATATGGTTGGGAGAATGAGGAGGGCTAATGGGGGTACACGGATCTTCCGCTTACAGGAGAGAAGTGCTATGTCAAAAGACATCAAAATGATGTTTCATTAATTGGAGTGCAGAATATAGTTTTTGCTGAAATTATTTATTCCAGGGTGGTTGTATATGGTTAGTCTTGCCCTAGGCTAAATAATTCAGTTAGAAAGGTACTGTTAATAACTTTGGTATTGATGAAGATAGTTTGAATTATTTTGGGATTTTAACCCTTTTAGAGTAAACAATTACATATTTTATTCATATGTAACTGTTTAGATATGTTAACTCATAAAATTGAGGTTGTATTGCTTCAGGTTAGAATACACAAAAACATAGTTCTAGGAACTAGTTAGGTAATAATATATTTGTTTTAAGAAAAGAAAGAAAAAGCTTCCATTACTTCTGGATTATTGAACATATTTGTCCTAAAAAGTAATAAATCTATTGTTATTACCTGATAATATATAACTGAACAAGAATTTCCTTATTTCACTTATATATTCTAAGGTTATATGAATCAGAAATAATAAGAAATATAACTGGAATGTAACATGATCCCACACAGTGTGTGACTATCAGAATGCAGTTACATTCAGTTATAAATACAGTTTTTTATAGAGAACCATCTCTTAGTATAATAAATGAAGAGATATCAGGAATTAGGATGTCAGTCCATTGAATCTTCTTGGTCCATGGATAATGTGGCATAACGGCCTCTTTTGTGAGAATGATGATTCCCATTTTGTTCTGAAATTTTCTGAGTGCTGCCTGAAGGTGAAGATGATGTCATTCTTCTGCGTGTGGAAGAGTTGCTGCTTGTGGGTTCTGTCAGATTTAATTTTAAAAGGGTTTGTTGTAGTTCATCTGCTGATCTGCTTCTGTAAATTGTACCTTGGTAGTTAAATCTGATTGAAAAGGGGAAGCCCCATTGATACATAATGTTGTGGCATTGCAGTTCCATTAGTTGGGGTTTCATGGATCGTCTTTTAGTAATAGTAAGTTGGGAAAGGTCAGCAAAAATTTGATAATTGTGTCCTTGAAAATTAAGTTCCTTTTTTTCTCTTGCAGCAATTAGTATTTGTTCTTTCGTTCTGTAATAATGAAATTTTGTGATTATATCACGTGGGGGTCCATCTTTCTTTTTGGCTGTGAGGGCTCTGTGTACTCTGTCCAGTTCTAAACGTTCAATAGGGATATCTGGCTTTAGTTCTTGTAATAGAGCAGTAATAGTAGATTGAAGGTCTGTCACAGTTTCAGGTATTCCCCTTATGCGCAAGTTTGAACGTCTGGCTCTATTTTCGTAATCTTCGAGCTTAGTTTGAAGTATTAAATTCTCTTCTTTTAATTGTTCCAATTCTGTTATATTTACTTGGGTTGTAATTTCAATTTCATCCATTTTTATTTCTAAGGCTGCGGTGCGGTTTCCCAGCTCTCTTATTTCTTTGGTTAGGCTTTTTGTTATTTGGTCTGGGGTTTGTTTTAAAGCCTTATGAAGCATCTTTTCAAATTGTAATAATATTACTGGGGATGCTGAGGAGGCTTGTGGAGAAGTTTGTGAGAGGATTTGTTCTGTATCTGACTCAAATGGAGAGTCTTGCTGTGACATTTTCTGTCTGTGAGAGCGCCCTGATGCTGTATCTTGTGAGGTGACTGGAGCTGCTTTAGTTGCAGTGAGTGCCTGTGAGCTCTTTGTGAGGTGATTTTTATTTCTGCCACGGTTTCCTCCCAGTACCATATTTCCTGCCCAAACTTTCACAGTTTGTTCCCTGGGGCAAAAAGGTTCAAATGGATACCTTTTGAGCCTGCAGGCTCCGCTTTGTCCTTCTCTTCTCTCCTCAGCGGTGCAGAGCTCTAACAATGCATGTCTGCTCCGCTAGGCTCCGCCCATCTCCTTATGATTAATTTTTTATCTTATCCTGTATGTATGATCTGTAAGGGAGTTGTTATATGGCTTCAATAAAACAAATTTAAACCGGATTACGCTATGTGAATCTTTATCTTTTCACATGACCCTGGTGTATTGGAGCTGCTCATACCTTATAGAATACAGATAATAAGTGGATGTCCTTGAGAAATGGAACCATAAAGTTATATTTTGGATGCTTGATTTTACCAGATTTCTAGTGAGTTTAACCCCAAAGGGGGAATTTCTACTCACATGGTGACCAGCCTGGTGTTTGGTGTATAGATTAATTAACTTTTTATCACCTTAAGAATATTTTCGTTTTACTCACCTGAAACCACTTCAATGGACTGACTAATTTATTTATCTATCTATTTTATTTGATTTATGTGTACAAGGAATTGTATAAAAGCATGTCATAGACATGTAGATTGACATGAGCGCTGCTATGATGGTTTAAAGTTGTACAATCCTTTATTTCATCATCTGTTTACAAATTACACAATATAGATGCACATTTATTACATATATTTTATATTTAAAGGTGCTTTGAATTAAAATACGAAATAAATACAGAAGATCTGGGGGCACCTTACATAATATTCTCATACATAAATTCTGGAAGTCTGCAATTTATCCATAGCCCATATAAACTTGAGAAAGGATAGGAGCATATGCCCTGTAAATATTAACTTCCATCAAGTGATTGCATGCAATAGAACATCCATAAAGCCAATTAACATCAAAATCGGAACATCATAATGCATATTTTCCATTGCATTGATTTGCTGAATATTAGCAATCAATCAGTCTGTCTTGTCTGCTTTTTATTTGCCTTGTGATTTATGTACTGCACATAATTTCTGTCTCTCTCACACTTTTCATCATCACGGTATTCATTCCAGGCACATGTATATTAGATTTGAGCTGCTTCTGCCAATTGCAAAGAAATCAAACACACAGGATCTCCTAGGTCTGGAACCATTGTCAGGAGTTTTGTGCTTGCCAAAAATATCTTCCTTTTGAATCATTGCCAGCACCCCTGTTAATTCAGTTAATTAGAGCTCTGGAAGAATGATTGTCATGCAAATGGTGTAAATTTTGCAAGCCAGGAAAGGGATACACATGGCATTGTATACACATGGCATAGTATACACCTGGCACTGTAAAGGTAAACACTGTTGGATTTTCTTGAATGTAAGCTTTTCATGGACATTTTGTGTTGGCAGTTGGTGAATGGGAGAAAAACAGCCTTATTATCATGAGGCAAGATTAAAAGGAAAACATATCAGTACCTCCTAAAGCAACAGGCAATCAAAGCTTTTAAGGTCTGCATACTACATGTAAATTGGTCATGCCACACTCACCCCATAATACTCCTAGCTAATGCACCAGATGCTGCTTACCCCTTATTTCCTTCAATGTACATCAAATACCTTAAAAAGTGAGGGATGGGATGAGCAGCTAATGTTTGCTACTACCCGCTCCACCATTAGAAGAACTGTTTTAATAGTAATTATAATAGTAGAGGGGAGGAATCAAAACAAAAGCACAACATCCCAATATGTAGGTTTATAAAAAGAGGGGCATTGAGGCCATACATACGGCCCGGGACTTTTAACGGTGCTTTAGTAAGCAAATGAGGAATAGTAGAATAAAAAAATCTTTTATTAACAATCTTAAAAGAGAACAGACATAAAGCAAAACACTAATAAATGTTTACAGAGCAAATTAAATAACTAATTGATACAAAGGTTGATACCACTTTCTCAACATGTTTCGCTTTCTTAAGCTTCTTCAGGAGATACAGTGTGGCGTTTGATCAACTATAAAGTAAAGAATAATAATGATAAGAGGAACAAAAAAACTTATTTCTGGTAATATATTGCAGTCAGAATGTATAACAGGTACATCAAAAACAAAACATATATAGGTATGAATCAAAAAAATCAATATACACGTAAGTATTGTTGCTAAGTGTTTGTAAAGAAAACAGAATTGAAAAAAAGAAAAAAAAAACACATCAAAAATCCACCTTACCCGTATCAAAAAGAAGGTAGTTGTCAATATATGTTAAAAAGTTGGAATTGTGCTCAGAAGAAATAAGTCCTCCAGCCCACACCTCACTGACAAAGCATGCAGAGAGGGATAAAAATTCAAAAAGTAGATGAAATTCTCTGAAAAGAGACAAAATCAAATACAAGGATATCAAAAACAGGAAAAAGAGCCAGTACAAAATAAGAAGAATAATTGCTAATGTAGGCTGTCATTAATTATGCACCAAAAGGGCAATGCAACTGAAAAAAAAAATAAATAAATGAAAAAATAGACTAAATACCTTGTAAGGTAGGTAGAATCAATCATATGACAAAGATCCCATCCAAAGGATGGTGTGAAGCCAAATCGCCTTTTGTGAGATTAAAGGGTTCTTTGGATGCAACAGGATGCAAACGAAAAATTGGGCAGAGTACAGGATAGGGACCCCACAGGTGACCTGCGGGTCACCAAGCCTGGAAAATAGTTATGCTTCCTACAACAGAGAACCTACAAAACTTTTTGAAAAAAGAAAAAAATAGCTAAATATAATTTGGCAAGTCTATAGAGAATTACACAGCCTAGTTATCATGGAATGACAGGACTTACTTGTAGGGATCGCCATACTTGTAAGAACACAGGAGTCAGGAAGTTGGTTCATCCAGAAAGCTACAGCATTGTCTGCCTGCCCTACGTATCGGAGGGGAATGACAGAAGGTGGCGGGGATATCCCCGCTTTTTTAAGCCTCTCCAGCGTGACGGCGTCTGACTCGCCATCACGCTGCGGACCAAGTATGAAGACCGCGCATGCGCGCGCATCCAGACCCCAGAGAGGCTGCAACGTCAGCGAAGTCAATGCGTTCAACTGACTCGCGGCCATTTTTAAAAGTCTGGTGCCCTGAGTTAGGCACAGCGGAAGCCCTTGAGCAGGGTAATGAGAAGGCAATAATGCCTAGGTGATTCCTGAAAGCAAAATGGGCCACAAATAATGTTTTAAAGAGCTGGGGAACACAAACCGACACTGGTCCTCAGTAGTGGGGCAACAGAGCAGTCGGGATATTGATTAAAAACCATACTGCCTGGTGTCCCGGGTGTCCGTACATGCCAGAAGCACTGGGGAACGGGCTGGAGAAGCAAAACGGCACAAAAACCAAAGAATAATTTTTAGGAGTATGTATGAAAAATAAAAAAAACATAATTTAGCCCCGGATATTTGAGAGCGTTTAGGGTGAAAATCCACTTTGTCTCATGCTGCAATAAAACCCCTTCATAATCTCCACCTCTTTCGTTTGGAGGGGCATATTCGAGGGCAAAAAAGTGCATTTTTTTGTTGTCAAATTGGTGACAAAGGCCTAAATGCCAGCTAATGGGGGTTTCCATCTTTTTCTTCTTAACTAGAGAGACATGGTCTCTAATTCAATGAAAAAAGGGACGTTTTGTTTTCCCCACATAGAAGGCATTGCACTCGCATATCATTACATAGACCAGTGTTTCTCAACTCCAGTCCTCAAGGCGCACCAACAGGTCATGTTTTCAGGATTTCCCTCAGATGAAACAGCTGTGGTAATTACTAAGGCAGTGAAACTGATCAAATCACCTGTGCAAAATAGTGGAAATCCTGAAAACATGACCTGTTGGTGCGCCTTGAGGACTGGAGTTGAGAAACACTGACATAGACCACGCTGATGGATTGGCATGTGGCTAGAAAGTTGGGATTGTAAAGTTGTCCGTTTGGGAGAACGATACTGCGCGATGCATAAATATATCTGCAGAAGTCACACTTATGGCAAGGTCTAGTCCCCTTAATTTTGGTATTATTTCTGGGCAAGGGGGCGTGATGACTGTGAACAACATGGTCCTTAATTGACCGAGATCGTCTGTAGGTGATCTCAGGATGGTTCGTTAAATGTTTGGATACATTAGGATCACCCATCAATAAATACCAATGTTTCTGTAAAAGATCTCGTACTTGCTGGTGTTGTCCAGAAAAAGTAGTAATTAATCTTAAACCAGGGTTTGATTTTGGGGTGGCGTGGCCATGGATAAGCTGGGTATGATCCTGTTTTTTGGCCCTGAGGTAGACTCTTTTGAGGCATTTATTAATGTAGCCAAGCATTCTAAGACGCTCCCTCGGTGCTTTGGCCTCGGATTCAAAGTGGGCATTTTCACTACAATTTCTCCTTAACCTCAAGTATTGCCCATACGGGACATTGTTAATCAATGGAAGGGGATGTGAGCTGGTGGCATGCAGGAGAGAGTTTCCTGCTGAGGCCTTCCGAAAGAGAGTTGTCCCTATAGTTCTGTCAGGGTTGACAAAGATGGTTATGTCCAAGAAAGTTAAAGTGGACTGATTGGCTTCCATGGTGAAGGTCAGATTGTAAGGATTAGATTTGAGGCCATCAAAGAATCAGGAAAGATCCTCTCTACTGCCCGTCCAGATAAGGAACACGTCGTCAATATACCGTTTCCATATTGGTATGTGTTCCACCAGGGTTTGCATATCATCCCTGAAAAACAGTTTTTGCTCCCACTCGCCCAGGTACAGGTTCGCGTAGGAGGGGGCACATCTGGTCCCCATAGCGACCCCCTGTACCTGGAGGTAGTGGGAGCGTGCAAACAAAAAAATATTGTTTGTTAGAATGAACCCCAATAGGTCCACAATGAACCCATTGTAGGCTGGAGGAACATCATTATTGCGGGATATGAAGCCCTCCACAACTTTCATCCCCAGATGGATGGGGGATGGAGTTGTAGAGGGCTTCTACATCCAGGGTCACAAGCCATGCTTCTTCAGTAATAAATGCCTCAAAAGAGCCTACCTCAGGGCCAAAAAACAGGATCGTACCCAGCTTCTCCATGGCTGCGCCACCCCAAAATCAAACCCTGGTTTAATATTAATTACTACTTTTTCTGGACAACACCAGCAAGTACAGGATCTTTTACAGAAACATTGGTATTTATTGATGGGTGATCCTAATGTATCCAAACATTTAACGAACCATCCTGAGATCACCTACAGACGATCTCGGTCAATTAAGGACCATATTGTTCACAGTCATCACGCCCCCTTGCCCAGAAATAATACCAAAATTAAGGGGACTAGACCTTGCCATAAGTGTGACTTCTGCAGATATATTTATGCATCGCGCAGTATCGTTCTCCCAAATGGACAACTTTACAATCCCAACTTTCTAGCCACATGCCAATCCATCAGCGTGGTCTATTTAATGATATGCGAGTGCAATGCCTTCTACGTGGGGAAAACAAAACGTCCCTTTTTTCATCGAATTAGAGACCATGTCTCTCTAGTTATGAAGAAAAAGATGGAAACCCCCATTAGCCGGCATTTAGGCCTTTGTCACCAATATGACGACAAAAAAATGCACTTTTTTGCCCTCGAATACGCCCCTCCAAACGAAAGAGGTGGAGATTATGATAGGGTTTTATTGCAGCGTGAGACAAAGTGGATTTTCACCCTAAACACTTTCAAATATACTGGGCTAAATGATGTTTTAAGTTATAAACCATTTCTTTAATTATTGTTTATGTGATTTATTTTGTTTCTATATATATTTTTTTTTTCCACACTGCCACCTACCTTGATTTAAGTATGTCATAATCAATGAATTGATATTGATATCTGATATATATTTTTCTGATTTATATTCATTATTTTTATTTTTCATACATGCTCCTAAAAATTATTCTTTGGTTTTTGTGCCGTTTTGCTTCTCCAGCCCGTTCCCCAGTGCTTCTGGCATGTACGGACACCCGGGGCACCAGGCAGTATAGTTTTTAATCAATATCCCGACTGCTCTGTTGCCCCACTACTGAGGACCAGTGTCGGTTTGCGTTCCCCAGCTCTTTAAAACATTATTTGTGGCCCGTTTTGCTTTCAGGAATCACCAAGGCATTATTGTCTTCTCATTACCCTGCTCAAGGGCTTCCGCTGTGCCTAACTCAGGGCACCGGACTTTTAAAAATGGGCGCGAGTCAGTTGAACGCATTGACGTCGCAGCCTCTCTGGGGTCTGGATGCGCACGCATGCGCGGTCTTCATATTTGGTCCGCAGCGTGACAGCGAGTCAGACGCCATCACGCTGGAGAGGCTTATAAAGTGGGAATATCCCCGCCACCTTCTGTCATTCCCCTCCGATACGTAGGGCAGGCAGACAACTCTGTAGCTTTCTGAATGAACCAACTTCCTGACTCCTGTGTTCTTACAATTATGGCGATCCCTACAAGTAAGTCCCATCATTCCATGATAACTAGGCTGTGCAATCCTCTATAGACTTGCCAAATTATATTTAGCCTATTTTTTTCTTTTTTCAAAAAATTTTGTAGGTTCTCTGTCTCTGCCCAATTTTTCGTTTGCATCCTGCTGCATCCAAAGAACCCTTTACTCTCACAAAAGGCGATTTGGCTTCATACCATCCTTAGGATGTGATCTTTGTCATATGATTGATTCTACCTACCTCATAAGGTATTTAGTCTATTTTTTCATTTAATTTTTTTTTTTCAGTTGCATTGCCCTTTTGGTGCATAATTAATGACAGCCTACATTAGCAACTATTCTTCTTATTTTGTACTGGCTATTTTTCCTGTTTTTGATATCCTTGTATTTGATTTTGTCTCTTTTCAGAGAATTTCATCTACTTTTTGAATTTTTATCCCTCTCTGCATGCTTTGTCAGTGAGGTGTGGGCTGGAGGGCTTATTTCTTCTGAGCACAATTCCAACTTTTTAACATATATTGTCAACTACCTTCTTTTTGATATGGGTAAGGTGGATTTTTGATGTGTTTTTTTTTTTTCAATTCTGTTTTCATTACAAATACTTAGCAACAATACTTACGTGTATATTGATTTTTTTTATTTATACCTATAAATGTTTTGTTTTTGATGTACCTGTTATACATTCTGACTTCAATATATTACCAGACATAAGTTTTTTTGTTCCTATTATCATTATAATGCTTTACTTTATAGTTGATCAAACGCCACACTGTATCTCCTGAAGAAGCTTAAGGAAGCGAAACATGTTGAGAAAGTGGTATCAACCTTTGTATCAATTAGTTATTTAATTTGCTCTGTAAACATTTATTAGTGTTTTGCTTTATGTCTGTTCTCTTTTAAGATTGTTAATAAAAGATTTTTTTATTCTACTATTCTTCATTTGCTTACTAAAGCACTGTTAAAAGTCCCGGGGCCGTAAGTATGTCCTCAATGCCCCTCTTTTTATAAACCTATGTTTTAATAGTAAATGGGTGAAGGAAAAATGTTTTTTCCCCTCCTTTCTTCCAAAAAAAACAATACATAAGAGAAAAGAATAAGTATTTTTTTAAGGTAGCAGAAAGAATAAGGTATGCATCAAGAGCATATGTTATAATAAATGTTTTTATTTAAACAGTCATAAGATAGTACATAATTAAGCCTGATACAACAAGACTCACAAATAGTAAAACATTACACCACCATGCTCATGTTCAGCATGTTGTCCATCTATTATTCTGAATAATAGGAACAATTAGAGAATTATTGTAGAATGATGACCAATTGACTCTACGTATTTCATTGATTTCAAACTTCTTCCGGAATTAATGGTGGGTAAACAAATTAAACAAATGCTATACAAAAACAAAAACTATAAATAATTACAAATATCAATACTATCTACAAATACGAAGTAAAGTACAACTGTCTTATTTAGTCGTGAGTATTTAGAGACATGATAAAAAATATTCATACGCAATCACATGGAGATAAATATTTACAAGGAAAAAGGAGGTGCTTCCAGGAACCACATGAGAACACTACACCAAAAATCTTTAAATATTTATTTAAAAATTATTGCTATTTGATAGGTTTCAAGTGGACAGATAGGGTACACTTACACGTAACTATCTACTATTTAATCAGTCATATACAATTCTGATCTGGCTCTTGCCTTTATCATAATTCAGAATAATGCACGATCATTTAAAATTTCAACCACCTCGTTAGAAATTTTATCCTTAGATGAATTTATGGCTCAAATGAATCCCCCTTTCCCCAATAGAAGTTTTTTTTTATCTAAAGTTATTTTTCCCATCAATTTTTCAGTACCATAAAAGTCCAAGAATCTTGTGCTGCCTCTGTGTAATTTTTGCTTCATTGTGTATTGTATTTTTGAGTATTTATTTTAATGTATTACTGACCATTGGCTGTGCATTGGTAGATTATGGGGGAGATTTTCTAAAAGTGGAGCTCTCTGAATCTGCTGCAGCTCTTTATGGTAGTCAATCAGCTTCTAACTTCAGCTTGTTAAATTAAGCTTTGACATTAAAATCTAGAAGCAGATTGGTTTCTATGCAGAGCTGCACTAGATTTTGCACATTCCAGTTTTAGTAGATCCCCCTTATATGTACAAATTGTGCAGTATATGACAAACAGATATTTTTATACAAGAAAGGTGGTATTGATGCCCTGACAGAACACAAAAGATGTTATCTAACTATTCACCTAGTTGCAGGCGCTGTGGCAAGGAACTTTTCACAATGTTGCATCTGTGGTGGCCATGTCCATACCTGAGACCTTACTGAAAGGCTGTATTTCAACTAACAACACATATTACAGGCAATAGGCTACCTGAACTACCAAAATTGGCCTTACTCTCTATCTTTCCAGGATCACCATAGATGGCCTAACATGCTTTATCTTTGCTGCAGCCAGGACTATCATACCCAGATAATGACATTTAAGTGTAGGAGGGTGCATGAGCGGCTTCTAACATGGCAGATGTCTTTTAGGTGAGCTCCGGTCTCCGTTGAATCTCTGAGACCCCTAAGAAGCTTCGATAGCCACATATAGTGCCAGGGGTAAGCCTGAACGATTGTTACACTTCCAGGGCAACCCATGGGAAAAATCGTCCAGCAGCAGCAGCAGCAGCACTATAAACCGCTGCTCAGGCCGCATGGAGAAACGAACATGGATCGCTTCATTACTAGGCCACAATCCACGGCCTCGATTTCGACCGCGGACCCGTTTGCCACAATGGATCCGCTCCTGGGGTTGGAAGAGGTCGAAAACCACACAACGGCTACTACCCAGAGCCTAGCCTCCACTCCCCCTTCGCCCCCTCCCTCTCAAGAGGTTCTCACCCCAGCCATTTTAGGTGCTAAATTGGACACTAAGCTGCAGTTTCTCCTTCAGCAGATTACCCACACAGTTGCATCGGAGGTGAGCAAACTAGCAGCAGAGTTAAGAGGGGAAATAAACCAAATAGGGGAATGCACGGATGCACTTGAGTACAAGATGGATGAAATGGTGAACTATGTACAAGCGATCGAGGAGGAAAATCACATACTTAGACATTCAGTCTCCCAGCTACAATTACAGCAGGAGCACTTGGAAAATAGGAAGAGGAGGCAGAACTTACGTTTTAGAGGTATCCCTGAAACAGTGGGGGACCCCGTTTTGCGCCCATACCTTTTGGGTCTTTTTAACACATTAGCTCCCGCGGTCGTGTATGTAGACTTGCGTCTTGACAGGGCCCACCGCTCTCTGGGCACGAAGCCTCCGGCTGGAGCTAGACCTAGAGACGTTATAGTGAGGTTTCACTATTATGACAGTAAGGAGACACTAACCCTGGCCACACATAACAAATCTCAGCTTGTGTACAAAGGGGCGAAACTGCAGATTTTTAGTGACCTCTCTCCCATTACCCTGGCTAAACTGAGAAATTTACATTCAATCACGTCTCATTTGCAACGCCATCAAGTCCCATATTACTGGGGATTCCCCTTTTGTCTCATTGTGTCCAAGGATGGTACCCAGCACAGTCTCCGAGACCTTCAAGAGGGAGAAGCCTTTATAAAAAACCTCGGACTTCCCCCTATACCTGAAGAAGATCTACTGCCTCCTCAGGCACCATTTCGCCCTTCTCCTACCACCCCCAGTCGGGTCTGGACCCCTGTGAGGAACCGATCGAAGAAACAACTATCAATACCTCAAAGACCACGTGCATCCAAGCAACCCCCTTGATGCAGTCACAAAGCCACTCCTATATTACTGTCATCCCGAAATCTGGTAAGGATCCCTCAACTCCAGATAATTATAGGCCCATAGCCCTTCTAAATTCGGATTATAAAATATTTACATCCAGACTGTCTGAACTTATCCCTAAATTAATCAACAGAGACCAAGTGGGTTTTGTCCCCAGCAGACACGCTGGAGACAACACCCGCCGCACTATAGACTTGATTGATCTCCTTGATAGGTCATCTCGACAGGCCCTTGCCTTAAGTCTAGATGCACAAAAAGCCTTCGATAGGCTGAGTTGGCCCTATATGTTCGCCTCCCTGCGTGTATATGGTTTTAGAAGCCCTTTTCTAAGAGCCTTAGAGGCTCTCTACTTGAAAGTCACAGCTCAAGTTCAGATGTCTTCTTTCCTGTCGCCTAGCTTCCCCATGACGATCAGGACTCGGCAGGGATGCCTCTATCACCATTACTTTTTTTTTATTTAATTGTGATTTTTATTAAAGAAAACATAAAGAGAAATTATCCATACAGACAAAAGCATATGTAAAAAAAAAAAAAAACGTTCAAGTTTGTATACAACTTATAACATATTTCAAGTAAAGAAAAAGAAATTGTTTCAAAAACAGTCACCACGCTGCCAATACTGCAAGCAATTAGACTTAAGCTATATATTTAATGAAGGTAAAGGTAGATGGATAATGTCAGGTAAGAAAGAAAAGTAAATTAAAAACTGAGACAATAATGATATACTAAAAAGGCATTAGACCAATGAATGGGCAATCAATGGATGAGCATTTCAGAGGGGTTGTACGTCAGAGGATGTGAGGGAACTAACACCGGGGTTAAGACTCAAATGATCCCATAGGTCCCATGTTTTGGAGAATTGCGGGAGGGAATCATGTATTATTGCATTAAGGCGTTCCATTCTACATATCTCCTCCAATGTTTGTAATACCTGTAGGGTAGAGTAGGTTGGGAAGGGGACAGCCATCTCAAGGGTATAGCCCTTTTTGCAGCAAGCAAAATAAAGGTGGCTAATTTTTGGGCATGTTTGGAGAGTCCAGGGATTGGTAGACCTAACAGAAAGTCAGTAGGGTCTAGTGAGAGCGAAATTTTAAACAATGCTTGTATAAAAGTCTGAATGGCTATCCAAAATGGGCGTATTAAAGGGTAATCCCAAAAGATGTGGAAATGTGATCCGGTGTCTCCCCGGCACCTCCAGCATAACTCAGAATTCTTGGAACCATACCTATGCAGAATTTCAGGGGTTCTATACCAGAAAAATAATATTTTATAAGACGTCTCTTTTTGTTCCACACATTGTGATGATTTAGAAATAGCTTCCCAAATCTTCTGCCATTGAGGGAGAGAAATAGAGCGAGATATCAGTTGGGACCATTTCTGCATGTTGAAATGGGATATGTTAGTTATAGAGGTTGCGTTATGTAGGAGTTTGTAAATGTCAGTAATGAGATGATTCTGATGTGGCCCTTGAGCACATAGGGTAGGTCTATTAAAGCTTAAAAGTAGAGGATTTAGAGGCAAAGTAATGCCTAATCTGAAGGTAGGAATAAAATAATTGTTTAGGTATCTGGTGTTTCTTTTGCAGTTCTTCAAAAGACAAGAGTGTATACGTAAGGGGAGGTACGAGGTCCCAGAGCTGAAAATGCCTGCCTGTGTCCATGGATGCATTCTTTGGTATGATAGGCTATCCGGTAGATCAGGATTGAACAATACAATTAACAACGGGGGACATGGGGATGCAAGAGGGAATTGATGTGAACATTTCTTCCATATGGCAAGGGAGAATAGAATTGGAGAATAGCATTGGGCCTAGACATGTGTTTCTAAGTTGGCACATGGAGGAGTCCAAATCTGCCCATATCATGGCATAGGGGTGTACCGGTCTAGTGATGCTCATTTCAATCTCTGCCCATATGTTAGGTGCCATTCTGGAGGACCAAGTGATGATTGTCTTAAGATGTGTAGCAAAGTAACACTTAATAAGATCTGGGACCCCATCCCGCCCAGTGATTTGGGGGCAAACATTACTGAGCTCGCTATCCTGTGTGTTTTATAGTGCCAGATGGAATTAAGAAATGTTCTCTGTATAGCTTTAAGTTGTGACATTGGAAAGGAAATTGGGAGCGTGTGAAATAGGTAGAGGAGTCTTGGCATAATAGACATCTTCAGGACATTGATGCACCCCAAGAGGGAAAAGGGATATATGTCCCATTGTAGCAAGAGTCGGTGAATGTCCCTAAAGAGTGGGGGATAATTAGCTTGATACAAAGTTGAATACGAGGAGGTTATGTTTAAACCTAAATATTTAAGGGAGTATGGACAACAATGGAAAGAGTAGTTTTGTTTGAGATTAATGACATCTAAAGGCTGAATGTGTAGTGGTAAAGCTTCTGTTTTACTTGCATTAATTTTGTATCCCGATATGGAGCTAAAGTCTTTCAACAAGGCCATGAGATTAGGGAGAGAGATATCAGGCATGGTCAGAGTTAAAAGGACATCATCTGCAAACAAAGACAGCTTATATTCTTTTTGGCGTAGTAGGACTCCCTTCAGGGTGGGTGCGAATAGCTGCAGCTAGTGGTTCCAGATAGAGAATGAAAAGGAGAGGGGATAAAGGGCAACCCTGTCTGGTTCCATTACTTAATGAAAAAAGTGGTGATAAATAAGAAGCTAATTGGACTTGGGAGGAAGGACGGGAGTATAGGGCACTTAGGGTTGCTATGAAAGGGCCATCAAATCCATAATTGGAGAGAGTAGCAAACAGATATGGCCAGCTAAGCCGGTCAAAGGCTTTTTGCGCCTCAAGACTTAAGACTATGGTTGGACGGGAAGTCTTGTTTAAGAGATCTATGAGATTGACTGTGCATCTTGTATTGTCTCCTGCATGTCTGGCTCAAACAAAGCCTACCTGATCCTTATGTATAAGTCTAGAGATTATATGAGAAAGCCTATTAGCCAGAACTTTCGTGAATATCTTGTAGTCAAAATTAAGTAATGCAATAGGCCTGTAATTATCGGGAAGGGAGGGATCTTTGCCAGGTTTCGGGATAAAAGGAGATGCAGCTCACAAACACTCTTGCTCTGGAATGACACCGCCCTAGTAAGAACTGGTTCCAGGTGCTGGCTTTGCTGGTTTGCAGTGAGGTAGAAAGAAATCCTGGATAGCCGCTCTCTGGGATAAGGACATCTTTATATCAATAAAATTCAACAATACAGTTAATAGCAGAGACGTACAGGGTGGTAGACTGCTAACGCATTTCACATCATTTGGATGCTTATTCGTAGCTCGGAAAGCTCGGGTAGGTTTCGGGATCATGGAAATATGAGCATGAAGGAATTGTGGATGTGGTGCAGTCCCTTTGAAAAAAGAAAACAGATAAAGGGTAAGTACAGCGCTGCTACAGAGATGTTAAGAAATATAATACAGTAAGCGGCTAACACACCTCTAAGACAAAGAAGTAAAAAATTCAACAAATATATATATAGTGTAGCGCTATGTGTATAGGTAGATCAAGGTGAGATGTCAAGATCGAGCCATCCAGCAATGGCCAGAAAACAAACAAAAAATCAAAAGGTGAAATCACAAAAGAACCTAGTTGCACAAATGCAAATTCATAAATAGAGCATAATGGAATTCACCTGTGAAAAAGTGAAAACACAAACAATAAAAATCAACCTTAAATAAAGTCCATATAAATAAAATGTGTCCTTGATGGAAATCAAAAAAGGCCGCCACCAACAGTCTCTGAGGGTAGGTTGATGAGGGCAGCAACAGGGTGTTACTGGTGGGTGAAATAGAGGAACACCAAATCCAATGTGACGTCTATGTATGTGTCAGAACCACCACCATAACATCTGAGGAGGCTTACCGGACGTAGAGGACTTGGAAAGACATACGTCTTACAAGTCATAAAGGGCTTGTTTAGCCACCGGGGCTAGCAGGGTGAAAACATCAGGTATCCAAAACTTCAATTATCCAAAACTTCAATAGGTAAGGAGGGAAGATCTGTAGGCACCTACAACCGTCCAGAGGTGTCAGCAAACCATCCGGATGTATAATTGGAACCATGAGAGAAAGAAGACTCACATGGCGTGATATCGTTTTAAAAGGCATGCATTTATTAAAACATTAAAAGAAAAGCACTCACATGGTATACGATCATAAACAGCTTAAATGATATCGGACGCGGTGATCATAGGAGGTCCACCCAACATGTTTCGGTTAATCAACCTTCATCTGGGGTGTGGACCCCCCTATTTCACCGCTATTTAAAGTAAAAATGACCCCCATTGGGAGTGTTGCAACCCAGGAAGTGACTTAATGATGTCACTTCCGGTATTCTAATTCATGTATAAAGACTTTGTGTAATGTGTTTTTAAGCCGGAAATCATAGTCTATAAAACAATGATATCAGCATCAGGGTCACAAGTGATTGTAGACTTAAAGTTTAAAAGTTTAAAACTTTAGAAATTGAAAATTAACTGGGATTGTGGCCGGGCGATCCGGAAGCGTTTACCATGGAGATCCAAGCCTCCTTTTCAACGCAGCCAGATACGATAGGACGGGGCGTCGTCTCGCTCCACCCCCACTGATCGGCTGGATAGTGGGGATGTGCGCAGTAGCGGAAGAGGAAGTCCGCCGCCACACTAGAGTCCGCCCGCCGCCGCACCCAAGCCTCCTTTTCAACACAGCCAAATTCAATAGGACGGAGCGTCATCTCGCTCTGCCCCCACTGATCGGCTGAATACTGGGGATGTGCGCAGTAGCGGAGGAAGAAGTCCGCCAACACGCTAGAGTCCGCCCACCGCCGCCGCACCCAAGGTCCGCCCATATCTATGTTCATATTACTAAAACCAAGCCTCTCATTCACACCATGTGAACTTCCTGTATAGGGAGCCAAATTGGACGGAGAAAAACCGGAAGTAGATCCCCGCAATCTGACGGTGATAGACAGTGTCAGCAAAGGTGGTGAAAAAGAAAGAAAAAGAAACCTATGTCATAGACCAAAAAATATATGTTTGGCGGAAGTCCAAAAAGGACTGGTGCAGTGTCGAGTGGGGACAAAAGTTTAATAGGGGCTGGTTAATAGGATAGCAACACTACCAATGAAGGGCATCTCATACAAATTAACCATGCATATGAAAACACAAACAATTTTAAAAAATTAGTAACATTTAACATAAGAGAACTAAATCCACCAATAATGAGATTAAATGTTAGAGTCACAGTATCGAGTAACTTAAAAATCTCCGAAAAATTACAATATGAAAGGTAAAACAAGTAAATGGGTGAAAACACCTAAAAATAAATTATAAAAGCATATTGGAAAAAAAAAAAGGGAAAAAAAGAGTCACGATTATAGTGGTTATGCCTGATTAATAAATGAATTGACGTCCCACTCCACGTTAATCCCTTGCGGGAAGTGGGAACCCAACTCATAGATCCAGTAGGTCTCCAACCTAGAGAGCCCCCTAAGTGTTGATCCCCCCCGCCAGGGGGCCACATATTTGTCAATAATAAGGAACTGTGTGCCCTTGGGGTTTCGATCATGGAACTCCCTATAATGACGGGGCACGGTGTGTTTCGTACTACCTGCCTTTATTAAATTAATATGTTCAGAAACGCGTGGTAAAGGACCTGATTGTCCGTCCCACATACTGCTTGCCACAGGGGCAAGTCAAAAGGTAGACTACCCCCGTCGTGGCGCATGTACAGAACTGTTTAATTTTGTGAGTACGACCGTTTACCCTAGAAGAAAAAGTATAACTAGTGCGTCTCCCACTGATATTAAACTGACAAACTAAGCATTTTTTGCAAGGGTGGAAACCAATCAGATTGTGAAAAAAAGAGGGTTTGGTTGGAGGGTTGACCACATTGGGTGCTAACTTATTACGGAGGGATGGAGCTCCTCTGAAAACTAGCTTAGGAATGTCGGGCAGTCTGGGGCCCAAAATCTTGTCAGTTTTCAAAACATCCCAATGGTGTTCAAAGATCCTTCTGATATATTTATGTTGGATAGAGAAGGATGTCATAAAAGACCATTTAAAGTCCTCGTTGACTTGCTTGGGTTTATCTTCTAAAAGGGATTGACGATCCACTAAACCAGCGCTATCAATTTCCCTATCTAGGTCTGAAAGTTTATACCCCTTTTCGAGGAATCTACTCTTCAAAGATGCCGCCTGAGTCCTGAAGGTATTAGGGTCACTACAGTTCCTCCGCAATCGCAGGAACTGACTCTTAGGGACTGATCTGATCCAGGGGGCATGATGACAACTGTCGGTAGGTATATAACCATTCCGGTCGGTGGGCTTAAAGTATGTACTAAACACAAACTGGCCATCCCTTCTGTCTATGACCAAGTCTAAAAAATGGACGGAAGTTGCACTTGCTTCAAAGGATAAAGCGATATTCCTATCATTGGCATTGAGACTCGTGAAAAAGGTGACCAGATCATCCTGACTCCCAGTCCATAGGAGGAGGACGTCGTCTATGTACCGCGCCCACAACAAAAGGTGTGGGCATTGCATGGCATAGACGACATCCTCCTCCCACTTGGCCATGAATAAGTTGGCCAGGCTGGGAGCAAACTTTGCTCCCATCGCGACACCCCTATGTTGGAGGTAGAATCTCCCATCGAACCAAAAATAATTATGTTGAGTTGCAAACTCAATAAGCTCAATGATGTAGTCCACCTGGGGTGAGGCGAGGGAGACGTCTCTATCAAGAAAACACTTAACTGCTTCTATCCCTCTAGCCTGCGGGATGCAGGTGTAGAGAGAGGCAACATCCGCAGTTGCCATAATTAGGTCGCCGGAGTGGGAAACCCTGGAGAGTAAATTAATCATGTCCTTAGTATCCTTTAGATAGGATGGCATTTTAACAACTGATGGTTGAAGGAAGTAATCAATGTACCTCCCAATTTTAGAGGTAACAGAATCAATGCCGCTTATTATTGGTCGGCCGGGAGGGTGTAGGGAGTCTTTATGCACTTTGGGCAAATAGTACATAACGGGTATGCGTGGGGCCAATGGGACTAGAAAGGATCTCTCCTTTTTGTTTAAAATGTAGGAATCATAACCTTTAGAAACCAAAACCTGTAACTCTTTTTTATATTTATGTGTAGGATTACTGGGAAGTTCAACATATGTTTCATGATCGCCCAGAATACGGTGCATTTCTTGGACGTAATCTGTTTTGTTCAACAGGACTATGCCTCCGCCCTTATCGGCGGGGCGGATGACTAAATTTTTGTTGTCACATAGGGTAGTGAGGCCTGCTGAGGGTAAAGGGTTGTAGATTTTACGTTTCAAGGGAACATTGTTAAGGTCCTTCAACACAAGTTCCTTGAACAAATTAATGGCAGGTGGAAGCTGTATTGGGGGACTAAACAAAGAGGGATTGGATAGACCCGAATGGACTGTACCAGACGTTGCAGCTCTGGCCAAATTCCTGGAAGGGTTAGAAATAATATATCTCTGGACATGTATCTTCCTAATAAACTTTTGAACGTCGATAAAGGTAGCGAACTTGTTCAATTTACATGGAGGGGCAAACTTAAGACCTTTGTTTAGGATAGTTTTTTCTTCATTGGTAAGAATCGTGTCACTGAGGTTAAAAACTCCTTGACACACTAGGTCCTTTGCCTCTTTTCGTTTCTGAACCCTCCTCCCTCCTCTGGACCCTCTCTTGTTTCTGGACCCCTTTTTTTGTTTAGGTGGTCCTCGTGAAAACCCCGAGAGGTTCGTGGTCCAGAATAGGGTTGTTTGTAGGGAGATGGACCATATCCTGCATTCGGAAATGGATAAATATTTTCGTTATGATGTTCCTGTAAAGGGGAATATCTGTTGTATGTAGATACAGGGGGATGCCTGTACTGAGGTGGATGTTGGTATGGGGAGTAGTGTGGATAATCATAACTACGACCCGGAGAGTCCCTATAATAGGGGCTGTCCTGCTCATAGTGTCGACGTTCCCCTTGGCCATGATAATCACCCCTATTTCCACCTCTGCCCCTACTCCTAGAGTAGTGACCTCTGCCTCTTGTTTGCTTTCTAGGGGAATGCGTGCTAGGATGCCGGCTCCTCCGTGAAGAGGGGCCCGCATCGTGAGCCTGATCCCTGTTAGCAGAAAGTTTTGGGCGGACAGAGGGCTCCCTAGGGGGAACCGGTGTAGTATCACTCAAGGAGTTAGTTTCCATTACAACCTCTGGAGTGGGTGTTGTGATTGATTTCTGCCAACCAAACACTTTACCCGCCTTATAATCGCCAGTATCTCGGGAATACTTTTTATGTTTTTTAACTCTTTGGTCTTTGTCCTCCTTTACAAGATGAGCTTGCAAATTGGATGACAAAGTATTGTATTCCACTGAATTTTTAAACGAGAGTAATTTATCTTTAAGCTCCTTGATTTCTCGATCCAAAACGGAAAGCCGAGTGCGCTTCCTTGCGATCAGAAAGTCAAGGAACTTAATACCAGCGTCGTTAAAATACTTAAACCAGGTATCGAGTTCGGATTCACCCTGTTGAGGGTGGATATCCCATCTGAGACTTCGTGGGATCATGCCTTCTGCCACATATTGTTCTAGGAAGACAAGATCCCACTGGAGGTGGAGTTCAGAGGTCATAACGTTTTTTAACCTCAAGAATAGTCCACCAATCTCAGTGTCATTGGAAGTGGCTATAAAAACACCCTCGGTGTTTACAACTCTGGATGCACGGTAATCAAATACATCCATATTTAAATGGATGTGAGCTGCAGCTATACTAGGTGTCTAATCAATAGTGGAAAACAGATAAAGGGTAAGTACAGCGCTGCTACAGAGATGTTAAGAAATATAATACAGTAAGCGGCTAACACACCTCTAAGACAAAGAAGTAAAAAATTCAACAAATATATATATAGTGTAGCGCTATGTGTATAGGTAGATCAAGGTGAGATGTCAAGATCGAGCCATCCAGCAATGGCCAGAAAACAAACAAAAAATCAAAAGGTGAAATCACAAAAGAACCTAGTTGCACAAATGCAAATTCATAAATAGAGCATAATGGAATTCACCTGTGAAAAAGTGAAAACACAAACAATAAAAATCAACCTTAAATAAAGTCCATATAAATAAAATGTGTCCTTGATGGAAATCAAAAAAGGCCGCCACCAACAGTCTCTGAGGGTAGGTTGATGAGGGCAGCAACAGGGTGTTACTGGTGGGTGAAATAGAGGAACACCAAATCCAATGTGACGTCTATGTATGTGTCAGAACCACCACCATAACATCTGAGGAGGCTTACCGGACGTAGAGGACTTGGAAAGACATACGTCTTACAAGTCATAAAGGGCTTGTTTAGCCACCGGGGCTAGCAGGGTGAAAACATCAGGTATCCAAAACTTCAATTATCCAAAACTTCAATAGGTAAGGAGGGAAGATCTGTAGGCAGCTTCAACCGTCCAGAGGTGTCAGCAAACCATCCGGATGTATAATTGGAACCATGAGAGAAAGAAGACTCACATGGCGTGATATCGTTTTAAAAGGCATGCATTTATTAAAACATTAAAAGAAAAGCACTCACATGGTATACGATCATAAACAGCTTAAATGATATCAAGCGCGGTGATCATAGGAGGTCCACCCAACATGTTTCGGTTAATCAACCTTCATCTGGGGTGTGGACCCCCCTATTTCACCGCTATTTAAAGTAAAAATGACCCCCATTGGGAGTGTTGCAACCCAGGAAGTGACTTAATGATGTCACTTCCGGTATTCTAATTCATGTATAAAGACTTTGTGTAATGTGTTTTTAAGCCGGAAATCATAGTCTATAAAACAATGATATCAGCATCAGGGTCACAAGTGATTGTAGACTTAAAGTTTAAAAGTTTAAAACTTTAGAAATTGAAAATTAACTGGGATTGTGGCCGGGCGATCCGGAAGCGTTTACCATGGAGATCCAAGCCTCCTTTTCAACGCAGCCAGATACGATAGGACGGGGCGTCGTCTCGCTCCACCCCCACTGATCGGCTGGATAGTGGGGATGTGCGCAGTAGCGGAAGAGGAAGTCCGCCGCCACACTAGAGTCCGCCCGCCGCCGCACCCAAGCCTCCTTTTCAACACAGCCAAATTCAATAGGACGGAGCGTCATCTCGCTCCGCCCCCACTGATCGGCTGAATACTGGGGATGTGCGCAGTAGCGGAGGAAGAAGTCCGCCAACACGCTAGAGTCCGCCCACCGCCGCCGCACCCAAGGTCCGCCCATATCTATGTTCATATTACTAAAACCAAGCCTCTCATTCACACCATGTGAACTTCCTGTATAGGGAGCCAAATTGGACGGAGAAAAACCGGAAGTAGATCCCCGCAATCTGACGGTGATAGACAGTGTCAGCAAAGGTGGTGAAAAAGAAAGAAAAAGAAACCTATGTCATAGACCAAAAAATATATGTTTGGCGGAAGTCCAAAAAGGACTGGTGCAGTGTCGAGTGGGGACAAAAGTTTAATAGGGGCTGGTTAATAGGATAGCAACACTACCAATGAAGGGCATCTCATACAAATTAACCATGCATATGAAAACACAAACAATTTTAAAAAATTAGTAACATTTAACATAAGAGAACTAAATCCACCAATAATGAGATTAAATGTTAGAGTCACAGTATCGAGTAACTTAAAAATCTCCGAAAAATTACAATATGAAAGGTAAAACAAGTAAATGGGTGAAAACACCTAAAAATAAATTATAAAAGCATATTGGAAAAAAAAAGGGAAAAAAAGAGTCACGATTATAGTGGTTATGCCTGATTAATAAATGAATTGACGTCCCACTCCACGTTAATCCCTTGCGGGAAGTGGGAACCCAACTCATAGATCCAGTAGGTCTCCAACCTAGAGATCCCCCTAAGTGTTGATCCCCCCCGCCAGGGGGCCACATATTTGTCAATAATAAGGAACTGTGTGCCCTTGGGGTTTCGATCATGGAACTCCCTATAATGACGGGGCACGGTGTGTTTCGTACTACCTGCCTTTATTAAATTAATATGTTCAGAAACACGCGTGGTAAAGGACCTGATTGTCCGTCCCACATACTGCTTGCCACAGGGGCAAGTCAAAAGGTAGACTACCCCCGTCGTGGCGCATGTACAGAACTGTTTAATTTTGTGAGTACGACCGTTTACCCTAGAAGAAAAAGTATAACTAGTGCGTCTCCCACTGATATTAAACTGACAAACTAAGCATTTTTTGCAAGGGTGGAAACCAATCAGATTGTGAAAAAAAGAGGGTTTGGTTGGAGGGTTGACCACATTGGGTGCTAACTTATTACGGAGGGATGGAGCTCCTCTGAAAACTAGCTTAGGAATGTCGGGCAGTCTGGGGCCCAAAATCTTGTCAGTTTTCAAAACATCCCAATGGTGTTCAAAGATCCTTCTGATATATTTATGTTGGATAGAGAAGGATGTCATAAAAGACCATTTAAAGTCCTCGTTGACTTGCTTGGGTTTATCTTCTAAAAGGGATTGACGATCCACTAAACCAGCGCTATCAATTTCCCTATCTAGGTCTGAAAGTTTATACCCCTTTTCGAGGAATCTACTCTTCAAAGATGCCGCCTGAGTCCTGAAGGTATTAGGGTCACTACAGTTCCTCCGCAATCGCAGGAACTGACTCTTAGGGACTGATCTGATCCAGGGGGCATGATGACAACTGTCGGTAGGTATATAACCATTCCGGTCGGTGGGCTTAAAGTATGTACTAAACACAAACTGGCCATCCCTTCTGTCTATGACCAAGTCTAAAAAATGGACGGAAGTTGCACTTGCTTCAAAGGATAAAGCGATATTCCTATCATTGGCATTGAGACTCGTGAAAAAGGTGACCAGATCATCCTGACTCCCAGTCCATAGGAGGAGGACGTCGTCTATGTACCGCGCCCACAACAAAAGGTGTGGGCATTGCATGGCATAGACGACATCCTCCTCCCACTTGGCCATGAATAAGTTGGCCAGGCTGGGAGCAAACTTCGCTCCCATCGCGACACCCCTATGTTGGAGGTAGAATCTCCCATCGAACCAAAAATAATTATGTTGAGTTGCAAACTCAATAAGCTCAATGATGTAGTCCACCTGGGGTGAGGCGAGGGAGACGTCTCTATCAAGAAAACACTTAACTGCTTCTATCCCTCTAGCCTGCGGGATGCAGGTGTAGAGAGAGGCAACATCCGCAGTTGCCATAATTAGGTCGCCGGAGTGGGAAACCCTGGAGAGTAAATTAATCACGTCCTTAGTATCCTTTAGATAGGATGGCATTTTAACAACTGATGGTTGAAGGAAGTAATCAATGTACCTCCCAATTTTAGAGGTAACAGAATCAATGCTGCTTATTATTGGTCGGCCGGGAGGGTGTAGGGAGTCTTTATGCACTTTGGGCAAATAGTACATAACGGGTATGCGTGGGGCCAATGGGACTAGAAAGGATCTCTCCTTTTTGTTTAAAATGTAGGAATCATAACCTTTAGAAACCAAAACCTGTAACTCTTTTTTATATTTATGTGTAGGATTACTGGGAAGTTCAACATATGTTTCATGATCGCCCAGAATACGGTGCATTTCTTGGACGTAATCTGTTTTGTTCAACAGGACTATGCCTCCGCCCTTATCGGCGGGGCGGATGACTAAATTTTTGTTGTCACATAGGGTAGTGAGGCCTGCTGAGGGTAAAGGGTTGTAGATTTTACGTTTCAAGGGAACATTGTTAAGGTCCTTCAACACAAGTTCCTTGAACAAATTAATGGCAGGTGGAAGCTGTATTGGGGGACTAAACAAAGAGGGATTGGATAGACCCGAATGGACTGTACCAGACGTTGCAGCTCTGGCCAAATTCCTGGAAGGGTTAGAAATAATATATCTCTGGACATGTATCTTCCTAATAAACTTTTGAACGTCGATAAAGGTAGCGAACTTGTTCAATTTACATGGAGGGGCAAACTTAAGACCTTTGTTTAGGATAGTTTTTTCTTCATTGGTAAGAATCGTGTCACTGAGGTTAAAAACTCCTTGACACACTAGGTCCTTTGCCTCTTTTCGTTTCTGAACCCTCCTCCCTCCTCTGGACCCTCTCTTGTTTCTGGACCCCTTTTTTTGTTTAGGTGGTCCTCGTGAAAACCCCGAGAGGTTCGTGGTCCAGAATAGGGTTGTTTGTAGGGAGATGGACCATATCCTGCATTCGGAAATGGATAAATATTTTCGTTATGATGTTCCTGTAAAGGGGAATATCTGTTGTATGTAGATACAGGGGGATGCCTGTACTGAGGTGGATGTTGGTATGGGGAGTAGTGTGGATAATCATAACTACGACCCGGAGAGTCCCTATAATAGGGGCTGTCCTGCTCATAGTGTCGACGTTCCCCTTGGCCATGATAATCACCCCTATTTCCACCTCTGCCCCTACTCCTAGAGTAGTGACCTCTGCCTCTTGTTTGCTTTCTAGGGGAATGCGTGCTAGGATGCCGGCTCCTCCGTGAAGAGGGGCCCGCATCGTGAGCCTGATCCCTGTTAGCAGAAAGTTTTGGGCGGACAGAGGGCTCCCTAGGGGGAACCGGTGTAGTATCACTCAAGGAGTTAGTTTCCATTACAACCTCTGGAGTGGGTGTTGTGATTGATTTCTGCCAACCAAACACTTTACCCGCCTTATAATCGCCAGTATCTCGGGAATACTTTTTATGTTTTTTAACTCTTTGGTCTTTGTCCTCCTTTACAAGATGAGCTTGCAAATTGGATGACAAAGTATTGTATTCCACTGAATTTTTAAACGAGAGTAATTTATCTTTAAGCTCCTTGATTTCTCGATCCAAAACGGAAAGCCGAGTGCGCTTCCTTGCGATCAGAAAGTCAAGGAACTTAATACCAGCGTCGTTAAAATACTTAAACCAGGTATCGAGTTCGGATTCACCCTGTTGAGGGTGGATATCCCATCTGAGACTTCGTGGGATCATGCCTTCTGCCACATATTGTTCTAGGAAGACAAGATCCCACTGGAGGTGGAGTTCAGAGGTCATAACGTTTTTTAACCTCAAGAATAGTCCACCAATCTCAGTGTCATTGGAAGTGGCTATAAAAACACCCTCGGTGTTTACAACTCTGGATGCACGGTAATCAAATACATCCATATTTAAATGGATGTGAGCTGCAGCTATACTAGGTGTCTAATCAATAGTGGAAAACAGATAAAGGGTAAGTACAGCGCTGCTACAGAGATGTTAAGAAATATAATACAGTAAGCGGCTAACACACCTCTAAGACAAAGAAGTAAAAAATTCAACAAATATATATATAGTGTAGCGCTATGTGTATAGGTAGATCAAGGTGAGATGTCAAGATCGAGCCATCCAGCAATGGCCAGAAAACAAACAAAAAATCAAAAGGTGAAATCACAAAAGAACCTAGTTGCACAAATGCAAATTCATAAATAGAGCATAATGGAATTCACCTGTGAAAAAGTGAAAACACAAACAATAAAAATCAACCTTAAATAAAGTCCATATAAATAAAATGTGTCCTTGATGGAAATCAAAAAAGGCCGCCACCAACAGTCTCTGAGGGTAGGTTGATGAGGGCAGCAACAGGGTGTTACTGGTGGGTGAAATAGAGGAACACCAAATCCAATGTGACGTCTATGTATGTGTCAGAACCACCACCATAACATCTGAGGAGGCTTACCGGACGTAGAGGACTTGGAAAGACATACGTCTTACAAGTCATAAAGGGCTTGTTTAGCCACCGGGGCTAGCAGGGTGAAAACATCAGGTATCCAAAACTTCAATTATCCAAAACTTCAATAGGTAAGGAGGGAAGATCTGTAGGCAGCTTCAACCGTCCAGAGGTGTCAGCAAACCATCCGGATGTATAATTGGAACCATGAGAGAAAGAAGACTCACATGGCGTGATATCGTTTTAAAAGGCATGCATTTATTAAAACATTAAAAGAAAAGCACTCACATGGTATACGATCATAAACAGCTTAAATGATATCAAGCGCGGTGATCATAGGAGGTCCACCCAACATGTTTCGGTTAATCAACCTTCATCTGGGGTGTGGACCCCCCTATTTCACCGCTATTTAAAGTAAAAATGACCCCCATTGGGAGTGTTGCAACCCAGGAAGTGACTTAATGATGTCACTTCCGGTATTCTAATTCATGTATAAAGACTTTGTGTAATGTGTTTTTAAGCCGGAAATCATAGTCTATAAAACAATGATATCAGCATCAGGGTCACAAGTGATTGTAGACTTAAAGTTTAAAAGTTTAAAACTTTAGAAATTGAAAATTAACTGGGATTGTGGCCGGGCGATCCGGAAGCGTTTACCATGGAGATCCAAGCCTCCTTTTCAACGCAGCCAGATACGATAGGACGGGGCGTCGTCTCGCTCCACCCCCACTGATCGGCTGGATAGTGGGGATGTGCGCAGTAGCGGAAGAGGAAGTCCGCCGCCACACTAGAGTCCGCCCGCCGCCGCACCCAAGCCTCCTTTTCAACACAGCCAAATTCAATAGGACGGAGCGTCATCTCGCTCCGCCCCCACTGATCGGCTGAATACTGGGGATGTGCGCAGTAGCGGAGGAAGAAGTCCGCCAACACGCTAGAGTCCGCCCACCGCCGCCGCACCCAAGGTCCGCCCATATCTATGTTCATATTACTAAAACCAAGCCTCTCATTCACACCATGTGAACTTCCTGTATAGGGAGCCAAATTGGACGGAGAAAAACCGGAAGTAGATCCCCGCAATCTGACGGTGATAGACAGTGTCAGCAAAGGTGGTGAAAAAGAAAGAAAAAGAAACCTATGTCATAGACCAAAAAATATATGTTTGGCGGAAGTCCAAAAAGGACTGGTGCAGTGTCGAGTGGGGACAAAAGTTTAATAGGGGCTGGTTAATAGGATAGCAACACTACCAATGAAGGGCATCTCATACAAATTAACCATGCATATGAAAACACAAACAATTTTAAAAAATTAGTAACATTTAACATAAGAGAACTAAATCCACCAATAATGAGATTAAATGTTAGAGTCACAGTATCGAGTAACTTAAAAATCTCCGAAAAATTACAATATGAAAGGTAAAACAAGTAAATGGGTGAAAACACCTAAAAATAAATTATAAAAGCATATTGGAAAAAAAAAGGGAAAAAAAGAGTCACGATTATAGTGGTTATGCCTGATTAATAAATGAATTGACGTCCCACTCCACGTTAATCCCTTGCGGGAAGTGGGAACCCAACTCATAGATCCAGTAGGTCTCCAACCTAGAGAGCCCCCTAAGTGTTGATCCCCCCCGCCAGGGGGCCACATATTTGTCAATAATAAGGAACTGTGTGCCCTTGGGGTTTCGATCATGGAACTCCCTATAATGACGGGGCACGGTGTGTTTCGTACTACCTGCCTTTATTAAATTAATATGTTCAGAAACACGCGTGGTAAAGGACCTGATTGTCCGTCCCACATACTGCTTGCCACAGGGGCAAGTCAAAAGGTAGACTACCCCCGTCGTGGCGCATGTACAGAACTGTTTAATTTTGTGAGTACGACCGTTTACCCTAGAAGAAAAAGTATAACTAGTGCGTCTCCCACTGATATTAAACTGACAAACTAAGCATTTTTTGCAAGGGTGGAAACCAATCAGATTGTGAAAAAAAGAGGGTTTGGTTGGAGGGTTGACCACATTGGGTGCTAACTTATTACGGAGGGATGGAGCTCCTCTGAAAACTAGCTTAGGAATGTCGGGCAGTCTGGGGCCCAAAATCTTGTCAGTTTTCAAAACATCCCAATGGTGTTCAAAGATCCTTCTGATATATTTATGTTGGATAGAGAAGGATGTCATAAAAGACCATTTAAAGTCCTCGTTGACTTGCTTGGGTTTATCTTCTAAAAGGGATTGACGATCCACTAAACCAGCGCTATCAATTTCCCTATCTAGGTCTGAAAGTTTATACCCCTTTTCGAGGAATCTACTCTTCAAAGATGCCGCCTGAGTCCTGAAGGTATTAGGGTCACTACAGTTCCTCCGCAATCGCAGGAACTGACTCTTAGGGACTGATCTGATCCAGGGGGCATGATGACAACTGTCGGTAGGTATATAACCATTCCGGTCGGTGGGCTTAAAGTATATACTAAACACAAACTGGCCATCCCTTCTGTCTATGACCAAGTCTAAAAAATGGACGGAAGTTGCACTTGCTTCAAAGGATAAAGCGATATTCCTATCATTGGCATTGAGACTCGTGAAAAAGGTGACCAGATCATCCTGACTCCCAGTCCATAGGAGGAGGACGTCGTCTATGTACCGCGCCCACAACAAAAGGTGTGGGCATTGCATGGCATAGACGACATCCTCCTCCCACTTGGCCATGAATAAGTTGGCCAGGCTGGGAGCAAACTTCGCTCCCATCGCGACACCCCTATGTTGGAGGTAGAATCTCCCATCGAACCAAAAATAATTATGTTGAGTTGCAAACTCAATAAGCTCAATGATGTAGTCCACCTGGGGTGAGGCGAGGGAGACGTCTCTATCAAGAAAACACTTAACTGCTTCTATCCCTCTAGCCTGCGGGATGCAGGTGTAGAGAGAGGCAACATCCGCAGTTGCCATAATTAGGTCGCCGGAGTGGGAAACCCTGGAGAGTAAATTAATCACGTCCTTAGTATCCTTTAGATAGGATGGCATTTTAACAACTGATGGTTGAAGGAAGTAATCAATGTACCTCCCAATTTTAGAGGTAACAGAATCAATGCTGCTTATTATTGGTCGGCCGGGAGGGTGTAGGGAGTCTTTATGCACTTTGGGCAAATAGTACATAACGGGTATGCGTGGGGCCAATGGGACTAGAAAGGATCTCTCCTTTTTGTTTAAAATGTAGGAATCATAACCTTTAGAAACCAAAACCTGTAACTCTTTTTTATATTTATGTGTAGGATTACTGGGAAGTTCAACATATGTTTCATGATCGCCCAGAATACGGTGCATTTCTTGGACGTAATCTGTTTTGTTCAACAGGACTATGCCTCCGCCCTTATCGGCGGGGCGGATGACTAAATTTTTGTTGTCACATAGGGTAGTGAGGCCTGCTGAGGGTAAAGGGTTGTAGATTTTACGTTTCAAGGGAACATTGTTAAGGTCCTTCAACACAAGTTCCTTGAACAAATTAATGGCAGGTGGAAGCTGTATTGGGGGACTAAACAAAGAGGGATTGGATAGACCCGAATGGACTGTACCAGACGTTGCAGCTCTGGCCAAATTCCTGGAAGGGTTAGAAATAATATATCTCTGGACATGTATCTTCCTAATAAACTTTTGAACGTCGATAAAGGTAGCGAACTTGTTCAATTTACATGGAGGGGTAAACTTAAGACCTTTGTTTAGGATAGTTTTTTCTTCATTGGTAAGAATCGTGTCACTGAGGTTAAAAACTCCTTGACACACTAGGTCCTTTGCCTCTTTTCGTTTCTGAACCCTCCTCCCTCCTCTGGACCCTCTCTTGTTTCTGGACCCCTTTTTTTGTTTAGGTGGTCCTCGTGAAAACCCCGAGAGGTTCGTGGTCCAGAATAGGGTTGTTTGTAGGGAGATGGACCATATCCTGCATTCGGAAATGGATAAATATTTTCGTTATGATGTTCCTGTAAAGGGGAATATCTGTTGTATGTAGATACAGGGGGATGCCTGTACTGAGGTGGATGTTGGTATGGGGAGTAGTGTGGATAATCATAACTACGACCCGGAGAGTCCCTATAATAGGGGCTGTCCTGCTCATAGTGTCGACGTTCCCCTTGGCCATGATAATCACCCCTATTTCCACCTCTGCCCCTTACTCCTAGAGTAGTGACCTCTGCCTCTTGTTTGCTTTCTAGGGGAATGCGTGCTAGGATGCCGGCTCCTCCGTGAAGAGGGGCCCGCATCGTGAGCCTGATCCCTGTTAGCAGAAAGTTTTGGGCGGACAGAGGGCTCCCTAGGGGGAACCGGTGTAGTATCACTCAAGGAGTTAGTTTCCATTACAACCTCTGGAGTGGGTGTTGTGATTGATTTCTGCCAACCAAATACTTTACCCGCCTTATAATCGCCAGTATCTCGGGAATACTTTTTATGTTTTTTAACTCTTTGGTCTTTGTCCTCCTTTACAAGATGAGCTTGCAAATTGGATGACAAAGTATTGTATTCCACTGAATTTTTAAACGAGAGTAATTTATCTTTAAGCTCCTTGATTTCTCGATCCAAAACGGAAAGCCGAGTGCGCTTCCTTGCGATCAGAAAGTCAAGGAACTTAATACCAGCGTCGTTAAAATACTTAAACCAGGTATCGAGTTCGGATTCACCCTGTTGAGGGTGGATATCCCATCTGAGACTTCGTGGGATCATGCCTTCTGCCACATATTGTTCTAGGAAGACAAGATCCCACTGGAGGTGGAGTTCAGAGGTCATAACGTTTTTTAACCTCAAGAATAGTCCACCAATCTCAGTGTCATTGGAAGTGGCTATAAAAACACCCTCGGTGTTTACAACTCTGGATGCACGGTAATCAAATACAGTTTGCAACTCAACATAATTATTTTTGGTTCGATGGGAGATTCTACCTCCAACATAGGGGTGTCGCGATGGGAGCGAAGTTTGCTCCCAGCCTGGCCAACTTATTCATGGCCAAGTGGGAGGAGGATGTCGTCTATGCCATGCAATGCCCACACCTTTTGTTGTGGGCGTGGTACATAGACGACGTCCTCCTCCTATGGACTGGGAGTCAGGATGATCTGGTCACCTTTTTCACGAGTCTCAATGCCAATGATAGGAATATCGCTTTATCCTTTGAAGCAAGTGCAACTTCCGTCCATTTTTTAGACTTGGTCATAGACAGAAGGGATGGCCAGTTTGTGTTTAGTACATACTTTAAGCCCACCGACCGGAATGGTTATATACCTACCGACAGTTGTCATCATGCCCCCTGGATCAGATCAGTCCCTAAGAGTCAGTTCCTGCGATTGCGGAGGAACTGTAGTGACCCTAATACCTTCAGGACTCAGGCGGCATCTTTGAAGAGTAGATTCCTCGAAAAGGGGTATAAACTTTCAGACCTAGATAGGGAAATTGATAGCGCTGGTTTAGTGGATCGTCAATCCCTTTTAGAAGATAAACCCAAGCAAGTCAACGAGGACTTTAAATGGTCTTTTATGACATCCTTCTCTATCCAACATAAATATATCAGAAGGATCTTTGAACACCATTGGGATGTTTTGAAAACTGACAAGATTTTGGGCCCCAGACTGCCCGACATTCCTAAGCTAGTTTTCAGAGGAGCTCCATCCCTCCGTAATAAGTTAGCACCCAATGTGGTCAACCCTCCAACCAAACCCTCTTTTTTTCACAATCTGATTGGTTTCCACCCTTGCAAAAAATGCTTAGTTTGTCAGTTTAATATCAGTGGGAGACGCACTAGTTATACTTTTTCTTCTAGGGTAAACGGTCGTACTCACAAAATTAAACAGTTCTGTACATGCGCCACGACGGGGGTAGTCTACCTTTTGACTTGCCCCTGTGGCAAGCAGTATGTGGGACGGACAATCAGGTCCTTTACCACGCGTGTTTCTGAACATATTAATTTAATAAAGGCAGGTAGTACGAAACACACCGTGCCCCGTCATTATAGGGAGTTCCATGATCGAAACCCCAAGGGCACACAGTTCCTTATTATTGACAAATATGTGGCCCCCTGGCGGGGGGGATCAACACTTAGGGGGCTCTCTAGGTTGGAGACCTACTGGATCTATGAGTTGGGTTCCCACTTCCCGCAAGGGATTAACGTGGAGTGGGACGTCAATTCATTTATTAATCAGGCATAACCACTATAATCGTGACTCTTTTTTTCCCTTTTTTTTTCCAATATGCTTTTATAATTTATTTTTAGGTGTTTTCACCCATTTACTTGTTTTACCTTTCATATTGTAATTTTTCGGAGATTTTTAAGTTACTCGATACTGTGACTCTAACATTTAATCTCATTATTGGTGGATTTAGTTCTCTTATGTTAAATGTTACTAATTTTTTAAAATTGTTTGTGTTTTCATATGCATGGTTAATTTGTATGAGATGCCCTTCATTGGTAGTGTTGCTATCCTATTAACCAGCCCCTATTAAACTTTTGTCCCCACTCGACACTGCACCAGTCCTTTTTGGACTTCCGCCAAACATATATTTTTTGGTCTATGACATAGGTTTCTTTTTCTTTCTTTTTCACCACCTTTGCTGACACTGTCTATCACCGTCAGATTGCGGGGATCTACTTCCGGTTTTTCTCCGTCCAATTTGGCTCCCTATACAGGAAGTTCACATGGTGTGAATGAGAGGCTTGGTTTTAGTAATATGAACATAGATATGGGCGGACCTTGGGTGCGGCGGCGGTGGGCGGACTCTAGCGTGTTGGCGGACTTCTTCCTCCGCTACTGCGCACATCCCCAGTATTCAGCCGATCAGTGGGGGCGGAGCGAGATGACGCTCCGTCCTATTGAATTTGGCTGTGTTGAAAAGGAGGCTTGGGTGCGGCGGCGGGCGGACTCTAGTGTGGCGGCGGACTTCCTCTTCCGCTACTGCGCACATCCCCACTATCCAGCCGATCAGTGGGGGTGGAGCGAGACGATGGATCTCCATGGTAAACGCTTCCGGATCGCCCGGCCACAATCCCAGTTAATTTTCAATTTCTAAAGTTTTAAACTTTTAAACTTTAAGTCTACAATCACTTGTGACCCTGATGCTGATATCATTGTTTTATAGACTATGATTTCCGGATATCACGCCATGTGAGTCTTCTTTCTCTCATGGTTCCAATTATACATCCGGATGGTTTGCTGACACCTCTGGACGGTTGTAGGTGCCTACAGATCTTCCCTCCTTACCTATTGAAGTTTTGGATAATTGAAGTTTTGGATACCTGATGTTTTCACCCTGCTAGCCCCGGTGGCTAAACAAGCCCTTTATGACTTGTAAGACGTATGTCTTTCCAAGTCCTCTACGTCCGGTAAGCCTCCTCAGATGTTATGGTGGTGGTTCTGACACATACATAGACGTCACATTGGATTTGGTGTTCCTCTATTTCACCCACCAGTAACACCCTGTTGCTGCCCTCATCAACCTACCCTCAGAGACTGTTGGTGGCGGCCTTTTTTGATTTCCATCAAGGACACATTTTATTTATATGGACTTTATTTAAGGTTGATTTTTATTGTTTGTGTTTTCACTTTTTCACAGGTGAATTCCATTATGCTCTATTTATGAATTTGCATTTGTGCAACTAGGTTCTTTTGTGATTTCACCTTTTGATTTTTTGTTTGTTTTCTGGCCATTGCTGGATGGCTCGATCTTGACATCTCACCTTGATCTACCTATACACATAGCGCTACACTATATATATATTCCTTTGAAAAAAGAAGCATATAGTGAAATCATATGGGGGTTTAGAATTGGTAAGAAAGTTTTATAATAAGAGTAGGGTAGGCCGTCCGGACCGGGAGCTTTCTGGGTGGGGAGATGTTTAACTACCTCTTCCAACTCTTCTGATGTGACTGCCGAATTCAGAGATGCAAGGTGTTCGGGCGTAATTTTTGGTAGTTGTAGGTGTTCAAAGAATTGATCGAATTTCTCCTGTGTAAAACTATAGTTAGGATCTGTCTGTAGACAATTATATAATTGTTAATAAAATTTCCCAAAAAGTTTAGTCACAGTAAGGGGGCAATAGGTGGGAGTTCCATCAGTTTGTCTGAGAAAATCAGGGGAAGATTGCAAGGGACGAGGTTTCAATTTGTTTACTAACATTTTATGGGGTTTATTGGAATACTCGTAGAATATTTGTTTAGACCATAAAAGGGATTTATCTATTGCTCATCGTCAAGAATCTAAGTTGGTTTCGTAATGATACTACAGTCCGGAGTCCAGACACTGTGGGGAAAGTTAACAATAGTTTCTCAGCTGAACGGAGTTTAGACATAATAGCTGAGTATTATAATGCTTTGTCTTTTTTGAGACGGGAACCTATAGCTATACATTGTCCCCCAAAAACGGCTTTATGTGCTTCCCACAGAGTGGAGGGCTCCAAGACCGTGCCTACATTAAGTTGAAAATATTCCTTCAGGCCATTTAACAGGAGATCTTTAGGTTCAGGGGTGTGAAGAAATGTCTCATTAAGTTTCCAGTGGCATGTTTTAGGGGATGCAAGGGAGAGATGAATGTTGAGATGGATGGATGAATGGTCCGACCATGTTATGGGGTTTATTTCTGAGGAAACCGTAGATGTAAGAAGGGGCGTAGAAATGAAAAAATGATCCAGTCTAGAATAGAGTTTGTGGGAATGTGAGTAGAACGTGTATTGCTTGTGAGTGGGGTGTTTGATCGCCCAAATGTCTAGGAGATTTTTAGCTCTTTTTAGTTTACAAAATGATTTAGAGAGGTGGTTGGCTGTAGTGGATGTAGCAGGTGAAAACAATGTACTTCTATCTTTATCCGGGGACATAGTTACATTGAAATCTCCTCCAATCACCATAAAGGGTTGGGAGAACTTATCTATAGTATCAAACATGGAAGAAAAAAAGCTAATCTGGCCAGAATTAAGAGCATATGCATTAACAATAGTGAGGGACTGAGTGAAATATGAGCAATCTAGGATGATATATCTGCCCTGGGGGTACAGGTGGGAAGATTTGACCCATAAGGGGCATGTTTGGTGAATCAAAATTGCTACGCCCGCCTTACCAGACGGGTCGGAAGCCAGAATAGACATCGGGAAATGTTTGCTGGCGAATTTGAGGGATCCCCCAGAGCGGAAATGGGTCTCCTGAACTAGGATTATGTCTGCCTTGGAAGCTTTAAACTCCTTCAAAGCCAGCCACTTTTTTTGAATGGAGTTTAAACCTTTAACATTATATGTCAAAAAATTCAGTGCCATAACAACCTAGATAAAAGAAAAAGTGTTAGACATTTTATACCGTACATAATAGGGGATATGTTTTCTGATGTATTATATAAGAAAAACATATCAAGTATCATAGGTATCTGTGCAGCAGTGGCAGCAAAGTGACTGAAAGGTATTGATGTAGTGAAGATTAACAGTCCCAGGTTAAAAAAGGAAAAAAAAATAACCTGAGAGTACAAGCAAGATGAAGAAGACAAAAAAAAGAAAACGAAAGTCAAAAGGAAAACAAAAAACTCAATGTCAAATAAGTAGAAACCTGGAAGGCCGGGTGCCACTAGGAAGCCCAGGTCAGAGCCATGGGTCGTAAAAAGGAGCATGGAAGTCTCTGAACATAGGGACGTGAAGGGTCTCCCACCATTCTCCAAGGAAAAAGTTGCCCGAATTCCAAAAGCAAAAGAATTGAACTGTTAACAAGCCTTTAATTCAGGGCAGCTGTAGTGTAACTAGCCGCACAACCCCTGGAACAGATGGTGCATGAACCCACTAAGGGGCAGTTGACCATTCAAAAAACACAGTAACTGGGGGTTACTGAGAATGATGTATTTAGAGGAGAATATGAAAACACTGCGCTCTAATAGCAAAAATAAAATATATGTGAGCCAGCAGCTGCATACATTGTGACAAACAATAACTGGCAACTAGGAAAAAATGCAGCGCTAAGAAATATTGGGAAGTTAGGGTGTAGTGAAACAATTAAGTTTGAGATGCTGTACTGAACAGTAAAGCATATGTGCAAAAACCATAAGTGAAGTGAAATGAACAAACACAGTATAAAGTGTCCACATATGGTAAATGGAAGATTCCAAACTCAAATTAATAAGAGGAACTGGTATGAACCAATAAAAATGATGTGAGACTGGAAATTAAAGTCAATAGTGCACGATGTGGATCTGTGACTATGAGTCAACAACGGGGTACAGAACTTCCGTAGCTGTAAACCAACATCTCGATATGGGGCATCAGAATGAAAACATCAGGAAGTAAGATAAGATGGGTACTCTTACCAGATGACGTGGACTCCACTGTCGTATGACATGGAGTCAATGGTGCATGGAGCCAAACCTAGGCTGGAAAACGATATCCGGAACGGTGGAACCTCTGTCTCACTTCTCGACTTCTCTGGTGGGGTGAAGAAACATCAGGAAGGGCCGCCAACTGGATATCAGCCAATAGACCTCAAGGATGTGTTCCAAGGAGAAGCCGGGGACAGATTTGATCCAGACCCCGTGATGGAAGTAGGGCTACTGGAAGGCAGTTTCTTGCATCGGGATAATATGCAAATAAAAAATAAAAAGCTTCTGCATAGTGCAGGTAAACCAGGGATTTTTATTTCTAAAAACACCATACAGAAAATGGATAAAAGTGATCACAATTGAAATAAAATCTAAGCAGCGTAAGGAAGGGGAGATCGCTCGACGCGTTTCGACCAAGAGGGTCTTCAACAGGGGCAATGATGTATTTAGCCTCAGCCAATGAAGAGAGTGTTCAGGGTGGAAGTCTTGAGGTTTGGCGCTTCTGAGGTGTGAAATTTGATTTGGCTGATTGCTGTCTCACTGGGGTCCAGATGCGACTTGGGGCTCTTGGTGGTTTAGGAGTATTTGGGAGCAGCGGTGGTTCCTTGTCAGGAAGGGGTGGTATCCCAAGGTTACGTAGAAATGTGTCCCTTTCTTATAGATCTCGTAAGATATATTGTACGCCATCGCGGGATGTGAAGAGGCGAAAAGGAAAGCCCTATCGGTATATTACTTTGTGGGATTGAAGGTGCAGGGTTAGTGGGCGCAATTTTTTCTGCCTAGTTAGAGTAATAAGCGAAAGATCGCTGAAAATTTGGATCTTGGAACCTCCTGCGCCTGAACATACTGCACCATCTCATACCATTACTTTTGTATTTTGTGTTTGGAGCCCTTGGCCGAGTCTGTTCGTTTACATCCTGACATCCGTGGGGTGGCGATGAGACAAGGGGAATATAAACTATCACTCTTTGCAGATGATATACTGCTGACTATCATTAACCCATTGCCCTCACTTCCATCACTACATAAATTACTTTCCTCATTTAGTGACATTTCAGGTTATAAGGTAAACACCTCTAAAACTGAGGCCCTTCCGATACATATCCCGCCCCCTTTATTATCCTAGCTCAGGGACTCCTACCCCTATAGGTGGTGCACTGACTCCCTCAAGTACCTGGGTGTCCTTCTTACTCCATCCTACTCCTCCCTTTACTCTGTAAATTACCCCTCTCTGATCCTTGACATCAATAAATCTCTACATACCTGGGCAAAATAACCCCTATACCTTCTGGGCAGAAATAACGTTTTAAAAATGTCTATTCTACCTAGATTACTATACCATTTTGAGACATTACCTTTTGCAATTCCTATCCCCCAACTTAAAACGCTTCAGAGGAGCTTTCTTAAATTCATATGGAATAATAAGGCACACCGTATGGCGAGTTCGGTGGTCTTCGCAAAGAGATCCAGGGGGGTTTGGGAGCACTGGATATTGTTAAGTATTACTATGCTTCACATTTAAGGGTCATTGCCTCATGGTCCTCTCTCCACGCACCTAATCACTGGACCGCTATCGAGAAAGGAGTATTGTATCCAGTGCACCCATGCTCTTTAGCTTGGTCTCCCTCTCCCTCACTGGACCCCATCTATAGGCGTCAATGTACTGCTCCAATGAACTTTATTTTGAATACCTGGCGTAAATGTCTTAAAAATTTTGCTCTTATTTCACCCTGTTCTCCCCTTACGAATGTGCTCTTCAATCCCTTCATACCTGACAGTTTTCCCCTGGGTAGGGTATTCCCTTGGATAGAGGCCTCTTTGTTCCAGCTTAGGGACTTGGTTCACCCAATCTCCCACAGGCTTCATAGCTTTGATACTCTACATGAGAAATTTGGCATCCCCCTACATCTTTTCCATTTCTACTTACATGTTAGACATTTTTTTCAATCTCAGTCCCCACTCTTGACCCTAGATAAACCCACTCCTTTTGAATATCTATGTGCACAGGGCCCTCAACAACTACACCTAATATCCACTATACACCATATCCTCCATGAGTCAACCCCTCTTATTGAAAACACACATCTATATATGAGAAGATGGTTTAATTTAATAGGCAGACCTATTAGTTCCCAAATGTGGGATAGGATCTGGTCCCCCACTTTCAAGTCTTTAAGATGTGTTTTACATAAGGAAACATCCATCAAGGTGCTCATGTTTTGGTACAAGACCCCTGAAGTTATTTACAAATTCAACCCCACATCCTCGGCGTAGTGCTGGTGATGTGGGACCGATGTAGGATCCCTATTTCATATATTTTGGCAATGTTCCATGATACAGCCTTTTTGGCATGAGGTAATGCTATTAATACAAAGGGTGGTGAATGTGTCCCTCCCGCTTGATCCCCTAAATTATCTTTTAGGACTTCCTTTCTTGAGTATTACAAAAAGAGACAATAGGCTGATAGCTTACATTCTCCTAGCGGCCAAGAGGATCATCCCACTATGCTGGCTGTCCAATTCACCCCCCACATGGTCTAGATTTTTACAACTAATAGCTGAGATTTGAGGTATGGAATATTTGACAGCCTCTGTTCATGACAGTATCCCCCAGTTTAACAAAATCTGTGAACCCTGGGACTGATCGGAATTTGGTACACCTCTGCTACCCAGTAAATCATAAATCACGTTGCCTCGACCTATGCTTACATACAGGTGTATACCCTTTTTAAGTTTTTATTCTCTTATGTATACCAAAAATTTCTTTGCCTTTATACCCGACCTCGAAATACCTATTGCTGCTTTCTGTAAATTGCTTTTACCTTCTGATGAGATTTACTGAACACTCTTCTGCTCTGTATACATGGACATTTATTGTTTGTACTTTTATATTTTGATTGTAATTCAGATATCTGTATACTCTGTTTATTTTTTGGAAAATTTTCAATAAAAACTACAATTATAAAAAAAATGTAAGTGTAATTCCCAGTATTAAAGAATGGGCCTCCAAACTAAATTATAGTTTCTCACCAAATATGGATATAGGGAACCATAAGGAAAGCCAGTAGGGAAGGCCCCCCTTTTTTATAAACTCTTTTTTTCTTTTATGTTCTCTGCTTTTTTCTTTTGTTTTTCTTTTTTCTATTTTCTCTTTTTTTTCTTTGCTATTTATTGTAATGGTTGTAGGTATGGGCATGCAAAGGTATATGCACAAATATAAAAATTGTATGACAAACTGGCTCAAACTGAGTGATTTGCTTATGAAGCCAAATGAGAATTTATGCTAGTAGATTCTCATATGTGACTAAGTGTATCATAAAAAATGGTTCCATAAAGCTTGGAAAAAAAAATTAGTGTTTGTACTGTTATAGCTAGCATATAGCAGCAAAACATGCTGCCTTGTCATCTTTCATTAAGAATAACCTTTTTGAAAGATTACAGCTATGCACCTTTTAGGCCCCTTTCACACGATCGGACTGTTCAGGTCCGTCTGTCAGTTTTGACGGCAGACCTGAACGGGCGATCCATGTTAGCCTATGGAGCGTTGGATGTCAGCGGAGACATGTCCGCTGACATCCGACCCCGTCCGATCCGCTAAAAGCAGACGGATGGCTCTACGTCCAGATCCGTCACTGGCGGATCGGATCGGGTGAGATCTGACGAAAACGGACACGCTGTCCGTTTTCGTCCGATCCCTCCATAGGCGGCAGCGGCGCCTGACAAGCCCCTCCCCGCTCAGTGAGCAGAGAGGGACCTGTCATCCGCCGGCTCAGTGGAGATCAACGGACAGATCTCCCGCTGAGCCGGCGGACCAAGGCGGGCTCCGTAGAAACGGAGTCCGCCTCGTGTGAAAGGGGCCTTAGTGTGTTTCTTCGATAGGATGCTTGGTGACATGATGTGGGTGCAGATGCATTGCATACATCTTTCCACTACACCCTTTTCCCTTTTGGGGGATTAATGGGCTTGTGTGTAGTGTGTGTGTGTGTGTGTGGGGGGGTACTTTGCTACACACTTCTGACAAATTCTACGTACAGTATAAACTGTTGAATTTAGGATTAGCATACATTTTTTTTTTTTTTTTTACAATCTTTATTTATCAAACATTTTTACAAAATTTTTATATAAAACATATACACATACATACATCTACACAGAAAAAAAAATCATGGTGTATAGGGGCATTCACAATTAATATTCAGATCATTTTATATATCCCCATGATCTATACTAGCATCATCTGTATACATTTCTGGATATAATTCGTTACTCTATCTTTGCACGGCCCCTATATCTACCACACAATACTATCCCAGTACCCCCCATCCATACCCATCATACACCCTCAACCAATCCTCTTACACAACACCACTCAGCTAACCGAAAAGCAAACAAAAAAAAAAAAATTTCTCCAATTCAGAAGAACTCTCCCCCCTTCTCCAACTCTTCATCACAGTATTTGCTCTATCTTTATCCCCTTTTTCTCGTTCCCCTATCGCGGCGAGGTTCTAGACTCTTCCCCCGCTCTTCCTGTACCTACTCATCTCCTTCCCTCTAATATCATCCTCTCCTCTAAGGATCGCATCACTCCCATTTCACATTCCCATTCTTTTATGGAGGGGGCTTTTTTATTTTTCCAATTTCTAGCTATGACGGTACGTGCCGCAGTTATATAGTACTTCAAAGTTCCCTTTTTTATATTTTTTATTGATCCAGGGATCATTGACAATATCGCCACATATATATCTGATTGTATCTTTACCCCGGTTGTAGCCCTGTATATTTTAAATACCTTTTCCCAAAATGATTGAATTTCTGGACAAAAATACCAGATATGCGACATTGAGCCTTTTGCTACTTCGCATCTCCAACATCTGTCTGTATTATCTGAATTTATTTTGTTCATATCAACTGGGCATTTATACCACCTGGCTAGTATTTTGTAATTTCTTTCTTGATGCCTAGTAGAGATTGATAATTTATGAGTTACTGTAATTGCTTTTTCCCATTTAGCTCTAGGGATAACCATCCCTAGTTCCTCCTCCCATTTTTTTATGTATTGTAACCCTTCCTCCTTGTTTTCTGAAATTAAATATTTATACACAAGAGATAAGATATGTGTGGGTCTATGTTTCTGTAACAGTATTTTTTCTAACCCTAACAATGGTCTATTCATTATGGACTCCTTCGTCAAAGATGAAATGTATTGCTGGAGTTGTCCATGCTGAAACCATTTCTTTCTATATTCGGTACCAAGGGCCTCCAATGGGGGGAGTTTATTTTCTTCCATTATTTCCACTATCCTCGTATCATCCCTCCTTTGCCACTTTAGGAAGGTCTTGGCTTTAAAAGGAAGTGGGAATTCCGGGTTGCTAAAGAGGGGGGTCATTGGACCTCTCAATGTAGATCCTATCCCCCTTTTTATCAAATCGTCCCACACTTTCAAGGTTGATAGGACCAAGAAGGGCATATCCCCTTCCCGGGGTCTATATTCCCTCTTAATCCAAGGTAATGATTTCAGTTTTATGTCTGTGACTTCTTCCTCCAGTTTCACCCATTGTTTGTTGTCCATATTATGGAACCAATCCACAATCCTGGTTATAAATATTGATCTGAGGTACAACGAAATGTCTGGGAGAGCCAGTCCACCATCCTTTTTTAGTCTATATAATGTTTTCCTATTTATTCTGGCGCTCTTTTTTGCCCAAATGAAACTTCCTATAGCCTTACGGATTTGATTCATTACGGTTCTTAAGGGATATATAGGTATCGTTTGGAGTATATAAATGATTTTAGGCAGTATATCCATTTTTACAATGTTTATCCTTCCCATCCAGGAAAAGGTCCCTCTATCATAAAGTTGTAGTGTCTTTGTTATTTTACGTATTAGTGGAAGATAGTTAAGTTCTTGTATCTTATTCATCTCTCTAGGGATAAAAATTCAGAGGTATTTAATTGCCTCCTCCTGCCATTTAAATGAAAAGGTTTTTTTTTAGGAGCTCAACCAAAGAGTTAGACAGAGAAATATTTAAGAAATATTTCAGATTTATTATAATTCACCCTAAAATTACTCAAATCTCCAAATCTTTTAAATTCTGCTATTAGATTTGGTATTGTCACCACCGGATTTGTGATGTACAATAACAAGTCATCTGCATATACTGACATTTTATAGTCAATCTGCCCTACCTTGATGCCTTTAATGTCATTATTCTTCCGAATCGCTATTAAGAGGTGTTCCATAACTAATACATATAAAATTGGGGACAATGGACATCCTTGACGAGTTCCATTGGTGATATTTACTGTATCCGATAACTCCCCATTTGCCCGTATTCTGGCCATTGGATTATGATAAAGGGCCATTATTTTATCCTGCAGTAGGGGACCAATTCCACTGCTTTAATGTCTCCCTGAGAAAGCTCCATCCCACCCTGTCAAATGCTTTTTCGGCGTCCACTGCCAACAGGCAGGATGGGATGGAGCGTCTCCGGGCATGTTCCACCAGTGTTAATGTTTTAAGCGTATTATCTCTCGCCTCTCGCCCCTTTATAAATCCCACCTGGTTTAGATGTATATGTGCCGGTATTATTGGGGTAAGTCTGTTAGCGATAATCTTTGAATACAATCTAATATCAATATTAGTCAAGGATATTGGCCTATAATTACCACAGAAAGAGGGATCCTTTTCCGGTTTAGGTATGAGTGAGATATATGCCTGTAGGCTATGCGGGACAAACGGTTGAGAGGTAGATACAGAGTTAAACGTTCTTTTAATAATAGGGATTAAGACGTCTTTAAATGTTTTATAAAACCGTGGGGTAAAACCATCCGGGCCTGGGCTTTTCCCTATCACTAATGAATCTATTACTTTTTGTATTTCTATCTCTGAAAATTCTTGTTCTAACTGTTCTATATCTGTTGTTGCTAGTGATGGTAATGCTGTGTCTTTGATATATTGTTGTATATTTTCTTGATATCTTATCGGATCTGTATTTGCTAATTGGTTTGGTAAATTATATAGATTATTATAAAAAGTATGGAATGCTTTCAAGATACCTTTTGGATCATATATCATTTCATCATTATCTGCTTTGATTTTAACAATGGATGAGGCGTTAATTCGCTGACGTAAAGCTCTTGCCAGTAATTTACCCGGTTTATTGCCATGTTGGTAAAATAACGTACGATTTTTATCCCTGATTTGTAATGTCTGCTCATTAAGTAGATTTTGCAGTTCCGTTTTCTTTTCTGTTAATTCTAATAATACTTCTCCAAGAGGATTTTGCTTATGCTGAGTTTCCAGTTTAGATATCTCCTTCAGGAGGTGGGTCGTTCTATTCCTTTTTGCCTTTTTTACTCTAGCCCCATGCTTTATGAATAGGCCCCGAACTACGCATTTCAACGCTTCCCATTGGATCAAAAGGGAGGTAGTATCGCTTATATGATCTTTAGAAAAGTTTATTATTGCCCTCTTTATTTCTGAAACGCATACCTCATCAAATAGCAAATTATCATTCAATTTCCAGGTACCTCTTGAGCTCCTCTCCCTGGAAATATCTAATACTAGAAATATCGGTACATGATCTGACCATATGGCACTGCCAATTTCAGAGGAGGAAGTCACAGCTACTCCCAGCTGATTCATCAGAAAGAAATCGATCCTGTGATAAGTACCATGAACCTTGGAGTGGAACGTATAGTCTCTTTCCAGGGGATGGAGCGCCCTCCATATATCGACCAGATGATGCTTAGCCATTACTTCCCTAAATTTGACTTTATCCTTAGCCTTCTGCATTATTAATGTTGCTGAAGTATCCCTATCATTATCCAATATAAAATTAAAGTCTCCCCCAATTATCGTAATCCCTTCCGCTTTTTCCATAAGATCTGTGATCAATTGTGCTCCTACTTTAGATTGTCCCTGGTTAGGTAAATATACATTAATAAATGTATATTTCTTACCAAATATTAGGAGCTTAAGAAATATTGCCCTACCGTCTCTATTTCTCCATTCTTCCAAAACCTGATGTGGTAATGACTTATGTATCGCTATAGAGGCTCCTCTCGATTTTGAATATGCGAAGGAGTCATGATACCAAGTGTTATAATATCCCTTTTGCAACTTGGGTATATGGTCCGCCCGAAAATGGGTCTCTTGAAAAAAAATCACATTTACTTTTTGTCTGTGGAAAGAGTACAGAACCTGCGCCCTCTTTGCCGCTGAATTTAAACCTCTAACATTATAAGAGCATATTTTAATTGAGTCCATACGGAAAAGGAGAGATAAAGAAGAGAAAAAAAAAAAAAAAAAAAAGCCACAAATCTGTTACCACTCACCCCAATCAACCCAGCCACACAACCTATCTACTCACTATCTATTTGACTCCTTCGAGTCTAACCTTACCAAGTAAGTTCCCTAGATTGGGGAATAAAAGGATATCCTCCCCAGGATTGAACGTGCCTAGCCCAGGCTATATTATTATTATTCCAAAAAAAAAAAAAAAAAAATACCCCACGGTATCAGTTAAAAAAAAAAAAAAAAACTCCTCTAATCAGGCATATTATATAAACAGTTATAGCCCATATATCCTTAAAGAAAAAAGATTAAAAAAAAATAAATAAATAAAAATATAGAAAAAATTATATAAAAAAAAAATAGATTAATAAATAAATTCTGTATCCATTACAAAATTTAGTGGGAGAGGGAAAAAAAAAAAAAAAACATGAACCCCCAAAATAGTCCCCCTATCCCACCCAGTAAGTTAAAGAACCTCAACCGGATCAACTATCTAGTATGATATACAAAATAGTGCACATATAGGAACAACATTTTCATTTTTCTTGCCATAACCCCTACCCCAATATATATCAAGCCTTGTACGAATACCTTCAGTGAAAAAAAAAAAAAAAAGGGAAAAAAAATCCCCCAACCCCCACGCCCTCCCCACATCAAATACCAATCAAACCTTGTGCATCACTGGTGCCTAGTGAGTTATAGTGGAATATTGCCAAACATAAAAGAAAAACATGAAAACCCTAAAAAAAAACCCTGTCCCACCCAGTAAAGTGTAAACTTGAGGACAGTCAGCCATATCTACTGTCCAGTGTAGAAAAAACATGAACCCCCAAAATGGTCCCCCTATCCCACCCAGTGAGTTAAAAAACCCTCAACCGCATCAGCTATCTAAAGTGATACACAAAATAGTGCACATATAGGAACACCATTTTAATTTTTCTTGCCTTAACCCCTTCCGCCATATACATCAAACCATGTACAAATACCTTTAGTGAGAAGAGAGGAAAAAAAAAAGGGGGGGGGGAGGAAATCTCCCGACCCCCACGCCCAAAAAAAAAAAAAATAAATAAAAAAAAAAATAACAAATAAAACCCCACCGACCAATCATGATAAAGATAATGTGCATTTAAAAAACTCTGAAAAACTATCAGGAACATATTTTGACTTATGACAAATAATCCATGTCAATCATTTGCAATAAAAAAAAAAAAAAAAAATTAGATACCCCACCCACCACCCTACCCTTGTAATTTAATGTGCCTTAATTCTCTCAATATTGGACATGAATAAACCTGTCTTATCTTCTAAATCCACAATACCAAAAAAAAACAAAAAAAAAAAAACAACCAGAACCAAAAAAAAAACAAAAAAACCCCAAAAAAAACAAAACCCCACCGATCAAACATGATAAAGATAATGTGCATTTAAAAAACTCTGAAAAACTATCAGGAACATATTTTGACTTATAACAAATAATCCATTTCAATCGTTTGCAAAAAAAAAAAAAAAAAGATACCCCACCCACCACCCTACCCTACATGAAAAAAAAACGTCTTATCTACTAAATCCACAATACTCAAAAAAAAAAAAAAAAAAAAAAGATCCTCACCAACCCAACCTAACAAAATAATGTACAATTTTACTCTAAGAAATTATCAGAAACATATTTTGACTTATAACATATAGTCCATCTCAATCATAATACTAACTAACAAATAAAAAGCAAAAAAAAAACAAAAAAACAAAAAAACAAACAAAAACAAAAAAAAAACATTTTAATTTTTCTTCACTTAAACCCTGCCCCAGTATACACCAAAACGTATTCCAATACCTTAAGTGGGAAAAAAAAAAAAACACAAACAAAAAAAAAAAACAAAAAAACAACAACAAGGACCCCCCCCACCCATCCACCACTAAAGCTCTCTATCTTCCTCTATATTGTCTCCAATCCAATCCCTGATATGAATGTGGCCAGTCCGGCAAATGAATCAGGGGTAATTGCAGAAGTCTAGAAAATTCAGGGAGATCATTAATGTCCTGAAAAATAACCCTTCGGCCGCCTTGATGAACAATGACCTGGAAAGGAAAACCCCATCTAAATAGGATTTCCCTTTCCCTCAACACATCCAACAATGGTTTCACTGCTTTTCTTCTTATTAGCGTGTATTTTGACAGGTCCTGCAAAAATATAATCTGTGCACCCTCATATTCAAAATCCCGGTGCCGCCGTGCCACTATCATAATTTTTTCCTTAACCTGAAAAAAATGTATTCTACAAATCACATCTCTAGGTTTTCCTGAATCATTGACTTTAGGGCCTTGGATTCTGTGGACTCTGTCGATCTCTATTTCTGTCTCCCCTGGACGCTCCAGCAATGAATTAAATATATTTTGGAGAGTTTTCCCAAGGTTCTCTACATTCACAGTCTCAGGAAGTCCTCTGACTCTTATATTGTTTCGTCTACTTCTATTTTCGAGGTTGTCCGTGATATTTATTATGTAGCTCAAGTATCGATCGTGTTCTATCTTTTTCTCTTCTAATAAAATCATTTTTTGATCCAGATTTACAATTTTAGTGTCCATGTCCATGATCTTATTTTGCATATCAGTCAGAGATGTTTTCAACGTTTGTATTTCAGATTTATAAGAGGATTCTAATCTGTGTATGTATTTATCCATATCTTCCCTGGTTGGTAGAGCTTTTATATATGTCTGTAAATTCCACATGGGGCCTCCTTCTGCTCCCTCCATACCCATCATAAGAAGCTGTGTGTGCTCACTAGGGCTAATACTTGTTCCAAGCTCTACTTCCCCAGCTGGAGATGAGAAATTTAGCTCAGTTAGAATAGAGCTATTTTGTTGATCCTGTGGTTGTTGAAAAAAACCTTTAATATCTGACTTTTGTGCTGATGCGGGTTTAGGGGGATATTTAGCTGACCCCCCCATGATCCCCTTTTTGTTTTCTGGGAATGCATGCTTTTAGGAGGCATGCTATATTTAAGGTATACAGCTATAAGGGAGTAAAGCTCTCACTTGTACCCAAATTTTACCTCCCTTATTTCACTATGTACACTGTCTCTTTTAGAGTTCGTTTCAACAAATGTAATATTCCTTTACCTCATTTAACAGAACCAAATCAGGTAATGTTCATCAGATCAGATCAGATATTAATAAATAAAAGGCACTTTTTACCTTGCCATATCCGACTTCTTATAGTCTCTAGTAGAGTACCTTGTATATATCTGGAATAACACTATTCCCCACTGCTGTTATGGAGACTCTTGAGAAAAAATCATCCAGGGTTATATCAGTAACACTGTTACCTCTGCACTCCGTGGGGATTAGTTTTTCCCTTTTCTTTTCCTCCTTTTTCTTTCCTTTTTCTTCTGTCTCCACTCCTTCCTTCCTCTCTCAACAAAAAAATAGAAGAGAACTTTCTGCACACGCGGACTCTCCCTCCACCCGGTCTGTGGGATCCCTCTCTCCGAGCGGTTGAATGAATGCGGTGGAGCTCGAATCGGAAGGACTCGGCGGGACTCGGTTTAGCTTGTGCTTTCACGGTGAGACTCGGATCTAGCCGCTCATTCTCACCACTTCCTCCTTCCACAACACCTCGTCCTCGATCGTCCGTGGATCCAATAGCCTAACACCAGGGCTTGAGAGCAGGAAAGGGGCACAAAGACAGGCAGCTGGCTTGGAGAATTGTTTGTTCAGCAGTGTGCTGTATGGGAGGACTGGGGAGGTCTATGGAATCATTAAAGACATGCCTGGGCTAGTGGAGCGAACTCACTGCACGTCCATCCTGGTCAGTTCCTCCTCCCCCCTCTCTAGGATTAGCATACATTTTAAGTATATAACAATCTACAGGATACAAATAACAATATGTTATTTTACCGCGATCCAGATTTATTTTACCATCTTTTATGTATTGTTATTTGTATACTGTAGATTGTTTATATGCAGATTTTTGTGGTGCATTTTCAATGAGGATGCTAGGTGTCACTATATGGGTGTCCATATGATTCCAGTTTTTTGGGATCACTAGCCGATTTGGACTCTTTGATCTGACTGGTTTGGCTTCATCCCCTTCATACTGCATCTATCTAGCTACACTCTGTCTCTACTGGCTGGGTGTGTCTGTTTGCAGCCAGGGGGGTGGGGTGGGAAGTCTTTGTGTGACATAAAGGTATACTGCGGTTGGTGGCTGACATCACATGCACACCCATGTTATATGCTATGAGCAATGACATTGCAGATAGACCACCCTTGGGTGGTGTTAGGTAGGGCTCCAGCACGCACTGGAAACATATAAAGGAGACACACCCCCTACATGGCCTCTTTGCCATGCTTGAGATCACAAATGTTTGCAAGATGACAATGAGGTGAACAGACATTTAACTGTTGGACATTATTATTTTCCTTTCTTTTTTAGTTTTTTATTCAATTAACCGCTTCAGCCCCGGAAGATTCTACCCACTTCCTGACCAGGGAACTTTTTGCGATTCGGCATTGTGTCGCTTTAACTGACAATTGCACGGTCGTGAGACATTGCACCCAAACAAAATTGACGTCCTTTTTTTTCCTACAAATAGAGCTTTCCTTTGGTGGTATTTGATCACCTTTGTGGTTTTTATTTTTTGCGCTATAAACAAAAAAAAAGCGACAATTTTGGAAAAAAAATTTTTTTTACTTTTTTGCTATAATAAATATCCCCCAAAATATATAAAAAAAACTAATTTTTCCTCAGTTTAGGCCGATATGTATTCTTCTACATAGTTTTAGTAAAAAAATGCAGTAAGCGTATATTGATTGGTTTGCTCAAACGTTATAGCGTCTACAAATTAGTTAATATAGGGTGATTTGCTTCCCTAGGTCAAGATAAGCAGTGCCACATCCAATAAAACATTTGTATATAAGAAAAGGATTTCCCCTGAATAGACTTTAAAGGCACTTGCTCACAAGTATTTAGATGATAAGTATATATGACAGAGTATAAAGAGTAAACAGATTTTTTATTTCAACATAGCATAGATTAAAAACATAATGTATCGTACATTCAACGGAGCATATTACAGAATTAATAGCTTTCAGTGTTGATATGAAACATGGATTATATGAAGGCTCTTTTTCTCACACCCGAGTAAAATTACTTGGTGATGGTCCCATTAAATGGGGCAAGGTGTCTCACCTACCCCCGTCCCTCCCAGATGCGTGCAGGCCAGAGCAATATACTGAGGCTAGAGGTGAGGGAACCCCTGGAAGTAAAAGAATGTAAAAGGGGTAAATATTTGATGAACAAAGAATTAATTGTACATGGGTTTGCAAATTGAAAATACATAGTATCTCATATAAAAAATAGTGTTTGTTCCCATATAGGTAAAATGAACATAAGGCAAATATGGTTGCTTGTATATAAATAGCTTTAGAGTAATTGTGAGTAAACGAGACGTAATTGATTTGAATGGTTTGGTTACTGCATGTATAATTTTAGCGCGACCCTGAAGGATCACTGAATATTTTTTATTTTTAATGATAATATAGAAAAATGCATAAATAATTTCTAGATATAAATGTTTGTGCGACATTGAAGTGTCGCAACATATTTTCTATTACTGATAAAGATAATCATGAATTATGTTGTTGTGTAAGGTTACATTTAACCCAAGTATGTATTGGTCAGTAGTGTTGGTATCAGCATATGGGTAAGCTAATAGGAAAAACTCCAGTTTGCTGCCTCAGCTGTAGCTCTAAAGAGTGTAAGCAAAAAAGGTCCCATAGGTAAGGGTTATACATTTTTTAATAAATAGGCTATAAGAGCTTGATACTAGTGTTTATAATGCATAATGGTTGTAAATGTAAATAGTCATGAGGCAAATGAAGAGAGGATTGCTCAAGGGTTATTTAAATAATACTAAATAGTTCATATTGCACACTATAAAGTAGTTTCCTTACCTGTTTCTATCAAGTTTTAAATATGTCAGCCACGCATCCCAGCATCCAGTGTGTGTAACGCCTGAGCTGGGAATGAGAGGATCTGGCATTATATATCGGCGAACTCACCATCAGCTGGCGCTGGTAATTGCACTCAGCTGATCTGTGTAGTTCTTAGTGGGGGAAGCCTCATACACGCCCCCTGAGAAGTGTGTGCGCAGCGCCGCCCCTCCCACGCATGTGCGAGCGCACTTACGTTGGGGCAGCATCACGCACACTCATCCCACCGACACGGAAAGCCACACCGGCGGACTGCGCATGTCCGCCGGAGTAGCAAAATGGAGGTCGTGGGCGGTGATGTTATACGCCCAGCTGACCTCCTTAGGCGCCGCCCAGATGAGATGTCTGGGCGGCTTTCCATGCCGGGCAATTGCTCTGGCTGATCGCACCGGGGAGAGACCTGAGGGGAGAGAACATCTGGTACTTTAAACAGAGAGGGATGTCCAAAGTATGACATGTATTAGGGCAAGGGGAACAACGATGATGAGAGATTAAAGGTTATATGTAAAGGCATACATATTCAGATGAGCAAATGCATACGCGTTCTTAAAACTGATTAACGGTGCAAAACAGTCAAATCATTAACATTATACAACCAATGGTCAACTAGTACAAATTTGTCAATCTGCACTTAGTATTATTTAAATAAAGTAACCATTATCACTTATGTTATACCAGGAGATGAAAAATAATAATAAAAAGGCAACAATATCAAAACATTAAAGTGGGTTCATATTTGCAATGTGGTGGGCAGAGTATGTTTAAGTCGACATAGTGGTTTTTGACAGAATCAAATGTGTGCAGAGTAATTGCAACTTTTTCGATAATCGAAGACCGTGCTGTATATGAGCATGCAAAGTATCATACATCTATATTTATATAACATATGACATACGTGGTCTGCAGAATCTGAATCTGATTATATAGTACACAGCACCAATAGTACTGTTGTATTTATTCTGTAGAGCGTTTATGGATTAATTATTTAAGTCTTTTGGACAAATATGTAAAGATTAAATTCAGAATTCAGCTGAATATACTCTGTATTAACTCTATCTAAAATTTACAAGGGAAAATAATCCCATGTGGAAGAGCATAACCTCATCATTCACAATAATTGAAGAAAAAAAACAACATAGATAACTGTGAATGATGGGCTAATTCTCTCTATAGAAATGCTTCTGCAGATATGTATTACTAGAGACCTGTATGTCATAGATTGACAGCAAATTAAAACAGGTACCTCTAAATGCGTATGAATACATATAAATCATACATTACATTTGATTTTTGTTTATACATCATATTTATTAGTTGTTTTTCTTCAGAAGTTTGATAGTAGTAGATATAGAAGAGGAAAAGTAAGTCTACCCATATTGGTGATGTAATGAGTTAAAGTAGGGGTATTCAAAAAGGATTCCAAAATTTTGAAGGGGGAACCTTATTTATTTCTCCATTCCCCCAGAGCAGAAGCCTTCGAGGAATGGTTTAAAACAGACAGCCTCATTTAGGCCTGGAGGCGAGGTAGCCTTTAGTAAGTAGATCCATTTTAATTCTCTCTGAAGGAGAATTTTGTTCCAGTCGCCCCCCCTAGGGCTAGGATTTATCTGATCTAATATCAGGAATTTGATCCTCAGCAAAGTTCCTCCATGTACCAATGAGACATGGCGACCTAGGGGGAGGTCAGGATCACATGTTTGCATGGAAAGTATGTGTCTGTAGGCTCTTCTCCAAAACTCTAGCTTTGTTTTGCCTACATAAAAACAACTGCAGGTACACTCCAGATAAACAACTCCAGTGGTCCTGCAGTTAGCAAAATGTTTTGGGTATCATTTTTTGCCATTCGGAAGAATAGGGTTCCTCTGTGTAAGCATATATCTACAATAGCGACAGGATCCACAAGTAAAGGTACCCTTATATTTACAGTGTGTTCTCATTGATTCGTTTTTAAATTCGCTATTAACGATTCTGTCGCTAATGGAGGTGACTCTTCTGAATGTAAATTGTGGTTTCTCTGGCATTTGGTGGCCCAAGGATGGATCCAGGGTCAGCATGTGCCAATATTTTTGGACAATTTTACTTGAAAATGCTGTTGATTGTATGTTGTAATGATACGTAATTGGTTAGTGTCTTTCTGTTTATGAGGTTGGAAGAGTGTATTCCTGGGTTTCTGTGATACTTTTTTAAAAGCTCTTTTTAAGGTCTTGTGGGTATAGCCTCTTGCTAGTAGTCTATCTTGCAAGAGGCCTACTTCTCTTATAAACGTATCATTATCTGTGCAGTTACGCTTGATTCTGAGGTACTGTGAGTAAGGTATCGAGTTGATGAGAGGTTGAGGGTGAAAGCTAGTAGCGTGGAGGATTGTGTTTCCTGCGGTAGTTTTTCTAAATAGTTTGCTTCCTAGTTTACCCTGTTCGTTTTTGTAGATCTCTATGTCTAGGAATGTTATCCAATTTTTATTGGAAGACATAGTGAATGTCAAATTAAAGTCGTTCTTGTTCATTCTTGATAAACACTGCTCGAGCACATCCATGGGTCCATCCCAGATGACATCTATATAGCGATACCATCCTATGATGTGGGTGGTGTATTGGGTAAGGGCTTCATCTGAGAGAAATGTTTTTACCCACTCCCCCAGGTACAGGTTGGCGTACGATGGGGCACAACAAGTCCCCATCGCCACCCCCTGCACCTGGAGGTAGTGGGAGCCATTAAAAGTGAACACGTTGTGGGTGAGGATGTATTCGAGCAGTGCAATGGTAAATTCATTGGACGTGGATCAGTATCTGGATTCTGTTGAAGAATATGTCGGATAGCTGCTAATCCATCAAGCTATAGAGCGTTTCTACATCAATTGTTACTAAATAGGCTTGGTCTGGTACGTATAGTTGATCCAAAATTTGTAGGAGGTGACTCGTATCTCTCACATAAGATGTCAGAGAAACCACAAATGGTCTTAAGTATTCATCCACTACTTTGCTTGCATTATCACTAATTGAACCAATGCCTGAAATAATTGGCCTGCCTGGTGGGTCTTTGAGGTTTTTATGTATTTTTGGAAGTATATAGAACATAGGAGTTTTAGGGAAGTTGTTTCTGATAAAAGTCCAGGTAGATTTGGTAATAGTGTTGTTTAAAAAAGCTGAGTCTATTAACATGTAGAACTCCTTGTTATATTTGTCTACAATAGTTGCTGGCATACGTCGGTACCAATTTGGGTTATTCAGGATTTTTTTGCAGATATTAATATAGTGTTCATTATTTAGGACAACTACATTGCCGCCTTTATCCGATGATTTTATAGTGATTTTAGTATTGGCAGCTAGTAAATTTAGTGCATTTAGGGCTTAAGTTAGAGGGTCCTTTTGTTTGTATTTTTAGTTTTTCAATGTCGTTGTTCACTAGTTTTAAAAAAGCTGCCGCATTTGGGCATGTACTGGGTGGTGGACAAAGGTCCGATTTTTTCTTTAATTTCGACAGGGTTAAAGTAGTTGAGTTGGCCCAATCTAGTTCTTCTATGGATTGTAAAATCCGGGGAAGGTCTATTGAATCAATTAGGTCAGACGTAGCACTCTCTTCAAGGAGAGTGATTAATTGATCCAAAGCTTGGTTTTCTTGAGGAGTGTAGTTTGTTCTCGTGTTTTGTTTCTGATAAAGTTTTTTGAGAATTACTTTTCGAATAAATAATTGGAGGTCTTTGTAGAGTTCAAATTTGTCTAGATTGTGATTGGGACAGAAGTTCAGTCCTTTTTTAAGGACTGAAAGTTCATCTCTCGATAAAGGGTGTGAGGATAAATTAATTATACTGATTTACTGATTAGGGGATAGATTTATTGCATTTTTATTGTTATATTTTTTTTTACTAGTAATGGCGGCGATCTGTGATTTTCATAATGACTTCGACAGGTCGGACTGGTGGACAGGTCGGACAATTTTGATACATTTTTGGGACCATTGGCATTAATACAGTGATCAGTGTGATTAAAAATGCACTGATTACTGTAAAAATGTCACTGACAGTTAAGGGGTTAACATTAGGGGGCAGAGAAGGGGTTAAATGTGTCCTAGTTTGTGCTCTAACTGAAGGGGGATGGGGACAGTGCAGGGAAGGTAACAGATCACTGTTCATACTCTGTATGAACAAACGATCTGTCAGTTCTCTCCTCAGAGAACCAGAAACTGTGTGTGTTTACGCGGGACACAGTTTTGCTTGAAGTTGCTGGAAGAATCTGAATGTTTGCAATTGTTATGAGAAATGCCCCCCCCAAACAGGATATTGCACTAAACCTGTATGTAAATAAAAAAAAACAGAACCTTCCCTAATTGTAAAAGTATTTTAAATATTAAAGTTGGCAGTGTCTCCACCCAGGACAGAGCCTATGTGAACAGAGGGGATGCCCTTTCTGGGAAAATAACCAGTAATCTAATCAATGTGACTGGGAGAAGAAGAACTACTGCAACCAGAATATAACATTAACTAAGTATATACAGTAAATGCACACCAGTACAGATATAATACAAGCTTTATAGTATATAAGAAAATACAAATAATAGTACATACATTCAATGTACAAACAAGTATTATCAGCAAAGGGCCCAACAACTGGTACACACATACCCGTGTATATGGTCATTATTAGAGATACTGTACCTCCAGATGAATATCTGTTCATCCGTTCAGTTTCAAGGGCCCCTGAAGATGATCATAAAGCAGCATCTGTGTTTGTGCCAGATACCTGAAGACAAGATCAGCAGTAATGGGGAGATCCACCCACTATTGCCCAACCAGCCTGGAATGAAGTTTCTCACCAACAGAAACTGTGAAATTACTGGAACTCAGAGTCAGCCTATCTACTCTGCACTTTAGCCCCATGTTTTTTCTACTCTGATATGCCTCTAACTACCAGAAGTGGACATAGGCCAGGATTAACTAAAATAACAGGAGCTACATATAACTAAAAAATGTTGTAAAGCGCTGCATAAACTGTTTGCACTATATAAATCCTGTATAATAATAATAACAGGAGCTGCATATCAAATCTATTCCAATAAACAGGATCACCTACTTATGTACTGGAAGGTTACCACTACACTCATATGCCCTGTACACACGGTCGGACATTGATCGTACATTCCGAAAACAAAATCCATTTATTTTTTCCGACGGATGTTGGCTCAAACTTGTCTTGCATACACATGGTCGCACAAAGTTGTCGGAATTTCCCAAAGTTAAGAACGCGGTGACGTACACCACGTATTACAAGACTATAAAAGGCAGTTCAATACCAAGCGCGGCACCCTTTGGGCTCCTTTTGCTAATCTCGTGTTAGTAAAAGTTTAGTGAGAGACGATTCGCGCTTTTTCAGACTCGTGGTTTTCAGATCGTATTTCTGCTGTTCAGTTTGTGCTTGTGGGTTTGTATCTGTTCTTCATTGCGTGCAGTGAGTTCCAATTGGTTTATTCAGTGTGTTCTTTTCCGTTCGTTACTGATTTTCAGGTCGCTCTTCACAGGCCTTGCTGTTCTTCAGTGCGTTCTGTTACTTCGTTCTGACCAGCCGACCATTTTGAAGCCATGTCACGTGTACGTACTCATCATAGAGTTCGTGCTGTGCGGGGGGCTTGGTGTTGGAGTTCTTACTTCGGCACAAGCCCAGTCCATGAACAGGGTGGGGAGGAGTTCATGGACCAAGAATTGGTTGCTCCAGCATGACCAATTCTGTCACATGCCTTTGCTCCGTGAGATCCGTGAGAATAATCCTGACAATTTCAGGAACTTTCTCTGGATGACGGACCCCGTATTTCACTGTTTGTTGGCTTTGCTGACCCCTTATATCAGCAGGCAGGATACCTGCATGAGGCAAGCCATCACTCCGGAGCAGAGGCTAGTTGCCACCCTGCGGTACTTGGCGATGGGGAGAAGCCTTCAGGACCTCCAGTTCTCGACAGGCATCTCCCCCCAGGCTCTGGGGATCATTATCCCAGAGACCTGTTCTGCCATCATCCAGGTCCTACAGAAGGACTATATTAAGGTAAGATTTTTATCCTTTTACATCACATTTTATTGTATTTAATGTTTGCTAATGTAATGTTTTTAATTACTTATTCCCTAATTACCATAATTGTAATATGCTGTGAATGTCCCCTTTGTTCTCATGCATGCTGGTTATATTTCATTTTTTTTTTTGTCCTTCATGCATATTTGCCTGCACTAACCTCCCCAGCATGCACACCTGGGTCTATATCCACCTCGTCTAGTCACTTAACAATGTATTTTGTCAGCTCCAAAGTAGTGCTTTACCTTAAACAACCCCTAAAATGTGTACAAATGTTTTTTGTGCTTTAAATTCTGGCAGAGTGCCAGAACCAAAAAAAATATACCTACCTCTTTTGTGGTCAGATTTCTGTATGAATTCCCCAAAGCATGTAGTGCAAGGGCCTGCCTGAATACTTTCAAATGGTGATGTTCAAAGTTTTTGTATCCTATTATTATCTTGATAGGTGATAGCAGAATGTAAAAATGTGCTAAAATATGTACAGTGTGTATTTTTATCTTTGTATTATGACACTTCGTACCTGTCTAGTGGGCTGCCAATAGTGTAAGTAAGGAGAGGCTGACCAAAGTAATACATATTATTTAGGCATTCATCTCTCAATGAAGTGGAGAGGGTTACATGTCCAAAACATCCCTTTGTTAAAAGGGCCCATGAGAGGGTGGGGGGAGGAATCCGATAGGTGGACCTTATACCTTTGTCTTTAAATACTCCCTAAAATAAATGTTATACTGATGTTGGCCAAGAATGTTTGTGTCTAATCTGCTTTCAATGTTTATGTGCAAAATGATTAATTTTTGGTTCATGTTTGACTCCACAGTTTCCTTCCAACCCACAGGAATGGCGGACTGTGGCCTCCCACTTTGCCCAGTGGTGAGACTTTCCTATCTGCGTCGGGGCAATTGATGGGAAACACGTCCACATAGTCCCACCACCCGACTCGGGGTCATACTATTACAACTACAAGGGGTTCAATAGTATTGTGATGTTGGTGGCGTCGGCTACTTATGAGTTCCTGTATGTAGACGTGGAGAAGAATGGCCGGATGTCGGATGGTGGAGTCATCGCCCAGACGGAGTTCTACAGGCATCTCCAGAATGGCAGCTTGGGCTTGCCACCTCCAGAAGACAATGCGGAAGGACTCCCATTCATCTTCGTTGTGGATAAAGCGTTTGCGCTGGGGGACCATCTTATGCAGCCATTCCCTATGAAGACCCTCACCCTGGACCAGAGGGTTTTTTTTTTTTTATAATTGTATTTTTATTGATTTTCAAAAATTAAGTACAAAGTTTTAGCAAAACGAGCATTACATTGTCAATGCATGTGCATTATACAGTAATCATTATAGAAAAAAGAAAAACAAAGTATAAAGTAACAAATATAGGTGACAAAAAGTGTTCACAGTAACAAAACACATAGATATATTAGGTCAATTCCCTATGGTGTGAGAATAAGCGTAATATTGGAGGGAGTCTGGATCCTTGAGATCAGTTCAGGCCATATACACAGGTAGTATAGAGTTGACTTAAGATTAGGGTGAGCCTGGTGTCATGGGGGTCCCATACTCCGAAAGATCCCATGGTTCCCATATTTCAGTGAATTTGGAAACACAATCATGTACCGAGGCTGTCAAAAACTCCATTGTCCGAATCTCAGCCACCAAGAGTAGTAATCTGGACCGTGGGGGAGGAGTACTGGATAGCCAGAATAACGGAATAAGTCTTCTGGCGGCTAGTAAAATGTAGGATATTAATTTGCTTGTCTTTTTAGATATCCCTGATGGAGGTAGGCCCAATAGATAGGTCAAGGGATCCATCGGAAGGGACACCCCCGTCACCTTTTGTATAAGAAAATGTACATCACACCAAAAAGGTTGAATCAAAGAGCACTGCCAAAAAATGTGGAACAGTGAGCCTATTTCAGTTCCACATCGCCAACAATGTTGCGAGACTGAAGGGTCATACTTATGAATTACATCGGGTGTTCTGTACCAGAACATGAGAATTTTAATGGTTGTCTCTCTCTGGGTGACACATTTGGAAGATTTAAATGTAGAGGACCAGATTCTATCCCACATCTGTATTGTAACAGGACGGCCCACTAGATGGGACCACTTGCGCATATAAAAATGTCATGTCTCTGTGACGGGAGACGACTCATGGAGGATACTATATATACAGGAAATTAAATGTAATTGATGGGGGCCTTGGGAACATAGATATTCAAAAGTAGTTGGTTTATCTAGAATTAGGGATGGTGATTTAGAGTGAAAGAAATGTCTAATTTGCATATAGAAGTGGAAGAGATGTGGTGTAAGGTCAAATTTCTCACTTAAAGTGTTAAAGGTATGTAGTTTCCTTGTTATGGGATGTACAAGGTTCCTGAGCTGAAAGAGGTGAGCGTTCACCCATGGGAATATCCTGCCCAAGGACATACTATCCGGAATGAGAGGGTTAAATAATACGTTTATAAGAGGGGAGCAGGGTGACATAAGGGAAAAGCGTTTAAAGCAGTTACGCCATATATTTAGAGTCAGTATCATTGGTCCAGTACATTGACGTTTATATATAGGATCCAGAGCAGGGGGAGCGCCCCATACCAAGGATCCCGGGTGGACCGGGTAAAGTACTCCCTTTTCAATAGCAGACCATTGGTTTGGTGCATGTAAGGAAGACCATGAGGTAATGGCCCTCAGGTGTGTAGCATAATAATATTTAGTGATGTCAGGAGCTCCTAAGCCTCCTCTGGATCTAATGGCAAACAACACTGAGCTTGCTATACGGTGCGCTCCGCCATTCCATATAAACTTCAGGAAAGTTCTGTGAAGTGCTTTTAATTGTGTGGCAGGTACAGCTACTGGAAGGGTTTCAAAATAATAAAGTAATCTAGGCAGTATAGACATTTTCAAAACATTAATTCTGCCTAATAGAGATAGGGGGTATTTGGTCCAGTTCGACAGAGATTTATTAATATCTAGTATCAGGGGCGGGAAGTTTGTATCATATAGGGAGGTATAAGAAGGGGTAAGTAATACACCTAAATATTTAAGAGAGGTGTTACACCATTTATAAGGGAAAGATTCTTTAAGTTGAGATATTAATGGCGATGGAATGTGTATAGGAAGGGCTTCAGTTTTGGAAGTGTTGATTTTGTACCCGGAAATAGCACTAAAAGAGTTCAGTATTTTATGCAGTGAGGGAAGGGATATTAGCGGGTTAGTGATTGTAAGCAAAATGTCGATAATTTATATTCCCCCTGTCTCATCACCACCCCACTGACATCCGGGTGAACCCGAATATACTCAGCCAGGGGTTCTAGGCATAGAATAAAAAGCAATGGCGAGAGGGGGCAACCCTGTCGAGTTCCGTTTGTCATGGGAAAGCCAGGAGACAGGAAAGACGACATTTGTACCTGCGCAGAGACGTTGGAATATAAGGCTTCTAGGGCTGTTAAAAAAGGGCCAACAAAACCATATATCTTTAGGGTGGCGAACATGTAGGGCCAGCTTAGCCTGTCAAAAGCTTTTTGTGCATCTAAACTCAGGATCAGTGCCGGTTGGGAGGTTCTGTCCAAGAGATCTATCAGATCTATTGTACGCCGGGTGTTATCTCCCGCATGTCTCCCAAGGACGAAACCTACCTGATCCCTGTGTATCAGTTTGGGGATGAATACAGAAAGTCTGGTAGCAAGAATTTTAGTAAAAATCTTGTAGTCCGAGTTTGAGAGGGCTATGGGCCTATAGTTATCCGGGAGAGAGGGATCTTTTCCAGGTTTAGGAATAACTGATATGAAAGAATGGGAGAACTGTGAATGAGGGGGAGTACCTTTGAGAAAGGAGGCATATAAAGCTAGCATGTGAGGAGATAAAATATCGATAAAAGATTTATAGTATGAATAAGGCAACCCGTCCGGGCCAGGGGCTTTGTGTAATGGGAGATTTTTAATTATAGCAGAGAGTTCTTCAGCTGTAACTGCTACATTTAAGCTTTCTAAATCCGTTGTAGATAGTTTCAGTAGCTTTATATTGGAAAAAAAAGACTCAAAATTTTCCTGGGTGAATTCAAATTGATTCTCCGGATTCAGGCAATTGTACAGTTTATTGTAAAAGTTGCCAAAAATTTTGGACATCTCACGAGGACAATGAGTTCTAGATCCGTCTGGTCGTATAAGAAAATCGGGCAAGGAGTTAAACGGACGAGGGCATAACTTATTGACTAGCATTCTGTGAGGTTTATTGGAGAATTCATAAAATTTTTGCTTCGTCCATAACATGGATCTAGCTGTTTTGTTAAGTTTTGTTGATCTAATTTGTTCTCTAAGTTGAATGACTTTGCGAAGTTTTGGCACTGTGGGACCACCCAAAAGTCTCCGCTCAGCAGTTACCAGAGCAGACATTAGGGACTGTAATAGGTTATTTCTATCTCTCTTCAGTCGAGAACCTTCAGCAATACATGTGCCTCGGAAAACAGCCTTATGTGCTTCCGATAGTGTGGAAATCTGAGACACAGATCCAGTGTTGAGTAAGAAATACTCACTCAAGCTATTTGCTAGAGCGGGAGATTTCAGACTGCAAGAGATGATCATTGAAACGCCAATGACAGGATTTGGTATAGGTCTGAGATAACATTAAATCCAGCATAATGGGTGCGTGATCTGACCATGTAATGGGAGAAATATCTGAATCAACTAAATAAGGGATAAGTGGGGCTGAAATAAAGAAATGATCTAAACGGGAATACAAATTATGAGCTGATGAGTAGAACGTAAATTGTTTAGCAGAAGGGTGTTTTATCCTCCATGAGTCGAAAAGTCTATGTGACCTAATACATTTACGGAAGGCGTTAGCCTGAGACAATACTCTTTTAGATGGGGTAGGACTAAAAAGTGTTTGTCTGTCTCTAGTGGGTGACATGACCAGATTGAAATCCCCACCAACTATCATGAAAGGTTGTGAGCAATATTGGGGGGTATCAAAGAGTTTGTCAAGGAAATCAATCTGGCCCGTGTTCGGGGCATACAAATTAACCAGTGTAAAGGAGGTAGACATGTACTCACACTCTAGAGCAAGAAATCTCCCGTGAGGGTCTGCATGGGACTTCCGAACTTTAATAGGACATGTTTTTCTGATCAAAATTGCCACTCCTGCCCTGCCCATAGAGTCAGAGGCAAGGTAGGAAGTAGGGAAGAACCTTGAGGCAAACTTGAACGATCCCCTTGACCGAAAGTGGGTCTCCTGGATCATCACCACATCTGCGCCTGAGGCCCTGAAATCTTTCAGGGCCATCCAGCGCTTACTAATGGAGCCCAATCCCTTTACATTGTAGGACATAATTTTTAAACCCATGTTTGTGGTCTATGTGGGAATATCGATATAAACACCGCTAACACTATAAACATTAGAGTATTTAAAGAAAGAAAATACATATGTTGCATTTTACGGGTATTAGTAATGTTGAGCAACCTCCCATCTCTAACTATTAAGACATAAACACCAAGGTATATCTCTCTCAAAGTGAGGTAATAATGACCATGGGGTTTCAATCTGTGAAACACAGCAGTGGATATAGTTGAAAAAATTAAAAAGGAAAAACAACAAAAAAAAATTAAAATGAAAAACAAAAAAGCAAAAAAGAGTTCAAAACTCTGTGTACCTGAGAGATAAGAATCTCTCAGGAAGCCCTGGATGCAGACCAGGGCCTGGTAGGGGGGTGAACGGACTCCCATCTGGCGACTCTGTCTGAGGGAATGAGATGGGTCTGCTGCTCACCTTGTGCAATTGGTTGCTAATAGAACAAAGTAGGACAACATTCATTAGAGGAGTAAAAAAAAAAACAAAAACCTGTAAAACCTTAAAGGTTAACAAATAAAACAGGTACGTTGAACACTTAAAATTTCAAAACCTTTTGTGAATGCATCTCATGGGATGAGAAAGGATCTTCCCCCGAAGATAAATGGGGTAGGATCAGACGAAAATCGGTAGGACCAGTTCAGCAACATCGTTTCGTCGGGAGAGAAAAAGAAAAAGAAAACTCCAGAGGAAACGGAAATGCACAAAAAAAATTGAGAAAGTAGAACCAAAAAGGAAAATCCAGAGAAGTTCAAGGGGGTTGTTTAGAAGATCGCAGACGTTGAGGGGTGGAAAGATGCTTCTTAGATTTGCCCCGGACAGGGGTCCAGATGCGAGTAGAAGTAGTCGGAGGTAGACGGACTTGTGTGGCCGGTGGGATCATGTCCTCTTCCGGGAGGGGGGGGAGCCCCAAATTTTTCAGGAAGGCTTCTGCTTCTTGCAATTCACGTAGCGAGTATTGGGTGCCCTCTTTGGATACAGTTAAACGGAAAGGGAATCCCCAGTAATACGGAACCTTGAGTTGTTGCAGATGTGAGGTCAGGGGACGTAAGTTTCTACGTTTAGCAAGGGTGATGGGGGAGAGGTCGCTGAAGATTTGCAATTTAGCACCTTTGAACATTATTTGGGATCTATTGCGAGTCGCCATGGTCAGTGCTTCCTTACTTTCAAAAAAATGAAAACGTACCACGACATCTCTTGGCCTAGCTCCAGCCGGAGGTTTTGGGCCTAAAGACCGATGGGCCCTATCCAGGCGCCAATCTATATCTACCACTGAGGGGGCTAGAGAATTGAAAAGGCTCAGGAGGTAGGCTCAGAGTTCAGAGTCACCCACTGTCTCGGGTATCCCTCTGAATCGAAGGTTTTGTCTTCTTTCTCTATTTTCCAAGTCCTCCTGTTGTATTTGTAGTTGAGATACAGAAAGGCGTAAAGTATGGTTTTCTTCCTCAATCGTTTGCACGTAATTTATCATTTTGTCGAATTTGTTCTCTAGAGTGTCTGTGCGGTCACCAACTTGGGTTATTTCCCCCCTCAGTTCGGCAGCCAGTTTGCTTACCTCGGCCGAGACATTGGACGTAATCTGTTGAAGTAAAAGTTGTAGCTTGGAATCCAGGATTTCAGAGGTAAGAGTCGCATTTGAGAATGGCAAAGTGGGCGCCGGTATCTGCGAGTTGGTTAGAGAGGGGTTTGTAGCATCTTCCGAGTCTAAAGATGGATCCAGCAGGGCAAAAGGGTTTACGGAAGGATTAGAGGAGATAGGTTGTGATCTGGTAACAAAACGTTCCATGTTTGGTTCTTCTCGTGGTGTAATCAGTGATTTGTAGTATTGTTGCTGTTGGCCGACTTTGCCCATGAGGTATGCAGAGGATTTAGTGGTCAAACTTGCAGGCTTACCTCCGACTCTGTGTATAGCTACTGTTGTTGTACGGAGGTCTCGGTGAGCAGGCTAGGACCCTGAGATTATTTAAGCTGCATCCTTTTCATATATAGTAGCAAGCTTCATCTGGGACCTCAAAACCCCTTGTTTGTTCCTCTCCTCCTCCCTATCATTTTACTGGGAGAGAGGAGACAGTGCTCACAATCCCCAGCACTCTGTGTGAGCCTGTGTAGCCTAAGGGGTGGGATGATTGCTACTGGGAGCAGATTGGAGTCCCAATATGGCCGCCAGCTTCCAGAGGTAGGCCGAAGCCGCGGTCTATCCTAAGGGACGGCCGCCGGGGACGTGTACACGGCCGTCCCGGGTCTCCAGCACTTCCCCGGGGGTATGGGAACGGAGGGACAGGTAGGCCTTAGTCTCCTGGGGACTCGGTTGGGGTAGGTTTTGCGGGATGCCTCACTTACAGTGTCCCGGGATAGCGTCCGTAATCCAGGCCGCGGTCTGCGTATGGATGGTAGGCCGGGACTTGCCTAGATCGACCGCCGGACTAAACCAGGCAATCCCTCTTCATCTACAGGGCAATCCGCCTGCCCCTCATAGACTGTATCATCCGCCAGGCCGTTTGATTTGTCCCTCCACCCCTCCAGAGGAACAGGGCAGAGAGCCCGTCCATAGGCCCCAAGATGGCGGCGGACGGTCCTGATGGCAAAGGGGGATATGGAGAGGATCTGGTTGACAGAATGTAAAAATATACTCCCAGGATCAATTGGCAATGGTCTGGGAGTAAAATGTGCTGTTTGTGGCTGTGATGGGATGAGCAGGGACAAAGGATGGCTCCAGATTATTGCAGGCTGTGAGGAGCTTAGCTCACACACGTCTTTCCAGCAGCACGTCCGGACACGCCCCCCGACCAGAGGGTTTTTAATTACCAGCTGGCCAGAGCCAGAAGAGTGGTGGGGAATACATTTGGAAAAATGGCCAGCCGGTTCCGTCTATTTCTTACACCCATACATGGCGGAATATAAACTGAATCACATCATCCTGTGTTGCTGTGTTCTCCACAACTTTTTAAGGAGAAATTCTTAGAACAATGCTGCCTCAGTTAGGACCGAGGCCGGAATTAATATTAATAAACCAACCCTGATAGCGCTTGAAGCTGGCCATCCTGGCTTGCCCCCCCAGAGTGCCTGCTAGGTCCGTATAAGATACATGGAATACTTTGCGGGTAGGGGGGGGCATCGATATGCCAGACAATGTCTGAGACATTTTTTAAATAAAAATATATTTTAAACTGAACAAATATTTGCTTTAATTTCCTGCTTGGCTTTCTTTTAGCTGTCTCCTCGGTTATCTTTTATTAATGGTCTAATTTTTTGGCCTTTTTCTTCAACAGTGCAAACGAAATTTAGTTGACACATGAGGTGACAATCTCTTCTTCGGCTAAATATTAATTATTATGTTGTGGGTCTGCTACACACACACCTTGGTTTTTTTGTGAACGTATGTAATGCATTACTGACAAAAATAATAATAATTTTCAAAACCATGCCCTAAATTTGTGGAGTCCTGAAAATGGCGTGATTGTGTAAAATTAGAAAGCACTGTTGGGTGTTATTTACTAAAGGAAAATACACTTTGCACTACAAGTGCACTTGAGACTGCACTGAAACTGCACGTGTAGTGCAAAGTGGATTTGCCTTTAGTAAATAACCCCCATTGTCACTGAAAACACCAACTTTACTCCAAAAAATTCTTTTAAGCATTGAAATAAGAAGCCACACATTGTTGATTATAAATCTTTTTAATCAAAGCACAATCACATGTGCATTTCTAAAAGGTTTTTTGAACAAACCAACATGTTTGTTGTATAACAATTTTTTGGGTTACATTAAAATAAGTAGAAATTGCCTTTTAAGGTAAAACAGGCATGTTTAAAACCATAAAAAAAACACAACTCTGGAACTTACAGAGTTCAACATTTCAAGAAAGTGAAGGCAATATCAGACATGAGTATTTATAAACTGTGTTTGATATTGCGTTCAGCAGATGGGGTGAAGTCACCCATGGAAAAGCCAAATTTTGAAGATGCACACAAATTGCCTAATGTCAACATGTGCTACCTGCAATCATGGGGGATCAAGTCACGTGTTTTGGGGGTGCAACCCCTTCCTCTCAGCTACTTTATTATTGAGGAAGGGGTTGCACCCACAAAATGCATACATTGATCTCCCGTGATGGCAGATAGCACATGTTGACACATTGTGTGCATCTTCAAAATTTGTCTTTTCTATAATATATCAAAAATTAATCATAAAAATAACAATAAAGCTGCAATAAGTTAGGGATTTCTGGGTGTTTTAAATCCTCCCTAAAACATCAATGATGTTCTTCATTTTGTTTTGAACATCATAGATGTTTTGCTTGATGTTTTCTAAATCCCTATTACACCCCATTATCTCCCCGATGAGGATCTGGGCACTTTCGCTTATGAAATTACATTCCTCTTCCACAACATCACTATCACCTAAAAGAAAAAAAAAAACAAAACACACCATGTATTATAAATATGCAGGCATTCATCTCTTACCTGAAGCTGTGGTTGCAGACACTCACCGGTTGTGGTGACAATTTCCACAACGTCTCCCTCCTCCTACTCTGGTTGGGTTTGGGGGATTTCCCCTTCTTTCTGAGGTGGGGGTCCGTGGTCTCCTCTGATGAGTGGTGTTCTCCGAGTCTTTTCTCTCCTATGTAACAAAAAATAGGTATACTTAGCACACAGATATTTGATGGCAGAAATAAGAATATGAAACATTGCTTGGAAGTGGGGTACAATTGTCTGTTTTGGCAGAGTTCCAAGATGAAGAAATATTGTTGTCCTTTGTCAAGCTTGAATACTTACCTGTTTTGTACAAGCTTCACAGATGGAGACACCCCTATAGTATCTACTGGAGCACCTGTGTGGAGCTCCCTAATAAAAAGGGTGTTCTTGTGTCCCACACTAGTGCTCCAGCGTCCAGATGTGTAAACAGCTGCTGAGTGTCCTCTCCTTACACAGAACCTAGTTTGCATTTCATTCTAGTTACAAACCCATCTAGACAACAAACTTATTTTAAGAGAAGTAGGGCATAAAAAATGAGCCTTGAGAAAGTCACGTGTCAGTGATATAACGCGTGGGAGGAGCCTAGGACACAGTCTGCTGAATACATTCTATCAAGCAGCAGCAGCTTGCGTAGCAAGCCTTGTCCTTACAAGCCAGCTGAGATCTGCTTATCTGCATGCCTAAAACAAGTCAGGCACACGTGAGTGTATCCCTGTGCTGTTTTGCCTGTGAACTTTTATTGTAACAATATTGCGCAATGTTTTCTCTCTTTGTTTATTTTACATAAAACCACTTGATACTGAGAAAATTACCATTCATTGTGGCTATGGAAGAAATAGCTCAGAGGGTGAACAAATAAGTACTGCAGAAATCCAGATATCCCAGATTACTGAGGATTAAACTGTCGCCTGCTACTTATCCTATCTCATGAATTTAATATCTATATTTAATCAGATTCTATTGGCACTATTTATCTATTTATACTCACCAATTGTATATATATTGCACCTTTATAAGTTTATCATTTATTTATTTTTTATTACGGAGGTTTTAACACTTATCACAGGGAATATATCTAATTTATTTATTTATTGGCACTAATTTGGATTGATTACTATTTGTAAATGCATTTTTAGTATATTTATACACAATTGTTGCTTAGTTTACTTTGGAGATATCGCACCACTTCCAGTGGATTTGTATAACTGGAGGAACACAGTTTTTAAATATTTGCGATTTTTTCATACATTTGCGATTTTATATATATGTGATTTTTTAGCGATTTGGTAGCAATTTTTTTCATATTGGTTTTTTAGCACAAAAAATTATTTTCTCATGTTGATTGAACTTTGTATCAGAGCGCATCAATCTATGTTATATGCATAAAAAATGTATTGCACTGCATTTGGACAAAACATGGTGTTTTAGTGGCCGAACGAACAATGTTTCCTACGAACGAATAATGTGTCCATGAACATGAAAGTTGCCATTTTAAAATGTACAACAGTAAAGAAAAGCACATGGAGCAGCACAAACGTAATAAAAATAAAGAATAGGAACACAGGACAACTACTTACATTTTTGCAGCACTCTCCTGATCCTTCTATACTGATCATTCTCCCTTAATTTGAGGTCCAACCACCGCTTCCTCAGTTGATCCTTGGAAAGCTGTACCCCAAAATTCCTGTGCAGACTCTTCACAACTTTCGCCATGATCTTGGCCTTTCTGACATAGTCGGCCCTTTTCAATATGTCCACCATCTCCACCATCTCTACAAAGGACATATTTGAGGTCTTAAATCGCCTCCTCCGGGGTCGTGACATTTCTGGCTCTGGGCTTTCCTCCTCCTCCTCGTTGCTGTAATTATCACACACCTGCTCTGTCTCCAACATGTGCTCTTCCCCACTGCACCAAAAGAGAAGAAAAAGACTGCACCAAAAGACTAGAAAGAACATCAGGGGCGGGTGGAGTTTTACGCATGCGCAGTGTATATAAAGCTTAACACGCGTGCGTCGTACGTACGATCTGTGAGCGGAGGAAGGAGTATAGGAAGCGCCGATCATGATAACGAAGGTAACATTTAAACTTGGGCCTATACTGCTTATAGATTGAGGCCTATATTGGGACAAGATTAGGAGACTTTAGCCTGACATTAGTGTTTGTCTTGTGTTGTGTCTTCCAGAGAAAATGGATCTAGTCAATCATCATAACTTTATGCCAATATTCATTGATATGTTCAGGGAGCTGCTCTGTCTGTGGCAGGTAAACCACCCACATTATAACAATAAACCAAAGAGGAAGGCAGCGCTGGATCAATTGCTGCAATTTGTGCAGCCAGTGATCCCCATGGCAGACATCCTCTATTTGAAGGCCCTAATTGGTGACATGAGGAGCACTTATCTAAGGAAGCACAAGAAGGTCCAGGATTCCCTGAGATCAGGAGCTGCAGCAGATGACATTTATGTACCCAGGCTGTGGTACTATGACAGACTGCATTTTCTGGCAGGCCAGAGAGAACCCAGGCCAGCACTCTTCACTCTTACTTCCACGCTTCCTTCAGTCCGTCTTTTCTATTTATTAACATTCAATTTGCAACAGTCATGAGATGAAAATTGTGTGTGATTGATGAACAAAAAACTAAAACAATGTCCCTTTTTCATACACAGGAAAGTCTCAGCCAGGAGATGGCCAGCCCAGTAGCCTGCCCGATACCCAGGTACCTCTCCTCCGCCTTCAACCAAAAAGTGGCAGGAAGAGGAGTAACTTGAAGGAGGCAGCAATTGGCCTATTTTAGAAGGCTACTGCGGCCCTCAGAACCCCCCACAGTGTTCAAGAGGACTTTGCATACATAACAGCCTGCAAAATGCTGGAAATGGAGGAGGGTCAACGCCTAATATCTGAGTATATCATCTTACAAGCCCTAAATAAGGGGTTGAGGGGCCATCTCACAAGCCAAAGCCACGTTTGTGAGTTCAACCATGGTCCTCCTCTGCCTCCCCCAGGTCCTCCTCCTCCTCCTGCCACACCTCCAACACCAGAGCCACAGCCTGGAAGGAAGCGTCTAAGGAAGACCAGAGAGTGATGGCCTGGATTCAGTCTGGCTTGTACATCTCTTGTATGACCATAGCCTGGGGACAGATATGTCATCAGCTGCTGTTCATGATCTCTTGGATATGAAAATGAAAAGTGTAGCGCTATAATGTGTCAGTCAGCAACATTGGAGTGTGCTGAGTGGCAAACAGTGTGTATCAAAAGTTAGGTTGTATTAGACCTCATATAAAAGAACAATGAACCAGTGGGAAATCTAATATTCAAAAGAAAACCACTATTATCATGTCCTCTGTGATAGAACAATATAAATCAAATGTGCATCACATGAGTTCAACCCAAACCCTCAAAGCAAAACACAAGCATGTAGGGGTAGGGGTAAGTGGTAAGTCCCTGGGGTGAGGACAGTTCATTTAATTAGACGGAGACCTCTTGGAGCATAGACATATATCTCATAATAACATTTGTTATTGATGGGCTCCTCCAATGATCAGCCAGGTGCAAGAGTAACGTAAAATGCCCTTACCGGACGCGGTGGACTCACAAGCCATACATCGGTGAGTCATACGAGCTTGAACTGTGTAGCACGGTAGGGTTATAGCTGTTCCTGGTCCGCAATCGGATGATCTTGAGAAGAACTCCAATCGTGAACAGTCTCCCGATTCATCCTCCAGCACTTACTTGGGTCTCAAACAGAGGTCTCAAACAGAGACAGGGACCCCAGTTGATGTCTTTTCAGACGAAACGCGTCGGGTGTAGGACGCTACCTTAAACCATCTGTCTACTGTGCTAAATACATCTTTTTATGTTTTTATGAATTTTGCTTATATCTGGAACTTTTCACTGGAATTTTTTATACAATAAATCTCCTGATAAACCGGAATTTACACTATGTGGAGCCTTTTTTCTCCTGTTTTCCCTGTCTCTAACTGTTTGAGACCCAAGTAGGTGCTGGAGGACGAATCGGGAGACTGTTCACGATTGGAGTTCTTCTCAAGATCATTCGATTGCGGACCAGGAACAGCTATAACCCTACCGCGCTACGCGGTTCAAGCTCGTATGACTCACCGCTGTATGGCTTGTGAGTCCACCGCGTCCAGTAAGGGCATTTTACGTTACTCTTGCACCTGGCTGATCATTGGAGGAGCCCATCAATAACAAATGTTATTATGAGATATATGTCTATGCTCCAAGAGGTCTCCGTCTAATTAAATGAACTGTCCTCACCCCAGGGACTTACCACTTACCCCTACCCCTACATGCTTGTGTTTTGCTTTGAGGGTTTGGGTTGAACCCATGTGATGCACATTTGATTTATATTGTTCTATCACAGAGGACATGATAATAGTGGTTTTCTTTTGAATATTAGATTTCCCACTGGTTCATTGTTCTTTTATATGAGGTCTAATACAACCTAACTTTTGATACACACTGTTTGCCACTCAGCACACTCCAATGTTGCTGACTGACACATTATAGCGCTACACTTTTCGTTTTCATATCTATTGTCACAATTAGTCTAATTGGTGGTGTTGGCTGCTTATCGTTTCACTACATTTTTTTACATTTACTTTTATTTGTTTTGTTTGGTTGGCGCAGCAGTTTCCTCTTTATTTTTACTTTTATGATCTCTTGGACGTCTGGACCAGATTGTACTCCCTAATATATGGACTCCTCAGGCCACCAGTTTTGCATTATAATAGTTGATGTGTGCCCTGGGGGCCAAAGGCTTCGCCAATTTCTGCAGTTTCTCCAGCATTGCATTCCCTCTTTCTTTATGACCCCTTAAAAAAGGTATTTTTTTTTCTATTATACTCGCCTATGTGTTTAACTTCAAAAAGGACAGTTTGTTTGTGAGGAGGCAGGTACATTTCAAAAATACAATGTCAAATTAATAAGAGACACCAACACCAAACAATCTCCTTGAGATTAAATAATACAAGATAATAATGGTGTTGTGGTAACTTGACACACAAAACACACCCAAAACTATTCTGGAGTAAAAAAAAATTAATCAAAAAAATAACAGGAGATCAGGATTTAACAAACTAAAACAAAATAATACAAAATATAAAAACATTAAAAAAAATTATTTTCCAGAGATGTGACTAATCAAAATATTATATTCATGAAATCACGATAAATAATAAAGAAAGAAGTTTGTGAGAAGTCTGTGTGAATATAAGCAGCAAAACAACTTCATTCTTCTAGCATTATAAAGAAGAAGAGAGTGCACTGCATTAAACAATTTAAAACATTGCAACGTGACGAAAATGCTATATCCATTATGAACGCTAATTTTAACAGACCGAGCAGTTCCGTCTCTAAACTTATTCTGAGCATGCGTGGCACTTTGTGCATCGGAATTGTCCACACGCGGTTGGAATTTACGCAAACAGATTTTGTTGTCGGAAAATGTTATAGCCTGCTCTCAAACTTTGTGTGTCGGAAATTCCGATGCAAAAAGTCCGATGGAGCCCACACGGTCGGAATTTCTGACAACAAGCTCCGATCGCACATTTTCCGTCAGAAAATCCGAACGTTTGTACAGGGCAATACAGTAGCACAGACCTAGCTCTATGGCACTGTGCATGTGGGGTGATAACAATAGGACAGATATACTGTACGTCTGTCACAAGGATTCAGGTCAAGAAGTTATGGGCAGCTACAGCAGAGTTAAAAAGCAGATTATGCTTCTGGCTTGGATACAATAAAACAGCAGCTCCTGTATGTGGATATGTGGTATCCACAATCCTCGCTCTCTATTTACTTCTTCCCTCTGGGATTTTCAACACAGCTTCCAGGGACAGAATGTGATACACATAAATAATTGTGGACATTGAGTAGCAGAGCCACTTACAAACAGAGACAGTAGAGGGCAGCAAATCCCTACATAACATAAAAGGTTTCACATTCACTTACTGTTTCAAGTGCTCTTCTGGGTGTTTATTTCCAGTAGACTATTTGGGGCACACATCTTTTACACAAAGGTGAGAATTTTCCGACAACAAAATATGATCGCGTCAATTCCGACCGTGTGTGGCCTGTTCCGACGCACAAAGTGCCACGCATGCTCAGAAGAAATTCCGACACGGAACAGCTCGGTCTGGTAAACTTAGCGTTCGCAATGGATACAACACTGTCATGGTGCAATGTTAAAAATGGTTTAATACAGCGTACTCTCTTCTTCTTTATAATGTGAGAAGAATGAAGTAGTTTTGCTGCTCATATTCACACACACTTCTCATAAACTTATTTCTTTATTATTTAGCGGGATTCCCTTAATATATTTAGATTTGTCACATCTGACAACATTTTTTTTGTGTTGGAATTTTTTTTTTAGGTTTTAAGGCAGATTTTTTTTTTTTTTGGTTTGTCTTTTTTTCAAGGCTGATCTTTGTTTTATTGTATTTTTATTTTTACTCCAAAATATTTTTGTGTGTGTTTTGTGTGTCAAGTTACCACAACACCATTGATATGTTGTTCTATTTAATCTGTAGGAGATTGTTTGGTGTTGTTGTCTCTTGTTAATTTCACATTGTACTTTAGAAATGTACCTGAATCCTCACAAACAAACTGTCCTTTTTGAAGGAAAAACACATAGGAGAGTATAATTGAAACCAAAAATCCTTTATTAAGGGCTCAGAACCAAACAAAGAGGGAGGCAACGCTGGATAAACAGCAGAAATTAGCGAAGCCTTGGACCCCCAGGGCCGACATCAATTCTTGAACATCAAAATTGGTGGCCTGAGGAGTTCATATGTAAGGGAGTGCAGTCTGGTCCAGAAGTCCCAGAGATCCGGAAAGCAGCAGATGACATCTGTGTCCCCAGGCTGTGGTACCACAAGAGGCTGCATCTTTGGCCAGACCAGACTGGATCCAGGGTCTTCACTTTCTGGTCTTCCTTCCATGCTTCCTTGCTGGCTGTGGCTCTGCTGTTGGAGATGTGGCAGGAGGAGGAGGAGGACCTGGAGGAGGAGGAGGACTAGTAGGACCTGGAGGAGGAGGAGGAGGAGTAGTAGTAGGACCTGGAGGAGGACCATGTGTGAGCTCACAAATGTGGTTGGGGGTTGGGCGTCAGAAGCCTCAGCTGGGGGGGAAGGAAGCGTGGAAGGAAGACTGGAGAGTGATGGCCTGGGTTCAGTCTGGCCTGCCAGAAAATGCAGCCTGTCATAGTACCACATCCTGGGGACATAGATGTCATCTGATGCTCCGGATCTCTGCGAATCCTGGACTTTCTTGCGCCCCCTTACATATGTGCTCCTCAGGCCACCAATTAGGATCTTCAAATATATGATGTCTGCCATGGGGATCACCTGCTTCACGATTTCCAACAATTGATCCAGCGCTGCCTTCCTCTTTGTTTGGTTCCTATAATGTGGGTGGTTGATCTCCCACAGACAAGGCAGCTCCCTGAACATGTCAATGAATATAGCCATGAAGTCAGTATCTTTAAAGATATCCTTTTTCACTGCAAGACACAACACAAGACAAACCCTAATGTCAGCAAAAACTCTCCTAATCTTGTTACAATATCGGCCTCAATCTAGAAGCAGTATAGGCCCAAGTTTGTCTCTTACCTTCGTTCTTGCGATCAGCGCCTCCAATGCTCCTTCCTCCACTCACAGATCGTACGTAATACGCACGCGTGTTACGCTTTATACACACTGCGCATGCGTGTAACTCCGCCCGCCCCTGACGTTCTTTCTAGTCTATTCCCCGCCCCTTTTTGTTCTGCGCAGTGGGGGAAGAGCACATGGCGAATACACAACAGGTGCGTGCTAATTACAGGAACGAGGAGGAGGAGGAGGAAAGCCCGCATCCAGACATGTCCCGATCCAGAAGGAGATTTAAGGCCTCAAATATGTCCTTTGGGGAGATGTTGGAGATGGTCGACATCCTGAAGAAGGCCGACTATGATGGGAAGTATGGACCTTACCCCAACCCCAATGTCAGAAAGGATAAGATCATGGCGAAAGTGGTCAAGAGTCTGCAGCGGAATTTCAGGGTACGACGATCGAAAGATCAGCTCAGGAAACGGTGGTCGAACCTCAAATTACGAGAACATGAGCAGTACAGAAAGAGAGAGAGAGAGTGCTGCAAAAAAGTAAGTAGTTGTGCTGTGTTCCTATTCTTTATGTTTATTACGTTCGTGCTGCTCCATGTGCTTTTCTTAAAAGTGTACATTTTAAAATGGCAATTTTCATGTTCATGGGCACATTATTCGTTCGTATCAAACATTTTTTTTTCGGCCTATAAAACACCATTGTTTTGGCCATATGCATTTGGCCACATTTTTTATGCCCTACTTGTATGAAACTAATTTGGTTGTGTAGATGGCTTTGTTACTAGAAGAGTAACAGAGGACACTGAGCAGCTGTTTTCACATCTGGACACTGGAGCACTAATGTGGAACACCAGAACACCATTTTTATTAGGGGGGCCACACAGGTGCTCCAGTGTATACTATAGGGGGGTCTCCATCTGTAAAGCTTGTACCAAACAGGTAAAGTATTCCAGCTTGACAAAGGACACTGAAAATGCTACATTTTCAAACTCTGCCAAAATAGACAATTGTACCCCACTTCCAAGCAATGTTTCCTATTTATAGTTCTGCCATCAAATATCTGTGTGCTAAGTATAGCATTTTTGTTTTACGTAGGGGAGAAAAGACTCGGAGGACACCCCTCATACGAGGAGACCACAGACCCCCCACCTCTGGAAGAAGGGGAAATACCCCCAACCCAAGAAGAGCAGGAGGAGGAAGACATGGTGGAAATTGTCACCACAACAGGTGAGTGTCTGCGACCACAGGCTCGGGTAAGAGTTGGATGCCGGCATATTTTTGATACCTGTTCTTGTTTGGTTTCTCTCTTTTTAGGTGATCGTGATGTTGTGGATCCAGATCCTTTCATTTCAGAAAGTGCCCAGATCCTGATCGGGGAGATCATGGGGTGTAATTTACAATTGGAAAACCTCAAGAAAAACATCAATGATGTTATTAAAAAAAATAAAAACATCATTGGTGTTTTGGGGCGAGTTTAAAACCCCTCCAAATCACTATCTTCTTTTGTGTGCTACAATGTTAAAAATGTTTTAGCGATTTTTCGAAAAGCCTAATTTGGAGGATGCACACAGTGTGTCAACATGTGCTATCTGCCATCACGGGAGATCAATGGACGCATTTTGGATGTGCAACCCCTTCCTCAATAATAAAGTAGCTGAGAGGAAGGGGTTTCTCCCCCAAAACATGTCCCTTGATCCCCCGTGATGGCAGCTAGCACATGTTGACATTGGCAAATTGGTGTGCATCTTCCAAATTTGGCTTTTCCTGGGGTGACTTCATTCCATCTGAATGCAATATCAAACACAGTTTGTAAATACTCATGTCTGATATTGCCTTCAAGTTCTACCAAATGTGAACTTTGTAAGTTCTAGATTTGTGTCTTTCTTGTTGGTTTTACACATGCCTGTTTTATCTTTTATGGACATTTATTTTTTTTATAATGCAACCCCAAAAATTGTTATACAACAAACATGTTGGTTTGTTTTAAAAACCTTTTCTAAATGCACATGTGATTGTGCAGATATTAAAAAGATTGTTAATCAAGAATGTGTGGATTATTGTCTCAACGCTACAACACTTTTGTGGTGATGTAATTGCTGCTTTCTGTGAAAATGGGGGTTATTTCCTAAGGGCAAATCCGCTTTGCACTACAAGTGCAGTTTCAAGTGCACTTGTAGTGCAAAGTGTCTTTGCCTTTAGTAAATAACACCCAACAGTGCTTTGTAAGGTTACACAATCCCCCCATTTTCAGGACTCCCCACATTTCTGTCAGGGTCAGCTAAAACAAACACAAGCAGTAAATGTCAACAAAGATTTGCTTTTTTTTTGTTTTTATTTGATAAAGGCTTCACAAATTTGCTGGCATATTGATGGCCCCCCTACCCGCAAAGAACTCAAGGTATCTTAACCGGACATCACGGGCACTCAGGGAGGGCAAGCGAGGACGGCCACTTTCAAGCGCCGTCAGGGTTGTTTCATTTAGAATTCCGGCCACGGGCCCAACTGAGCCAGCATAGTTGGCAGAATGTTGGCGTAAAAAGTTATATATAACACAGCACACCAGGATTATATGATTAGGTTTATACTCCGCCATATGGATGGGTGTCAGAAATAGGCGGAACCGGCTGGCCATGATTCCAAATGTGTTCTCCACCACTCTTCTGGCTCTGGCCAGCCGGTAATTAAAAACCCTCTGTTTCAGGGTGAGGGTCCTCATCGGGACTGGCTGCATAAGGTCCCCCAGCGCAAATGCTTCATCTGCAACGAAGACGAATGGGAGTCCTTCCACATTGTCTTCTGAAGGTGGCAAGTCCAAGCTGCCATTCTGGAGACGCCTGTAAAACTCTGTCTGGGTGATGACTCCACCATCGGACATCCGGCCATTCTTCCCCACGTCCACATACAGGAAGTCGTAATTAGCCGACACCACCGCCAACATCACAATACTATTGAACCCCTTCTAATTATAATAGTATGACCCCGAGTTGGGTGGTGGGACGATGTGGACGTGTTTCCCATCAATTGCCCCTCCGCAGTTAGGAAAGTCCCACCGCTGGGCAAAGTGGGATGCCACAGTCTGCCATTCCTGTGGCGTGGAAGGAAACTGTTGAGGAAAACAAAAAAAACTTGGTATTTTTGCACATAAAGACACAAACATTCTTGGCCAACATCAAGATAACATTTATTAAGGGGAATTTTACAACACCAAAGTATAAGGTACACCTATCATATCCCCCCCCCTCTCATGGGCCATTTCTAACATCATGGGGGGGGGAAATCTTGGACAGGTAACCCTCTCCACTTCATTGAGAGATGAATGCCTAAATACAGGGTATTGCTTTGAACAGCCCCTCCTTAGTTACACTATTGGCAGCCCACTGGACAGGTAAGAAGTGTCATAATACAAAGATATAAATACACATTGTACACATTTGAGCACATTTGGACATTCTGCTATTACCTATCAAGATAATAATAGGATACCAAAACTTTAAACAGTACCATTTGAAAGTATACAGGCAGGCCCTTGCACTACATGCTTTGGGGAATTCATCCATAAATCTGACCACAAAAGAGATGAGTATAGTGTGTATGGGTTTGGCAAAGTCAGCAGATAGATGATTGAGGATAGATAGAGAATTGGGATCAGCTGACTTAGCAGTTGGGGGGAGGGAGGGTTAATAAAAATGATTTGGGGACACTACAAAAAAAGCCTCTGGCACTCTGCCTGAATTTAGAGCACAAATCACATTTCTAAACATTTTAGGGGGTGTTTGGGGTAAAGCACTACTATGGAGCTGACAAAATACATTGTTAAGTGACTACATGAGGTGAATATAGAGCCAGGAGAGCATGCTGGGGAGGTAAGTGAAGGCAAATATGTATGAAGGACAAAAAAAATAATTACATAAAATTCCAGCATGAATGAGGACAAAGGGGACATTCACAGCATATTACAATCATGGTAATTAGGGAAAGAGGAAAGAAATACAATATATTATCAAACATTAAATACAATAAAATGTGATATTAAAGAATAAAAATCTTACCTTCATATACTCCTTCTGCAGGACCAGGATGATGGCAGAACAGGTCTCTGGGATAATGATACCCAGAGCCTGGGGGGAGATGCCTGTTGAAAACTTCAAGTCCTTCAGGCTTCTCCCTGTCGCCAAGTACCGCATGGTAGCGACGAGCCTCTTCTCCGGAGTGCTGGCTTGCCTCATGCAGGTATCCTGCCTGCTGATATAGGGAGTGAGCGAAGCCAACAAACGGTGAAATACGGGGGTCCGTCATCCTGAGAAAGTTCCTGAAATCATCAGGATTATTCTCACGGATCTCACGGAGCAAAGGCATATGAGAGAACTGGTCACGCTGAAGCTACCAATTCTTGGTCCATGAACTCCTCCCCACCCTGTTCATGGACTGGACTTGTGTCAAGGTCAGGACCCCAACACCAAGCCCCCGCACAGCACAAACTCTATGAGGAGTACGTATACGCAACATGGCTAGAAAACGGTCGGCTGCTCAGAACGAAGTAACAGAACACACTAAAGAACAGCAAGGCCTGTGAAGAGCGACCTGAAAAACAGTAACGAACAAGAACACAATGACTAATTAAAGTCACGCGTAGCTTGCTTGCATGCACCGAAGAGCAGATTCAAACCCACAAGCACAAACTGAACCGCAGAGAACCATCTGAAAGCCACGAGTCTGAAAAAGCGCGAATCGTCTCTCACCAAACTTTTACTAACACGAGATTAACAAAAGGAGCTCAAAGGTTGCCGTGCTTGGTTCTGAACTGGCCTTTTCTAGTCTCGTCGTACGTGGTGTACGTGACCACGTGGTTGACGATCTGAAATTCAGACAACTTTGTGTGACCGTGTGTACGCAAAACAAGTTTGAGCCAACATCCGTCGGAAAAAATCCTAGGATTTTGTTGTCGGAATGTCCGATCAATGTCCGATCGTGTATACGGGGCATTAGTGTATTTTATCTGTCTGCTTATTTATAAAGTTATCAATTTTAATGTAATGTATGCATTTTATGATTCTTTCTGGTACCATAAAGTCCCTTATTTTATTTTTATTTCACATTTTTTATACTGGGGGGTGTTGGTACCACTATAAACATTGAACAATCTCAGGTCCATATACTGTATACTCTTTTTGGTAATAGAAATAAATGTAGCTTTGCCCTGTATAGAGCCCTGACTTTGATCCACAGCAAAATCAGCTTACCAGGACATAGGACTGTCATGGTGCTAGAAAAAAAACAAAAACATTTATTTGGCAATCTTTGCCTATAGTGACTGCAGTGACTGCCATTAAAGCAGAACTATACCCATCAATTTGATGGTTTAAAAAAAACTATTATATTCCTGACATACTAAGTGTCATATTTGCTTGTGCTCTCAACCAAACTGTCAAACCATCAAATGGCCGGAGTCATAACGGATCACGTGGGAAGCCACATGGCAGTTGTAGATTAAACACAGAGAAGGGAGACACAGCAGCGCTCATCTGAGTGTAGTATGTAATCTAAGGTACTCCATTTATTGGAGGATAAAAATTGGCAACTCACAAAGGAAGTGTAAGTAAAGGCATATCACAAGGAAGGCGTCTCTGTGTGTTCCCGAGAAGCGATCTGAACCAGGAACACACAGACGCCTCCTGCGTGATATGCCTTTACATACACTTCCTTTGGGAGTTGGCAATTTTTATCCTCCAATAAATGATGTACCTTACATTACATACTATACTCAGATGATCATTACTTTGTCTCCCTTCTCTTTGCTTACAGAGCCACTTCACCTCTGACAGCTGGCTGCATATACTAAGAGTAGTGTCAACAAGGACTACAAAACTTTTTATTGTTGGACATTGTCATGGGTCCCAGCTACCCACATTATTGGTTTTTAAGATTGGGCTGGGACTCATTTTATTGCTTACAACCCTTATGGTTCTGTAACGAAACTTCCCACACTCCGCTTGAGTGCTTTTGTCATATACCGCTTCCTCCCAATCTGAATATAGATATCAGATATTCCAAACCGCTGACAACCAATAACAAGGCAGTACTCGTTTGGTTGCTCAACATGAACTGTTTATTGAAACACGGGTACACAGGTGATACTCTGGACAATTCCCCCCTTTGGATTCACAATAGAACAATGGAATACAGCTACACCCCAAATGACCCAGCAAAGAGTACACAAAAAAAATAAAAATATATATATATATACACACAACATTCCAATGTGGTTGTACAGTGAGTCAGATTAGTACAGATCAGACTGGATTTCTCGGTCACACTGTGCCCCTATTAAAGACACAGAGTGACTTAGACATAGGAGGCGCATGGGGAGCTGAAACAAGGGTTTCCCAACCTTCCCAAGGGATTCTTGGTTCCACCGGCCCCTCGTCCAAAGTGACTCCCATCACATGTTCCCCTTGCTACTCCCGAAGCGCCACTATACACCCCCTTCATCTGCAGATTAAACATAGACCAAGATGGCAGCTTCCCTGGCTAAAAAGGATAGGAGGGCTTAGTTCCACTTTAAGATTACACATTATAATGACAATTGTTCCTGAGTATTAAGTGGAAAAACTGTTTAAGGAAAATTTTGCTAGAACTGCTTCTTTTTATCAGCACTGTCATTTGTTATATATGTTTTACTTTGCCTAGATGCAGTAACACAATAAACAAAAACAATTATGTTCAATGTAACTACATTACGATGAACAATGTATACAGAGCTAGAGAAAGCACCAAAACACATTCCAGCTGATAATAATTTATTTGTTTCATGGTTGAAATAAGGCTTTAACTCAGCAGTAGCTTGAATGCTAAACCCATCCTTCATAGATGAAGGAAAGGATTGCTAATGTCACTCAGTAAGTACATCTTTCATCATAGGCTATCATTGCTTTTTTTTTGGCATTAAAAAATGATGATTCTGTCTACTAAAAATTGGATTCCCTCTAACATGGTGCTCATATATGAGTAGCATAGTTTAAAATAGGAATGTTACAAATCCCAGAGGTATACAAGGGGTCAAAGCGATTTGAAACCCTTTGATATTTTTCTGACCTTATCTCTTGTAGGGATCACTCTGTCTCCATCTTGCAATGTAATTACAGAGCCATTAGGGGCTTGTCCACTGTCATGTTTCTAGAGTTTCACTTGAAGAGATCAGACGCTCGACCCTTTGTTTCCTCGCAGACGCCCTGTCTCCATTCTCTAGAAACAAGAAGACACTGGACAACAATGCTGAAGTTCTAGGTCTTTGGTATTACATTAAAGTGCATGCTTTGGAACATACATTAAGTTGTTATCTCCTTAGTAGTGACAGTGACAAATATTACTGCAGGAAATGTATCAATTACAAGTCATTTAACTATTTAAAGGTATGAATAATACAGCCTTCTACATTCAGTCAACACTCCATTGATTCATTGAAGCATTGAAGAGCATCCTAGTAATGAGATCATAGTAGAAGACTAAAGTTTAAAAATACAAAAGGGACGTTCTAGCTTATACCGTGATGTGTGAATTTCTCTTTTTCAGTGCTATGTATGTACAGACAGTCCTCAAGTTACAAACATCTGACTTACATACTGTATGACTCATACTTATAAATGGAGGGAGACAACAGGAAGTGAGGGGAAATCTACCCCTAGTTAGGGAAATTCACTCCTGTAAGGGTTACTATGGGAAAAACGTGTCTCTACTGAAACTTTGTCACCAATCCTTGTTTCCACAACAACCAAAATTTTCAAAATCCAATTGTCACAGGGACAGAAAGTGAGGTGAAATCTTCTGAACAGGGACACATACAGCAAAACAAATGTTACAGCGGTGTTAACCCTTCCCTATGCTATCCAAAGTACTTAAAGATTATTTTTTTGGCTGGAGTTACGCTTAAAAATTTTACCTGTTCCAACTTACATACAAATTCAACTTAGGAAAAACCTACAGAACCTCTTGTTTGTAACCTGGGAACTGCCTGTATTCTTTTCCAAACAACAGTGCAAAAAGCACAGAAATTAATATGACAAAAGGAACCATTTTTTCCACCATTCCATTTAATTCTAAACAAAGTGACCAGATAGGGTAATACATTGATACCACAGAAATATTTTATAACTTATAATTGTGTATTATATTTGTAGTAATTATTTTATGATATACATTCTACTTTTTTTTTTTTTTCCAGAATTATGTTTATTGTCAGAAAAAGTCAAGTTACACAGAATTATAACAGAGTGAAAGTACTGAAGATTATTATGGTGTATAATAAGTGACACAATACACATCTTATTCAGTATTACACAGCATGTTCAACTATGCTATTGATAAACAGAATTATGCCATAACCGTGAATTCTTGTATACAGGTAGTAAACCAAGAAACATTTGGTCTGTGTCTAGAGTCCATCCCGTGACTATGTTTTATTTTGGGGACTCTGATAGGATTTTTTTTTTTTTTTTTTGATTAGTGTGGATATCCCGAGCCTTGTGTGATTAAATCAATCGGGGGGCTTATAGGTTGTCGTTTAACTCAGGTCGGCCCCTTATGAATGGCGTGGGGAAAGAACCATGACTGTCAGGAGTGCGTGAAGATCTTTGTGGGGTCGTTCCATCGCGCGTTCCGATGTTAACCAGTAATGTGGGGTCTCGGGGATGTTTTTGTGAATAATACTATTCTTTAGCGTAATGTGCCTTTGGGCTTGGTAACGTGTGTTAGGATTGCGGTCACCGGACCACTAGCAATCCTAACCTTAGTAGGGTAAGGAGGAAAGAGATTCCTATCAGGAGGGGCTGGGGTAAATATGAGGTTAGCAATAGTAGGTGGGAGAGGGAGGATTTGAGTGGATATGGGATACCTATTGTGACTTTGTAGTCTTCAAAAAGAGTCCCCAGTGTGTCGAGGGGAGTCGAGGGGTAGGGTGGAATATATTAGGGGAGGGGAGTATAGGCGTAAGAAGGGTAAGAAAAGAAACAGAGTATAGTGAGTACGGTAAAGTAAATCAAGTTAAGTAAAGTAGAGTAAAGTAAGTCCTCCTCCGACAGAGTCACAGAAGATCGTATAAGATCTTAGGACAAGATTTCCTTGTATTCGGCTGTTGTTTGGAAATGTTGCCAGCTTGACCATATGGTTATGAATTTGGAGGACGTATCTTTGGCTTGATGGATCAGTTCCTCCATTTCAGCTATTTTAGATATACGTTTGAGCCAATCTGCTGTGGTTGGGGGTTTGGAAGACTTCCATAGAATCGGGATGCACATTTTTGCCGCATTGATCATATGTAGTGCAAGAGAGCGGTGATAGTGTTTTTTTGGGATAGAGGAGTGATGTAACAACATTTGGGCAGGGGTGAGTTCTATCTGATATGTGGTAATATCAGTGGTAATACGTTGTACTTCTTTCCAGAAGGGTTGAATGAGAGGGCATGACCACCATAAATGTACCATGGAACCCTCAGCCTCTGAACACCTCCAACAGGTGGAGGGGACCGAGGGGGATATTTTGTGGAGCTTAAGGGGGGTTTTGTACCATTTGGAAAAGATCTTGAAACCGTTTTCTTGTGCCGACACGTTAATCGAACCCTTGTGTATGTAAGTGTATATGTTTTCCCAATCTCGGTCGGATAGATCCAGTGCTAATTCTCTTTCCCAGCCGCGAGTTGCTATGTTGGATTTGGGAGTGTGGTCCGAGAAGAGGAGAGTATAGATTTCCGAGATCACATGTCTTTGTGGTTCAGTCTTGGAGCACAGAACTTCAAAAGGTGTAAGTTGCCTGGAGTAATCTGTATTTTTGGGGGGGTGATTAAGAAAGTGCCTTATTTGATTATATATCCACGGCGGAAAGGGTTTACCAGACACGTGTGTGGGCAAGTTCGAAATAGCTAGGAAGTTTGTTCCGGAAAAAAAGTGATTTGCGCGTATGTCGTCCTGGGGCCAGTATCCCGTAAGGAATGTAGTGGACATGCCTGGAGGGAAATCTGCATTGTTTCGGATTGGTGTCAGGGGGCTGGCGGCGGAGGAGATGTGATGTTTTTGGCACATTAGTTTAAATGAGTGAAGTGTGGATGAGATCAGTGGATGTTGTGAGCATGCCAAAGGAATCTGTTGTGGAGGAGTCCAGGGTAGTATTTTAACAGGGATCGTTGAGAATTCATTTTCAATTTGTGTCCAGGCTTTAATGCTGGAGTGGACATTCCAGTCGACTATTCTGGACAGTTGGCATGCCTTGTGGTATTTGGCAATGTCTGGGAGAGCTATTCCTCCTTTTGATTTGGGTAGAGAAAGTCTTTCAAAACTAAGCCTAGGACGGTTTTTTCCCCAAATAAAATCGTTGCACGCCCTCCGGTATGATGCAAAGAAGGCTTGCGGTAATCTTATGGGGACTGTTTGCAGTACATAAAGTATTCTTGGAAGAATGTTCATTTTAATTATTGAAGTCCTCCCAAACCAGGAAAAGAGTCCTGTTGACCAGAACTTAAGGTCTTTTTGAATTTGTTGGAGGATCGGTATGTAGTTTTTGAGATATAGGTCAGAAAGGTGGATCGGTATGCGAATCCCTAGGTAGGTAATCGCATCACGGGTCCACTTGAAGGGGAAGTTAGATTTACAGGATTCTAAGGTCTCTTTCTGTAGGGAAACGTTCAAGGCTTCGGATTTTGTAAAGTTGATTTGAAGGTTGGTCAGGAGGTTGAATGAATTTAGGTCCTTAAGTAAATTGGGTAGAGTAATATGGGGTTCCATCAGAAACAAGAGAATGTCGTCTGCGAAAGCAGATAACTTATATGTAGTGTCTGATATGGAGACTCCTTTGATGTCTGGATTAGAGCGAAGACGCTGAAGGAGTGGTTCTAAGGTAAGGATGAAAATTAATGGTGAAAGCGGGCATCCCTGACGTGTCCCATTTGACATGGAGAAGGCATTCGACAGGTGTCCGTTAACACGGACCTGTGCAGAGGGGGAAGCATAAAGGGCCATTATGAATTGCAGCATACGGTCTTGTATGCCTATCATCTTAAGTACTTCTGCCATATAGTCCCACGCCACCCTATCGAATGCCTTCTCCGCGTCAAGGGACAGGAAGAAGCCTTGCTGGTGGTTGGAAGTTAACCAATTGTGTATATTGATCGCCTTGGTTGTGTTGTCTCTAGCCTCCCTGCCAGGTATGAAACCCACCTGGTCTAGTGAGATGAGGTTAGGCAGGAGAGGCAGGAGACGATTAGCTAATATCTTGGCGAATATTTTGAGATCTACATTCAGTAGGGATATAGGGCGGTAGTTCGACACCTTAGAAGTATCTTTATTGGGCTTAGGTATTACGGTTATATGAGCTGTTAGTAGGTCCCTAGGTGGAGGATTATCTGTGGACAGGGAATTGAACGCAAGCAAGAAATGTGGTTTGAGGGTGTCAGTAAAGGTTTTGTAATATCCGGTCGTTAGACCGTCCGGACCGGGGCTCTTGCCAGTCTTCAATTGTTTTAGAACCACGTCCAATTCCACCGGGGAAATGGGTTGTTCCAGATCGATTGCTTCCGCAGTAGTTATGTGTTTAGGACAATATTTCGTAAGAAAGTCTTGGATGGCCTTTGTTCTGTGGCTGTCTACCCTCTGTGTGTTGGGGGTATGCAGGTTGTACAGTTGGGAGTAATAGTGTACGAATTGCTCAGCTATCTGATCATTGGAAACTATTTTTTTCCCCGTATTGTCCATTATTGAGTGGATCGTTGTTTTAGCTTTTTTGGTCCGAAGAGCTCTTGCCAGAATTTTGCCCGATTTATTACCGTACTCATAGAATATTTTTTGGGAGAGTATATAATTGCGTTTCGTTTGCTTGTTAAGGGCCTCTAATAGGTCAGATCTAGCTTGGATCAGTGCCGAGAGGGAGACCGATGCTTGGGAGGATTTGTGTGCTTTTTCCAGAGATTGTATCCGGGAAGTCAGTGCATTTATGTGTTCCTGTCTTTCCTTCCTACGTTTGGCAGAAAGTGCGATTAGTTCTCCTCTAATGGTGCATTTATGTGCTTCCCATCTCATCATAGGTGAGATGTTGGGGGAGTCATTTTCCTTAAAGTAAAGCAAGAGGCGTTCTTGAATGGCTGTCAGTGTTACGGTATCTGTAAGGAGCGAGGGGTCCAGGCGCCAGATATAGGGCCGGGGAATAGTGTTTGAGAATGCTAGCGTCATGGTTATTGGATGGTGGTCCGAGAGATACATGGGGTCAATGGATGTCGTCATTAGCAGCGGCAGGTCCCTTTGCGAAAGGAATAGATAGTCCAATCTGGAGTATCTGTTGTGGGGGGTTGAATAAAACGTGAAATCTTTCTCACTTGGGTGAAGTGTACGCCATGAATCGTGTAGTGATAGCTCTGTCAGTTGTGTCTTAATAGCACGTAGCGCGCTATATGGAAGGCTGGAGGAGCCGGTCGAAGTATCATGTAAGGGATTCAGGGGGACGTTGAAATCTCCTCCTAGTATAAGAAGGCCTTCTTGGAACCCACTGAGTTTTTGCAGGGTGGACTTGAAAAAGGGTACTTGTTTCGTGTTGGGAGCATATATGTTGGCCAGGGTTATTCGTTTTCCGTGGAGAGTGCCCTTGACGAAAAGGTATCGTGCTTCCGCGTCTATGCAGGTTTCAGTAATGTGAAACTGGCAATTTTTAGCGAAGAGGATGGAGACTCCTTTCGTTTTTGTGGAGTCATTAGTGGCGTGTATGCATGTTGGGAAGCGGTAGTTGGAGAATTTGGGGGTGGAGGCTGTTTTAAAATGTGTCTCCTGGAGGAAGACAATGTCCGCTTTGTTTTTATGTAAGGAAAGTAGTAAATGGGAGCGTTTCTCGGGGATGTTAAGTCCCCGTATATTTAGGGATACTACTTTGATTGTTTTAATGTTGGCTGAAGATGTTTGCGGCATTTTGATGGCGTGAACAAAATTTAGGGGCGCTGTTTAGGGAGGATAGGAGGGTTTCGTATAGCTATGAGGCTCTGTCGGAGGAGGAGGAGGCGCGAATGAGAAAGGAGAGTAGAGTGGAATATCAAAGAGTTTACGTCTTACGAGGGGGGTTAAGATGACTTTTAGGGGTTTGGAGAACGAGGCTGGGGGTCTACAACTACGAGACTTTTGTGTTTCAGTCCGAAGCGTATACGGGTGTGGATAGACGAGTAACTCGCGGGCAAGTGTGGTTGTTTCCGGCGATCAGCGAGAACCTGCTCGCTGATCCGTATAGAATGTGTACCTGCAATTAGGTACAGCCGGATTGAGTCAGTGGCTTGTAATGAAATCAGTTATGTAGATCCGCAGATGTGCTAAAGGGCGCCACTGAGGTGAGGATCGGCTGAGATCGGAAGGAAGAGGTGTGATTCGAAGAGGAGAGGCTACCCGCGTGACAGAGAGGGTATGGGAGCTTATGGGGGAGGTTGCAGATTGTGAAGAATCAGCGTAAAGACGAAACCTGGGGATTGTATGGATAGGTGGGAGGGTCCTGTAATATAGGGTTCGGAGTTGAAAGTGTTATGAGTGAGGAACGCAAATGGTATGTAGGGAGAAAACTGTATGTCGGAGCAAGATTACAGTCTGAGTGTTTCAATCCGTGCGTCCCTGGTTCGTGACAATCTCCCTTCAGGAAGTTTTCTGGGTGAAAGTTAGACCAATAAATGTCTTATAGGTAATGCATGGAGTTTGATAACCATAAGTGTGAGAGACTCCTAGACAATCCCTAAAAATAACAAACGAATACTAGACATATGCTATACAGAATTCACTACAGTTGAATCCCAAACACTGCATGTTGTCAGCCCTGGACTGACCTACAAGGACTGAAGTAGCTACTAGCCTATGTGCAGGGTGGTTCTGTCTGGGTCCTATGCCTTATCTTAGCAAGGATGAGTATAGTATGGACCTTCTCAGTGGTATGTTGCAATGATCTGCCGAGCAAACAACTGGAAGGTGTGAAACTTAAATTTGAAGCCCGTAGGAGCAAGAGCTCCACATCAAATGTGCCTTGGGACACACAAGGGTGCTTAGTATCGACCAAGAGGATTTTGAGGCTGGGTGGAATCTAAACTACTAGGTTAGTATGTGCATAAGAGGAGCCGGTAGAAACATCGTCTCCCGGCCGCCCAGGTCAACAGTGTGAGCAGCAAGGGAATTACCCCAAACTGGAGGAGGTGAAATGTAACCAAGTGACCAGCGAGCTCCCTAGCTGTCTATGGAGAGAGTTGATTTGGGGTGGTGTTTCCCATTATATCGAGGTCATGTTTATAGTGTTTTACTAAAACTGGGGGTGATCTTGATGTCGGATTCGGGCATCGCAACCCTATTCATGCAGTATGTTATCATAATGTACTTGTTTTATGATGTATCTGAGGCAACTCCCATCGCCCATGAGCGATGGATAAGTCAAGTTTATGCCTTTCGATACACTTATGAGTCCATCTAATATGCAGTTCGGCACTAGGATTCCACCCCTTACTTATATATATTGAATTTTTTATTATTACAATATAGGTGGTGATGATCCGTAGGAATCGCGTCCCCCTTACTTATAGACAGCAAGTGGGGCAGCCGGGTTAGTGTTTAACTTACGTGTGTCAGTGCGAAAGGCAATCCCGTTAACCACGAATTGTGTGTGGGGTATTTGCCTTGTGACAACTGAACATGCCCACACTGCATTGCTCTTAGACGTGTGCTCGGTACATCGGCATGTGTTAGAGCTATGTGTGAAATCTTTTAATGCCTTCCCACAGGATCATCACTCCCATCAACATTGTCTAATTATGACAAGAGCAGGGTTATTAATAGACGGAGAGAAACAGCGGGAGATGAAAGATTGATAACAGCGAGCAAGCTATAACTTATTGAATGAATAGGAGAGTTTAATGTCCTCCCCCTCCCTCAGTTTAACGTGGGAGAGAGTGGGGTTCCAATACAAGAAAGGATACGTTGACAGAGTGGTCTGAAGTGACAATAATGACCCGAGCAGTGCGCATTGAAATGTCATTTCTTGCTAGCTGTTGGTGTCCTTCTGCTGTAAAGAGATCGTTGATCCGCAGCTCTCGTTCCTGCACCCCAACATCGTCTAGGGCGGAATCTTTCTCATCAGTTTTTTTGTGATGACCAGAGTAGAGTGGATAAGGTCGGTTGAAGGGTCTAGGGCTGAGTGGTGACTAGAGTCTAGTAGCCGGTGTTAATGAAGCTTGACGCAAACCAGGGAAAAAACTGTAACAGAACTTCTTAAAACTTGACAGACGTAGGGCAGTGAGAAAACCGATTCTCCGCGCGTTGCACGTTCCGGCGCTGCTGATCAGCGGTCTCGGCGTGCTCTCCTGGTCTGCGGGGTGTCCAGCGGGCTTGATCCTCTATCCATGCCTGGCGCTTGGTGACGTAGCCTGGATTCGGATGGGGATCGCTGCCTCCTGTAACGGTGTGGCTGGGTGTCCATTGGTTCGTTGTCAGGCGGGTGTTTCCTGGCAGCCTGAGGGCGGAATTCTGCATACCACTCGGGAACAGCCGTGAAAGGTATGTCTAGGGTGTCGCAGAAATAGTGCAGATCTTCTGGCACTCTGAGCAGTGCTGTGCGACCCTGATAGGAGGCCGATAAGCCGAAGGGGAACTTCCACCTGTATGGAATTTCCCTGGAGCGTAGCACTTCCAGCAGGGGGCGCAGTTCTCTCCGACGTTGCAGTGTAATTGTGGAGAGGTCTTGAAAAAGGCGTATGTCAGCGCCATTGTGTGTTAGCTTTTTAGCCATGCGGGCCTTACGCAAAAGTTCTTCTTTTAGTTGATAGTCTATTACATGACATATCACATCCCTGGGTGGGTCCGCATCTCTCCCCCGTGGACGCAGGGCGCGGTGGATACGTTCCATACCTATGGGGGTGGTGGGGGGTTTCTCCAGTAGGCCGTTGAAGAAGCTAGTGACCTCTGCTAGCAGCCTATCTGCCTCGATTGATTCCGGCAGGCCTCTCACACGCAAGTTATGTCTTCTGCCGCGGTTGTCCAAGTCCTCCAAGTGCCGATTTAGGTCCCGTAGCTGTAGGGTGTGCGTATCTAGGACCTGACATGTACGGCGGAGCACAGTTGTATGGGTTGTAGTCGTCTTCTCCACTTCTTGGACTCTGCCCGCTATTGCTTGTATGTCAATCCTGAGATCCGAGATTGCTGCCGACAGGGCTGCCGTGAGGGTGTTTTTTATATCCAGCGCCACGGAGTGCAAGTCCTGGAGGCTAGGTTGTGGGTTCGGGGTGAGAATCACCGCTCCATTGTCTGGAGGCGGTATGGTCTCAGCCGTTGGGCCTGCTATCTGAGGAGAGCCTCGTGTGGGCGCCATGTTGCCAGAGTGGGAGCGGAACATTTCTGGTATATTTTGGCTGCTTCTGCCCGTCAAGTCACGGGGTGACCTGGATCTGGAGGCGGAGGAGCTGCGGGATGAAGTCCCCATGTTTTCTTCGAGGTAGGGCGTATGAATAACCTCCGTTTTAGTCAGGTTGTCCTCTCTGTCAGCGGGAGCAAAGGACTTAAGCTGCCATCTTCTCCCGAGTTCAGGCCACGCCCCCTACATTCTACTTTTATTAGAGTATTGCTGCCAATTGATGACAAAAAAGGTATATATTTATCTATACTGTAAAAGGGTAAATCTGTGCATTATTAGTGGTTCTATAAACTTCAGTGCAACTATGTACTTGTAACTGAAATGCATTTCGACTGCAGATAGCACTACATGCTTTCCCACATGCATCATACTATATCGTTATCACAGTGCAGTGCTGTCTTATGATATATGATCAAATGTGCTCAAAGAATATTATGCATGACAAAACCTGTATTAAAATAACAAATCCCATCAATAAAATATTCACTTAAATAACATGTATAATGTCAATCTTTATAAGCTAAGCTATATTTGCAGTCATGATATTATTATTTACATTCTACTTTGATTAAAGAGTATTTCTGCCAATAGTTGAAGAAAACAAGAAGGTAATGTATATATTTATTCATATAAGGGAAGTTTGTGCATCTTTAAAGTAATCATTTCTAACAATGCAAACATGTCTAACAGTATCTAAATCATAATATATATAATATATATATATATATATATATATATATATATATATATATAGATAGATAGATAGATAGATAGATAGATAGATAGATAGATAGATAGATAGATAGATAGATAGATAGATAGATAGATAGATAGATAGATAGATAGATAGATAGATAGATATAGATAGATATAGATAGATATAGATAGATAGATATATATCTATATATATCTATATATATCTAGATATATATATATATCTATATATATATAGATATATATAGATATATATATCTATATATATATCTATATCTATATCTATATCTATATCTATATCTATATCTATATCTATATCTATATATATATAGATATATATATATCTATATATATATATATATATATATATATATATATGAAATCGAGTGATAATAAAGGCAATAAAAAAACAAAAGCAAATAACAAACATGTCATACTTTCCTGCTCTGTGTAGTAGTGGTTTTGCATAAGCAGCCCAGATCCTCCTCTTGTCGGGTCCCCCCCGCCGGGACTCCTGGCTCCTTCCTCCTGTTGAGTGCCCCCAGAGCAAGCACCCAAGCAGGCTCACTCCCAAGCCACAGCTCTGCATGTCTATTCACACACAGAGCTGTGGCTCAGCCACTCCATCTCTCTCTCCTCATTGACTCACTGACTGGTATTAACAGCAGTGAGAAACAATGGCTCTCACTGCTGTCTCAGCCAATGGGGAGGTAGAGTCCCCGGAGAGCCAAGGCTCTCATTCACATCGCTGGATTGCAATGGGGCTCAGATAAGTATTAGGGGGATTGGAGGAGGGGAGGGGGGACTGCTGCACAGAGATGTTTTTTTTACCTTCATGCAATGCATAAAGGTAAAAAACCTTGAGCCTTTAGAACCACTTGAATATACATCAATATTATTGAACAAAATATAAGTAAGGTATTTGAAACACCAATATAGTTATACAGATGTTATTGCTTTCAATTATCCATTTTCTCATAGATGGATTCTCTTCATTAATCTATTATCTGGGTGGAACTTCTTATGATATCCAAAAATGTTGAAATTACTACTATTGGTTAACTACTGGTCTGTTTACTTTGACATTGTAGTGTAATAAAAGTAGAATGTTTTTCATTTTTAAAATCTACAAAATCATCGAAGAAGCCTGAAGCAGAGACAGTGGACACATTTATGTTGGGTGATAGTATTGAACCTTGATTCATATAGCACTAGAATGTTACTGAAGGGTATTAAATGGGATAAATATATATCTGTAAAGTATTAAAACACTTCAAAGAAACATATAATACATAATAAATGAGAAATGGTTGACCAGAAGGAATTATAATTTTGACATTTTTAGTTGCAGGTGATTGTTGGTGGGTTCCCCCATATTGCATTGCATGCCTCCCCATTCAGTAATCTGTCTGCTTGCCCTTGCCCCTATAGTGAAGCATTTCAGGAAGAATTGATCAAGTTATTTAAACACATCCCACAGCAAAAGTATGCAAATTAGAATAAATGTGCATCATCTGTGAATTAGTAACTAAAATGTGTTACAATCTTTTGAAAATATTTTAGTGATAGGGATACTGACTAAGGCTGGAAAGTAGACAGGAGTGTCTTTATGGCAAATCAGGCTGGGCCATTGGTCTAGTGTGCAGGCTCAATTATCCCAATAATCATAGATTATACATTTCAGCAGGTAGTGACCATCCTGTCACTGTATTCTAAACTGACCCTTTTTAGAGGAAAATGGATACTATAAAAAGATAGCAGCCCGTCAAGTAAAAAATTTAACCTAATTTAAACACCTGACACTTTCCAGAGGAGTTAGCAAACTAGGCCTGTACAAGACAGAGCCACAAACCTGGTTGCCAGCACAAAAAGAAAACAAAATGACTCTTACCGCAGTGGTTCACACAGTGGATCACACCAAGAGATAGAAGAAAGCAAAGTGAAAACTTAAGTTTATAAAGGAAAAAGACATCAGCGTGCTTTTATTGGATCTTTAATAAATGTGTGCATTTTTACTGATAAAAAAAGATTCACTTCTCTTCTATCTGGTTGTGCAAAGTTTTCTGTATGTGATTACCTGCCACATAAATGACTGTAGCCCTTTTGCCGTGTACACACGATCGGATTTTCCGACGGTAAATGTTGGATGTGAGCTTGTTGACGGTAAGTCCAACCATGTGTATGCTCCATCGGACATTTGTTGTTGGACTTTCCGCCAACAAATGTTGGCTAGCATGCTCTCAAATTTTCCGCCAACAAATGTCTGTTGTCGGACTTTCCGATCGTGTGTACACAAGTCCATCGGACAAAAGTCCAAAGTACAAACACGCATGCTCGGAAGCAAGGACGAGCCGTTCGTAATGGAGAATTAACATTCATGACGTGGCAAATTATGAAATCTCAAAATGGGATAATAATGAAGCTGCTTTGCTGGTGATACTGATGGAGTTATTGCAAAAAAATTTTCAAAGGCTTTTTTTTTCTAGTGATATCAAGAATAATATTATTACTGTATGCTTTTTTTATTTTTTATTTGGGCAAGTTACCACAACACCATTATCCAGTAGTTTTTAAGATCAAAGATACAACTATGTTGGTGTCCCTTATCAATTTTACATTGTATTTTTTTATGTAACTGCCTACTCCCAAACTGTCTTTTTAATTTTTTTCTTTGCTTCACAATTTTTTATTGTGCATTAAAAAAGAAAACAAATAAAATTAGACATGCTATCTGCCAATAGAACTTTACCAAAAAGTGCATTCTATGCATCCAAAAATATAGAACATATACAAAATCAAATCATTATTCAATCAAAAAAATAATGTCAAAGCAATAACTCCAAGGCCAATAATAAAATAACACGTTATCTCCTCCGGTCCGCAACATGTCTGGTTGACGAACGGCCATTCATAAACAAACTGAAAAGCACGAATCAACACTCACCAAACTTCTACTAACACGAAATTAGCAGAAGGTGGTGCTAAAGAGCTGAAAAAACACGTAGAACATCTAATACGTCACTACGTTCGTAATTGTTGGCCAACATTTGTGTGACCGTGTGTATGCAAGACAAGTTTGAGCCAACATCCTTTGAACAAAATTCCACAATTTTGTTGTCGGGAAGTCCGATCGTGTGTACAAGGCATTTGAGGTACTGTGTGAAGGGGACAGTACCCTCTCTTTGCAATGTTTTAACAAACAAAGCATCCTTTTTGCATATGAGAAAACCCTCCTTTTCATTGTAATCTTGGGAAATGCTTGTTTGTGATATTCTTGGCACTGTTTATGCCTGAAATATTTTTTAATTTCCTACTGCTTTATCTTCAGCTGGTTCTTGAAGTTGCAGTACACTGCAGGAGCTACTGTGTATGCAAAACTATCTCTTATCTTCTGTGGTTTCCTTTCCTATACAGCACAGCTCTCTCCGCATTAGTGCTGATGGAGAGCATAAATGTGCAGTTGTGAGGTGAGGGACAGATAGGTTTTTCTGAAGAGTCGAGTTTTCAGGGATTGTCTGAAAGTGTACAAAGTAGGAGATAGTCAGACATATTGGGGTAGAGAGCTCCAGAGGATAGGAGAGGCTCTGGAGAAGTCCGGGTGGTGAGCAGAGTCACTGAAGAGTTAGTAATCACATTTTGGTTTAAATTGGGAGTAAACCACTTCCCCTTTTGATTAAATTCAATTGAATTACATCTGTGGGGCCAGACCAAGCATAAATCTGGGAACATTTCACACATAGACACTATTTATGTAAAGATTGCAGAAATTGCTTACTAGACTTGATTTATAAACTTTTAATAGTCTCAGGACTTGATAGAATGCAGCAGGGCTACCAATGCCTAATAAATGCAGCTATACATATAGAAAGTTGTGTTTCCCCTAATTTATAATTACTAAAGAGGCAACATCTGTGAGGGCGTGGCCTGGACAGTGATGTGAGCGGACGTGTGTGACTGAAGCTCCGCTCGTGGCAGATCCTTCTACTCCTATCCTGCACTTCAGAAACACTGAAATCTCTCCCCAAACCTTGTGGGACCTGGCACAGTGACCTGAGCGCAATAAGTCCCCGCCGAAACGGAACAATGCAGCCTCCTCATCGCTGGGGCGGTACCGGAGGACGGAGCGGGACTCTGAGGGACAAGATGGCGCTGCGCCAGCAGCACACGCGGCCTCTCCTGCAGAACGAGAGCCGGACGGTACTGCGAAGGTATTGGAAGCAATATCCCTATGTCAATCCACTCTAACATCCAAAATAGAGGGAGGTAAAAGTGGACATTTCACTTATCAGACATGACATGACAAAACTCCGGGAACGGGTCACTGAAGCTGAGACTAGGATTGGGCGGGCAGAGGACACATTATACCCCATGCAGCACTCACAAGAGGACTTGCAGCGCCAGCTGCAGCAATTGGCACAAAAGCAAGACGTGCTACATCTACAGACATGCTTATAATGATCCCAATCTGACTGCTAATGGATGGTCAAAGACAGCCACAATAAACTGCCTTGAACCCGGATATATATGATCCCAACCCTTTATCGATAACATCTATATGACACCAACGTGCCCTTACTACTGCTCAAGTGACATATGACCCACATGACAGGAACTGTACATCCTTCTAAAGAATGCCCGCAGGGCGGCCATCTCTAATCTGAGAAGACATACATCCTGGATCCATAACCCAGTTCCCCCTTCCTTCTTTTATTTTGCATTACCCTCAACATGTCATTAACTGTAGCAGAATGGAATGCAGAGGAGAGGTCATCGCCTTATAATCACACTATGTATATGGTGTGTGTCTGTAATAGAATTTGCTTATTACTCTTTGCTAGATGCACGGATTCAAGTTTATGAGGTTTTCCTATCCTGCTAAATAACTATCACTGAGTTTGTTCCATCGCTGGTTTGATATCCAGTATTTGTTCGCCCCCACCAGGAGATTGATATGCCGGCATCGGCGCTGCCCAATAGGCTCCCGCCGGTGTCGACATGTTCGATGTGCAGTTGTGTTCTCTTTTTTTTTCTTTTCTTTTCTTTAAATGTTTTGCATGCAATGCCATTTCATTACGACGGCACAAGTTTTGGTATGCAAGCCCCAGTCAAGTTTGGGTGGCTGAGGGCAGGGGGGGAGGGAAGGGAAAATGTTAATGTTGAAGTTAAGTTATGGAACATGAATAATAACCTGTAATGTAATGAAGTGAACGTCCGTATATGTTACCCTGGGGGAGGGAGAGAAGAGGTTACATTTGCCCCAGGGGGGAGGGGAGTGGTGTGTGCCCCTGGAAAACACCTTCTCCATATCCTTAAAAAGCTAGTTACATCATTAATATGGCTAACCTAAAATTCCTCACTTGGAATATCCGCGGGCCCTGAGACAAACTAAAACGCACGGCAGTTTTTACTTGCCTTAAAACATATCGTGCAGATATCACTGTCTTAGTTGAGACACATGTTACAGGACAACTCCGGCTTGCGCTGAAGCGGCCCTGGATAGGATGGGCGTTCCACGCCACCCACTCTCCATACTCTCAGGGGGTCTCAGTTCTTATAGCTAAAACTACTCCCTTCGCACTTATCTCGGTGTGTACAGACCCCCAGGGTAGCTTTATTTTTCTGCACTGCACACTATACGGCTCACAATATTTGATAATGGCATTCTACATACCTCCACCGTATAAATCTAATCTAATCACAGAAGGCTTGCTATATATGGCACAACACCCCAATATACATGCTATTTGGTTGGGGGACTTCAATATGATTTTGAACCCCCAGACAGATAGAATACAGTCAAGTCAGAGTGCCCACCCCCCTGATACCACCAGATTAGGGCGCACGCTAAAAGAATTCTCACTAACTGACACATGGAGATACAAACACCCCCATGACCAGGCATACTCATGCTTCTCGGCGACTCACTCCACCATGTCCCAAATTGACCTCATTCTGATCTCCGACATACTGCTTCCCCGACTATCAGGCTCAGGATATCACACCAGATCCCTCTCTGATCATGCCCCCTGCTGGGCAACTTTGCAACTATCCCAGAACACAGGACCTTGTACCTGGCGCCTCCACCCCTTTTGGCTATCACTGTTGAAAGATCATGAGGACATACACAAAGAATGGCAATTTTACTTTAATGTCAACAAGGACACTGCCCCAGTGGGACATGTCTGGGAAGCGTTCAAACTACACATTCGCACTGTCCTCTCCTCACAAATAAACAGAATAAAAGCTTCCTCCAACCTGGTTGTCGATCAGGCCTCAGACAAAGCAGATCTATTAGCAAAGGAATTTCAAAAAGACCCCACCCCGGATAGAGCAGCGGCACTTAGACTCCACACCCGTCTCTTAGACCAGTTACAATACGAAAAAGCTAAACTCTTCTTCCTAAAACAACACGTGTTCGAACAAGGGGAGCGAGCCGACAAATTATTAGCGTACCTGGCCCATCAAGACACTAACCCCCCAGTAGTGTTAACCCTGATAGGCCCCCATAAAGACATACTTTCAGACCCCCCGGTGGTTGCAGAAGCATTCCAGAAATATTATTCGGATTTGTACTCCTCTAAAGTAAAAGCCACCATACAGGAAACTAGGACGTTCCTTCAGGATGTCCCCTTTCCACAATTATCTGAACTTCAATTGCAAGATCTAGAGGCTCCTCTGATGGTAGACGAGGTTGCCTTTGCCATAGCATCATTAGCACCAGCCATACGGCATACCTTTGGATTTTTATGCAGCTTACTCAGATATATTAGCCCCTGAACTTTTGAAACTGTATAACTATATATTTGAAACTGAATCCCTCCCTGAAACCCTCCACTAAGCAGTAATTATAGTAATTCCTAAGCCAGGTAAAAATCCCCAACTGCCAGAATCCTATCGCCCAATTTCACTTCTTCAAGCAGAAATTAAAATACTAGCCAAAATATTAGCTATGCGCCTCAATAATAGTATCCTCTCCCTCATTCACCCTGATCAGACGGGATTCATGCCTGGGAAAAACACAGCCATGAATCTAAGACGCCTACACATGAATATCCAAGTGGATCATGAGAATGCGGGAGATAGAGCGATAGTGGTGCTCGACGCCGCAAAGGCGTTCGATTCGGTGGAGTGGGGATACCTTTGGGAATGCCTGAGGGGATATGGATTCGGTCCCAACGTCATAAAATAGGTACAACTACTGTATTACTCCCCGGTGGCTAGTGTGGTGGTGAATGGATGGACATCCGACCCCTTCCCATTGGGGAGGGGAACCCGCCAGGTATGCCCGTTGTCCCCTCTATTGTACGCCCTAGCAGTGGAGCCTCTCGCTATCTCTCTCAGGCATAACCCACACATACGAGGGTTGCGTATAGGATCTTTAACGGAGACGTTAAGCTTGTACGCAGATGACATGCTTCTTTATCTTGAGGATACTGGCCCATCTCTCCAAGCAGCCCTATTGACCATTGAGGAATTTGGAAAACACTCAGGTCCCAGTATGAACTGATCCAAGTCTCAGATCCTCCCCCTAGACATGTCATCGCCAACACACAGCGCGGCTTCTCCTCTTTTGCAAAGAGTTGCTTCCATCAAATATTTAGGAGATCACTAGAGACCCGCTAGAATATGTCACTAACAATATCGAACCGCTCTTTTCATATTTAAAATCCCGCACACAAACCTGGGCAAGACTCCCATTGGGAATAATGGGCAGAATTAACTTGTTTAAGATGATACTCTTGCCGAAATTCCTTTATGTGCTGTGGAACTCCCCAATTCTTATTCCCCTTAAACTCTTTAAAACAATTAACAAAATCATCAATTCCTTTGTCTGGGGTTCTGATAGACACAAATTAGCTTGGAATACGCTCAAGAACCCAACCTCTTCTGGAGGGACAGCCTTACCGGATTTGTATACATATTACATAGCAGCTCAGCTCTCGCACTTTTATTATATCCACAAGGGGGATGAATCAGGATATCAAACCTTAGTATGTAAGAAAACTAATAGCGACTTATTTCCCATTACAAGTGCTATTTAGAGGCGGGAATAGGAAACATAAAAGAGAGGACCGAAACTCGCTGCTGTCCCAGCACAGATGCGTGTGGGAGAGAGCGATCAAACTGATTGAAACTGATTTCTTTCACTCGCACACACCCCTGTGGCACAACCCCCAGTTGGGGGAGCTGGTGTCCCTACCCGGGGCTACCAGCTGGGCCACCAAAGGAATAGTGTTCTTATTCCAGGTCATTACTGTATTTGGCGTAAGAAACTTCCAAACCATATGCGAGGAGTACAACCTCTCCCCCCACATGCAATTTAGATATATGCAATTGAAACATGCGCTTCAAACTCAATTTGCAAATGGCTTCCCCAACCCACAAACACTATCAGTGGTAGATGTGATCACAGGAACGAACCCAGACAAACTTATTTCCACCTTATACACTACACTGCGAATTAAGTCGATAGCAAGGATTATTGACACAGCAAGGATTAGATGGGAGGATGACGTGGGGCCAATAGATGATTCTGACTGGGAAGACATACTGGAGAATGTTAAAAAAACTTCCCCAAAAATTTCGCCTGACTCATCTGTATGTAATACATAAATCCTACGTCAGGCCCGCCAGAATTGCCAAATTCTCCCCACATCAGAACCCGAATTGCCCAAGATGCTCTAGTAACCCGTGCTCATTCTTCCACTTATTATGGTTGTGCCCGGAGATACAAAATTATTGGACACAGATCATAAAATTCCTCCACGATCACATGGGATCACCGGTCCAACTAGACCCCAAATTATGTCTCCTTGGGCTACTCCCAGATACCATCAAGGACAGATCCCTAGTCACACTCCTTAGTGAATCACTATTTTGTGCCAGAAAGTTAGTCGCTAAACACTGGATGAGCACAGACTCTCCCACCATACAGGCCTGGATTAGGGAGGTGAATGTGTCACTGCCATATAAAAAGGTTATGTACAAACACAGGGGATGCCCAAACAAGTACCATAAAATATGGGACAAATGGTTAAATAATGCTAATACTTGTACGAATTAACCTATGTTGATAACCTATATATCTGGTGAGGTGGTCATGGTCACCTTGTGCTATAACACCGTAATGTGATACATTAAAATCTGCACTTAATGTTATAAATCCTGACAACAGTAGAGAAAATACAGGGAGGAACGCCAATTTGTGGTATTTAGGGTCATATATGTATCTATGCACTTATACACCTTACAGGTTTAATATACTCATCCACGTTCACTGGACATTACCCTCATTTGTGATTGTATGATATGCATTATTATTGTATGTTGATTTTTTCTTTTCAACAATAAACATCTTCTTTTAAAAAAAAAAAAAAAGAGGTAACATCTGCAGAAAACTCAGAATTTATTTTTTGGTGTATGTGATGGAATTTTTTTTGTGTTTGTGAGGGAATGAGACGTTAATACTTATGTTCTAAGAAGACTTTACTGTGGGCACTGATTTGGTTGAAGGGCTTTTCTTTTATTCCTTTAGTCATTTCTCACCATAACCTTTATGGTTTACTTATCTCTAATTGCAGAAGCACAGAGGTCACATTTACTGAGTGCTCTGGGGCTGGACATTTGCTCTCAGCTCAGCATTATCATCATATCAATGAATTGCCACAGTTGTGCTCACTCAGCACAATAATGTCATCATCATCGTTCATCACAGTCACAGACACAAAGAAGACACAGGGTTGTTACATTGCTTTCCACACAGGCATGTTAGAGGTTGGAAAGGTAAAAAAAATCAGAACTGAGTATTGTAAGAACATTTGTGCACTGAATAATCTAGCATACAAAGATTTTCTCTAATGCACATTTATTTTGTTTTGCTATTATTTTTTTTATTTACAATCAGTGCTGATCCTGACCTCCCTGGGGCCCTAAGCAAAATTCTGCTAAGGGGCCCTCTACCTGACCTGTGATTCTGTGAGCTATGTAAACCATTTGCCATTGCCATACTGTCACACCTGACACTTCAGCGCTCCCAATACAATCCTCCCTCCTTTAAACAAAACAGTCAAAGAATAAGTACAACAACATAGAACAGAATGAGGTTCAAACAAACAATATTTATTGAATACATCAGGGCCCCAGAGAGCCCCCCTTAAATTAGTGTCCTTAGAGAGTCTCCCCCTACATCAGGGTCCCCAGAAAGCCCCTTTACATCAGAGTCCACACAGAGGTCCCCCTTACATCAGAGTCCACACAGAGGTCCCCCTTACATCAGAGTCCACACAGAGGTTCCCCCTTACATCAGAGTCTGCACAGAGCCCCCTCCCTTACATCAGAGTCTGCACAGAGCCCCCCTTACATCAGAGTGCGCACAGAGCCCCCCTTACATCAGAGTCTGCACAGAGCCCCCTCCCTTACATCAGAGTCCGTACAGAGCCCCCCTTACATCAGAGTCCGCACAGAGCCCCCCTTACATTAGAGTCTGCACAGAGCCCCCCTTACATCAGAGTCTGCACAGAATTCTGCCTCACTGTGCCAATCCACACATGATGCTCACCATTGCCTGGGCTGGTACACACACAGAGAGCGACATCCCCCATTAAATCACGGAGCTCTGTCTGTGTTAGGCGGGCGCGCTGTAACAAGGTCCCACCCCCCTAGACCGGCCTGTGTGATAGGTGGAACACTGATTCAATTCACTATCACATAAGCCGGTCTAGGGGGGCGGAACCTTGTTACAGCGCGCCCGCCTAACACAGACAGAGAGAGGGGCCCCGCCCTCCTCCATCAGGGGCCCATCCGGGGGAGGGGAGGAGGAGGACGGAGAAGCCATCCGGGCTGCTGGGGATCTTCCGAGCAGAGCCGATCCGCCCTTGGGGGCCCTTCCACAGCGGTGGGGCCCTACGCAGCTTGCGTAGTGAGCGTATAGGGCGGATCGGCTCTGTTTACAATGATTTATATTTATTTAAAGATGCTATCAATTTACCATTGTTCTTGGGCAACAAATAATGGCAGTGTTAGTGTGTTTCATAAATTATAACACAAAAATACAGCATGCTGCTCAACAAACATATACTTATATCTTCAGCATTAGGATCACAAAAAAAAGAAAAACACTGACACTGTTCTTATTATAGTAGCCTAATTTAGTGTCTTGGTTAATCATGCATTTTCCTTGAAACACTTCCAGCTAAGAAACAAAATATCCACCTACATCAAAATGATGAGAAGGTAATGACAGCAATAGCAAGCTTATAAGCAAAAGGAGTGTAAAACTGTTGTTGCCAGACTTGTCACACAGTATCAGCAGGCAGAAGGATGATTAATGTACACTTTGATAATGAGCCAGGGTACGACTTAATCCTTCTCTTCAATCCCATCCCCATTTTTTCCCAAATAAAGTGCAAGATTGGACTGAGGGTAATGACAAGGGGTTTTTGCCTGAGTCTGAGCAAGCTATTGCTGAAAAACAGTTGTAATAAATGTCTCAGTATTATATGTAGCAGATTGCCCATTGAATCACAATGTTAAGATGCTGACCTCTTTCACTCACAACACCCTTGGTTACTGGACACACCCAGGGAAAATAAGTTCCACAGCTTCTCAGAGAGGTTACACATTATGGGGCAGAGGTAGCTGGACAAGTGATCTGCAGACAGGGGAGAGGTCCACCATTACCAGTGAGGTGGGGTCTTGGATCCCTCCAGCTGTTTCCCTGTGTTACTAGAGATACCCTGAACTTCACTGTGAAGAACAACGTCTACAAGCTTAAGCCTGGTACACACTAGTAGCTTTAGTAGCTTTTTTTTTGGTTCAGCCCAGCAAAAAAAAAACCTGACAGCTCAGGAGGAGCCGCAGTACTAACTATCCAACATTAGTACAGTGATCTCCCATGCTGTGCTATTGTGTTCTGACAGGGGGATGGCAGCCCTGGCAGAACAACCCAACCAGTGCTCTCAGCTATTGGTTGAGAGTGCTGATTGGTAGCCGATTGGCAGACCTTTTTCAGTCATGCCCCTTCTGCAGTACACAAAGGCCGAGTGTTGGCTGGTTTCTATTGAACTGCCTGATGTTGTCTGACATTCGGCCCGTGAGTTCTAGGCTTTAATCACAGGTAGTTGTGTTTTGTGCAGTTTTACTAAAGTAGTGATTCTAAGTTTGACTCCCAGTAGCTACAGAATCCTATATAGACTATACTATACAGCCACATGTTACCCTGATAATGATGTGAAGAATCCATGTTTGTTGAGCTTCATATGTTTGTGCAGCTTTTATTTTTCTGCAGTGTATGCATATTTTTGAAATCCTGAACATGTTTTGCATTATTGACTGCACCTGTTTGGTAAACGGTAAGTTACTGTTACTCCTTGTTTGATCATTCAACCAGTTACCTATTCTGTTCAGATTTTTTCATCCCCAGATTTTCAACCCATAACTGTTCATTTTAATCTCATCCTTCCCTCTTAGTTTTCATTTAAGCATCACAAAATATTTAGAAAATAATGAGGAATATATCACCAGCCATCAAACTGTCTGCCAACTATTTTCATTATCAAGTTTTTGTTACCACGGTACTATTTAAGTATTCTTTATGGAAACTCAAAATGTGCTCTATATGTATTTACCTAAGGATATTGAGCTGCCACTAGTCCTCTACCATCTCTGAGTGAGAAAATGGGAATACGAATAGGTTCACCTTTGGGAACATGTTACACCCATATTTAGGGTTTAACATGTAACATGCTTCCAACCACCTGCCTCCCTCCCTGTGAGAGTGGGCAGGGGTCTCCCCCCCTGCAGCTGCTGTCACATTTTAAATCAGTTCAGAGCTGGGTGGGACTCCGCAATCTGTGAATGAATAAACTACAAGTGCAGCCTGCCACCATGACAGACAGCTTGTGGATCTCAATGAACTACAGCACCCTTGTTGCCCATTGACACGTTCTACAGGTCTGCAACTGACAGTCCTTACAGATAAATGGACATAGAGCTGTAGACAGTGTCTGCACATTCCTGACATTGCACCTGTGATCCACTGACTATACCTTTGTACCTGTTTGGCAAACTGCAAGTTACAGTTACTCTCTGTCTGATCATTTAGCAAATTACCCATTCTGTTAAAGAAATGTGTTAGGGTGGCAAAGAGAAAAGGTGGAGAACAGCATTCAAACTCTGGGAAACAAAGATTTTGCTTCCTGAACACTTATTGATGTATCTTAAAAAATGTGGGCTGCCAAACATGAAAATAACCTATAATTTACCTAATATGTAACATTTCATAAAAATCTTTGGTTTTTGTAATTTCCGTCTGGTGATTATGCTGCACACATGTAAGCATAAGAAAATATGGTTTGCTGAAGAGCATCAGTACACCCAGGACAACTGGAATATCTCTGGAGATCTGAAAGAAGTGGCTCTGCTGCTTGGAATGCAGCTTTGATATAACAAGTACTGTTGGCACACATGCAAATGGCAGTGAGGTACATTACATTGAAAAGAAATGACCACTCCAAAAAATGTTGGTTCCAGGACAGAAAAGTATGGCACATCAAAGATATTTTTGCCTTTGCTTCACATAAAACTTGAACTGATGAAAACATTTGTGAAAGAAATGAACAAGGAAGGTAAAGGTTCTCATTAGAGATGGGCCAAACCCCCCCCCCCCACCCCCCACCCCCCGTTTGGTTCACAATAGAACTCCCGAACAGGGGTAAAGTTCTAACCCAAATGCCAAACCCCATTGCAGTGTATGGGAGCCCAACAGGAAAAATCAAAAGTGCCCATTTTTAAAAAACAATGGGGGTTATTTAAGAAAGGCAAGTCCACTTTGCACTACAAGCACAAACTGCAAATGCAAAGTGCACTTGAAATTGCACTGAAAGTGCACTTGGAAGTGCAGTCGCTGTAAATCTGAGGGGTAGATCTAAAATGAGGGGAAGCTCTGCTGATTTTATCATCCAATCATGTGCAAGCTAAAATGCTGTTTTTTATTTTCCTTGCATGTCCACCTCGGATCTACAGCAACTGCAATTCCAAGTGCACTTTCAGTGCAATTTCAAGTGCACTTTGCACTTGTAGTTTGCACTTGTAGTGCAAAGTGGATTTGTCTTTCGGAAATAACCCCCAATATTTTTTTCAGGAGCAGTGATTTTAATGATGCTTAAAGTGCAACAATAAAAATGAAAAATTCCTTTAAATATAGTGCCTGGGGGCTCTCCTTAGTCTGCCTGTAAAGTGTCACATATATAGCATATATAGAACATGATGCAGAAAAAATGACATTTCTAAAGAAAAAAAAAACAAGTCAAATCACATTTAAAAAGAAAAAATGGAGTGGGTCCCCTCCCCCCAGGTCATGCCAGACCCTTCAGGTCTGGTATGTATTCTAAGGGTACCCCCACGCCAAAAAAAACAAAAAAGACGTGGGCCCCCCCAAAATTCATACCAGACCCATATCTGAGCAAGCAGGAAATAGGGGAGATAAGCAAGGTTCCCCCCTCCTAAACCATATCAGGCCACATGCCCTCAACATGGGGGGTGGGTGTGATGTTGATGGGGACAAGGGCCTCATCCCCACAACCGTGGCCGATGGCTGTGGGGGTCTGCAGGCAGGGGACTTATCAGAATCTGGAAGACCCCTTTAACAAGCCCCCAGATTCCAGCCCCCCATGTGAATGAGTATGGAGTATTTAATAACCCTACTCATTCACCAAAAAAAGTGCCAAAAAGTAATAAAAACACAGACACAGTGTTTGACAATTACTTTATTAACACATAAAAAAAACAGTGTCCCCCGATGTAAATCCATCGTCAATCACGCTGTCCGCGAAAAAGAAAATTGCTCCCGCCGACATAAAGGCTGGCCGCCACCTGGCTACATCACCCCTTACCTATAAAAGAACTGTCAAATGGTCAAATGGCCAGCCTTCATGATGGCGGGAGCATTTTTATTATTTTTATTTTTCGGGTGCGGCAAGCGCCATGATTGCCGATGGATTTACATCAGGGGTACACTGTTTTTTTTACTTTATAAAACTTTGTTGGTGAATTGGTAGAGGTACTATGTATCCCATACTCAATGGAAAAACACGTGTGTGAGATTTGGGCGGCACACCCCGATAGAATTACAAAAATGGAACAATTTGCCCAAGAGGTTTTCAGGCAGCGAAGTAATCATAGAGAAATACAGCGTTAAATATTTTATTAGGTTAAAAAGTCAATTCAAAATTTATACACTAGATTTAAAATATGAGCTTTGGTTTATGACATAAGAGCAACAACGCGGACTTTCATTTATGCAAAAAATGCACCATGGGGACAATTGTGTACAAAACATTCCAACATTATCCTCATGAATACACCACTGCATTTCAACCTCTATTTTGCAGTCTTCTTCAGGGGGATTTATATTCTAGAAAGATATATCAAGAAAGATTTCTTATTTAGAAAATGTTATTAAACATTTCATGTTATGCAGAACATTATTAAATATTTTATACTCTACAAAACATATCTCCATGTATAGGGTGATATATTTACCATTCAAATGATGGGGAGGTGAAAATATGTCCCATGACCAGAATTGTTAAAAACAATTGAGTTCAGTGATCTCAAGGTCTCCATGCATCTTCACTACGTCCCCCGGGCAAGCCCCAAGTCCACAGGGCTTGCAAGGTGCCACTCTCTTGGACCTGGAGAGGGGAAGAAGGGAGGCAAAGTACCCCATACTCATTCACCTAGGGGGAGGTGGGATCTGGGGGCCCCCTTGTTATAGGGGGCTTCCAAATTCTGATAAGCCCCCTGTCTGCAGACCCCCACAACCACTGCCCAGGGTTGTGGGGATGAGGCCCTTGTCCCCATCAACATGGAGACAAGGTGCTTTGGCCCCAAAGCATCCACCCCCCCATGTTGAGGGCATGTGGCCTGGTATGGTTCAAGAGGGGGGCGCTTGCTCCTCCCCCTTTCCTGACCTCCCATGCTGCATGCCCTGATAGGGGTCTGGTATAGATTTTGGGGGGACCCCATGTCATATTTTTTTAATTGTTTTTTACTGCAGTTTGTTTTGTTTTTTTTACTCAGCTGTCAACGGGGTAGCCCATTGACAGCTGATGACTCATCAGTTGTTAAGGATACCGTGGCAGGGTTCCTGGCTCCACTTCTTAATAACCAGCCTATACTGCGCACTGATTGGGCAAATCTTTGCCCAATCAGAGTGCAAAATGCACTGTGCAGTGCGCAGTGCATTACAGGGCATCCGGTGGGGCAAACACCCGCCGAACACCCTGCAAATACGGGTGTTTCCCGAACAGCCAATGTTCAGCCCAATTGATGCCCGGGCCTCTAGTTCTCATTATTTGAGACAAATGTACCAAAAATAATCATAAAGAATGTCAAGATTGAGGAAGGCATTTTTTTTGGTCCACAGGTCAGATATGTTATCAATGGCAAGCTGTTCGAAGATCTGTTAGTGGGGCCATAGAAACTCACCTGGAGAGCATTCAAGGTTGTCATTGAGGATTTTCTTGGCTACTAAGGAGCACCAAACTACATTCGGATGACTATATGTAGAAAAGTTGCATGCTAATTTTGTGAAATAGACTACTAAAAAAAGATATATTTGTGACTAAATAGTAAAAAAAACAATGATTCAAAGTAATACATTTTATTACACCTTATGTGAATACAAAAGAAATCACTGTGTAAATATTAAAGTCTACATCACTCACAAGTGTAAATAACAATCGTGAGAGAAACCAATTGAATAATAAAGTCCAAAAGGTAAGAAGTGTAATCCGAAAAACTTCAAACAAGAAAGTGTAACCACCTATGTGACCCTTTAAGTTTAAAGGGATAGCCAGAAAAACCACCACCATTGATAGGAGGAGGTCTACCAGAAATCATTGACTTGAGGAGGCTTATACTGCCCAAGTCACACATACTTGTTAATCGGTGAACCTGATAGGTACAGCTGGTCCTGGGTCCAGAACAAGTGAGGAGGAATTAACAGAAGCAATTAAAGAATTGAAATTGGGTAAAAGCCCAGGTCCAGACAAAGCTTCCTGATGATGCATTATATATGCAAAACGCATTGAGGCTGGTTGTGCGATGCTGACGTCATTTCCTGTCGAATGACCCGCACTGAAAACGAGGCTTGAACCGCACGCCGACTCCTAGTAGTATACAGCCATTATAGGCAAACACTGGAAGGCTGGAGAGACTCAGTGCCAGTCCAAGGCACACATACATGTGAGTGCAATCTTTTATATAACCCTTTTTAATTATTAAAGTATGGAATGTTGAGCAATGATGGCCATTTTTGTCTTTTGAGAAATACATTAACTGGAGGATCATAAGAAAATAATCTGGGATCTAGTGGAGACATATCTACTTACCTATATGGAGGATTAAAGAAAGGCAATGCACAGGCTTGTTTATAACTGCTTTTTGGTAGGCACATAGATTGGAAGGTGGTGGTCAATCACAACACAATTGGTTTGGAACTCACCATTTGTTCAGCACGGTGGATCAACTTATTTGGACTTTATTGTTTGGTTCATACTTTTATTAATGCTTGTTTGTATCAGGGGGTTTCCCACGTTTGTATACTGAGATTTTGATGGATTATTATCAGCACATAAATACACCATTTGATTTATGCATTTAAAAGGGCTAGCACAGTTACACAAGCAATAGTTTTTGTGCACATTTTTTTCACTGATTTAGTGGTGAATATTAGCCACAGCAAAGTCTGTAGTATACAACAATTGAGATTTGTTTTGCACCGGTGGCACAAACATAAATTGATTAAGTGCATACAACTCACTCAGCAAACCACAGGAAATACCGGACTCAGTCAACCTGTCTCACATTACAGTACTCCCAAAACCGAAGATACTACAAATTGTATGAGCTACAGATCAATCTCACTTTTAAATTTAGATCTGAAGCTCTTAGCGAAAAGTTTAGCCAACCGTTGGGGCCACTCCTTTTTAAGGTCATTGGTCCCGAACAGGTGGGCTTTATGTCAGGCCAAGAGGCAAGAGATAATGTAATGTAAGGCGGTGAGTCTGGTACATGAATTGCACTTGGGCACTGTTGGAGGTCTTCTCCTGTCCACGGATGCGGAGAAGGCCTTTCCGTGGGACTACATCTTCGCCACATGCAGACACATAGGTTTGAGCAGCCACATGTTGACGTGGATTTCCTCCCTCTACCACAGACCAACATAGAAAATCAAAGTGAATGGTTCATTTTCAGAACCCATACAAATACATAATGGCACTAGACAGGGGTGCTCACTGTCCCCGTTGCTATTTATTCTCACTCTAGAGCCAGTTCTATAAACCTTAATGCTTCTGTTAATGGTCTGATGGTTGGAGATAGGGGATACAAGACCACAGCCTACGCAGATGATCTCCTTTTTTTCAGCACACAGCCACATATATCACTACCTAATTAACTAACTGCCTTCACTACTTTTGGATACATCTCAAATATGAAAATAAACCACCATAAATCCAAAGTGCTAAACATATCCCACCAAACCAAAGACGCAACCGACATACAACAAAACTGCCCCTTTAAAATGGGAAACCAAAGACATAAAATACTTAGGGGTGAGGATTACACTGGATCCTACCAAACATTTTGAGCATAATTTTCCACCCTTATTGGCAATCTTTGATCAAGACCTAAAACTGTGGTCAGTCAAAAAATTCTCTTGGTTCGGTAGAGCAGCAATTATTAAGATAACGATCCTACCACTTCTTTTATACCTTATGCAAGCTTTAGCGATTACCATCCCCTCCTCATTCTTTAGACTATTAAAAATTATCCAAACCTGATTTGTCTGGGCTTACAAAAAACCTTGCATAAATTTTAGTCATATGACAAAATCAAAAGCACATGGAGGCATGGGGCTCCCTAATTTCAGGTAATATTACCATTCAATTCACATTGCAAGGGTGATAGACTGGAACTGTCACACTAACACAAAAGACTGGATTCACTTAGAGCAATCCTTTACATCCTCCCTACTTGAGGCCTCCCCCTGGATCCCTCTATCAAAATGTGAAAAGACACTCTTGTCACATCCCCTGATAGGAGCTACACTATGAACTTTTCATCACATTATCAAGAGAAATGATATATCGAGTTCACTTGGCCCCCTCACTCCACTTTCAAACAACCCTCACTTTCTACCGGGCATACATAACAAACACATTATCATGCCATCTGGTAAGCCACTACTGGTCACCCACTGCTTTAAGACAGGGAACTTTAAGTCCAGAAACGCACTCACAGAAGAACTCAAAATTAGGGATTTCCTATTCTGGTTATACCTACAGATGCGTAGTTACATCCAAACACATAAGACTAAGAATTGGTACAATAGACCTTTAACAATCTTTGAGACCCTCTGCCTTAAGGGGGAGAGAATATAAAAAGTAATTTCTCAATCCTATGCATGGCTTCAATAAAGAGTAGATTCACAGAGAGATAGATTTAAAAGACAATGGGAAAACACAATAGGCATTGTTATTTCTGATCATCAATGGTGCAAAGCGTGCATCCTAGCACATAATTGTTCCTTAAGCTCTAGAGCAGGGATAAGCAATTAGCGGACCTCCAGCTGTTGAAAAACTACAAGTCTCATCATGCCTCTGCCTCTGGGTGTCATGATTGTGGCTGTCAGAGTCTTGCTATGCCTCATGGGACTTGTAGTTCTGCAACAGCTGGAGGTCCGCTAATTGCATATCCCTGCTCTAGAGCAAGAAATCGCTTACAAAATGGTATGCTACACCAGACAAACTCAAACAATGGTTCTCAAACTCTTCGGACATTTGCTGGAGATGTGGACAGTCTCAAGGTACAATACTTCACATCTGGTGGGATTGCCCTCATATCTCCTCATACTGGACACAAATCAAAGATTTGATCACTGAAATAACTGAAACAAAAGTTCACTTAACACCTGAATGCTGCCTTCTACACATAAATACCAGATCACTAAAAAAATACAAACACTCTCTAACTAAACATATGCTTAATGCAGTCAAATCTCTCATCCCATTACACTGGAAATCCACCTCAGTGCCGACAATTAAGGACTGGATACAAAAAATGAATGAAATACACAATATGGAAAGGTCAATTGCAATTGTGCACGATACAACCTCTCGATTCCACAACACCTGGACGACTTAGTTCCTATTCAAACTGTCGAAAAAATACCTTGATCTCCTAAATGACTAGATAAGCTCTAATCATTTATATTTACCCTACATCTCAAGAGTCCATCCTTCCTTTTCTCTTGACATACTATACTTTCTACTTCCCACTTCGCTCTCTCTTATACCTTTCAATAACTTACTAAGATTAATGGAGAAGCCTAAATTATAGCTTCCCTATACCTTCAGAAATTGTTCTATTCTTCTTTAAGTTACACACATATACCTATACTGGCCAACCGTTCTTATTATAATGGCCATATGATACCGTCTACATTAAAATGTGATTTTATTTCCAATATATGTTCTACAGTGGTAATGCAGTGGTGGCTGGTGCTCAAAACTTTTTGGGGGGGCGCAAACAAACTGAAAAATTAGTAAAAAAAAAAACATCAATTGCAGCCTCACTGTACCATCAAACGCAGCCACTGTGCCATCAAACGGAGCTACTGTGCCATCAAACGCAGCCACTATGCCCATCAATTGCTGCCACTGTACCATCAAACACAGCCATTGTGCCCATCAATTGCCACCACTGTGCCATCAAACACAGCCACTGTGCCCATCAATTGCCACCACTGTGCTATCAAATGCAGCCACTGTGCCCATCAATCGCAGCCACTGTCCCCATCAAACGCAGCCACTGTCCCCATCAAACACAGCCACTGTGCCATATCAAATGCTGCCACTGTGCCATCAAATGCTGCCACTGTACCCCATCAAATACAGCTACTGTGCCCATCTTATGCAGCCACTTTGCCCATCTTATGCAGCCACTGTGCCCATCTTATGCAGCCACTGTGCCCCATCAAATGCAGCCACTGTGCAGCATCGAATGCAGCCACTGTGCCTATCATATGCAGTCACTGTGACATCATATGCAGCCTCACTGTGCCCATCAAATGCAGCCACTGTGCCCATCAAATGCAGTCTCACTGTGCCCCATCAAATGCAGCCACTGTTCCCATCAAATGCAGTCTCACTGTGCCCCATCAAATGCAGCCTCACGGTGCCCATCAAATGCAGCCTCACGGTGCCCATCAAATGCAGTTTCACTGTGCCCCATCAAATGCAACCTCACTGTGCCCATAAAATGCAGCCTTACTGTTGCCCATCAAATTCAGCCTCACTGTGCCCCATCAAATGCAGCCTCACTGTGCCCCATCAAATGCTTCCACTGTGCCCCATCAAATGCAGCCACTGTGCCATATCAAATGCTGCCAGTGTGCCCCCTGCCCACTGTCTGTACTTACCCTGTCTCGTGGCAGTGGGACAGCTCCTCGATGTCTTCTCCCATCCTCTGCTATGATTGGACACCAAATAGGCATCCAATCACAGAGCCTGTTGTTTCAGCCAATCAGGTGATGGATAACAGATCTGAGCACCTGATTGGCGGAGACGCGGTTTAGTATTAGAAAAGTGAATATTCTTTTTATTTTTCGAACACAGCTGAATGACCTGCGAGCGCTCAGCATGGCGCTTGCAGGTCACCTTTTTTGATGCCTAATCAGGTGCTTAAAAAAAAAACCCCTGCCACTGTAATTCAGGCGCCCCGCTCCCAAAAAGGGGTCGAGCACCTGAATAGAGGGTGGCAGCGGTGGTCACAGATAGATTCATGCAATGCATGAATCTATCTATTGGTGCTAGAGGGGTGGCTGGAGAGAAGGGACAGAGCCCATGCACCCTTATGGACGCACCACCACTGTGGTAATGTTCACTCTTCAATTTCTGTGATTGCACTCTACTGTATTCCATATTGATTCTATATTGACAATATATGCTGGTTAACTGTATCACTTATGCTCTCAATAAACCTTTTATTGTTAAAAAAGAAGGTTGCACTATTGGGGTTGAGCAAAAATGTATTTGATCAGCTTACATAATGAAAGATTTCTCACTGTCTAGCAAAGATAATGTATCTATCATGGGCTATGGATGGTAGAAATGATTTTGCATACCTTGGGATATATAAGAAAATTAAATTAAATAGAATTCTAAAGTGGGTGTTAGCCCTGCACTTAAATTGGTGTTGTAGTGCAGGCATGTGGTTTAGTTAAACCGGGGATGGGATAAAATATCTGGCTAAAATATCTGGCTTTGTTTGAGGGCCACCACATTACTACTTTCTCTCCTTTTCTTTTTCAGTCATGGAAGACATTTAACAAAGCAAAATAAATAAATACTGTACAGTGAGGTAAGGGGCCTTTTAATTCGACTTCAAGGGTGACATAGGAAAAACATCAATCCTTTAAAATACATGCTTGAGAAATGCCTTTAGGCAATATGTGGTGATTGAGACAGTGGGACAGTATGATTTTTAAAAACAGCATCAGAGTGTCTGTGTATTTTTTGCATCACAAATTTGAGAAGAGTAATTGATTTTTTTTAACAATTACATTAGCTTGGCTAAAGCAGCACCCAAGCTTATTCATTTTAACTTGAAAAAGCTTTTATAGTAGTTTTGGCTGATCTTTTTATCCAACAGTAATTAACCCAAATTGACTGATGGAAGTAACAGCTATGTCAGATGTAAAAGCTATAGGAAGGTTTACTTGTAAAAAAAATAAATAAAAGCTGAACACCCAAACTTTGTAAAAAATTAGCCAGTGGCACAACAGTCTAAAAGTATTGTTTGTGAGCATCATTTTACATAGTACCACACTGCATTGACAGTTTAAAAAGTTTTAAAAAAAGTTAAAACAAAGTGAACAAAAAAACTAAAAAACACAAGTCTACATTCCTGAATCCCTATCTCATCAATGTATCTCCAATTGTTCCCAAAATATAGACATCAGGAATGTGTTTGTTAGAAATTGGTTAGCATTGGTTTGTACACAAGCACTTGAATAAATAGCAAATAGAAATAGTCGAGGCAGGTTTTATCTTGCAATAAAGTGTAAACAGAGTGCAATTTTTGAGAGGCAATAAGCAAAAATATTGCTTAGTGGCTGGACAGTTAGTAAGCAACTTGGTTAAGTCACATTTTAACATTGAAAAACGAGCAGATTTTTTATTGAAATTATCTGATAGACAATAACTACAGATATTGTTTAGTGATTAGACAGTATGAGGGGGATTTACTAAAACTGGTGCACACAGAATCTGGTGCAGCTGTACATAGTAACTTATTGGCTTCTAACTTCAGCTTGTTCAATAAAGCTTTGACAATAAAACCTAGAAGGGGGACAGCTGCACCAGATTCTGTGTGCACCAGTTTTAGTAAATCTCATCTTATGTAAGAAGCTTAGCTAGTCAACAATAAAAGAGGGAGAGATGGTTTTATCTAGAAATAGAAATTAGCATTGCTTATTTAAGAGACGATAGGCACAAATATTGTTCAGTAGCTAGACAGTATGGGGTTTATTTATTAAAGCTGGAGAATGCAAAATCAGTCAAATTTCTGCATAGAAACCAAACAGTTTTCATGTTTTATTGCCAATGTTTAATTGAACAAGCTGAGTTTAGAAGCGGTTTCTCTGCAGAATTGAGACTGATTTTGCACTCTCCAGCTTTAGTAAATAAATCCCAGCATGAGAAGCTTGGTAAGGATGGTAAGATGAAGATATGCGCCAGATTTTTTCTTGAAATAGACATTGCAGTGTAATATTTGGTAGATGATACCCACAAATAGTGTACAGTGGCTGGTCAGAATGTAGGTAGTTTGGTAAGGCTGCAATATAAGATGAAGAGAGTTATGTTTTATCTGAAAACCCAACGCCATAAAAAATCTAGTTTTTAATGATTCATACCTTCCCCCCACCTCAACCCATCCTGCCAGACGTTATGTTTTGCCAACCTGGTGAAGTTATTTATATCCACTTGAGTACCCCCATCCAGATCCTTCACTGACATTGTTTCCTCCTGCACTGGCCACTAATGCAGTGCCACAAGTTAATGCTTGCAAGCTGTTTCTCTTCACTCCCTTAAGTCCGACATCAGTCCCCTTCTGGATCCATTGCCTATCAGTGCAGTGTATCATCATTGTCCATCAGTGCAGCGTATCATTGTCCATCAGTGCAGCAGACCATTGCCCATCAATGCAGCCCATCATTGCCCATCAGTGCAGCATATCATTGCACATCAGTGCAGCGTATTATTGCCCATCAGTGCAACGTATCATTGCACATCAATGCAGCTCATCAGTGCAGCGTATCAGTGCCCATCAGATGTGAGACTGATTTTGCACACTCAGTGCAGCGTATTATTGTCCATCAGTGCAGCATATAATTGCCTATCAATGCAGCCCATCATTGCCCATCAGTGCAGCGTATCAGTGCCCATCATTACAGATTATCAGTTCCCATCAGTGCAGCATATCATTGCCCATCAATGCAGCCTATCATTGCCCATCAGTGCAGTGTATCATTGCGCATCAGTGCAGCGTATTATTGCCCCAATGCAGCGTTTCATTGCACATCAATGCAGCCCATCATTGCCCATAAGTGCAGCCCATCATTGCCCATCAGTGCAGTGTATCATTGTCCATCAGTGCAGCGTATCATTGCCCATCAGTGCAGCATATAATTGCCCATTAGTGCAGCCTATCATTGCCCATCAGTGCAGCATGCTATTGCCCATCAGTGCAGCATATCAGTATCCATCAATGCAGCCTATCATTGCCCATCAGTGCAGCGTATCAGTGCCCATCGGTGCAGAGTATCATTGCCCATCAGTGCAGCATATCATTGCACATCAGTGCAGCGTATCATTGCCCATCAGTGCAGCATATAATTGCCCATTAGTGCAGCCTATCATTGCCCATCAGTGCAGCATGCTATTGCCCATCAGTGCAGCATATCAGTATCCATCAATGCAGCCTATCATTGCCCATCAGTGCAGTGTATCAGTGCCCATCGGTGCAGAGTATCATTGCCCATCAGTGCAGCATATCATTGCACATCAGTGCAGCATATTATTGCCCATCAGTGCAACGTATCATTGCACATCAATGCAGCTCATCAGTGCAGCGTATCAGTGTCCATCAGATGTGAGACTGATTTTGCACACTCAGTGCAGCGTATTATTGTCCATCAGTGCAGCATATAATTGCCTATCAATGCAGCCCATCATTGCCCATCAGTGCAGCGTATCAGTGCCCATCATTACAGATTATCGGTTCCCATCAGTGCAGCATATCATTGCCCATCAATGCAGCCTATCATTGCCCATCAGTGCAGCGTATCATTGCGCATCAGTGCAGCGTATTATTGCCCCAATGCAACGTATCATTGCACATCAATGCAGCCCATCATTGCCCATAAGTGCAGCATATCAGTGCCCATCAGAAGTTAGACTGATTTTGCACTCTCAGTGCAGCGTATTATTTTCCATCGGTGCAGTGTATCATTGCCCATCAATGCAGCCCATCATTGCCCATCAGTGCAGTGTATCATTGCCCATCAGTGCAGCGTATCATTGCCCATCAGTGCAGCATATAATTGCCCATTAGTGCAGCCTATCATTGCCCATCAGTGCAGCATGCTATTGCCCATCAGTGCAGCATATCAGTATCCATCAATGCAGCCTATCATTGCCCATCAGTGCAGCGTATCAGTGCCCATCGGTGCAGAGTATCATTGCCCATCAGTGCAGCATATCATTGCACATCAGTGCAGCGTATCATTGCCCATCAGTGCAGCCCATCATTGCCCATCAGTGCAGCGTTTCATTGCCCATCAGTGCAGCTTACCACTGCCCATCAGTGCAGCATACCATTGCCCATCGGTGCAGAATACCATTGCCCATCAGTGCAGCATATCATTGCCCATCAGTGCAGTGTATCATTGCCCATCAGTGCAGGCTATCATTGCCCATCAGTGCAGCATACCATTGCCCATCAGTGCAGCATATCATTGCACATCAGTGCAGCATATCATTGCCCATCAGTGCAGCATATCATTGCCCATCAGTGCAGCATACCATTGTCCATCAGTGCAGCATATCATTGCCCATCAGTTCAGCATATCATTGCCCATCAGTGCAGCATACCATTGTCCATCAGTGCAGCATATCATTGCCCATCAGTGCAGCATATCATTGCTCATCAACGCAAGCCTATCATTGCCCATACGTGCAGCCTCTTCAGTGCCCAGCAATGCATCAGGGAGGAATCAGGAGGATCTGCTGGCCGGATGACACAGAGCAAGGATCTCCCGCCGAGACGCGGGTAGTGTATGAAAAGCCGCCGCTGTCAAATGACGTCCCGCCTCCTAGACCAACTACTCTAATAAACAGCACACTGGTTCAATTCCAGTCCAGAAAGTGGGACTTTGTTTGAAAGTAGCCGGCTATTCAAATACAAGCCATCTTTCAGTGGTATATCCCCGCTCTGTGTCATCCAGCTGCCCGATCCTTCTGACAGTTTCCTAGCTGATTTCTTCTGGCAGAAGCGGTTCAGCCTTGTGTACAGAACATCAGAGGGGCTTGGGGGGGCAAGGAGCCCCCTCCAGGCCACTCTGATGGCCGCACCGCTTCTGCCAGAAGTGATCAGCCAGGAAACTGCCAGGAAACTGTCAGCCAAGTCCGCCCCTGCCCCACACTCTCCCCCCGCTAATTTCCACTGGCCAAATGTGAGCAGGTGAACAGGCTGCATGTGCAGACACCTTGCTCCATGAGGGAACACTTTCCCCGCCTTGCCTCCCACGTTGACGCCCATGGCTCTACTAACACCGTCCTCAGACCTACTGACAAAGTTAACTGCTCTACTGACTGACACCATCCACTGTCCTACTGACACCAACCTCTGCCATACTGACATGTTCACTGCTCTACTGAAGCTGTCCATATATATATATATATATATATATATATCAGCTGAGATCTCAAACCCCACTATACCTTCCTCTCTGAGACCTGCACTGAGAGGAATGAAGGTGTAGAATTAGGTGTGTCACAGCCAAGTACTTGTGGGCAATCTGCTTTTGGTACACCGACGTCAGATTGTACCAGGCAAATTTCCCTGCCCCAGCTGCTGCACTGCCGAAAGAAGTTTGCTCCCAGCCATCCACATGCCCAGCGGTTGAATGCTAGCTTGGCAAAATTGCTAGCACTTCAACTGCTGCCTTTTCAGTTGGTAGACTCTGCCCCCTTCCGTGAGTTTGCGGAATGTGTGGTTCTTCAGTGGCAGGTACCCAAACACCACTTTTTCTCACGGAAGGCGTTTCCGGATCTCTACCGGCATGTGGAAGGCAATGTCCATTCCTCGCTGGACAGGGCTGTCAGCAGTAAGGTGCATATTACCGCTGACTCATGGTCCAGCAGGCATGGACAGGGACGTTACCTAAGTTTCACGGCGCATTGGGTGACTCTGCTGGCAGCTGGGAAGGATGCAGGACAAGGTGCAGTAGTGTTGGAGGTTGTTCCGCCACCACGCCTACAAAATGCTAATGATTGTGACACACCTCTCTCCTCCACCCCTTCCTCTTCTTCTTCCTCCATGGCTTCTTCCTGTGCTTTGTCCTCGGAACCAGCGGTGCTCCGTAGCCGTTCCAGGGGCTACGCAAGTACGCAGGCCAAAAGATGCCATGCGGTGCTTGAGCTGGTGTGCTTGGGGGACAGGAGCCACACTGGGGCAGAGGTTCTGTCAGCTCTGCAGGGGCAGGTTCAGAGATGGTTGACGCCACGCCAACTTAAGGCAGGAATGGTGGTTTGCGACAATGGCACCAACCTCCTCTCTGCCCTCCGACATGGACAAATGACCCATGTGCCCTGTTTGGCTCACGTCCTTAACTTGGTGGTGCAGCGGTTCTTGGGCAGGTACCCGGGCTTACAGGATGTCCTGAGGCAGGCCAGGAAAGTCTGTGTGCATTTCTGCCGGTCATACAATGCCAGTGCTCGGCTGGCGGACCTCCAAAAGGAGTTTAACCTGCCCAAGAATCGCCTAATCTGTGACATGCCCACCAGGTGGAACTCAACGTTGGCCATGCTGCAGCGGCTGCACACGCAGCAGAGAGCCATCAATGAGTACCCGTGCGACTATGGCACCAGGACAGGGTCAGGGGAGCTTGTTTTTTTTTCCCCACGCCAGTGGGCCATGATCAGGGATGCATGCACTGTCCTGTCACCATTTGAGGAGGCCACGAGGATGTTGAGCAGTGACAGTGCATGCATCAGTGACACTGTCCCCCTTGTCCACCTGTTGGGGCAAACGCTGTGTGGAATAATGGACAGGGCACTTGAGGCAGAACAGAGGCAGGAAGAGGAGGACTTCCTTAGCTCTCAAGGCCCCCTTTATCCAGACAGTGTTCCTGCGTGCCCGCCGATCACACAGGAAGAGGAGGAGGAGGAGGAAGATTGTGTCAGTATGGAGGTGGAGCCTGGCACTCAGCATCAGCAGCAGTCTTTAAGGGATCAGTCCCAAGAAACACATAGACTTGTATGTGACTGGGAGGAGGTGGCTGCAGACCATGTTGTCCTTAGTGACCCAGAGGACTCCAGACCGAATGCCTCAGCAAACCTACGCTGCATGGCCTCCCTGATCCTGCAAAGCCTGCGTAAGGATCCTCGTATTCGTGGTATCAAGGAGAAGAACCAATACTGGCTGGCAACCCTCCTTGATCCACGTTACAAGGGTAAGGTTGCGGACCTTATCTTGCCATCGCAGAGGGAGCAGAGGATGAAACATCTTCAGGAGGCCTTGCAGAAAGGTCTGTGCAACGCGTTCCCAGAGACTGGGAGGTTACAAACTCCTGTTTCTGGACAACGTGTTGCTGAGGCTTTGGTCAGTCAAAGAAGGAGCGGTGGAGAAGGTGGCCGTCTGACCAATGCGTTCAAACAATTTTTTGGTCCGCAGCCCCAAGGTATGATCGGTTCCAGCAACCATCGCCAGCGTCTGTTTTACATGGTGCAGGAATACCTAGGGGCAAGATCTGACTTGGACACCTTTCCCACCGAAAATCCTCTGGGTTACTGGGTCTTGAGGATGGATCACTGGCCAGAGCTTGCACAGTATGCAATTGAGCTACTGGCCTGTCCTGCATCCAGCGTTCTTTTGGAACGCACATTCAGTGCTGCTGGAGGCTTTGTAACCAATCACAGGGTGCATCTGTCCACCGACTCGGTCGATCGACTGATCTTCATAAAAATGAATCAGTCTTGGATCACCACCAGCTACCAAGCACCTGATGCTGATGTAACCAAATATTTTTTTTTGAAATCTCAGATCCCTTCAAAGACTGCCTATGCTGATGCTGAGTGACTATCCCTTAGTAATTATCCTCTTCCTCCTCAATGATCACGCTGATAGCTTTTAAGAACATTTTTGGTTCTGGGCGCCACCACCAGTGCCTTAGGCCCAATTTTTCAGCCCCTGTTTAAACAGGGGCGTGTAATTACAATTTTTGATGCAATAATTTGCAGCAGGGCTCGTTTCTGCGTTACAACTAGAGTATCTGTGAGGGGTTGCAGTGTTGTGGCACCAGCACCAGTGCCTAAGGCCCAATTTTTCAGCCCTTGTTTAACAGGGGCGTGTAATTACAATTTTTGATGCAATACTTTGCAGCAGGGCCCATTTCTGCACCCACCAAGAGCGAGTGAGGACTTACAGTGTTGTGGCAACAGCACCACCACCACCACCACCAAAGGGCCAAATTTTCTGCCCTTGTTCAACAGGGGCATGTAATTACAATTCTTGATCTAATATTTCACAGCAGGGCCCTGTGAGGGCTTACAGTGTTGTGGCCACAACAACACCTAAGGCCCAAATTTCTGCTGAGAATATAGGGCAGGCCCCTACTTTCAAACATCTAACTTACAAATGACTCCTACTTGCAAACGGAAGGAGACAACAGGAAGGGAGATGAAATCTACCCCTAGGAAGGGAAATTCTCTCCTGTAAGAGTTAATATGGGAAAAACATTTCTCCTTTCCACTGATGCTTTCCAATCCTTGTTCCACAAAAAAACCCAAATTTTCAAAAAACATTTGTCATTGGGATAAAAAGTGAGGTGAAATCTTCTGAAGAGGAGGACAGACAGCAAAACAAATGTCCTAGGGGTGATAACCCTTCCCTATGTTTTCCAAAAAGCTTAAAAAAGATTTTTTGGCTCGAGCCAAACACATTAAAAATGTACCTATTCAAAATTACAAACAGATTCTACTTAACAACAAACCTACAGTCCCTGTCTTGTTTGCACTGCCTGTATACTGCTGTTCAGAGTATATAGTGCCTGGTGGCCCCACACCTTTCCTTATTTTAATTTAGGTGCAGGGTTCCCCTTAATATCCATACAAGACCCAAAGGGCCTGGTAATGGACTGGGGAGTACCCATGCCCTTTGTCTCACTGATTTTCATCCATATTGCCAGGACCCGACATTACATTAAACCTGCAAGCAGTTTTTAATGAGATTTTTTCCTTTAAAAATGACATTTTGTGCAGGGACTGTTCTAAACACGGGAAACACGCGCCACTTTACAGGCATACTATAGACACACCCCAGGTACGATATTTAAAGGAATATTTCACTTTTTTTTACTTTAAGCATCATTAAAATCACTGCTCCCGGTCGTTTTTAAAAGTTTTTTTTGCATTGATACATGTCCCCTGGGGCAGGACCCGGGTCCCCAAACCCTTTTTAGGACAATACCATGCAAATTAGCCTTTAAAATGAGCACTTTTGATTTCGAACATTCGAGTCCCATAAACGTCAATGGGGTTCTAACGTTCGTGCGAATTTTCCGTCCGTTCGCAGGTTCTGGTGCGAACCGAACCGGGGGGTGTTCGGCTCATCCCTAATATATATATATATATATATATATACACACATGCATGTTCGTTTGAGCTTTGGGGTAACACCCTAGTGCAATAGGCTGCACACACCTATGGTGGTGGCACAACACTGGTATTTTGGAACTGATGATGAAAAGAGGAGCTCATCTATTTTTTGGAAAATTAAAAGTCAGCAGCTACAAAAACTGTAGCTGCTGAGTGGTAATAAACAGACACTTTCCCAGGATCCAACTATGTGCTCACCGGAGGAGGAGCTGGGACCATCTTCGTTCCCTGGCGCCGGAAACTTAACTGTGGGCACCCGACTGTGACAGCTTGCGGCTTCACAGCTGGGTGCCCATATTGCATGCGTGAGCTACATTGCCCATTGTGAATGGTCCCAGAGGGGGATAGGAAAACTTTCGCTCGGATTGCCCAGGTAATCGGAGTGGAAGTGGCTGTAGGTACCTCAATATAATGCAAATTAGGACTGTATAGCACCTAACTCTCCTTCAAACACACAAGGTTCACCTTAAATGTATGCTAGTGGGAACTAACACCTCATTCCCAGTGTAGCCTAGTGGAAGACTGACGTCACAGCCAGCACTGGAATTCAGTGGCAAATTGAAGGAAAGGACGACAATGCAGTAGATAACTACACAAATACTTTTACAGCATTGTCAACCTTATGAAGGAAATGGGCATATAGCAATTTTACTGGCAGGATCAATAAGTGTGATTAGCAATAAAAAAAGACAAGTCATAATGCCCTCTACTACTAAATGCTACATTGCTTTCTATTTTTGTAGGCAGTTTTTTTTTCTTTTTTTTTTATATTAGTTTTTATTGTTTTTTTATTAAAACATAACACAAAGTTCAAAGGTACATAGAAAGGTTTAAAGGTACAAAACAAAGATGAGTAGAACACAGGTTAAGGTCCATAGTTCAGTACAGGATTAAACCTTAATGACATGAAAGATGAATTTGGAGGTATTGGTAGTAGTCCAAAGGTGGGAGGTCAAAGGCTCTAGTCAACTCCTCGAATGATTTCAACTGGTCTTTAGCATAGTTATCTGTATTTTGTTTGATCCAGCTCCATTGCCACTGTGCAAGAGAGATATTCAGGATTACATTTTCTAAAATAGTAATAGGCAGAGGGATGTTGACTGTAGATGTAGAACCATGCTCTCCATGCCTGTAGTGAGGCTTGTATTGTAGGTGGGAGTTGATTTTGCAGATAGGGCAGTGGCAGCCCGTCCATAGGGGGTGCCTGGGCGCCCCCCCCCCCCTCCCCCCTCCAGGCAGTCATAAAAAAAGAAAAACAATTTAAAGCTGACCCTTTGAAAAAAAAAACACAAAAAAAGGTCCTTAAATGCACTGTGTTCGGACGGCGAACACAGTGCAACACCGGACACAGTGCACTTATAGGAAGTGCCACGTCTATGCAATCACGAGATTGCAGATGTGGCGCTTCATTTGCGGGCATTTAGCCCACCTTGCGGCGCTTCCTGAGGCTCCGAGTAGCTTCCGCCCGGCGCTTGTATCTATTACTATGGCTGGGCGGTTTGATTGACATCTGAGTATGATGTCACTTCCTGTTTCTCTCTCCAATTGCGCCCAGGAGAGATGAAACAGGAAGTATGAGAGGAACAGACCTCTCCACAGGAGACACAGCTGGAGAGGACAACACACAGCAAGGTAAGTAACCGGGGGGAGCGGGGTTTGATGGTGACACATGCTGCTGCAATTTGGTGGTGACACATTCTGCTGCAATTTGGTGGTGACACACGCTGCTGCAATTTGGTGACACATGCTGCTTCAATTGGTGGTGACACATGCTGCTGTAATTTGGTGGTGACACATGCTGCTGCAATTTGGTGACACATGCTGCTGCAATTTGGTGACACATGCTGCTTCAATTGGCGGTGACACATGCTGCTGTAATTTGGTGGTGACACATGCTGCTGCAATTTGGTGACACATGCTGCTGCAATTTGGTGACACATGCTGCTGCAATTTGGTGGTGATATATGCTGCTGCAATTTGGTGACACATGCTGCTGCAATTGGTGGTGACACATGCTGCTGCAATATGGTGATACATGCTGCTGCAATTTGGTGGTGACACATGTTGCTGCAATTTGGTGACACATGCTGCTACAATTGGTGGTGGCACATGCTGCTGCAATTTGGTGACACATGCTGCTGCAATTTGGTGGTGACACATGCTGCTGAAATTTGGTGGTGACACATGCTGCTGCAATTGGTGGTGACATTATATATATATGTGTGTGTTTTTATATGTGTGTGTGTGTATGTATATATATAGTATATGTGTGCGTATTATGTGTGTGTTTATATATATATGTGTGTGTGTGTTTACATGTATGTATGCACATTTTATGTATACACTTTGAAACCTGACCCTCTATATGTATACAATCAGAACCGATTTTTTTTATTTTTTTTGCTTGTTCATAGTACCAGCAAAAAAATGCTGTTCCTCTTAAACGCGATCCATGCTCAGATCGCTTTTCAGAGGCATTTGACAGCCAGTAAAGAGGCAATATTTTGCCTACTGACAGCCTGTTTTAACCCCTTAAATGCCTCATAGAGGAACCGATCTCTCCATTTTTCTCCTGAAACCACTGAATGGAGAAATGGAATGGAGAAATTGGTTCCTTTATCAGCAACCACCCACTTGTGACCGGGCCCTGGTGTTCCATCATTGGGCCCAGAGAAAAGAGCCCTGTCTGGGAGTCAGGGGGGCCCTCCATGGTTTCTTGCATCGGGGCCCTGAGGGTTCTAGTTACGCCACTCGGCTAGGTTACACTGAAAGATTTTATAATACTCATTTATTAAACCATCTGGTCCTGGGGATTTGTCATTAGGGAGAGATTTAATAGCTTTAGTGAGTTCAGACAGCAGGATTGGCGTATATAGAGAGGCCAGCTGAGACGTGGACAGAACAAGGAGTTTAAGGGTAGCTAGATTACTACTGGCATTATCTATGGGTTGGGTTATTGCAGGGTCTTCAGAAAGATTATGTAGTGAGTGATAATAGTCTGCAAAGGAGTTTGCTATATCTCTAAGGTTCACAATTTTACTCTAGTCTATGGGGTGGATCAAGTGGGAAATTTTGGTTTGAGATTGTCGTTTTCTAAGTCTTTGGGCAAGGAATTTGCTAGGCTCTATTGCCCGAAGAAAAATGCACCAGTTTCAAACAGGTTAGTTGCTTATCACATTGGTCAATAAGGAGTAATCTTAGTTCAAACCTCAGATTGGTTCATTTGTGTGCTAGCACATTGTCCAGAATCACTTTGTTTTGTGCTTCCAGTTGTTTGCTTTCCTTTAATGCCGCGTACACACGGTCGGACTTTTCAGCTACAAAAGTCGGACAGCCTGTCCGACATACTTCCGGCGTACCTTCGGCGGACTTGCGGCAGACTTTCTTACGAACGGACTTGCCCACACACGATCACACAAAAGTACGACAGCTTAGTACGCGGTGACATACACCAAGTCTGACGAGACTATAAAACGGAAGTTCAATAGCCCGTACGACACCCTTTGGGCTCCTTCTGCTAATCTCGTGTTTATCTCGTGTTAGTAGAAGTTTGGTGAGAGACGATTCGCGCTTGTGAGACTCGTATTTTTCAGTTCGTTTTAACTGTTGTTCAGTCTGTGCTTGTGAGGTTTGTATCTGCTTTTCAGTGCGTTTGGTCAGTTGGCATTGAGAAATCTTTGTTTTATTGGCCGCTCGTTCCTGATTTTCAGGTCGTTCTTCACAGGCCTTGCTGTTCTTCAGTGCGTTCTGTTTAGTGCGTTCTGACCAGCCGACCGTTTTGAAACCATGTTATCTGTACGTACTCGTCGTCGAGCTTGTGCATTGTATGTGTTTGGTGCTGTAGTTTATTCTTCAGCCCAAGACCAGTCCATGAACAGGGCGAGGAGGAGTTCATGGACCAAGAATTGGTTGCTCCAGCGTGACCAGTTCTGTCACATGCCATTGCTCCGTGAGATCCGTGAGAATAATCCTGAGGATTTCAGGAACTTTCTCCGGATGACGGACCCCGTTTTTGACCGTTTGGTGGCTTTGCTGACCCCCTATATCAGCAGGCAGGATACCTGCATGAGGCAAGCCATCACTCCGGAGCAGAGGCTGGTCGCTACCTTGCGGTATTTGGCCACAGGGAGAAGCCTGCAGGACCTTAAGTTCTCGACAGGCATCTCCCCCCAGGCTCTGGGGATCATTATCCCAGAGACCTGTTCTGCCATCATCCAGGTCCTGCAGAAGGACTATATTAAGGTAAGATATTTTGCTTTTATTAGCATCACATGTTCTTTTATGTAATCTTTGATAATGTAATGTATTTCTTGCTTCAAACACTACTTACCATCATTGCAATATAGTGTGAATGTCCCCTTTTTATCCTCACACATGCTGGATTTTTTTCCTGTTATTTTTTGTCATGCATGTATATTTTCCTTCAATAACCTCCCCAGCATGCAGTGATGGGAACATATCTACCTAGTCTACTCATTTTGAATGTATTTTGTTTGAGTGTATTTAGTGTGCTTATAATTAGCAAGTAGCTGGATTTCCCAACCCCCCCCCCCACCTAAACTCACTCCAAATAGTGTGCTGCTAATTAGCAATTAGCTAGATTTCCCAACCCCCCCCCCACCTAAACTCACTCCAAATAGTGTGCTGCTAATTAGCAATTAGCTAGATTTCCCAACCCCCCCCCCCACCTAAACTCACTCCAAATAGTGTGCTGCTAATTAGCAATTAGCTAGATTTCCCAACCCCCCCCCCACCTAAACTCACTCCAAATAGTGTGCTGCTAATTAGCAATTAGCTAGATTTCCCCCCCCCACCTAAACTCACTCCAAATAGTGTGCTGCTAATTAGCAATTAGCTAGATTTCCCAACCCCCCCACCTAAACTCACTCCAAATAGTGTGCTGCTAATTAGCAATTAGCTAGATTTCCCAACACCCCCCCCACCTAAACTCACTCCAAATAGTGTGCTGCTAATTAGCAATTAGCTAGATTTCCCAACCCCCCCCACCTAAACTCACTCCAAATAGTGTGCTGCTAATTAGCAATTAGCTAAATTTCCCAACCCCCCCCCCCTCGTAAAAATTTGCTTGAATGTTCTGTGGTGTTGATTTGTCTAAAGAAAATATATGTTGCACTTTGCAAAATGCATGTGCACTCTACAAGTGCATTTGTTCCAGTGCTTTAGTAAATGAGCAGAAGCTCTGCTGATTTCCATCATCAAATCATATGCAAGCCTCAAAGTGTTTTCATTAATTGCCCTTGCATGTGATTGTGTACTCCTTGCAACATGAATGCCTTTTTACATTACCTCATTTACTGTAAGCTGGTTAGCAACTGCAACTGCAGAGTGCGACAACTGCAGTCTTGTAGCCTTTTTAGTCCCTAAATTCCTGCGTGTCCTAAAAGAAATCTATTTTACGGATTTCACAACCCCCTAAAATGTAATCAATGTTCCATCAGAGGGGGTGAGCAATCTGATAAGTGTGCCTTTCCATATTAGTTTTTCCAGAAGAATTAAATTATTTAATGTTATACTGATGCTGGGGAATAATGTTTTGAATTGTCTAATTTTATTGCAATGTTAGCTTCCAAATTAATTGATTTTGGTTTTCTTGTTTGATTCCCCAGTTTCCTTCAACGCCACAGGAATGGCAGACTGTGGCATCCCATTTTGCCAGCCGTTGGGACTTTCCCAATTGTGGAGGGGCTATAGATGGGAAACATGTCCACATTGTGCCACCACCCCATTCGGGGTCATACTATTTCAATTATAAAGGGTTCCACAGTATTGTTTTAATGGCGGTGGTGTCTGCACACTATGAATTTTTATATGTGGACGTGGGGAAGAATGGCCGGATGTCGGATGGAGGAGTATTTGCCCAGACGGAGTTCTGCCAGCGTCTCCAGAGTGGTGGCCTGGGATTGCCACCTGATGCGGATAATGTGGAAGGACTCCCCTTTGTCTTCATTGCCGATGAAGCCTTCGCTCTGAGCAAGCACCTCATGAGGCCATTCCCCCAAAGAACCCTCACCCCAGGGAGGAGGGTTTTTAATTTCCGGCTGGCCAGAGCTAGAAGAGTGGTTGAGAATGCGTTTGGAATTCTGGCCAGCCGGTTCCGCCTGTTTCAAACAGCCATTAATTTGGCGGAATACAAACTTAATTTTATCATTTTATCGTGCTGCATTCTGCACAACTTTTTAAACAAACATTCTCAGAATTATATAGGCACAGTTGGGCCTGAGGCCGGACTTATAGATGACAACCTTACGGGCCTGGATAATGTCCGTACTGGCTTGGCCCCCCAAAGTGCCCGTCAAGTTAGACAGCAATATGTTAATTATTTTATGGGTAGGGGGGCCATTGCAATGGGCCATGATATTTAATTTTTTAAAATAAAAAAAATATGGATGAAATCTTGAATTATATTTATTGCTTGCCTTTCTTTTGGGCTTTCTCCTAGGTTATGGTCGAGCAGTTGTAGTGCCAACTGTATTTTCATTTTAAATGTCTAAATAAAAGCTCCATTGCCACTGTAAACAACTTTTTGACAATTATAACCAAACTGATACTGAGCATTGAAATAACAAACCACACATTTATTTAATTCCTATAAGGAGATGTTTTTATTAATGGTTGTTATGCATTCAGTTCTGCATTTAGTATAAAATGTTCATAGACAAAAATATAATGATATCTTAATAATTTCGAAAAATATAATTATATTTAAATATTTAGACATAATCCACAAAAAAATATTTTTGGCTTTTTGATTTTCGCAAACAGGCTTTTTTTTTTTTTTTTTTTTTAAATCAAGTTTTTTTACTTTTGTGCGTTTTTTAAAATCAAGTTTTTTATGTTTTTTTTTTTTTTTTGGCAAATAAAGTTTTTTTTTTTTTTTGGTTTTTAATTTTTTTTTTTAAATCCAGTTTATTTTTTTATTTTGTTTTTGAGAAAATCAATATTTTGTTTTTTTGGTTTTAAAATCAATTTTTTTATTTTTTTTGGTTTGAAAATCAATTTTTGTTTTTTTTTGGTTTTAAAATCTTTTTTTTGTTTTTTTGTGTTTTAAAATCTTTTTTTTTTTTGTGTGTTTTTAAAATCAATTTTTTATTTTTTTTGGTTTGAAAATCAATTTTTGTTTTTTTTTGGTTTTAAAATCTTTTTTTTGTTTTTTTGTGTTTTACAATCTTTTTTTTTTTTTGTGTGTTTTTAAAATCAATTTTTTATTTTTTTTGGTTTGAAAATCAATTTTTGTTTGTTTTTGGTTTTAAAATCTTTTTTTTTTTTTTGTGTGTTTTTAAAATCAATTTTTTATTTTTTTTGGTTTGAAAATCAATTTTTGTTTGTTTTTGGTTTTAAAATCTTTTTTTTTTTTTGTGTTTTAAAATCAATTTTTTTTTTTTTGTGTTTTTAAAATCAATTTTTTTATTTTTTTTTGGTTTGAAAATCATTTTTTTTTATTTTTTTGGGTTTTAAAATCTATTTTTTTTTATTTTTTTTTTTTATTTAAAATCTTTTTTTTTTTTGGTTGTTGTTTTTTTGAAAATCAAGTTTTATTTTTTTGTGGATTTTGAATGTATTTTCGAGAAACAGCCCTCCTTTTGAAAATTAGGTTAAACAGCCATTTATGTTCAGCCAAAAAAATAAAGAGAAGGCCCAGAATGGGGTCAGCAAAACAGGAAATGAAGGACATGATCGATGTTTTGGGGTTTCAAAAAGGGCATTTAGATTCGACCCAAAACATCAATCATGTCCTTCATTTCCTGCTGCATACGATCCAGCCGATTCCGCATTTCATCCATATCCTTATTCCAGGCCATTATTTGACCAATTAGCCGTTGGGCACTTTCAGAAGTGAAATAGTCACTTTGTGTACCTAAAGTGGAATGAAACCAAAAAATGTATTTAGAAATATGCACACATACATAGTTTACCTTACCATAATAAAGCTGTTGTCTCAGACACTGACCTGGTGGGGTGCCCATGTAGCCTAATTCCTCCACATCCTCGGGGGTGGCACTGTTGCTTGAATCAAGCACAACCAGATCCCCTAAAATAGAGTAGAAAAATTACATTAAACAAAAGGCAGCCATGCATAGATTACCGTAAGCTGGTGTGTCAGACACTCACCTGGTGGGGTGCCCATGTCGCCCACCTCTCCTTCCTCCACATCCTCAGTGGGGCTTGGGCTGATTTCCCAATCATGTTTGGCTTGGGGTGGACTGTCTTCTTGTTGGCTGAGTGATTTTTCCCCTATGTGAAACCAAAAATTATTAATCTACTTAGCACACAGATATTTTAGTACATAGTCATTTTCTAACATTTGTAGTGAAGTGGTTTGTGTAGAGTTCCTATTTTACCTCAATATTTAAAATTATAAAGACATATCGGATAGATAGATATCTAGATATCAATATCTCAAAATATAGTTAATAATCTTTTGATCTCTCTCTCTCTCTCTATATATCTGGAACAAAATCTATAAATATCTAACTAAATGTAAATAAAAAAAGATAACTTAAAATATTCCAAAAGAATGTTTTACATTTCTATATCTATCTATCTATATATATTTTTAGATATATATATATATATAGATATATATTTAGATATATATATATAGATATAGATATATATATATATATATATATCTATATATATATATATATATATATATATATATTTTTAGATATATATATATATATTTTTTTTTTTAGATATATATTTTTTTTTAGATATATATATATATATTTTTAGATATATATATATATATATATATATATATATATATATATATATATATATATATATATATATATATATATATATATATATATATATATATATATATATATATATATATATATATATATATATATATATATTTTTAGATATATATATATATATATATATATATATTTTTAGATATATATATATATATTTTTATATATATATATATATATATATATATATTTTTTTTAGATATATATATATATATATATATATATTTTTTTAGATATATATATATATATATATATATATATTTAGATATATATATATAGATATAGATATATATATATATATATATATATATATATATATATATATATATATATATATATATATATATATATATATATATATATATTTTTTTTTAGATATATATATATATATATTTTTTTTTAGATATATATTTTTTTTTAGATATATATATATATTTTTATATATATATATATATATATATATATATATATATATATATATATATATATATATATATATATATATATATATATATTTTTAGATATATATATATATATATATATATTTTTTTAGATATATATATATATTTTTATATATATATATATATATTTTTTTTTTTTAGATATATATATATATATATATATATATATATATATATATTTTTTTTTTTTTTTTTAGATATATATATATATATATATATATTTTTTTTTTTTTAGATATATATATATATATTTTTTTACATAGATCTATCTATAGATATGTAACGAGGTTTTGTAAAAGATCGTTTGAAACGATGAACAAAAAAATCGTATAGGAAGGAAAAGCACATGGAGCAGTATACAAGGTAATAAACACAAGAGAAAAACACGACAAGTACTTACTTTTTTTAAGCACTTTCCGGATCCGTCTATATTGATCCGGCTCCCTGAGTTTCAGGTCAGACCATCTTTTGCGAAGTTGATCTCGGGAGCGCTGTACCCCAAAAGAAGCCTGCAAAGTGTCCACGACCTTCGCCATTATTTTGGCCTTGCGCAAATTTGGCCGTGCGTACGGCCCATACTTCCCATCATAGTCGTCTTTGTGAAGAATGGCCACCATCTCCACCATTTCTTTAAAACTCATATTGGAGGCCTTAAATCTAGGCCTCACAGATTTTGTGGACGTTCCAGCCTCCGGGCTTTTTCCACTACCTGAGGACATGTCAGGTGTCTCCGCCATTATTTACCCCACTACGCGCCGTAACTAAAAATGGGCGGAGAACATGAGTTAAAATCGAACTTCAGGGGCGGGCGACGCAGGCGGAGTTTCACACATGCGTAGTGTATAAAGAGGGGCCTTGTGCACGTGTCGTACGTACGTTCTGTGCGTCGAATTAGGGGGCGGAGAACATGAGTTAATTTCGAACGTCAGGGGCGGGCGACGCAGGCGGAGTTTCACACATGCGTAGTGTATAAAGAGGGGCCTTGCGCACGTGTCGTACGTACGTTCTGTGCGTCGAATTAGGGGGCGGAGAACATGAGTTAATTTCGAACGTCAGGGGCGGGCGACGCAGGCGGAGTTTCACACATGCGTAGTGTATAAAGAGGGGCCTTGCGCACGTGTCGTACGTACGTTCTGTGCGTCGAATTAGGGGGCGGAGAACATGAGTTAATTTCGAACGTCAGGGGCGGGCGACGCAGGCGGAGTTTCACACATGCGTAGTGTATAAAGAGGGGCCTTGCGCACGTGTCGTACGTACGTTCTGTGCGTAGGTGATAGTGGACCAGGACGTTACAAAACGAAGGTAATTTTATTTTTTTTATTTATTTTATTTTTTTTTTTTCTTTGTTTTTTTTTGGGGGGTTTTATGGTCATGACTTTGTAGCAAGCGGCCTATATGGCTTGATAGATTGATGAGGCCTACATAGGGAGAAGATGATGAGGGGTTAGCAGAAACCTATAATAAGTGTTTTTGGTCTTGTGACTTTCTCTTTTCCAGATATAATGAATCCCCTATTTAAGGATCCAGAGTTCCTTACAGCTTTTATTTCGAAATATCGAGAGATGAGGAATTTGTGGGAGGTGAAACACCCTCAGTATTATGCCAAGCATGTGAGGAAGTCAACGCTGGAGAGACTTCTGTCCTTTGTCCAGGCGACCATCCCGGGAGCAACAATGGAGACAGTGCTCAAGAAAATTGGGGTCTTGAGGAACATGTATAAGAGGGAGCATAGGAAGATCCAGGAATCAAGGAGATCAGGAGCATCAGCAGATGATGTTTATGTACCCAGGCTGTGGTACTACAATCAACTCCGTTTTCTTGATGACCAGAATGAAGCCAGGGCATCACTTTCAACCCTTCCCTCCACCCTTCCCTCCACCCTTCCCTCCACCCCAGCAGAGGCTGATGAGGAGCAAGCTGGGTCTTCCATCCTGGATGAACCGGATATGACCATCTGGAGTCAGGTAAATTATTTTAACAAATATTTACTGTACTAATATTAATGATGTTAACTGGATGTTATAATTGTCTAAAATAATTTTGCACTCAAAATTGTGTATACATATCAAATGACAGTAGTGGCTAAATATGTTTGGCACCTGCTTGAAATAATTAGGGTGTCTGATTAGACTCTTTTATTAAAGAGATGTATTCACATTGAATTTGCTAGTCATGAGAAGCAAACTGTGTGTCATTGATGAACCCAAAAAAAGAAACTAAAACTATTGTCCTTTTTTTATACACAGGATGAGTCCATCCAGGAGGAATGTGGGGAAAGTGGCAGGCAGGAGGAGACCGGGCCCATGGACAGCCTGGAGGAGGCCGGATTCACCATCATCCTGGAGGAGGCTGGGCCCAGTGTCAGGCAGGAGGTGGCTGCTCCCAGTGAGGTGGCTGGGCCAAGTGAGGTGGCTGGGCCAAGTGAGGTGGCTGGGCCCAGTAGGAGCCTGACCCAATCCCAAGTGCCTCCCCTCCACCTTCCCAAAAAAAGGGCCAGGAAGGGGATGGTCACACAGGACGCATCCCTGCGCCTCATGCAAGAGGCCACCCATTTTTTAACGAGCCCCCCCGAAGCGGAAGAATCCTATGGCTGCTACTTAGCCAGCAGGCTTCTTCAGATGGATTGGGAGCAGCGCCTCATTTGTGAGCGACTATTTGGGGAAACAATCCATAAGGGGCTGCAGGGCACGCTAACACAAAACACCCAACTACATGAGGCAGCCCCCCCTCCTCCTCCTCCTCCTCCTGCCACAACTGAAACACCAAAAGAAGGCTACAGGGAAGGCTGCAGGGAAGGCTGCAGGGTAGCGTAGAGGTCAGCTGCAAAAGTATGCCTCTGATATATGCCTTATGGGCACACCACAAGATAGAGGGGTCAGAAACAGAACCAGCATTATATGAAAAAATAATTCAGTTAAATGTATAGCAATGTATGCTCCGTGGTCAGGTGTTTGAAGAGTATGGAAATTTGCACGCCAGATTTATGTTATGTTAAAAGGGTTTTCCTCCTTCACAACAATAGATACGGGAGCATGGTCAGACCACAAAATAGTGTGTATGGAGGAGGAAGACACAGATTGTAATAAAACTTTATCAACTAAAATCAAGTCTATACGAGAGTTATGCCTCGTACACACGATCGGATTGTTGGCAAACAAAACCATGGAATTTTGTCCAAAGAGCGTTGGCTCAAACTTGTCTTGCATACACATGGTCACACAAATGTTGGTAAACAATTCTGAATGTTGTGACGTACTACATGGTTTCTCAGCTCTTTAGCGCCACCCTTTGGGCTCCCTCTGCTAATTTCGTGTTAGTAGAAGTTTGATGAGTGTTGATTCGTGCTTTTCTTTTCGCATTTTTCAATTAGCGCTTTTCATTTCGTGCTTTCCAGTTAGTTTCTGAATGGCCGTTCATCAACCAGACATGTTAAGGAATCGGAGGAGATAACGTGTTAGTTATTATTGGCCTTGGAGTTATTACTTTGATATTATTTTTTGGTTGAATAATGATTTGATTTGGTATATTTTCTATATTTTTGGATGCATAGAATGCACTTTTTGGTTCAATTGGCAGATAGCATGTCTATTTTTTTTTTAAATACACAATTAAAAAATTGTGCAGACTAATACTTGGCTATGTGTTTTACTTCAAATGACAGTTTGGGAGTAGACAGTTACATTTTGAAAAATACAATGTAAAATTGACAAGGGACACCAACAGAGTTGTATCTTTGATCTTTTAAAATAGGGGATAATGGTGATGTGATAACTTGCACAATTAATTTAAAAAAAAATAATAATATTATTCTTGATATGACTAGAAAAAAAAAGCCTTTGAAAATTTGTTTGCAATAACTCCATCAGTATCACCAGCAAAGCAGCTTTATTATTATCCCATTAAAAAAGAAGAGAATTGTGCGCTGCATTTGGAGATTTCATAATTTGCCACATCATGAATGTTAATTCTCCATTACAAATGCTTCCGAGTATGCGTGTTTGTACTTTGGACTTTTGTCCAACGGACTTGTGTACACATGATCGGAAAATCCGACAACACACATTTGTTGGTGGAAAACTTGAAAACATGCTAGCCAACATTAGTTGGTGGAAAGTCTGACAACAATTGTCCGATGGAGCATACACGCAGTCGGATTTTCTGACAACAGCCTGACATCCAACATTTCCCGTCAGAAAGTCCGATCGTGTGTACAGGTCTTAAGTATTATGCCTGGATGAATGAAAGATAATGTCATGTTCATTTGCGTGTTGGCATCTCCAGGCATCGTATAAGTCGTTGTCGGTAGGAGAGGTTGTAGAGGGGGTGGAGGTCAGTTGGCTTTGGAAGTGGAATCTAGATGAAAGTCAGCAGTGAGATTAAAATCTCCACATAGAATTAAGGCACCTGTCCTCAGAGTAAAGTAAATGTGAGGAAAAAGTTTGTGGTGAAAAGCTGGGGTGTTGGTAGCTTGGAAGTGGGTTTTCTGAATGCATAGGACATCACATTTAAGCTTGAGGGCCTCTCTCCACAATGATGACCTCTTTGCTAAGTGGTTTAGCCCATTAACATTAACGGAATGGAGAACCATTTCCAATGATTGGATAAGTGATTAAAGAGTACCTAATATTCCTATGGTAGATCCAGGGGATCCCATGTCCACGTGGATAGGGTCTCTGGAGTAGAAGGTATGAGTCTGGTGGACAGGTAGTGAGCAGGCTGTGGAATGAGAAGTATTCTTGAACGAAGAACTGAACCTTAAACAGTAAAAGTGAGATTAAAAAATGTAAACCAACGAGAGAAAACAAGAGAACCAGTACATGGTAACAGCGTAAAAAGGAAGATTCCAACAGGAATCCGCTGGCAGTAGAACTGCACATTACAGTAGGGAGTCAGTTAATGGGTTGTGAGCTCCATAGGATGTTATGGGAATCAAGTTGTTGTTATGAGGTGATCATGAGTTGTGTTTTTGTTGCATCACTTGTGGGACACCAGACTCCAATCATCTTTGGTGTCCAGCTTGGGAGGAGGAGATTGGTGTGAAGGTTTCTGTTCAGGGAGTATGTACCAAGAGTGAAGTATGTTTAATCGTTCATCAAGGGAGAAGGTCACAGAGGATGTGCCATCTCTGGTGATAGTTAGCTTGGTGGGGTACCCCCAGCAGTAATAAATGTTATGATTTTGCAAGGCCTTGGTAATGGGTAGCAAGGCCTTGCATTTCTGCATAGTATGCTGGAACAGGTCTGCAAAGATTTGAATAGTTGCATATTTGGCTGGAGGTTGGGTGTTATTACGAAAAGCCATCATGAACTGGTCCTTGATATGGTAGAAATGCACTTGTATCAATACATCTCTAGGGACCTTATATGCTAGAAAGGACAATTTAGGTAGGTGGTGAATTCTGTCTATCACTAGCTCGGCATTAGGGATGAGCCGAACACCCCCCTGTTCGGTTCGCACCAGAACATGCGAACAGGAAAAAAGTTTGCTCGAACACGTGGACACCGCTAAAGTCTATGGGACACGAACATGAATAATCAAAAGATTGGCCGGGGTTCCCCTTAATATCCATACCAGACCTGAAGGGCCTGGTATGAAATTTAGGGGGACTCCCACGTCATTTTTTTAAAAATTTTGGTTCGGGGTTTCCCTGTGTTTGGTTCGGGAATTTCCATGCCGTTTTTATCAATGAACTTCTATGTGTATTGTCGGCAATGCAATAGCCGCGGGTAGTTTTGAATGGAATTTTTCCTTCGAAATGTCATTTCGCTGTCAGACTGTTCTAAACACGGGAAACATGCGCCCCTTTCAGGCATACTATAGACACCCCCCAGGTACGAAATTTAAAGGGATATTACACTTTTATTGTTTGACTTTAAGCATTATTAAAATCACTGCTCCTGAAAAAACGGCCGTTTTTAAAACTTTTTTTTGCATTGATCCATGTCCCCTGGGGCAGGACCCGGGTCCCCAAACACTTTTTATGACAATAACTTGCATATAAGTCTTTAAAATTAGCACTTTTGATTTCTTCCATAGACTTTTAAAGGGTGTTCTGCGGCATTCGAATTTGCCGCGAACACCCCAAATTGTTCGCTGTTCGGCGAACTTGCGAACAGCCAATGTTCGAGTCGAACATGAGTTCGACTCAAACTCGAAGCTCATCCCTACTCGGCATCAGGAGTAGAGGGTAGGAATTCTCTCATAAGTTCACAGACATATTGTCACAACTGGGCAGGTATAATGGACTCCAGGATGCCACAAATTTTCACATTGTTTCTACGTGAGCGTTCCTCTAAATCAGGTACTTTAGCTTTAAGCCAGGCCACTTCACCTGTCTGCATCATTATGAGCATCTATAAGGGAGTTGAGAGAAGAAGCAAATTCCTTCATTTTCTTCTCCACATGATCCATCCATCCTCCTAATGCTCCCATCTCAACTTTAAAGTTTTGGATGCAGGACATCATATCAGTATGCAAGGAGCTATGCATGTCCTTCATGGTTGTGTCCAGAATGAGCTGGTTATTAGTGGGCACAGAGCTGATAGGGTCTATGAGCTCTCTTGTATCATCCAGTGTAAGCTGTTTATTAGCAGGAGGTGAATCTGATGCCACCTGGGCTTGGATTTAGCAGGGCTGCATGAGGTTGGTGTGGATATGCTGGGTGAACTCCGCTGGGAACCAGGGTGTGGGCTGGAGCCATGTGAGGCAGCAGGAGAGCCGCTGGAGGCAGTCAGCGAGCGGCCAGCGCCATCTTGGACCCGCTCCGCCAGTGGAAAGAAATGTGAACATTTCTATGGCTGGGCAGCATTTTGCTGTTTGCGGGTCATGGCGGAAAGTAAGGCGGGTTATTAGGGAGCAGCTGGTACCTTTGCTGGGTCAGAGTCTCACCTTTGTAGGGGAGGATTTCCGGTGCTGGAGTGGAGCTTCTCTCTCAGGCAGCCATTCAGCAGCACAGTAGCCACGCCCCCCTGTTTTTTTTTTTCATTTGGCTGTATACAATGTACACTTCAAAGCCCAAATGAACCCTCAGTTTAACCCTTTCCAGAGCTGTTTTTGCTGATTTTTTTGCATATATAAATAAAAAAAAATTTAGGCCTGAAGGTTAGTTAAACTCCCTAAACATTGTATATTTTCTGAAAGCAGACACCCTGGAGAATAAAATAGTGGTTCTATTTTTTATGTCACACAATATTAGCGCAAAAATGTATTAGTGCAAAAATGTATAATTGCAACATTTCAATAACAATACATTTAAGTTACTTTTAGAGAACAAAAATGCTAAATATTGCATAATTTTGAGTAAAATATTAAGGATGACATTGTACAGAGTAACTAGCCAACATGTCAAGGTTTAAATTTGTACACACCTGTAAAATAATGAGAACATTTGGTACACTATGTTTTCCTTAGCTGATGCTTAAAGAATCCCTACACATCATCAGTTTAGAGGTAACCTTAGAATTATTGCTCGCACTCATGCGCATTAATACATAACAACGTGTACTAGACAGGTGCAGAACGTTTCATTTGTTTTCGGAATTTGTTTCTTTTTTTCGGATTGGAATCATTTCAAATTTTCATAATTCAAATTTGAATCAATTTGAATAGTTTTCAAATCAATTTTGAATAGTTTTCAAATTCAAAAAGTTTTCAAATTCGAATAGTTTGATTTGTTTTCCAAAGAGAATAAAATAGAATAGGGAAAAAAAGGAATTGTTTAGAAAAGAATATAACTGAAGATAAAAAAATAGAATATAATAGAGTAAAATGAAATGAGATAGAATAATATATAAAAGAATAGAATAGAGTAGAATGGAATTAAAAAAGAATAGCATAGAATATAAAGAATATACCCATTTGGATTTAAATAGAATAGAAAAAAAATAGATTAGAATAGAATAGAAAATAACTGAATAGTATAGAAAAACAGTAGAATAAAAAGAACATAACAATCTTCCTATTCTAATCTATTCTTTTCTATTCTATTCAAATTCAAATTTGAGTCTATTTTGTTTATCCTATTTGTTTCTATTCAAATTAGAATTTTGGAAGATGGTTATATTCTTTCTATTCTATTGTTTTTTTTTTCAATACTATTGTGTTATTTTCTATTCTATTCTAATCTATTCTTTTTTATTCTATTCAAATTGGAATTGATTCTATTTGAATTTTGGGAAGTGGTTATATTCTTTCTATTCTAATCTATTGTTTTATTTTAATCCTATTCTTTTCTATTCTATTGTAGTCTAGTCTATGCCATTTTTTTCTATTCTATTCTTTTCTATTCTATTCTTTTCTATTATTATTCTATTCTTTTCTTATGTAGTCATATTCAAATCTATTCTATTTGAAAATTGAATACTGTACTGTTGCTGCTGACTTTTAATATTAGGGCTCTTACTTGTCCAGGAATCCAGCGGTGTCCTCACCCGAGACAATTTTGTTAACCGGCTATCGGGTGCTGGCACCACCATCTTGACTAAGGGAAACCAGCAGTGAAGCCTTGCAGCTTCGCAGCCTGTTTCCTACTGCACATAAGCAAGAGGGGGGTGGGCAACTTCCAGCTCAGTTCACTATGGTGAACTGAGCCAGAAGTGGAAGCGGGTACCTGTCAAGATCAAAAGGTGCCAAATGTGGCAGCGGAGGAGGGGAGGAGACAGACAAGCAGAGCTTCCCCTTTTGGGTGGAGCTCCACTTTACATTTATTGCACCTGGGCTGTAGTCAGCCTGAGCATTGATTTTTTATAGTTCTGTTTTCGTTAGTCTTCTACTAAGGTGATTTTTTTGTTTACTTCTGCTTGTTGTTGGGAGTGTCCCTGGCAAAAGATACAATAATTCTAAATGATGTCTTCCAAGGCAACCACTTGGAAGTCTATTGGCAGTGGTGCATGTTGTGGTAGTGCATAAATACTCGGGGTGAACCATTGGAAATCTTCTTGCTTCTTGGGCTGTTCTTAGGAGAGTAAGCTGTGTTTTTAGGAGGCTGCCTGGGGAGGGCCTTTGCAAAGGGGCCTGGGTCAGGGGCCTGGGAATTCAAGATTTATAGGTTTGGAGCACCAGAAATGAAGACTTGGCTGCTAAAGAGTGTTCTTGGAGAACTATGTAAATGTTACTGCTACAGTGCATATTGCAAGTTCTGGCAACTCAAGCACAGAGAACATACTCTGCCCAAAGCTGCTATACAGTCTGAAGAGTACAGAGTGATTAAATGCCAATTTCCTCTGTATTGACTAGGAGTAGAGTCTAAAGTCTGAACTTTCAATCAATTTGGGGTGCCCTATGCCCTAACCCCTCTATAGCTTATTGTGCTTCATAAACTTCTACCAACAAATAGTCAGGAATTCTGCATTGAGAAGCCACCTAGAGGTTAGTAATCACCTTTAGGGGAAAACGAGCCAGTACATATAGTGTGCTGATCTATTCATAATAATGGATAACATTCCATTTAAAATAAATTCTGTAGTGCTACCCTCACAGGAGCTGCTGGATAGACTGGGTTCTTTGTTCTTTTTTGCCTCGACTCTGAGAACAACCTCAGCCCCAGTAACAAAGTTTTCGCCCTCATTAGCCAACCTCTTCATGGGTTGGTGGGAGAGGTCCCGCATCTTTGGATGTGATAGTCCCCGCCGACAGGACACTGTATTTTTCTGTCGTTTCATTGACAATCTCTTGTTCATCACGTCTGATGCCCACGCTGACATTAACATATGGCTTTCCTACTTTAATGATAACAACCTTAATCTCAAATTTACTGGAAATTTGGAAATCAATGATATAGTTTTTCTTGATGTTAAATTAATGGGAACCAGGGATATGATTCACACCAGCCTTTACAGAAAGCCCACAGCAGGAAACACCATCCTCAGAGCCAACTCCGCACACCCCAAACACACCATTAGGGGAGTACCACATGGTCAGCTTCTGAGGCTGAAACGTCTGTGCAGCACACCTGAATACTTCTATGCAGAATCGCAGGAGATGGCACAGCGCTTCAAAGACCGTGGGTACTCTGCTTCCCTCATCACAAAGACACTTGGTACAGTTAGCAGTATACCTAGGCATACCCTTTTAAAAGAGAACACACCAAAAAGGAACAAAAATCCATCCAAGAAATTCCCAAGTGATATTTCAATTCCGGTTTTCTCCACGCCCTATAGTTTGGATTTCAAAAAAATAAAAAACATCATAAACAGGTACCTTCCCATCCTATTTAATGACCAAATTTACAGTAAAATCCTCTCTGGAGGTATAAAAGTGGTCTCACGGAGAGCACCTACTTTGGGAAACTCGCTTTCACCGAGTTTGTTCCCAAAAAAATGAAACAAAACAAATTGGTTGAATTTCACAGGGAATTATAGATGTGGGAAGACGGGCTGCAATTATTGCCGCCATATCAAGGTGGATAAAAATATACACTCATGCAATAATGGTAAAAACTTTAAAATCTCTTCTTTCATCAATTGCAACACACAGTTCTTGGTGTATGTCATTACTTGCGACATATGCCAAGTCCAGTACGTTGGCCGCACAACACGGTGACTCAAAGATCGCCTACACGATCATTTATATGACATAACAAAAGACAAATTAACAAATGTAGCCATCGGCGGTCGGCATTTGGTTGGGAGCGATGAAAGACGAGGGGGAGACCATCCGATCGTGGCCCCCCCCTCGCGATCGCTCTCAGCCAATGAGAAACATCCCCTGCCTCTGTATAGTACACAGAGGCAGAGGATGTGATGTCATCTCTCCTCGGCTGGCCAGTTTCCGTTCCAGCGCCGAGGAGAGACAACATGTAAGTGCACCAACACTCACACACAACACAGTAGAACATGCCAGGCACACTAAACACCCCCGATCCCCCCCCGATCGCCCCCCGATCCCCCCCCAATCACCCCCCCCGTCACAAACTGACACCAAGCAGGTTTTTTTTTTTTCCTGATTACTGCATAGTGTCAGTTTGTGACAGTTAGCAGTGGTAGGACAGTGAGTGTTAGCCCCCTGTAGGTCTAGGGTACCCCCCTAATAAAGTTTTAACCCCTTGATCACCCCCTGTCGCCAGTGTCGCTAAGCGATCATTTTCTGATCGCTGTATTAGTGTCACTGGTGACGCTAGTTAGGAACGTAAATATTTAGGTTCGCCATCAGCGTTTTATAGCGACAGGGACCCCCATATACTATCTAATAAATGTTTTAACCCCTTGATTGCCCCCTAGTTAACCCTTTCACCACTGATCACCGTATAACTGTTACGGGTGACGCTGGTTAGTTCGTTTAATTTTTATAGTGTCAGGGCACCCGCCGTTTATTACCGAATAAAGGTTTAGCACCCTGATCGCCCGGCGGTGATATGCGTCGCCCGAGGCAGCGTCAGATTAGCGCCAGTACCGCGAACACCCACGCATGCACCGTACACCTCCCTTAGTGGTATAGTATCTGAACGCATCAATATCTGATCCGATCAGATCTATACTAGCGTTCCCAGCAGTTTAGGGTTCCCAAAAACGCAGTGTTAGTGGGATCAGCCCAGATACCTGCTAGCACCTGCGTTTTTCCCCTCCGCCCGGCCCAGCCCAGCCCACCCAAGTGCAGTATCGATCGATCACTGACACTTACAAAACACTAAACGCATAACTGCAGCGTTCGCAGAGTCAGGCCTGATCCCTGCGATCGCTAACAGTTTTTTTGGTAGCATTTTGGTGAACTGGTAAGCACCAGCCCCAGGCAGCGTCAGATTAGCGCCAGTACCGCTAACACCCACACACGCAGCCTACGCCTCCCTTAGTGGTATAGTATCTGATCGGATCAATATCTGATCTGATCAGATCTATACTAGCGTCCCCAGCAGTTTAGGGTTCCCAAAAACGCAGTGTTAGCGGGATCAGCCCAGATACCTGCTAGCACCTGTGTTTTGCCCCTCCGCCCGGCGCAGCCCAGCCCACCCAAGTGCAGTATCGATCGATCACTGTCACTTTTTTTTGTAGCGTTTTGGTGAACTGGCAAGCGCCAGCGGGCTAGTACACCCCAGTCGTAGTCAAACCAGCACTGCAGTAACACGTGATGACGTGGCGAGTCCCATAAGTGCAGTTCAAGCTGGTGAGGTGGCAAGCACAAGTAGTGTCCCGCTGCCACCAAAAAGACAAACATAGGCCTGTCGTGCCCATAATGCCCTTCCTGCTGCATTCGCCAATCCTAATTGGGAACCCACCGCTTCTGCAACGCCCGTACTTCCCCCATTCACATCCCCAACCAAATGCATTCAGGTGCTTGAGAGGCATTTTCTTTATGTCCTCCCGAGTACCCCTACCCAACGAACCCCCCCAAAAAAGATGTTGTGTCTGCAGCAAGCGCAGATATAGGCGTGACACCCGCTATTATTGTCCCTCCTGTCCTGATAATCCTGGTCTTTGCATTGGTGAATGTTTTGAACGCTACCATTCACTAGTTGAGTATTAGCGTAGGGTACAGCATTGCACAGACTAGGCACACTTTCACAGGGTCTCCCAAGATGCCATTGCATTTTGAGAGACCCGAACCTGGAACCGGTTACAGTTATAAAAGTTACAGTTACAAAAAAAAAGTGTAAAAAAAAAAAAAAAACAAACAAAAATAAAAAAAAATAGTTGTCGTTTCATTGTTCTCTCTCTCTCTATTCTCTCTCTATTGTTCTGCTCTTTTTTACTGTATTATATTCTGCAATGTTTTATTGTTATTATGTTTTATCATGTTTGCTTTTCAGGTATGCAATTTTTTATACTTTACCGTTTACTGTGCTTTATTGTTAACCATTTTTTTGTCTTCAGGTACGCCATTCACGACTTTGAGTGGTTATACCAGAATGATGCCTGCAGGTTTAGGTATCATCTTGGTATCATTCTTTTTAGCCAGCGGTCGGCTTTCATGTAAAAGCAATCCTAGCGGCTAATTAGCCTCTAGACTGCTTTTACAAGCAGTGGGAGGGAATCCCCCCCCACCGTCTTCCGTGTTTTTCTCTGGCTCTCCTGTCTCAACAGGGAACCTGAGAATGCAGCCAGTGATTCAGCCAACTGACCATAGAGCTGATCAGAGACCAGAGTGGCTCCAAACATCTCTATGGCCTAAGAAACTGGAAGCTACGAGCATTTTATGACTTAGATTTCGCCGGATGTAAACAGCGCCATTGGGAAATTGGGGAAGCATTTTATCACACCGATCTTGGTGTGGTCAGATGCTTTGAGGGCAGAGGAGAGATCTAGGGTCTAATAGACCCCAATTTTTTCAAAAAAGAGTACCTGTCACTACCTATTGCTATCATAGGGGATATTTACATTCCCTGAGATAACAATAAAAATGATTTAAAAAAAATGAAAGGAACAGTTTAAAAATAAGATAAAAAAGCCAAAAAATAATTAAGAAAAAAAAAAAAAGCACCCCTGTCCCCCCTGCTCTCGCGCTAAGGCGAACACAAGCGTCGGTCTCGCGTCAAATGTAAACAGCAATTGCACCATGCATGTGAGGTATCACCGCGAAGGTCAGATCGAGAGCAGTAATTTTAGCAGTAGACCTCCTCTGTAAATCTATAGTGGTAACCTGTAAAGGCTTTTAAAGGCTTTTAAAAATGTATTAATTTTGTTGCCACTGCACGTTTGTGCGCAATTTTAAAGCATGTCATGTTTGGTATCCATGTACTCAGCCTAAGATCATCTTTTTTATTTCATCAAACATTTGGGCAATATAGTGTGTTTTAGTGCATTAAAATTTAAAAAAGTGTGTTTTTTCCACAAAAAATGCGTTTGAAAAATCGCTGCGCAATTACTGTGTGAAAAAAAAAAATGAAACACCCACCATTTTAATCTGTAGGGCATTTGCTTTAAAAAAATAAATAATGTTTGGGGGTTCAAAGTAATTTTCTTGCAAAAAAAAATAATTTTTTCATGTAATCAAAAAGTGTCAGAAAGGGCTTTGTCTTCAAGTGGTTAGAAGAGTGGGTGATGTGTGACATAAGCTTCTAAATGTTGTGCATAAAATGCCAGGACAGTTCAAACCCCCCCAAATGACCCCATTTTGGAAAGTAGACACCCCAAGCTATTTGCTGAGAGGCATGTCGAGCCCATGGAATATTTTATATTGTGACACAAGTTGCGGGAAAGAGACAAATTTTTTTTTTTTTAACAAAGTTGTCACTAAATGTTATATTGCTCAAACATGCCATGGGGATTTGTGAAATTACACCCCAAAATAAATTCTGTTGCTTCTCCTGAGTACGGGGATACCACATGTGTGGGACTTTTTGGGAGCCTAGCCGTGCACGGGACCCCAAAAACCAAGCACCGCCTTCAGGCTTTCTAAGGCCGTAAATTTTTGATTTCACTCTTCACTGCCTATCACAGTTTCAGAGGCCATGGAATGCCCAGGTGGCACAAAACCCCCCCAAATGACCCAATTTTGGAAAGTAGACACCCCAAGCTATTTGCTGAGAGGTATAGTGAGTATTTTGCAGACCTCATTTTTTGTCACAAGGTTTTGAAAATTGAAAAAAGAAAAAAAAAAAAAATTTCTGGTCTTTCTTCATTTTCAAAAACAAATGAGAGCTGCAAAATACTCACCATGCCTCTCAGCAAATAGCTTGGGGTGTCTACTTTCCAAAATGGGGTCATTTGGGGGGGGTTTGTGCCATCTTGGCATTTTATGGCCTTCAAAACTGTGATAGGTAGTGAGGAGTGAAATCAAAAATGTATGCCCTTAGAAATCCTGAAGGTGCTGCTGGGTTTTCGGGGCCCCGTACGCGGCTAGGCTCCCAAAAAGTGCCACACATGTGGTATCCCCGTACTCAGGAGAAGCAGCTGAATGTATTTTGGGGTGCAATTCCACATAGCCCATGGCCTATGTGAGCAATATATCATTTAGTGACAACTTTTTGTAATTTTTTTTTTTTTGTCATTATTTAATAACTTGGGACAAAAAAAAATAAATATTCAATGGGCTCAACATGCCTCTCAGCAATTTCCTTGGGGTGTCTACTTTCCAAAATGGGGTCATTTGGGGGGGTTTGTACTGCCCTGCCATTTTAGCACCTCAAGAAATGACATAGGCAGCTCTATTTGTGGGAGGAAAAGGACGCAAATTTCGTTTGGGTAGAGCATTGCATGACCGCGCAATTAGCAGTTAAAGCGATGCAGTGCCGAATTGTAAAAAGTGCTCTGGTCAGGAAGGGGGTAAATCCTTCCGGGGCTGAAGTGGTTAAACTTCGAATGGGACGTTTCCTATTATTATGACTGATATACAGGCTATTTACAACTGGTTTTGATCATCCAGCCCCACCTTATATATATACTTTTTTTAGTTCAAAAGTGCCCCCCCCACATAAATAACATATTTAATAGATGTTACTATATATTTCTCTCACCTGTGGTCATTAATATGATCACAATAGGAACATATATGAGACTAAATATACATGATTACAATCATAATAAATCATTATCTGTGTGGAGGTAGCATATATAAATATGTCTGTATACAGTCATATTAAATATTTGGAGCATATTACATCAATAAATAATAATAAAAGATATAGTCTCAGTGACATATCGAAATGAAATAACACATTTATAAAAAACTGTAGTCAACGTTGGTCACAACTACTTTATTATATTTGTGCACATAGATTTGTTGCGATTTGATTTTACTTTGCCTCTATCTCCATAGACTTATCTGTATATGCACCGGCATATCATGAGTTAAAACATCTAGTAAGTTTTACCAACAACAGTGCTTATACACACAACGATTTCATAGTTCCGATCCTTGTTTTCACAGAGTCAAACATCTTCTGATGGTGTTCACATATGAATCTACTTTTCTATTTTTCCTTCCATGTCTCCATAGACCATTGCATTTATGGATATAGAGACACATATACTGGATTATTATAGTTGTGTCTCTCTATGTGTTTCCACTTTATTGCTTGCCATTTAAACCCCTAATAGGTCGATGTTATCACATCCTCCCTATTATTATTTTTAAATTTTACTATCATGTTCAAGAGGAAGTGGTCTCACTTCCTTTTGACTAACACGGGGATGTTTATAGTTCTACCGCTGAATAGTATGACTGACTTCATGTTTATTTGAACACGCTTCAACACTCTAAATATTTTAAATTACATTCCTTTTGACTAATATGAATATTAATGCGGTTCAACTGCTGGTCAGAGTAGGCAATTTCATGTCGAACCTAATGCTATTTAACACTCTAGACACCCCTAATAAATTTCACTATGGTTTGACATAGCGACAAGAAGGTTTGATAAATATTAATAAAAACATCAATATAAACTAAATTAACAAACAAAAATAAAACTACTTATATTTCATTTATAATGTCAATGGAAACAGATTGAATTTCTCATTACATTAATTAATCTGTGAGAGTTCCCCCTTTACTTTCCCTGCCATCTTTCACCCATCAAGTTTGGTTCTTTTTTACTTTTTATTAAACTTCTTATCCCTCCTCCTGGAAATTTATTACCAAATTTGACAAATAATTTTTAGCGAGCATTCCCTTGATTGATGGTTTAGACTTAGAACTACACATTAATTTCTATAGACCTTTCAGATGGTTTTTCACTCAGCCAATATGTATATGGTGGCTGAAATATGCCTTTTTTTACTCCCTATAGACAATTGTAGTCCTAATGAGCAAGATCTTTATGTGTATGTGTGTGCAGGAGTTCTTTGACACAGAAGCCGTTTTGTTTCGGCTGAAATGAACCTTCCCACACCCACACCCATATATACACACACCTGCACATACGCACAGCTCTGTGCGTGTCAACTTTTTGTAACATTTTGTAATGTAGATTTCAAACTAAATATGATTTAGTTTTGTCATGAACATAGTTTTATATCCCATTAAATGTTTTTTTTCTTATCACAGCACTCAAGAGTTTACTCAGAGTATGAAAACATGTCAAACCCTATAAACTAATGAAAGACTCATGGGTATCGCTTTTCGGTAGAAGCTCTTCACATTATATTTTGTTTCTTCTTTACTTTCTTTATTTAGAAGAAATGCTTCATTCTCAGAAACTACGAAAACTTGTTATTGTATGTTAACAAGATACTGGAGTAAATATAAACAACAAATGTATATTTAAAAAGAACGTTTTGATACAATTATATAACTTTTAATTATATAACTTTTACTATAAATAGCGGAGACATGTATCCACTGACTGTTTTCTCTGTGTATTTTCCTTCCCTTTCCTTTTTACGTGATCAGGTACTCTTTACAACCAAATGATATTAAAAATAATGTCAATTTCATGTACCTTCATATGCGGTCTAGCCACAAATGTCATTTACCACATCTATCACGTACACAAGCTTAGATCTTGATTTCTTTAAATACACATCACCATTTATTTTATTCGAGTTTATTTTAATTTACTTTGTTATTTTATTCATTTATGAGACTAACAGAATTCACATAAAATTCCTTTTATCACCTATTACAATCAATTTATGTTTGTATCACTACATTTACACCCATTCTGTGGTCTCTTCACTTATAATTGATTTCAGCATTCATTACAATTATATTTTGGAATTTTTATTTCAAATTTTATATAACATATTTCATTATTCCAATTCACATATAATTTTTATGCACTTTTTCACAGTAAATAATTTTGACACCTTCACATTTACCTCTACTGCTCACACATATACACTTTATATGCATAGTGACTTTCAAGATTTAAATGCTCACTCACACTCACATTCCCCACAGCTGAATTTCAGCTGCTTCGTGTATTTGCATTGATTACTTGGTCACGTGATCAATAATAGTTAGTATATGTGTGGTCTGATTTTCTATTATCATTAGCTATGAGTAAGCACTTGGACAAGTGTGAAACGCGTTAGCCTATGATCTGTACACTCTGTCTATGATGTCCTGTATCTGATGTGTTCCTGATTTTAAAATAAAGAAACTTGGATTATTACTTCCTGGAGTGCGGCTGTCCAGATCTTCTCGTTTTGCACATAGTCCCCAGTAACACACTAGGTGAAATGGATACTACAATGCTACTGGGAGCACAAATATAGATATCCTGCACACAAGTAAGGTTTAATATTAAAGCAAACATCAGACTGGTTAGTGGTAAATTACCCCAATATACAGTATTGTCATGACTTACAGTAAATAGCAGTATACACATAGATGAGTAATTAAGGGATTAGATCAACCACCGTTCACTAGACAATATGTTCACTAGGCTATAGCAGCATAGATTGGAGTTCTATGCAGCTAAATTGGCGTAAACCTGGTAATCCACAAAATCATAATAAGTAATGGCATTAGAATACAGTAGGCTATATCCACTTTAAAGTATACTCTATATGAGTGGTAGCAATTACATTTCGGATTCATAAAGAGGTACCTGCAGCCATCTGTGTGAACCGTTTTTGTCCCTAGTTCTTCAACCATCTCACCAGTCCCAGTTATACAGCAACTGTTCAGATGTAAACTCACTTCTGAATCTGCCTGGAACGACTCTGTAGCAGGAGGATGTGCACACAGGAACAGAGATGTGCACACCTTGGTCTTCTCGCAGCAAAGAGGAAAGTTCTTGGTATTCAGCCTGTGAAAATACAGCTTTTTCTCTCTTTCTGCCCAGCTTACCAACCATCAAGTATCTTGAGCTCCTTTTGCTTGTCAGCTCTCCTTAGTTGGAGGTGAGTGTTAACCCATTCAGCTGAAGTCCATTGGGAGCACAGAGATCACTGCAGCACAGCGTCCTAAATTATTCTATGTTTCTAACCAAGCACCTAGCTACAATTACTTTAAGAATTCTTGTTTCTAAAGTCAAATCTAAGATACTACCTTTTTGCACAATAGAGACAAGTGCTACCCTCCTTTAATAGGATTGTCAATCCTTTTCACTTTTTATAATCTGTACCATCTGAGATCCCTGTCTGTTAATAAAATATCTCACCAAGTTAGTATTCTTGTTGGTCATAATATTCAAGAGATGATCTCCTAAGTGATTGCATAACCATCTGGTCATCCTACATACTGCAAGATATAATGTAAACCTTATATATCATGTGATGTGACAGTAGCTAACTGTTTAATGTTAAAAGAACAAGATATTTGTGTATGACTGAACAACGTGGATATCACTAAGATAGGTACAACTCTGTCAATGAGTGGATCGACTCTTGAATATGCCCTTAGTACTCAGCAAAGTACCTTTTTTTGACTGTTATAGTGAAATAAAACTAGGCGATAAGCTGGTTCCATTTGTGAGTACCCTTTTAGTTACAAAATAGACTACAGGAGCAAGTATCTTTCTAAGTTCATTATCTACATATAATATGGGTAGATGCAGTAACTGTATATCATTTGTTAGATCTCCTCAAACACTAAACTGTATTGAATTAAAAAGTCATGAGCTCCACACTTATAATGGTGCTAGATTATGAATGCTACTCAAGCAGGGGAAGTCAAACTTTGGCAGCCCGCAGTCACCAAGGAGAAAGATGCAGGCTGCCAAAGGTGATGTATGTATAAAATCAATGAAGCACCACACTCCTGTTCAGCTAATCTAGTATAGACTTGAAAATGGCCCCAGCCCATGAGTCTCCACCAAAGCCATGCACCCTGACATGTTTCGCTCTGCCCACCGGAACTTAATCATAGGGTAGCCTATGATTAAGCCTGATGGGTGGAGCAAAACATCTAGGATGGCCGGACAGGAGTGTGGCATTTCTTTGATTTTCCACAATTATCATGTTTTTTTGTTTCTCTTGGTTTCATTTTTCAATGGGTTCTCTCTCAGAATGCTCCTAAGCATTGATATGCCTCATCTACAGTGGAATGATCATAGCCAGGTTAAAGAAACTAGACATGTACAATGCGTTTCAGTCTGAATCAAAATTCATACTTTTTTTGGTTATTCAGAGATTTGGAATATGTATCCGAATCTCTAAATGACAATAATAACACATTTTGTTGAAATTTTTTACGTTTTGTTTGCTAATGAATTCCAAATTTTCAGAACAATTCAAATTGGGATAGCTGGAAAAATGATCCACCAATCCCAATTCTGTGTGAAGAATAGCTGGTTGTTAAGGGGCGGGCCTTAAAAACTCATGACTAATCAGCTGTCAGTGGGTTTCCCGCTGACATCTAAAATTTAAACCAAAGAATGCCAGCAATGAAAAATTTAGAAAGAAAACAGCATGGGGGTCCCCCATTCATATCAGGCCCTTCAGTGATGTCACTGGCTAACCCTGCCCCCATGTTTATCTGTTATTCGGGAATGACACTCACCCAATGAGAGGTAGACATGGTGTGGGTCACCTGGTTACTACACTGGGTAACCTCCGCCCCTATTTTTACCTGTCAGAACGCTGTGTTCCTGGACAACTTTTTTTTTCCATTTGGGTCTGCGTTTTTATGTTTTTTTTTTTAATAAAGGACTTGTCAAAAGCTGTTGTGTCTTTATTAACTTTAACTTTTTTTGATGCCTGAGTAGGTACTATATACCCCATACTCATTCACATGGGGGGCTGGGTTCTAGGGGTCCGGTTGTTAAAGGGGGCTTCCAGATTCTGATAAGTCACCCCCCACATTCACCAGTCCAGGGTTGTGGGGAAGAGGCCCTTGTCCCCATCAACATGGGGACAAGGAGCTTTGGGAAGGGAGCCCCCATGTGGGGGGCATGTGGCCTAGTATGGCTCAAGAGGGGGGGTCGTGGGTTGGTAAGGACTAGGGATGAGCTTCGAGTTCGTGTCAAACTCATGTTTGACTCGAACATCGGCTATTCGCCAGTTAGCCGAACAGCGAACAATTTGTTCGCGGCAAATTCAAAAGCCGCAGAATACCCTTTAAAAGTCTATGGGAGAAATCAAAAGTGCTAATTTTAAAGGCTTATATGCATGGTATTGTCATAAAAAGTGTTTGGGGACCTGGGTCCTGCCCCAGGGGAGGATGCAAAAAGAAGTTTTAAAAATGGCCATTTTTTAAGGAGCAGTGATTTTAATAATGCTTAAAGTGAAACAATAAAAGTGTGATATTCCTTTAAATTTCGTACCTGGGGGGTGTCTATAGTATGCCTGTAAAGGGGCGCATGTTTCCCGTGTTTGGAACAGTCTGACAGTAAAATAACATTTCAAAGGAAAAAAGTCATGCAAAACTACTCGCGGCTATCATGAATTGTCGGTCTGACAATACACATAAAAGTTCATTGATAAAAACTGCATGGGATTTCCCCACAGGGGAACCCCGAACCAAAATTTTTTTAAAAAATGGTGTGGGGGTCCCCCCAAATTCCATACCAGGCCCTTCAGGTCTGGTGCGGATATTAAGGGGAACCCCCGCCAAATTTTTTTTAAAAATGGCGTAGGGGTCCCCCTCAAAATCCATACCAGACCCTTCAGGTCTGGTATGGATTTTAAGGGGAACCCCGCACCAAAATTTAAAAAAAAATGGCTCGGGGTCCCCCCAAAAATCCATACCAGACACTTATCCGAGCACACAACCTGGCAGGCCACAGAAAAGAGGGGGGAAGAGAGAGGGCCCCCCCTCCTGAACCATGCCAGGCCACATGTCCTCAACATTGGGAGGGTACTTTGAGGTAGCCCCCCAAAGCACCTTGTCTCCATGTTGATGAGGACAAGGGCCTCATCCCCACAACCCTTGGCCGGTGGTTGTGGGGGTCTGCGGGTTGGGGGCTTATCGGGATCTGGAAGCTCCCTTTAACAAGGGGACCCCCAGATCCGGCCCCCCCTGTGTGAATTGGTAATGGGGTACAAATGTACCCATACCATTTCACAAAAAAGGTGTCAAAATGGTTAAAAAAACACAAGAGACAGTTTTTGACAAGTCCTTTATTAATTTCTTCCTCTTTTGGCTTCTTCTTCCATCTTCTCTCTCGCTGGGTGACCCTGCCCCCTCTGACAACACGGGGAAAGCCACAGGGAACTCCAGTGAATTCCCCGTGCATCAGAGGAGGGCAGGGTCACCGGGTGGCCCCGCCCTCCATTATAAAATAAGTGTCACAAGAAGCGAAGCATCACACAACTGAAGACTCCCACTAAGGCGGATCGTGCGGACAGAGTGGAGAAGAAGCCTGGAGGAAGATACAGGACGAGAGGAAGGAGAGCAGAGGAAGGAGAAGAAGAAGATGAAGAAGAAGAAGATGGAGGAAGAAGAAGAACACCAGAAGAAAGAAGATGGAAGAAGAAACTGAAAGGAAAAGAAATTAATAAAGCACTTGTCAAAAACCGTCTCTTGTGTTTTTTAAGCATTTTGACACTTTTTTGTACATTTTGCACATTTGTACCCCATTACCAATTCACACGGGGGGCAGGATCTGGGGGTCCCCTTGTTAAAGGGGGCTTCCAGATTCTGATAAGCCCCCTGCCCGCAGACCCCCACAACCACCGGCCAAGGGTTGTGGGGATGATGCCCTTGTCCTCATCAACATGGGGACAAGGGGCTTTGGGGGGCTACCTCAAAGCACCCTCCCAATGTTGAGGGCATGTGGCCTGGTACGGTTCAGGAGGGGGGGCGCTCTTTCGCCCCCTCTTTTCCTGCGGCCTGCCAGGTTGCGTGCTCAGATAAGGGTCTGGTATGGATTTTCAGGGGGACCCCACGCCATTTTTTTTATTTTGGCGCGAGGTTCCCCTTAAAATCCATACCAGACCTTAAGGGTCTGGTATGGATTTTGAGGGAGACCCCCAGGCCATTTTTAAAAAAAATTTGGCACGGGGTTCCCCTTAATATCCATACCAGACCTGAAGGGCCTGGTATGGAATTTTTTTTTTAACAGAAGATTTTATTGAACAAATCAGCATTACAATACAATAAATTAGTACAGTCAATACGATGAGAAAAGTGACAACAGGATCTGCCTTCAATCAAAAGCCACTATTTAGCAGACATGTCAGTTATGCAAACGTCAGAAATTACACCTAGCAATACTTCTCATGGCATTAAAGCGTAATATCCTCTTCAGGTGGAGTAAAGTAGGCAACCAACATGCAGTCAAACCTAGTAGGGATGGCGCGGGGGGGGAACGGGGGAAGAGAGGGGGGGGAAGGGGACCGAGGGAGGGGGAAGGAAGGGGATGAGGGGGGGGGGCGAGCATCAGAAAAATAACCATGAGATGTAGGATGTCCTCTAAAATGTTTCACTTCTTGGTTATGGGGATGGGGGTTCAGAATCCCCGGAGGCATCGACCCAAGAGGACCAGATTTTATCAAACTTTCGTGGGCATTGTCTACTTTCATATGTCAGTCTATAAAGAGGAAGTGCCATATTCACCGACCTTCTCCACGAGGCCTGAGTAGGAGGCTCCACCAGTTTCCATCGCAATAAGATTTCACGCCTGGCATAGTATAGTGCAAAGGTTAGACACAATTTACTATATCTATCTCCCTCCACTTCCTCCAAATGACTAAGCAGTAATACCTGAGGGTCAACCGGCAAGTGTGAGCCTATGACCCTGCTCATTGTGGAGGCCACTGCTGACCAGAACGGGTGAAGTTTGGGACAGGACCAGACCATGTGCCAGAAAGTACCCTCCTCCTGCCTACATCTCTGACAGTTGGGATCTCTTTGATGGTAAATGCGCGCCAGTCTCTGTGGGGTGAAATACGCTCTGTGTAGGAACTTAAATTGTATGAACCTATCTTTTGCAGCTATCATGGAGGGAATGTAGGAGATTAAACACTCCTTCCATTCCTCCTCGTTCAAGGAGGGAATATCGACCCTCCACTTTTCCCAGGTTTTGGTTAATTTGGCATCATACTCCACTGTAAGGTACAGATATAGTGTTGAGAGGGGCTTCCCCATCACGCTGGAAGTCAGGAGCCGTTCAATGGAGTCCGGTTCCAGAATGAGGGGGGCAGGGAACTGAGCTTCAAAGGCGTGTTTCAGCTGCCAGTACCTAAATTGGAAGGAGAGCGGAATAGCGAAAGATTGCCTAAGGGCTTGGAAAGACATAAGTCTACCCTCTTTGACTATATGTTTTAATGTGAGAATTCCCTTTTTTGCCCAAAGCGAGGGATCCGGTATGCTGTAAAAGTGGGGGAGCATAGGGTTACCCCATAGGGGCATATGGGGTGAGATGAAATTGGGCTTCCTATATATTTTCCTAGCCTCCTGCCATACCTTCACGGTAGTTCGCATCAGTGTTGTCATGGTCTGGCTGGCTCTAAGTCCACGGAACGGGAGGTTGCTCAGGGCCGCATAGGAACCCAAAATAGCTGCCTCCAGAGTGACCGCCGGATTCTGTATGGGCTGGGAGAACCACCACCGAATCGTGACCAGAATAGCTGCCCAATAGTAGATTTGAAAGTTCGGTAGGGCCAATCCCCCCCCCGAGAGCAGGAGATATAAAATCTGCTTGGCCACCCTGGGTGGCCTCCCAGCCCAGACAAAATGTATCAGCAGACCCTCCAACCTTCGAAAGAAAGTCCCGGGTATGTGTATAGGTGTATTACGGAAGAAGTAGAGATACTTGGGAAGAAAGATCATCTTTAGCAGATTAACTCTGCCAACAGGTGTCAGGGGAAGGGAACGCCAAGCAGCACATCTAGCCGTAAGCTGTGTCATGAGTGGTCGCAAATTGTTATCCATGTAGTCTTGGACTCTGCCGCTAACCTGTATGCCCAAATATTTGAAGTCATCTACCCATTTGAGTTGTGGTTGTGGCACCCTAGGGGTCGAGGGGTGGAGCGGGAAAAGAACCGACTTGTCCCAGTTAATGCGTATCCCCGAGTACCCACCGAATCGGTTAATCAGGTCCAGTGCGGTCTGTAACGAGGACGACGCATCCGCTAAATAGAGCAGAGCATCGTCCGCGTATAACGATAATTTCTCCTCTATTGGACCTACCTGGAGACCCTTCACGCCCGGATCTTCCCTCAGCAATATCGCCAGGGGCTCCATTGCCAGAGCAAATAGACCCGGGGAGAGAGGACACCCCTGTCGCGTGCCGCGAAAGAGTCTAAACTTCCCCGATAAACATCCGTTGGTGCGTATTCTAGCTGAAGGGGCATGATATAACATGCGGAGCCAGTTCGTAAAACCCGTGCCGAACCCGAATCGCGAGAGCACCTCCCATAGGTAACCCCACTCGACGGAGTCAAAAGCCTTCTCCGCGTCGAGTGAGGCCACCACTCCTTTAGTCTCCTCATCCGCTCTATCTATGTGGGTATAAAGGCGTCTGATATTAATGTCAGTTCCCCTTCCGGGCATGAAGCCCGTTTGGTCCCTATGGATAAGGGCCGTAATGACCAAATTAAGCCTGTTGGCCAGCACTTTCGCCAGCACCTTTGCATCGACGTTTAGAAGGGATATGGGGCGATACGAGGAGCATAACGTGGGGTCCTTCCCCGGCTTAGGGATCACCACTATAATTGCTTCGCTCATTGTGTCCGGGAGTTTTTCAAGACGCCCCGACGCAGAGAAGAGGTCCTGTAATTTATCAACAAGTTCTGTTGCGTACTGTTTGTAAAATTCCACTGGGATGCCATCAGGACCCGGTGTTTTTCCTGACTGCATTGATTTAAGTGCCCGGAGTATTTCCAGAGACGTAATTGGGGCGTCGAGCTTGTCGCGGTACGTAGCTGTAAGGGTTGGGATATCAATATCATCTAAGTATGCTCCTAGATCTTCCCTTCTATAGTCTGCCCTGGAACTTTAGAGGGATTCATAGAATTCCGCAAAACAGCCATTTATCCCTTCCGGTGTATGGATCAGCTGTCCCGATAGGTCTTTAATACATGAGATACTCACCCCACCAGCCTGTTCCCTGGAGAGCCAGGCCAGCAGAAGGCCTGACCTCTCTCCCTGCTCAAAAATCCGCTGAGACTGAGCCAACATTTTCTTCTGGGTGAGAGAGGTACGAAGACGCACCACCTCTCTCGTCATGAGTTGTAGATGCGAATAGTCCTGCCCGCATCCCGCTCAGCCTCAGTCAAATCTGCCCTACGCTCTCGTCGGACTCTGGCAATGATGGTCTGGTACCGCCCCCGTGTTGTGGCCTTAAAGGCGTCCCACACTACTGTGGGGTCTGCCGAGCCCACATTTATTGCCCAAAAGTCTAGGAGTTCCGTCCTAAATTGGGAATCTACTGCAGTGTCTGAGATCCAAAATCTGGAGAGCCTCCACACCCTTGCCACTGGGCCCAGGGAGAGATCCAAAGACAGCAGCAAGGGTGCGTGATCGGAAATACCCCTAGGGAGAATTTGTATGTCTGTGACCCGTGGGAGTACCTGGCTCCCTGCAAAGACCAAGTCTATACGGGAGAAAGTTCTGTGAGAGGCCGAGTGGCATGTGTATGCCCTGGTCTGGGGGTGACGCCACCTCCAAACATCCGTCAAGCCATAGGTATCTGCCCACTCAGCCAACCCAGAGCAATGATGTCCCGCAGGAGTTAGCCTGTCAAAATCCGGGTCAGGGACCAGGTTAAAATCACCGAGTATAACAGTATTGTCAGATGCAAAATCGGCTATACTGCTAGTGATCTGGTTGAGCACCCCCAAGGAAGCCGGGGGAGGCAAATACAAGCCCACAATGGTCCACGTTAAAGAGTATATTTTGGCATGCATAATGACATACCGACCATCAGGGTCGAGGGCCAAATCCAAGAGCCGGAAGGGGAGTGACTTCAACACCAAAATGGTAACACCCCTAGAGAAAGAGGAGTGCGTGGAATGATAGTGGTGGCCCACCCAAGGTTTTTTAAGAGCCATAACCCTACGTCCTGTTAGGTGTGTTTCCTGGAGTACACATATATGCGGGTTATAAGATTTAATAAATTGGAACACCAGGGAGCGCTTGATCGGGGAATTTAGTCCCCTGGTGTTCCAGGAGATAATATTAAGGGAGGACATATCTGTCAAGAATGTTAATAATATTAGGATCAATAGAGATCACGGCTCCTGGACTGGACCCCGGGACCCAAAACAAACACATCCGGAAACAATGCAATGCTGATGAGTTAAATTTTTTTGGTATGAACATCAAACAAAAACAAATACACCCAACTAAAAACAGATAAAGGATACCAATATCCAAAGTAAATGAAACAAGCCCCGTTAGGGGAACTTTCTTCTCCCCACCCCCCACCCCACCCAACCCACCAAAACTGAGGCGGGTATCAATCCCAAACTTATTCAGCTCGCCGGCTGCAACGGGGGGGTCCGTGGAAGAGGCAAGCCCACCCCCCGAGACTTCACGTGGGGGGGGGAAGCAGCAGTTCAGGCGGCCCTACACAAGTGAGATCTCCGCTTGTAATGCAGCAGGCTGTGAGGACGTGGAAAGTCAGACATAAGGAAGTATCCGGTAATGCGACCTCACAGTAGTTTCGATCCATCTAATAGTAAAAGATACAAAACAAAGACTCCAACGCTCCTCGTGGAGGCAAACAGATGCAGTGGAACTTCTTTTCCAACAGTCTCCTGGCCAAGTTCTTTGGCAGGGGCACTAACTTAGCATTTCCCTGATAAGGATAACCAGTGCTCCCCCCACAGATCCGCACACTCCATGGAATGAACCGGGCATAACCTATGCAACATAACAAAATCATCCATGTGGTAGTTCGTGTGATAACTCAGGCCCAGATCTGAGCTGTGGAGAGGGACCAATGGATAAAAAGGGGTCATAGAGCACATACCAGAAAAACCATTAGCGATTCTGTGGCAACGTGTCCAGCCAGGCAGAGGCCTCTCTCGGTGTAGTAAAAAAGCGAGTTGTCTCACCGTCTTGAACTCTCAGGCGGGCAGGGAAGAGCACACTGTAACGGATGTTGCGTGATCGCAACGCCGCTTTAACCTGGTCAAAAGATTTCCTAAGCTTCTGGGTCTCGACCGAGTAGTCGGGGAAGATCATCATCCTGGTATTCTGAAATCTGAGGTCCCCCACAGATCTAGAGGCACGGAGAACTTCATCCCTGTCTCTGAAGTTAAGGAGACGGAGAATGAAGGTGCGGGGAGGGGATCCAGGAGGTCCCGGCCTCGGCGGGATGCGATGCGCCCTTTCAACCGCGTAGTAAGGTGACCATCGGGCATCGGGCAGGAGGTCACGCAGCAGACCCTCTATGAAAGAGGTAGGATTATTCCCCTCCGCCCCCTCCGGTAGACCAACAATGCGGAGATTATTGAGCCGATTCCTGTTCTCCGCGTCTTCAGCTCTATATTCAAGGGCCTTTACCTTGGTCTGAAGCGTACGGAGTGATGCTTCATGTTCCGCAATGGAGTCTTCGGTGGTACTCAGCCTTTGCTCTGTTTCAGTGACTCGCGACCTGATTTTGACAATATCTTGGCGGATAAGACCCATGTCCAACTGGACGGCTTCAATCTTTGTTGTTAACGTAGATTGACAAGTAGCAATAGCCGCCATGACGTCAGCCAGCCAGGGGGGGCGAGAGTCATCCGACTCCATAATGTTCTTCCGCGAGGCTCTGCGGGGACTGCACGTATTAAGAGTCTCTGGGGGAGGGGAGGTGGGTGTCTGAGGTGAGTCCGACTGTGGCGGAAAGGCCAGCCTCTTACCCCCTTTGTTGTACTTTACGCTGGAGTTCCTGCGCCTCATTCAGGCGCCTGGGGCCTATATCTGGGTATTGGTCAGTAAGTGGGCGTGGGGGCCCTCCCGCTGGGTCCGGGGTAGTCAGGTAAAGGGTATGGTGTAGCGTGTAGCCCAGCAACAGCCCCCCCCACCTGGAACTGTATAGAGGATCCACTCACCACAGGCTGACAGGGGGTCTCTGGTTCAGCCACTCTCCTGCACAAAGAAGGTGTCAGGGGTGGAAGTGCCCAGGGGTTCCCCCACTGTCCAGGCAGCTGTCCCCAGCCTTTTCAGGGACACTTCCTCCAGGCCACGGGGTTCGGGTCCCCCCTGCGCCGGTCCGGCGGCTCCGGATGTCCAGGAAAGGCCGCGGTCTCGGCCTAGTAAAACGTGGGGGTAATCAAGGTCTTCAGGCCCCAAGCGCAACTTAATACAGGTCCAGGGACATCTCTACCGGCTCCATCCGAGGTCCCCAACAGCCGATGGTCCTCCCCAGCAGCTTCGAGCGCCGAGAGGAGGTCCCGGTCCGCGGCGCGGCCCACCGGCTTCGGCCTAGTCCTCCGAGGTAGGCCCGGAGCGTCAGCGGGATGCCGATCGCGGCCCTGGGATAGCCAATTCTCCTCTCCCCACAGCAGACAGGTCCCCCCAGCTCTCCCTCGGTCAGCAGGGGTGAAAAAATAGGGTGATTAGTGCCGATGGATCCGGATTAAAGTCATCGGATCTGCGGAGCTCCTTTCAAAAGCCGCCGCTCAGCACGCCATCTTAGCCACGCCCCCCCTGGTATGGAATTTAGGGGGACCCCCACACCATTTTTTTAATTTTGGTTCGGGGTTCCCCTGTGGGGAAATCCCATGCAGTTTTTATCAATGAACTTTTATGTGTATTGTCAGGCCTACAATAGCCGCGAGTAGTTTTAAATGACTTTTTTCCTTTGAAATGTCCTTTTGCTGTCAGACTGTTCTAAACACAGGAAACATGCGCCCCTTTACAGGCATACTATAGACACCCCCAGGTACGAAATTTAAAGGAATATTACACTTTTATTGTTTCACTTTAAGCAGTATTAAAATCACTGCTCCCGAAAAAATGGCCATTTTTAAAACTTCTTTTTGCATTGATACATGTCCCCGGGTGCAGGACCCAGGTCCCCAAACACTTTTTATGACAATAACTTGCATATAAGCCTTTAAAATGAGCACTTTTGATTATTCATGTTCGTGTCCCATAGACTTTAACAGTGTTCGCGTGTTTGAACAAATTTTTTGCCTGTTTGCAAGTTCTGCTGCGAACCGAACCGGGGGGTGTTCGGCTCATCCCTAGTAAGGACGTAGCGGCCGGCTTCCTGGCCTACTCCTTAACCACTTCCCGACAGGCGCACGCCGATGTACATTGGCAGAATGGCACGGCTGGGCAAATGGGCGTACCCGTACGTCCCTTTGAATTTGCCGCCATGCCATTACGTGCACACCACCAGCGGCACGTGCGCTCGCCGGCCGGGAGCTCCATGAGTCAGGTCGTGGGTTCCGTGGACTCGATCACCGCAGGGATACCCGCGATTGCCTCACAGAGAGGACGAACAGGGAGATGCTAATGTAAACAATCATCTCCCCGTTCTGCCTAGTGACAGTGCCACTGATCTCTGCTCCCTGTGATCGGAAACAGAGATCAGTGACGTGTCACACATAGCCATGCCCCCCACAGTTAGTAACACACCCCAGGACATACTTTACCCCTCCCTAGCCCCCTAGTGGTTAACCCCTTCACTGCCAGTGTCATTTACACAGGAATCAGTGCATTTATATAGCACTGATTGCTGTATAAATGACAATGGTCCCAATGTGTCAAAAATGTCCGATGTGTCCGCCATAATGTCACAGTCACAATAAAAATCGTTGATCACCGCCATTACTAGTAAAAAAAAATTAATAATAAAAATGCCATAAAACTATCCCCTATTTTTTGAACGCTATAACTTTTGCGCAAACCAATCAATAAACTCTTATTGCGATTTTTTTTACCAAAAATATGCAGAAGAATACGTATCAGCCTAAACTGAGGAAAAACAATGTTTTATGAAATATTTTTGGGGGATATTTATTATAGCAAAAATTTTTCAGAATTGTCGCTATTTTTTTGTTTAAAGCGCAAAAAATAAAAACCGCAGAGTCCATCAAATACCACCAAAAGAAAGCTCTATTTGTGGGGAAAAAAGGACGTCAATTTTGTTTGGGAGCCACATCGCATGACCGTGCAATTGTCAGTTAAAGCAACGCAGTGCCGAATCGCAAAAAGTGCTCTGGTCAGGAAGGGGGTAAATTCTTCCGGGGCTGAATCGGTTAATAACCAGTTACTCTTCACACAGAATTCTGGTCAATCCCAATTTGAATTGTTCCGATAATTTGGAATTTGTTAGAAAAGGAATAAATGAAATTAAACGAACCAAAACGAAATGAATTATGAAACAAATCAATGAAAAAAGTTAGTAACATAACAAATCTATCTGAAACACAACTAAACACATTTTACCATTCTTCTCATGTCTAGAAGAGACCTCCCCCTCATCTCTTTTGCTTCCAAATCAAAATCCTTCATAATATAACAGTTGCACCTGGGTCTAACGAATCGACCCCTAGGTATAGTCTGGCTCACATGAGCAGAATGATAGCTAGCAGCATCAAGAACCTGTTCATAGATCATATTATCAAGACAAGAGCCAGGGTCAAGTCTAAATATTAACATATTATCATCTACCCTGAAAAAAGTGTCATCAATATACCTAGAAAAGAACCTGATCAGGTGCCTATAGGGGTTAATAACTTCAAAAATGTGGCACTCCTCCCACCCACCCATAAATAATTTGGTATAAGTGGGTGACATTGAGTTAAGAAAATATTTAAACATTTTGTAGCTAAAATGGCACCCACAGTTAAAAACATCTTATCACCTAGTTTATTTCCCTTTTGTCAGGGTCTGGATCTGAATCTTTGATCTATGTGGTGTCTAGATGTAGCCCTTCTCTCTGTGCTATGCTGTACAGCTCCCCGTCTGATCCTTTAGACAATCTACCTTGTACCGTGTTTCTGATGAACCTTGAACTCTTTGCTCCTCCCATGAACTTCCTGAGTTAAGCCATGTCTCTGCACCTTATGTTTGCCAAATTTATTTGCTCTTCTCTAGCCAATATCTTGTTCCTTTCACTCCAGCTATGTCCGTATCTTCAATACCACTTGTTACTGACTTTTGGATTGTTCTTCAACTACGCTTACACTTGATACCAATATACAACCATTTGTTATTGACCTTTGGCTTGTTCCATGACTACGCTTCCACTTGATCCCAACCTACAGCCACTTCTTACCAACTTTTGGCTTGTTTACTGACTATGCCTCTGCTTAAAGTAATTGTAAAGTCTTGTTTTTTCTCTTAAAATAACAAACATGTTATACTTACCTGACCTATGCAGAGGTTTTGCACAGAGAAGCCCAGAGCCTCCTTTTCTCAGGTCCCTCTTCTGTTCTCCTGGCCCCTCCCTCCTGATGAGTGCCCCCACAGCAAGCAGCTTGCTCTGGCGGCACATGAACCGAGCTGCAGCTCCATGTGTCCATTCAGATACAGAGCCCCCTGGTTCAGCCCTGCCCCTCCCTCTCCTGATTGGCTAACTGACTTTGACAGCAGTGGGAACCAATGACACAGTGGCTGTGTCTCAGCCAATCAGGAGAGAGAGTCACGGACAGCCTAGGCACTCATGGAAATTGCTGGACAGAGATGGGGCTCAGGTAAGTATTAGGGAGTGCTGGGGCAGCTGCTGCACACAGAAGGCTTTTACACTTAATGCATAGAAAAACCTTCTGCCTTTACAACCCCTTTAATCCCCACCCACAACATCTGCTGCCAGACCCTGGCTTGCTCACTTCCTGGTGGGGTGACTCTGAGGACCCTGGCCTGACACTAACATGCAGCAAAATCCATCTCCACCATTAGGAGTTCTGGTGAAAACTGGTTAGTGCTTAGACCCTGCGCCTCGGTTAAGCCCACGTCATCCACCAGGGTAACCTATTTGTGTACTTATCCTGGTGGTTAATGGGAGCCTCTCTACTGCTATATCTGCTGGTCCCTGAGCCTGACCCTTTACCATGACAATTCTATAAGTAAGAAAGGTACTTGGCTGAGTACTACAGGCAAGTTTAGGTGGGGATCTGCAGTTGTCTATATTGTTTGTATCTGGGTGATGCCTATGTTGTTCAATGATGCTTATAAGGTAATGCTCCTAACCTTAAGAAATCAGTTAACTTCCACATAAGATACATAGTTTTATTATATTATATTATCTCATGTGTAATGTGTAATATGCAGCAAATAGGTAGGATGACCAGATGGTTATGCAATCACTTTGAGGATCATATATCCAATACTAGGACAAACAAGAATACTGGCGTGGCAAGACATGGATCTGAAATATTAAAAAAGAATGACAACCCTACTTGAGGAAGGGGTTGCTTCACGCTTTTGAGCAGAAAGGTGTATGTGTATAAATACGTGTTAACACTCCCCCCCTCCCCCCCCGTGTTTTCACTTCTCCTTTTCCTTTTTACCCCCCATGTTTCTTCCTCCTCCAAACATTTTAATTTTCTGTCTTTTTACTTTCCTTCAAAATTTTCCTCCTCCCCCCCTTTCATTAGACTTCTTTCAGTTATCATCTTAACGGCAAATGCAGGTGAAACACATCAGAGTAGGGAAATCTTAGACAGGGAGTCTGTGTACATGTCAAAATTCCAAAACAATAACGTTTTAAGAAAATGCTTTCATCATTATGTCATCATACGTATGTACATCGAAATGAGCTTGTTTTTTTTACTGAGGCAGACATTTTGGCTGTGGGCGCATACAATATGTATATAAATATATTACACATTGTTGTGTAGTTCAGACTAGTCATTTTGTTATCTGATCTCTATTCCATTTAATGCATAAAATCAAATACAAATACAACAAAATAAATATTTTTTACTTTCATATATACAGTATATTTTAGGAAACCATTGTGATAAATAGTAGACAGGTGAAAAGGCAGATGGTAGAAATGTGATTATTTCTAAAAGAAAAAAGTGGCTTTCTAACTATGTCCCAAAATGCCTTCTCTTGGGGATCTGGCAAATTCTCTGCTGATTTGTAGCGGAAATAAACAAGTTGTAATTTGTTAACGTGCTGTGTAAAACAGCTTGTGTTTTTCACAAACATGCTGACAGTAAGTGATTCGGGGCTCCCGTTCACTAAACTGTTGATTCATATTCAACTCATCCAAAAGTAATTAACAATTATTTTGTTTACATCTGCTTTGATTTAATCTCTCTGGCATTCTGCCAGATCCTGGTTTATCGCACTGCAATCATTAGTTTGTTGGTTGATATGTGCCGTTTTTGTTTTTACTCTAAAACTTTCATTTTCAGGCTGAAGAACTATTTCAATATTTGCTTTAGTATTTAACGCAGTGCCAGATAAAATGTTTTTGCATTAATACTTCTCTGAGGAAGCATTCTTACAAAAACTAGATTAGATATTTTTTCAGTCTGCATGTCCATCTTGCTCTTACATACTTTAAGTAAAGCATCTTTACTTATAACATTATATATATATATATATATATATATATATATATATATATAGTGATGGTATGCGAGGTGAGATACATGATAATAGGTACATTTCACCTCGCATTCGAACCGGGATCCGGCTCGGTTTTTCCAGCCTCTGTGGTAGGCTGGGTTCCGGTCCGGATGTTCTGGTCCACTGAAGTCCACAGTCAGCTGGACTTTAAAATATCCAGGAAGAGAGCACAGCAGGTCGCTCTGGTTTTGAGACTCAGAAAGGAACCTGAGTGAGAGGAGCTCTGGGTGTTGGACTAAAAAGTTTGCTTTTCCGCATGTTTTTGTGGGTGACGTGGCCAGCCCCGCACTGTATAGAGAGGAGACTATTTGTTTAGTTAGTGCCAGACGGCAAGGATTTAATTTACTGTTTGTTTTTATTTTGCAAACCTCCTGCAAATAAACCTTGCATCCGCCAGATTTTGAAGAAAGTGCCCGTTTGCTGACTGTCATTCAGAAAAGGTGATCCCCACAAGCTAATTCCCCCACACGTGGTGGATTCAGCGGGCACTTTTCTGAAGATGGAGGAAATGATAAAGGCCCTGCTACAGGCCAATGCAGCTCAGCGGGAAACCAACCACCAAGTCGCAGAGGCTGCTGCAGCACAATGGGTGGCCCAGCAGGAGATGCACCTCCAAGTCGCAGAGGCCGCTGCAGCACAACAGGCGGTCGCTGCAGCACAACAGGCGGCCCAGCAGGAAATGAACCGGCAGTTCGCAGAGGCACTGGTGGAACTGAAAAAGCTCCTCCTGTGTCAGCGGAGCCAAAGATGGTACGTGCCTCCTACCACCTGCAAAATATGACACCTGTGGATGATGTTGAGGCATACATTACGGCTTTCGAGAGAGTCGCTGTCCACGAGGGATGGCCAAAAGAGCAGTGGGCGGGTCTGTTGGCCCCATTTCTAACAGGAGAACCCAAAAGGCCTATTTTGATCTAGATAAAGCCCAGGACTATGAGACTCTAAAGACAGAGATACTCGCACACTTGGGTGTCACCATGGCAGTCCGGGCCCAGCGCGTGCATCAGTGGTCCTACTCCAGCAACAAGCCAGCCCGTTCACAAATGTTAGACCTGGTCCACCTTGCCAGGAAGTAATTGCAGCCAGAGACCTTGACAGGCCCTCAGATCGTGGAGCGTGTGGTAATGGACCGATACCTGCGTGCGCTCCCTGCTGCCCTGAGGAAGTGGGTCGGACAGGGGGACCCCAAAACTGCGACCCAAATGGTGGACCTAGTGGAGAGGTACAATGCTACTAAGGACTTGGTGAACCCATCTACACCCCACTCCGGTGTGTCTAGGGGTGCGAGATCTCCCAGCGGTTCTGGTAAGACTGGGGTTCAAGAGCTTAGGGAAATTTGATAAGACTGTTGTTACAGATGATGAGACTGTGGGTCCTAGACCTCGAGACTGGCCAAAGAAGCCAGGAAGGTCTTTGGGGCCGTTAAGAGGACTGGGGCCATCCAGGCAACTCTCATCCATTGCCATCCCTGCCTTATTTCCCTTGGAAAGAAGTCCATTTATTGCTGGGAACAACCTCAACCCTCTCCGCTGCAGATCCGGCTGGATCCTGCTTGAAACCCAGCGAAACCGAGCTCCCTTAGGCCTCCTGCCTGCCCTGTACTATCAGCTACCGCTGCCATATTGAGGCCTGCGGCCTGTCCAGAGCCTGTCGCTCGCCTACATCGCAGACCGGGGGACGAACGGATGCTTTATTGGGAACTTCCCACCCGAGACATCCGAGTTACCACCGAGGGGAGGCGGATGCCCGCAGCGTGAGGGAGAGCCGAGCGGGATCTTCTCCCCCCATCCTGGATCCCCTCGCGGCCTGCCCACCCTGGATCCCCTCGCGGCCTGCCCATTCCTGAGCCTATCCACCGGCCATCCTGGACTCTGTGAGTACAAGGGCTTTCGCCCCATCCTCCTACCGCTGCTGCTCTGCAGTACCTGACCCCCAGAGTCCCTGTTTTTAGGCCCTGGAGACCCGGTCCAGGCCTGTGAGAGGAACCCCCCCGACCGGCCTCACCCTTCAGGACAGACCGCGGCTTCGGCCTAGTCCTGGAAGTCGGCGGCCATCTTGGTACTCCAAGTACCCCTAAAACCTATTCCCTGCAGTTTAACCAGATATCAATCACCTGCAAACACCAAATTTTTCCATATATCTGCAAACCTCACAGCTGTCCCCTCAGCTCTCCCTGATCCTTAATGTGACCACCTCCAGTCTGGCATGCAGGGAAGCAGGAGAGGAGAACTTTGATCCCCGTCTCTTTAAGAAAGGCTCCTACAAAGCTAGCGGTTCCTTATTAATCGCAGGAGCGATATAGTAACAAGACATCAGACCCTTCCTAACACTGCATGGGGAAGATTGGCTTCCAGAAGGCAATATATAGAGGTTTTAACCCACCGCCAACGTCCCAGACTCCTAATACCATGCAGCGCTTTTTATATAAACAGAGATCCCCGATCTCCAGTGAACAACTGAGATCCTCGGACCCACATACTCTGCCGGAAGGCATGACCCAAGATGATAACAGATCTCAATCCTCTCAGCACTCTCTTCCACCCGACCACCCCGTGGATGTAGTGACAGTAGCTGTTCTAGACACAAAGTTGAACTCATTACTACACGAACTAACCCGCAGCATCGCTAAAGAAGTGAGCAAAATAGCACATGAGTTACGGGGTGAAATCGACCAACTAGGTGAACGCACCAACACATTGGAGAACAAATTAGATGAACTGACCCAATATGTACATGTTCTCGAAGAGGACAACTCCAACTTGAAACATACAGTCTCCCTACTCCAGCTTCAACAGGAAGACCTGGAAAACCATGAAAGACGCCAGAATCTGAGGATTAGGGGAATCCCTGAGGCGGTGAGCAACAAGGAACTACGTCCCTACCTTTTAGGCCTATTCGTTACTTTAGCCCCACATATTTCGGACATAGACTGGCGTATGGACAGGGCACATAGATCTCTGGCTCCAAAACCTCCTCCTACTGCCAATCCCAGAGATATTATTGTCCGCTTCCACTTCTACGAGAGCAAAGAATCCCTCACATTTGCAACGCATAACAAGTCACCTATTGACTATAAACAACACAAAATCCAGATATTCAACGATCTCTCCCCAATCACCTTGGCCAAAAGGCGCAGTTTCCGTCCTGTTACTACCCATCTACAAAACCATCAAGTTCCATACCGCTGGGGATTCCCCTTCCGCCTAACCGTTTCCAAAGATGGTGTTCAACATTCCCTGAGAGACCTTTACGAAAGTGAAGCCTTTATCCGCAACCTAGGTCTTCCCCCCCGCCTGAGGAAGATTCTATACCCCAAGCTCCAAACCCAAAACCACTTACCACACCAGCCAAAATCTGGACCCCAGTTCAACGAAGATCCCAGAAGAACTTCTCCACCCCACAACGAGCCAATAGTCACAGATATCCAACCTGATGTGACTTATTATTTTTTATTTTCTTTTTTCTCAATTTTTTTTTTTTTTTTTCCATGGCTGGATAATATTTACCATGGATATCCTAGTGATTATGGTTCAGGAAACCCATTTTAAACCCAGAGGCTCCTTTAAATTTGCTTCTAGACACTTTCCTGTAGCATATACTGCCTCTGACCCCTCTGGAAAAGCGGGAGTGGCAATTCTTATTAAACGCTCAAGCCCAATAAAAATACTCTCCTCCTACCTAGATCCTCATGGTAGGTTCATATTCCTGAAATGTAGTCACTTATCTACCTCTTTTTCCTTGATTAACATTTATGCACCAAATGTAGGACAAATCGGTTTCCTTGAAAAAGTTTTTGAGAAACTACAACCCTTCTCCCAGCCTTTCATGATCATGGGAGGCGACTTCAATGTGTGCATGTCCCCGACCAGGGACAGGAAAACTCTATTCCAAACCACCTCACAATCTTCCTCTAAGAAATTATCAACATCCTTTCGCAAACTAGTTAGATCCCATAATCTATTTGACTCTTGAAGGATAAAACACCCAAGCCAAAAGCACTATACATTTTATTCTCATCCTCACAAGTCTTATTCTAGACTAGATTACTTCCTTATTACAGGCCCTCTACTGCCCTATGTAGTATCTTTAGAAATAAATCCTATTACCTGGTCGGATCATGCACCTATTGAACTCAATGTATTATTGACAAAGTCTTTTACTAAACCCTGCCATTGGCGCTTCAATGAATCCTTGCTTAAAAACCCTTTATCTCAAACCCAACTACAGCAGAAACTAACTGAGTTTTTCCAGATTAATGATGGCTCTGTTTCGGAGATTTCCACCCTGTGGGAGGCCCATAAAGCCTTTTTTAGGGGTGAATGCAGAGCTATAGGCTCACGCCTAAAGAAAGACTCTGTACAACTCAAAAATGATCTTATTACCCAACTACAGATAGCTGAAAGAACTCTGTTGGCCTCCACCACGGTGGAAAAATTATGAAATGTTATCTCAATCTGGGATCGGATTAAGTCTTTTGATATGAATCAAATTTCCAAATCCATGCTGTGGGCTAAGCAAAAATTTTATGATTATGCAAACAAACCACATAGGATGCTAGTGAACAAATTAAAACCACAGCCCTCTCTATCTATACCCGATCACTTGATACAATCTGATGGCACCCCCACATACTGTCCGAAAGCTATGTCAAAAGTCTTTGGTGATTTTTATAATCGGCTTTATAACTGTTTAGATCCTGATTCACATCCTCAATTCTCACAATCTGAGTTTGATAAATTTATAAATTCCCTCCCGCTACCAAAAATCTCTGCTGATCATCTATCCTCCCTTAACTCTCCGATTACTGGGGAGGAAATAGGAGAGGTGATTAAAAATCTTCCAACTCACAAATCTCCGGGCCCTGACGGTCTCCCTTACATCTATTATAAAACTTTTACACATATTTTAACCCCCTATCTACAATCCCTATTCTCCTCTTTTTTAGGGGATCCATCCCACATTCACAATTCTTACATGCCAATATAACAGTAATCCCTAAGCCAGGTAAGGATCCTGCACTACCCGACAACTACCGCCCAATTGCTTTATTAAACACAGATTACAAAATTTTCACTAAGATATTAGCCAATAGACTATCCCTACTATTAACGTTCCTGATCCACAGAGACCAGGTAGGATTCGTACCCTCGAGACACGCTGGAGATAATACAAGAAGAACCATAGATCTGATAGACCTAATAACTAGAACCAAACGTCCCACCATAGTCTTGAGCTTAGATGCTCAAAAAGCTTTCGATCGATTAAGTTGGCCCTTCATGTTCGCAGTCTTAACCCGATTTGGATTCTCAGGCCCCTTTATACGAACCCTACATACCCTATACTCCCTCCCTATGTCTCAAGTCCAGCTGTCCTCCTATATTTCGCAACGATTTACTCTCAGTAATGGTACGAGACAAGGCTGCCCTTTGTCGCCCCTATTATTTATATTAAGTCTAGAACCTTTAGCAGCAGCTATTAGATCCCATCCTAATATCAGAGGAATTCCATTACGACATCAGGACTACAAACTCTCTCTTTTTTGCAGACGACATTCTGTTAACCATCACACATCCCGAGATTTCATTACCCTCCTTACACGAAACCCTCTCCACATTTGGGTCCCTATCAGGTTTTTGTATTAATCAGACTAAAACAGAAGCTCTCCCCATCAATATACCCTCAGATATACTCAGCTCCTTACAAAACAGATTTAAGTATAGATGGTGCCAGACTTCACTAAAATATTTAGGAATTCATCTTACCCCTTCATATCACTCTCTTTATCAAGCCAATTTCCCTCCTTTGTTCGCAGAAATTGCTAAACTTCTACAACATTGGTATTCCATCCCAATTTCCCTTCTTGGTAGGATTAACATTCTTAAAATGTCGGTTTTGCCCAAATTATTATACCTTTTTGAAACACTCCCGGTTCCAGTCCCTATGTCACAGTTGAAAAATATCCAGAGAAAGTGCCTTAACTTTGTTTGGAACAATGCATCCCATAGAATTGCTCAATCGATAGTCCTTTCTCCTAGAGCTAAAGGTGGATTAGCCACCCCCGACTTTATTAAATATTACTATGCCTCTCATCTTAGAGTATTGACAGCATGGACCTCAAGGAAGGCTGCAAATAGATGGGCCGAAATCGAAATGGGGATTACTGCCCCTGTACATCCGTGCTATCTACTTTGGCCTTCCTCTAAGAAATTCATACCCCAACTACGGTCTCTGTGTCTCTCCCCGATGCTTTTTACGCTATCAATCTGGAAAATGTGTAGGGACAAATTTCATCTCTCCTTACCTTGCTCCCCTCTCCAGAATTTCCTTTTTAACCCAGAAATTCCGGACGGATTATCATACTTGCGATCAATTTCGTGGACACATGCAGGTATATTTCAGCTGCGACATTTAGTTCACCCAGTAACACATAAGCTTTTACCTTTCTCAGTCCTCAAAGAAAAACACGCCCTACCGAAATCTACAGAATACTTCTACCTACAAATTTAACATTTTTTCCAATCCTACTTCCCCTCCTTATCTTTAGGAAAACCCACTGCTTTTGAATTACTGTGTACAAATGGCCCATACGAACCAAACCTAATCTCATCCATATATAAAATACTCCAGACAACACCCCCTTTAAATGACTCCATACATAGATACATGACAAAATGGTCCAAAATGCTAAATAGATCAATTTCATTAATAGATTGGGGTAAAATCTGGGAGTCGGCTTTTAAAGTTTCCAGATGTGTGGCACAAAAGGAGACCGCTATTAAGATAATATTTCTTTGGTACAAAACTCCTGAGTTGCTACACGCCCAAAATGCATCTCTTTCTGATCTGTTCTGGAGATGTGGACGGTCCGTAGGTACGCACCTTCACATTTTTTGGGACTGTCATATCTTAGGTACGTATTGGACTGAGATACAAAATTTATTGCAATCACTCTTTGCCACATCTATTCCATTAAATCCCATACATTTCCTGTTAGGTCTGCCTTTCCCGGGTATTCCTAAATCACTACAGAGATTAGGGTCTTTTGTACTTTTGGCAGCAAAAAGAGCCATCCCTAGACTTTGGCTCTCTACCAACGCTCCCACTTTACACCACGTCCTTTCCATTTTTACAGATATGCGTAAAATGGAACATTTAACAGCAAAAATTGAAGGTAAAATTCCCCAATTTGAAAAAATTTGGAAACCTTGGGATGATTCAAAATTTTCTTCTGAACCTCCCATTTCTGCCCCTTTTTGATTCCAACTTGCACGTTCTTTTGAGCATCCTTGTGTTTGAACATGTAGTTGAGATAGAAGCATAGATACTGTATGGAATTCTTTTTCTCTTAATGTATGACCCAATTCGGGAAGAAGCTGTCTTCTATCTGTACAGATATCCTCACCAAGCTTATTTATAATGTTTGCACTATTTTTTTGATTGCTTCTATGTAAATTGTCATAACTTTTCCTTATACCTTTTGTTATGCTGATTTATATTTGTTGAAAAATTTATCGAAGAATAAAAAAAAAAAAAAAGAGGACTGGGGGTAGGCAACATGCAGTGTTTTCATTGCCATGCATTAGGGCATATTGCTGCAAACTGTCCTATAGATGATGAAGCTATGCAATGTGATTATGCTTTTATGAAAAGACGCATTTCTCTGTTTGCACAGGTCGCTTGTCCAGCATCATGTCAGAGTCACATTGAAAAACAGATGTGTGTTTTTTTCAGTGGATGGAAAGTGGATGGAAAGCCACTCACACTCTTGTCAGGAATGACTGTGTGAACCCCACAAAACTACACCCCAGTACTATTGGGGTAATTTGCATCCATGGGGACACTCGGGACTACCAGACAGCGGCTGTTGAGGTTGATACCCCCTGGAGCAGTGTAACACATTCAGTGGGGGTGGTACCTTCACTGCTTCATGAAGTTTTAGTGGGAAGAGATTTTCCCCATTTTTAGAATCCATGGGAGAGCGAGGGGAGGCTGGTAGATAGAGCTCCCCCTGCCGGGGAAGCACAGGAACTCTCACCAGACCCCTTTTGCCAAAGGGAAGGGGATGCTGTTGGTGGGATCGAGGAAGCCAGAGACCCTCTTCCTTTCCCCGTCATGGCTGGGGAGCCGGAGGGGGCCTGGGCTGCCTCCAGGCCCACCTGCCCCACATCTATTCATTCCATGCATGTGCTTCCACTATGGAGACACTTAAAAATTTGTAGTGTTAGGACTGCAAGCAATACAGGGTGCCGTGATGAGGCCTTGCAGCTTTCACATGTGTTTGCAAATGTGTGCTAACTAAACCCCTGCTTTTAACAGACGGTTATTCAGGTTAATTTGGTTGGTCAGCAGACTGGTTGGTGAGTTGAGCTATGGAATTGTTTTTGTCTTACATGTATATGGCCCTACATGTGCTCCTTGCTTTGAAGGCCAGTTATAGGTGGGGGCAGTGGCCAGTTTTTTGTTAAGAGCTGGAGGACCTAGAAGATAGCTCTCAGCCTGAGGGTAACGAACAGGAGACCCCCTCTGACCCTGACATTGAGAGTAGCCAAAATGTCCTACCTGACTTAGAGGTCAGGAGAGAGGATTTCTGTACCGAGCAACTGTGAGAGACCACCCTCATGAGAGCCAGGGAAAACATTAAGAACCAGTGGATTCTGATTGGGTGGTGTCTTTCCCCTACATGGCTGTTAAAAACAATTTATTGTATCGAGTGATAAAACATGGAGAGGACGAGGTAGAACAGCTACTGGTTCCCAAACCCTTCCGTAGGGTGGTGCTAGACTTGGCCCATGGTCATGTAATGGGGGAAATCATGGTATCGAAAAAACCAAGGAGAGAATCACCCAGAGGCTTTCCTGGCCCGGGTTGCATGCAGATGTCAAGGAGTACTGCAAATCGTGCCCTGAGTGCCAAATGTCGGCACCGTTGCCCCATTTTCACAGCCCTCTTGTCTCTCTACCTATAATCGATGTCCTCTTTGAGAGGACTGGCATGGACATGGTGGGGCCAGTTATGAAATCTGCCCGGGGTCACCAGCATATTCTGGTAATCCTAGACTATGCAACGCGCTATCCTGAGGCCATACCCTTGCGCAACACCTCCGCTAAGCCTATCGCCAAGGAATTGGTTCAGGTGTTTAATCGAGTGGGGATCCCAAAAGTGGTCTTAACCGATCAGGGCACCCTATTTATGTCTAGGGTTATCAAGGAACTGTGTAAACTATACAAAATCTCCCATCTCTGTACCTCTGTCTACCACCCCCAAACGGATGGTCTGGTAGAAAGATTTAATAAAACTTTGAAAAGTATGCTGAAAAAGGTGGTCGACAAAGATGGGAGAAACTGGAATTTTTTGCTACCATATCTCATGTTTGCCATATGTGAGGTTCCACAGGCTATTTCCCCTTTGAGCTTTTATATGGTATACATCCCAGGGGGCTGCTAGATGTCGCCATAAAATGTGGGAAGGGGAGGCCACCCCATATAGAAGCATCATAGAGCATGTCTCCTTGATGCAGGATCGAATCGCAGCTGTCCTGCCCCTGGTGCGAGAACATATGCCCAGGAGGCCCAGAGGAGGGTTTATGGACGGAGTGCCAAGGTCCGTACTTTCAGCCCCGGGGACAAAGTGTTAATACTGGTTCCCACGGTGGAAAGTAAGTTCCTAGCCAAGTGGCAGGGTCCCTTTGAGGTTGTCGAAAGGGTGGGGGAGGTAAACTACAAAATCTACCAGCTAGGGAAAAGGAAACAACACCAAATTTACCATGTAAATCTCTTAAAGCCCTGGAAGGACAGAGAAACTTTACTGGCCACGTCCACGCCTCTAACAGACCGGGTACCAGTGATACCTGACATCCCCATAACAGATACCCTGTCCGTAGCACAACAAAGTGACGTTAGGGCATTTGTGCTTAAAAATAGAGACTTTTTCTCCCCTTACTCAGACTGACCAACATGATCCAACATGACGTAGTGACGGAACCAGGGGTTCGCGTAAATGTAAAACCATATAGAGTCCCAGAGGCCAGACGAGAGGCAGTTGTGAAGGAAGTAAAAAATATGTTAGAGCGTGATAGAAGAGTCCCACAGTGAGTGGTCAAGCCCCATAGTGCTGGTCCCAAAACCTGATGGTACTATCAGGTTTTGTAACGACTTTAGGAAACTCAACAGTGTGTCCAAGTTCGATGCGTACCCGATGCCCCGGGTCAAGGAACTCGTGGATGGGTTAGGACAGGCTCGCTACATAACGACCCTAGACCTAACGAAAGGCTATTGGCAAATACCGCTAACTGAATCGGCCAAGAAGAAGACTGCCTTTTCTACTCCTGAGGGCTCATTTCAGTATAAGTGGATGCCTTTTGGTCTGCACGGAGCCCCTGCTTTATTCCAGCGAATGATGGACAAAGCCTTGAGACCACATCGCCCGTATGCAGCTGCATATTTGGACGATGTGGTCATCCACAGCCCAGATTGGGAATCGCACCTGCTCCATGTACAAGCAGTGATAAATTCCCTTAGGGAAGCAGATCTTATGGCTAACCCCAAAAAATGTGCTATAGGCCTGGAGGAGGCCAAATACCTTGGGTACATTATTGGCTGGGGAGTGGTCAAGCCGCAGACCAATAAGGTTGAGGCAATTCAAAAATGGCCCCAACCGATCAATAAAAAACAAGTGAGGGCCTTCCCAGGCATTTCGGGGTATTACAGATGGTTCATACCCAACTTTGCCACTATGGCCGCCCCTCTGACCGACCTGATGAAGGGTAGAGGGTCGGTCATGGTCAAGTGGAATCCCGAGGCCGAGGAGGCACTTCAGAATTTAAAGCAGACCCTTTGTGGGTGACCAGTACTAGTGGCCCCGGACTTCAGCAAGGAGTTTGTCGTACAGACGGATGCTTCTGAAGTGGGCCTAGGGGCTGTACTGTCACAGAACAGGGATGGTGAGGAGCACCCAGTTGTATACCTGAACCGGAAGCTGAACATGCACGAAAAGAACTATGCTATTGTAGAAAAGGAGTGTCTCACCATTAAATGGGCCTTAGACTCCCTAAGGTATTACCTACTGGGGAGGTTGTTTAAACTGGTCACCGACCATGCTCCACTAAAGTGCATGTGTGACAACAGTGAGAAAAATGGCTGTGTGACAAGGTGGTTCCTGTCTTTACAGCCCTTTCGGTTTACAGTGGTGCACAGGCTGGAAAAATTCCAAAATAATGCAGATGCCCTCTCTCATGTGCACTGTATGGTTGGGTCAAGTGCTCAGCCACAGGGGCTTGAGCAGAGGGGCAGGATATGTGACGGTATGCGAGGTGAGATACTTGATAATAGGTACATTTCACCTCGCATTTGCTCCATTGTAAGGGATGGAACCGGAATCCGACCCGGTTTTTCCAGCATCTGTGGCAGGCTGGGTTCCGGTCCGGATGTTTGGGTCTACTGGAGTCCACAGTCAGCTGGACTTTAAAATATCCAGGAAGAGAGCACAGCAGGTCGCTCAGGTTTTGAGGTTTACTGTTTGTTTTTATTTTGCAAACCTCCTGCAAATAAACCTGGCATCCGCCAGATTTTGAAGAAAGTGCCCGTTTGCTGACTGTCATTCAGAAAAGGTGATCCCCACAAGCCAATTCCCCCACAATATATATATACACACACACAGTATATATTTATTATTTTTAATAAAAATAATAGTGAGACAAGTGCTTATAATTAACCACTTGCCGACCAGCCACTGTATAGATATACTGCGGCAGGTCAGCTCGATTGCACAAACTGCCGTATCCGTACAGCGGTCTGTGTATGTGACCCGTGGACTCGATGTCCGCCAGTGATCCGTGATCATGGTACACAGAGGCAGAACGGGGATCTGCCTATATAAATAAGGCGCATTCTGACAGGAGACACCATGGAGATGAAATGAAAAGGCATTTTTTTTTTTTACACAAAGTTGGTAATTTTTAAGATATGTCCAACACATAGCATGTACAGAGCAAAAATGACACCCCAAAACACATTCTGCTACTCCTCCTGAGTATGGTGATACCAGATTTTTACACAGCCTGGCCACATACAGAGGCCCAACATTCAAATAGCACCTTCAGGCATTCTAGGAGCATAAATTACACTAATCTAATTTCCTGAAAACCTATCATTTTTAATTCCCTTCATATTTCTAACACATAGCATTTACATACCAAGAATTATACTCCAAAATAAATTCTATTGAGGAAAGGGTAAAAAAAAAAAGTATTACCTGTGGTTTTAGTAGTGTCCACAAAGGAGAGAATTGGTCCAGGCAGCAGGCAGCAGGCAGGGATGTGCTTAGCGACAATAGTAATTATCCAGGCAGCAGGCAGGAATATTGTCTATATTGTCTATAGTCAGCACAAGGATATCATCAGCATAGCCGAAGCATTTGTCCATAGAATTTGTCCAAGGAGAGACAGCCAGCACAGCCATAATATTGGTCCTGGTACACCGTTACCTGCAGACACTTATTATTGTACTGCTCTCTTCATAAACATACTGCCTCTTGATACAGCTAATTATTTCCATAGTCCAGGTAGCAGGCAGAGGTGTGGTCAGTTTATGCGGCAGGCAGAGGCATGATGGCAGTAAGTCAGCAGCAGGCTGAGCCCAGCAATCAGGTAAGGCCTGTGCACAGGGGCACAGGGGTAGAGGCTTCTCCCACCCAAATCTCTATGAAGCCTCCAGACTCCAGACCATAATCTGGAAATTATGAAACCCGGAGACAACAAAAAAAAAATTCTGGAGCCCCTCACATGTGAGACCCCTGTGTACTACAGTAGCAGGGCAAAAGATCAGTCCGAGCTATAGGCAAAAGCATCACAGTCCATCTGTACCATGTGATTAGCTGTGGACAGTCACAGCTAATAACAATAGTAAACACTGAATGAATGCATTTCATTCAGTAAAAAAAATTGTTGCTTATAACATTGTGAATTTTTTTTTTATTATTTCTTCGGTTTCCAAAAAAATGACAAACCTACAATTTCAAAAAACTCGCCAGGCCTCTTACTAAATACATTGGACTGTCTATTTTCCAAAAAAAGATCATTTGGGGAATATTTGTACTGTCCTGGCATTTTAGGGCCTCAAGAAATGAGATAGGCCATGAGTACATCAGAATTGATCGATTTTAAAATATACAGTATATACCATAGTTTGTGGACTCCATAACTTTCCTACAGACTAAACAATATACACTGATTTGGGTTATTTTCACCAAAGAAATGTAGCAGTATACTTTTTTTTAACAGAAACCAGGGTGTGAGCAAGCCAGGGTACAGTAGCAGATGAAAATGGCAGCGTGGTCAGTAAACAAGCCAAAAGGTCAGTAACGAGTAGTTGTAGGTTGGGATCGGGCAATAGAGTAGTTGAGGAACAAGCCAAGGGTCGATAATGAGTGGTAGTAAAATACAGACACAGCAGGGACTACAAGAGCAAAGCAATGGCTGAGAAAGCACAATAACCTGGCAAAGAGGAAGTGTTGAGACAAGGCTTATATAGGAAGTTCATGAGAGGAGCAAGGAGTTCAAGGTTCAACATCAATTAAGATACAAGGTAGGGTTGTCCAATAGATCAGGCAGGATTGCTCAGTAGACAGCACCCCAGATAGCTCAATGAGAAGAGTCAACACCAGACACAGAAGAGGTCCCAGGTTTGAGCCCAGGTCCGTACACCCCACTGCCATCAATGTATGATGTATGTCATGGGAGTTAAATGGTAGCAAAACAAGGGCTTATACCATATAGGACATTTTCTCAGTTACAAAGGTATTTGGCTCTCAGAGTACTACTCTTGAAATGCCCACTAAGAAACCTTTCCCATGCACATATCTTTTCATTTTTTACATTCTGCCAAGAAGGAGATGGATCTTATCACAAAAGCTCTATCTTTGAGAATGGATGCCTGCAAGATACTGGCTAGAAGGGTGGTATTTCAGCGTTCTACCAGTTATTCTCTACTATCCTTACAGCCTGGCATGGAAGGCAGACTGATTCTCTTGGATCCTTTTAATCCTCTCAGACTACCAGAAACCACAAGGGAATATCTTACAAAACCCTAATTGAAGCAAACAGCAAAGTTCTCTTGCTGGTATCTGGCACCCCTAAAATTAGTACAATTTATGCTGATGCCTCCCTGACTTGTTTTATACTAAATGTTTTATACCGTGTGGACCTGTTCTAAAATCAATCAATATTGGACAAGACTACACACAATGATCCATTCTGTCACTAATCCTAATGTTCCCAAGACTTCCCATACAGCTTTCCTGAATGAGCTGATCACAGACATTCCCAGACACTCTCAAATACTTATCTTCCACACCTTTAGAAATTGCCTGTGGTTGATATTCCAGAGACTAAGTAAGAAATTCTGGAATATGCTCTATGAAAAATTTGTTTTCACCCTACAGAACAAACAAACGTTTGAAAGAATATAGAATAGAATCAGTCGGTACCCTATGTTCAATCCCCTGTCTGAACTTAAGAATGTGGATTGGCTGGGAGGAGAATTTACCTTCCCATTTTCACTTTTCTTCTTCTTACTCTTACTTTTCCCATTAAAACGCTAATTTTTAAAGCCTTTTCTTTCATTTTATCATTTTGGTTTTCTCAAGAATGACACTCTGATGGCATTGGAAACTTGAATATTTTTGGTGGGTTTATGGTAAGGCTGTTTTAATCAGTCCACTGTAGCCATGTTTCCTCTGTCTGTGCTGCAGTAGGTTGCATTGAGCCATCAAACCTACTCCTTGAACCTAGGTTTAATCTAGTGGAATTGCATTGTGTCTTGTTAAACACATTTATCTTTCTTCATAGTTTGTCGATTCTATGTTCTGACTGAATAACCACCAGAAATATGTTTGTAAACCTCTTTTATTACACTCACTAAAATTTTTGCAACAGAATGGTCAAGATAAAATCAGAAGTCCTTAAATGCATTCTAGCTTCAGGCCAGTGATTCAAAGCAATGAAACATTATTTATCTTTAACTACCAAATAGCATTTTCACCAAAGGTAAGCAATGATAACCTTAATGTTTCTTCCATCACAAGTTACCATTGAGAAAGTGGTAACATCTGATGGGATCAGAAAAGCAATGAGTCTAATGCCGCGTACACACGAGCGGACTTTACGGCAGACTTTGTCCTGCAGATTTTTCAACGGACTTTATGATGGACTTTCCGAATGAACGGACTTGCCTACACACGATCAACCAAACTCTGACGGATTCGTACGTGATGATGTATGACCGGACTAAAACAAGGAAGTTCATAGCTAGTAGCCAATAGCTGCCCTAGCAGCGGTTTTTGTCAGTCAGACTAGCATACAGACGAGCGGACTTCGACCGGACTTGAGTCCGTCGAAAAGATTTGAAACGTGTTTCATTTCTAGGTCCGTCAAACTTTTGGGGAAAAAAAGTCCGTTGGAGCCCACACACGATCGAATTGCCTGACGGACTCCGGTCCGCCAAACCAAGTATGCCGTAAAGTCCACTCGTGTGTACGCGGCATTAGAAAACAGTTTTGCATTCAAAATGATTTCTCATTAGATTTGCAGAATGTTGTCACATTGACACTTGGGGCCCCATCATAAAGTATATGAAACACATCTGTTCTGGACAGAAATTGCTGGCATTAAAGTGAATAAGGAGCTGTTTTAATAATATTTTAACCTTTAGGAACCATATATAGCATATATACTGTATATACACACACAGTTTTACCCTTCAAAAAGCTGCTGGTTAATAGGGATGAGCTTCGACTTCAAGTTGAACATGAGTTCGACTCGAACATTGGCTGTTCAATTGTTCGACGAAGATCGAACATTATGGGCCGTTCGCATCAAATTTGAGCAGCGTGTCACGGCCCATAATGCCCTGCGTCGCAGTGGTTTGCTGGCTGATGATTGGCCAAGCATGCATTATGATTCACATGCTTTGGCCAATCACAGCGCCGTAAGCAAACAGCCATAATTGGCTAAGGGCAGGGTGCCTTTGGCCAATTATGGCTCAGGGGATTAAGTACACGCCTCACATTATATAAGGCTGCCTGCACATTGGCCATATGTAGTGTGTCCCGGCGTTTAGAGAGAGAGAGAGAGTGTGTCATTTAATTTCATTTAGATAGATTATTCAGTTAGCTCCAGTATATTTGGTATATATATATATATATATATATATATACATTCCAGGCTATATATATATATATATATATATATATATATATATATATATATATATAGGCAGGCAGTTCATTCAGTTAGCTGCAGTGTATTCAGTACTGTATCCTGTGCAGCCAGATCTCATTGCAGACCGTTCCTGTTTTTCTCTTCCTATTATACTACAGGCAGGCAGTTCATTCAGTTAGCTGCAGTATATTTAGTACTGTATCCTGTGCAGCTAGATCTCACTGCAGAACGTTCCTCTTGTTCTCTTCCTAATATACTACAGGCAGGCAGTTAATTCAGTTAGCTGCAGTATATTCAGTACTGTATCCTGTGCAGCTAGATCTCACTGCAGAACGTTCCTCTTGTTCTCTTCCTAATATACTACAGGCAGGCAGTTCATTCAGTTAGCTGCAGTATATTCAGTACTGTATCCTGTGCAGCTAGATCTTGCTGCAGAACGTTCCTGTTGTTCTCTTCCTAATATACTACAAGCAGGCAGTTCATTCAGTTAGCTGCAGTATATTCAGTACTGTATCCTGTGCAGCTAGATCTTGCTGCAGACCGTTCCTGTTGTTCTCTTTCTAATATACTACAGGCAGGCAGTTCATTCAGTTAGCTGCAGTATATTCTGTGCAGCTAGATCTCGCTGCAGATAGTTCCTGTTGTTCTGTTCCTAATATACTACAGGGAGGCGGTTCATTCAGTTAGCTGCAGTATATTCAGTACTGTATCCTGTGCAGCTAGATCTCGCTGCAGACCGTTCCTGTTGTTCTCTTCCTAATATACTACAGGCAGGCAGTTCATTCAGTTAGCTGCAGTATATTCAGTACTGTATCCTATGCAGCTAGATCTCGCTGCAGACCGTTCCTGTTGTTCTCTTCTTAATATACTACAGGCAGGCAGTTGATTCAGTTAGCTGCAGTATATTCAGTATATATATGCATCCCAGCTTTATGCAGCTACATCTCACTGCAGGCCATTCCTGGTGTACCTATTCAAATACATTACAAATACATCAAATACAGTATGTCTGGAAGGCCAACAAGGAGAGGCAGACATTCCCAGGCCACTAAAAGAGGGCAAGCAGGCTCTGTGTCTACAGCCAACATTGCTGGTCGTGGACACGGTGCATCCTCAGCACATGGCCATGGGGCATGCTTGTCCTTTTTTTCGGCAGCTGGCCGTGTTGAGCCACAACATGCAGAAGAGTTGATAGAGTGGATGACCAAGCCGTCCTCCTCCTCCTCATCCTCTGTCACCCAGGCTCAGAGTACTTTGGCTGCCAATGCAGATGCCAAAGCAACCTCTTCCATCGGCTCAATGTCATCAGTCAATTCTTCCCTAGCCCCACCATCATGTCCTGAGGAGTACCCCGAACTGTTCGACCACAGTGTTGGGTACATGCTGCAGGAGGATGCGCAGCGTTTTGAAGGCTCCGATGATGGTACCTAGCTAGAGGAAGGCAGTAACGTCAGCCCAGAGAGAGGGGGTGCCCAAGAAGGACAACAAGCTGGCAGTCATGTTCCCCCAGCTGCAGCATACTGCCAGGGTTGCTCCAGTGATGAGGAGGGAGGGGATGATGAGGTCACTTACTCTACGTGGGTGCCTGATAGGAGAGAGGAGGAGGCACATATCCAATGAGGCAGGATGCACTCCAGGGGCCAGCTTAAGGGAAGCCAACCGACTGCATCACACCGCAGAGCTCCGCATGTGCAGGGCGCTGCTGACTCCGCACGTTTTTCCAAAAGTTCTTTGGTGTGGGCCTTTTTTGAGACGTGTGCAACAGATTGCACCGTTGCTGTTTGCAACATATGTCTGAAGCGTATCAAGCGTGGCCAAAACAGCAGCTGCTTGGGCACCACATGCTTGACCAGACATATGTCGAACTCCCATGCAGTCCGTTGGTAAGCATACTTAAAAGACCCACACCAAAAAACAAGGCGGACCTCTGCTTGCTCCTTATCAGCTGGGATCTTCAGCCCCACTATACCTTCAGTTCTCTCAGAAACCTGCACTGAGAGGAATGAAGGTGTAGAATTAGGTGTGCCAAGTAATTGCGGGCAATCTGCTATCGCTACACCAACGTCCAATTGTAGCAGGCAAATTTCCCTACCCAAGTTGCTAAACTGGCAAAAGAAATTCGGTCCCAGCCATCCACATGCCCAGCAGCTGAATGCTAGCTTGGCTAAATTGCTAGCACTCCAACTCCTGCCTTTTCAGCTAGTAGACTCTGCCCCCTTTCGTGAATTTGTGGAATGTGCGGAACCTCAGTGGCAGGTTCCCAAATGCCACTTTTTTCACTGAAGGTGATTTCGGCTCGCTACCGGCATGTGGAAGGCAATGTCTTGGCCTCACTGGACAGGGTGGTCAGCGGTAAGTTGCATATTACCGCTGACTCATGGTCCAACAGGCATGGACAGGGACGTTACCTATCTTTCACGGCGCACTGGGTGATCCTGCTGGCAGCTGGGAAGGATGCAGGACAGGGTGCAGTGTTGTTGGAGCTTGTTCCGCCACCACACCTCCAAAATGCTACTAGTGGTGATTCTGACACACCTCTCTCCTCCACCCCCTCCTCTTCTTCTTCCTCCATGGCCTCTTCCTCTATAGAATTGTCCTCAGAAACAGCGGTCCTCCGTAGGCATTCAAGGGGCTACGCAAGCACTCAGGCAAAAAGATGCCATGTGGTGCTTGAGCTGGTGTGCTTAGGGGACAGGAGCCACACTGTGGCAGAGAATCTGTCAGCCCTGAAGGGGCAGGCTCAGAGGGGATTGACGCCATGCCAGCTTCAGGCAGGAATGGTGGTTTGCAACAATGGCACCAACCTCCTCTCAGCCCTCTGACAGGGACACTTCACCCATGTTCCCTGTTTGGCTCACGTCCTTAATTTGGTGGTGCAGCGGTTCTTGTGCAGGTACCTGGGCTTTCTTGATCTACTGAGGCAGGCCAGGAAAGTCTGTGTGCATTTCCACTGGTCATATAATGGCAATGCTCGGCTGGCTGACCTCCAAAAGGAATACAACCTGCCCAAGAACTGCCTAATCTGTGACATGCCCACCAGATGGAACTCAACGTTGGCCATGCTGCAGCGGCTGCACATGAAGCAGAGGGCCATCAATGAGTCCCTGTGCGACTATGGCATCAGGACAGGGTCAGGGGAGCTTGGCTTTTTTTCGCCATGCCAGTGGCTCATGATCAAGGATGCATGCACTGTCCTGTCACCATTTGATGAGGCCACGAGGATGGTGAGCAGTGACAGTGCATGCATCAGTGATACTTTCCCTCTTGTCTACCTGTTGGAGCACACGCTGCGTGGATAAATGGAGAGGGCACTTGAGGCAGAACAGAGGGAGGAAGAGGAGGACTTCCTTACCTCGCAAGGCCCCCTTTATCCAGACAGTGTTCCTGCTGGCCCGCCGATCACACAGGAAGAGGAGGAGGATTCTGTCAGCATGGAGGTGGAGCCTAGCACTCAGCATCAGCAGCAGCAGTCTTCAAGGGATAATTTACAATTCCCAGAAACCCATGGACTTGTACATGGCTGGGAGGAGGTGGCTGCGGATCAGGTCATCCTTAGAGACCCAGAGGACTTCAGAGCGAATTCCTCAGCAAACCTATGCTGCATGGCTTCCCTGATCCTGCAAAGCCTGCGAAAGGACCCTCGGATTCGTGGTATCAAGGAGAGGGATCAGTTCTGGCTGGCAACCCTCCTTGATCCACGTTACAAGGGTAAGGTTACAGAACTTAACCAGAGGTCGAAGAGGGAGCAGAGGATAAAACATCTTCGGGAGGCCTTGCAGAAAGGTTTGTGCAATGCGTTTACAGAGCCTTGGAGGTTACAAATTCCTGGTCCTGGACAACGTGTTGCTAAGGCTTCGGTCAGTCACAGAAGGAGCGGTGGAGAAGGTGCCTAAGGCCCAATTTTTCTGCCCCTGTTCAACAGGGGCATGTAATTACAATTTTGGATCTAATAATTCACAGCAGGGCCAGTTCCAGCACCCACCAAGAGTAACTGTGAACACCTATGCCCCGTACACACGGTCGGACATTGATCGGACATTCCGACAACCAAATCCTAGGATTTTTTCCGATGGATGTTGGCTCAAACTTGTTTTGCGTACACACGGTCGCACAAAGTTGTCGGAATTTCTGATCGCCAAGAACGCGGTGACGTCAACCACGTACGACGAGACTAGAAAAGGCCAGTTCAGAACCAAGCGCGGCACCCTTTGGGCTCCTTTTGCTAATCTCATGTTAGTAAAAGTTTGGTGAGAGACGATACGCGCTTTTTCAGACTCGAGGCTTTCATATCGTTTTCTGCAGTTCAGTTTGTGCTTGTGGGTTTGTATCTGCTCTTCAGTGCGTGCAAGCAAGCTACGCGTGACTTTCATTAGTCATTGTGTTCTTGTTCATTCGTTGCTGTTTTTCAGGTCGCTCTTCACAGGCCTTGCTGTTCTTCAGTGCCTTCTGTTACTTCGTTCTGAGCAGCCGACCGTTTTCTAGCCATGTTGCGTATACGTACTCCTCGTAGAGTTCGTGCTGTGCGGGGCTTGGTGTTGGGGTCCTGACCTTGACACAAGTCCAGTCCATGAACAGGGTGGGGAGGAGTTCATGGACCAAGAATTGGTTGCTTCAGCGTGACCAGTTCTCTCATATGCCTTTGCTCCGTGAGATCTGTGAGAATAATCCTGATGATTTAAGGAACTTTCTCAGGATGACGGACCCCATATTTCACCGTTTGTTGGCTTTGCTGACCCCTATATCAGCAGGCAGGATACCTGCATGAGGCAAGCCATCACTCCGGAGCAGAGGCTGGTTGCCACCCTGCGGTACTTGGCGACGGGGAGAAGCCTGCAGGACCTCAAGTTCTCGACAGGCATCTCCCCCCAGGCTCTGGGTATCATTATCCCAGAGACCTGTTCTGCCATCATACAGGTCCTGCAGAAGGAGTATATGAAGTTAAAATATGTATCCTTGAATATCACATTTTATTGTATTTAATGTTTGATAATGTATTGTATTTCTTTCCTTTTTTAAAAAAAAAAAAAAAAAAAGAAAAGGGAATTTCCCTATAATTCATATTTGTTATTAATCGTGTGCCTATCTTCCTCCCCCCTCCACCTCCAATGTTTGTCAAAACTGAGACAAGAGGGGAATAATAAAAAAAAAAAAAAAAACTACAAAAAAAAACAAAGACCACATATACGGTACATTTACCCATACATTATCTTACCCCCCTCCCTCTTTGATTAGCATTAGAGAAGTTATATGACTATTTACATCTACCCTTCAGGGCCATTCTTCTTATGTCTCTATTCTAAATGACTATACCATTCCTTCCTCCTACCCATCTGTATTTCCCTCTTCTATTATCTCCTCAGCGCATTGTTCCCAGTTTGCCCATGTCGTTTCAAATTTCTTTCTTTGGTTTTTAACCACATGAACCCATCTCTCTGCTTCCTTTAATATATTAACCTCGTTTCTCCACTCTATGACTGACGGGATCTGGTCCTGTCTCCAGTACTTCGGAATTAGTTTTTTCGCTGCATTTAACAAATGTGGGATTATACTTTCTCTATATTTTTTGATAGGTCCAGTCATTCCATGAAATAAATATTGTATGGGCCCAAACTCTATGTGCTCCGTCGTCATTTTCTTAATCCAGGGGGCTACTAATCCCCAAAAACGCTTAATTATTGGGCACGTCCACCATAGATGAAGAAAAGTTCCCCTCTGTCCACAGCCCCTCCAGCATTTGTCATTAGCTTCTGAAGAGATTTGTGCCATTTTAACTGGTGTCCTATACCATCTCGCTAGGAATTTATATGCCATTTCTTGCACCTTTGTACGTATGGAGGTAGTAAATGTTAACGATATCATTTTATTTATTTGTTTATCTGTCCACACTTGGCCTAGCTCCCTCTCCCATTCTTTCATGAAGTATGGGGGTTTCTTTTCTTGTTCTCCTAGGATCATTCTGTACGTCCAGGATAATGTATGCCCATCTTCTGATGTCTGTGCACACTTCCTCTCAAATGCGGTAAGTGTATTTATGGATCTTAACGGTTTTATTTTCTTAAGGAAGCTCGTCATTTGACGGTATTTCCATTCTGCCATTCTTGTCTCCCCAAATTTCAAGATCACCTCTGTCAGTGGTATTAAAACTCCACTTGGGGCAAACTTACTGCATCTAATATTCCCATCTTGTTCCCACGCCCCCAGACTTACCGTCTTCTCCCCCGGGAGGAACCACGGAAATCCCTCCAGAGGAGTCAGAGGGGAGGTCTGTGGGGCATACCTACCCTCTTTATTCATTCTATGCCATACTTCTAATGTATTCAGGGTTATTGGTGATGTCCATTGTGACAGCCCTCTCATTGACCCTTGGATCCATGGTGATCCTGCCAGGTTTCTCCCCGCCATCATCATTTCTGCCTGTACCTATGGTTTTCTATCTAGGTCATGGCACCAGTCTATTATTCTAACTAGCGCCATGGCCTTATAATAGGATGTTATATCCGGGAGTCCTAGGCCACCCTCCGCTCTACTCCTTCTTAAAATGTCGTACGCCAATCTAGGCCTTTTATCGTTCCATACAAAGGCTATTAATAGCCGACGCATTTGTTTAAGGAGACTCGCCGGCAACCTGATTGGCACTGTATGCAGCACATAAACTATTCTGGGCAGTATACTCATTTTTATGGCACTGATTCTTCCGAACCAGGTCAAGTATTTCCCCTTCCATTTCTTTAATTCTTCTGTTATTTCTTTCACTAATGAGCCATAATTATGCTCCAACAATAGTTCTGCGCTTATCTGTACCCCCAGGTATGTCAGCGACTCCCTGTTCCATATAAATGGGTATTTCTCCTTCAGTGTTCTCTCTATCTCCGCTGGGACATGACTGGGAAGGATGACTGATTTCTCGAAATTAATCTTAAAGCCAGACACCCTTCCAAATTTCTGTACTTCTACCATCAATGCGCTATAGATGTCTGGGGAGTGGACATAAAAAATAATAAATCGTCCGCATATGCTGCTACTTTATGTTCCGTATGGCCTATGTGCGTCCCCACTATCTCCTTATTCTTTCTGATTCTACGCAAAAAGGGTTCCATTATTATTGCAAATATCAATGGGGACAGTGGGCACCCCTGCGTGGTACCGTTTTGTATGTTAAAGCATTCAGATACTGTCCCATTTACCTTAATTCTTGCTCTTGGTTTTGTGTATAGTGCCATAATCCATCCCAGCATTCTCTCCCCCAGTCCTATCCTCCCCAGTACTTCTCTCATAAAGCCCCAGTTCACTCTGTCGAAGGCTTTCTCCGCATCCATTGACAGAGTGATTCCTGGGGCTTCACCTGGGCCATGTTGCATCCAATGCAGTATATGGAGTGCGCGGGTGGTGTTATCTCTTGCTTCTCGCCCCTTTACAAACCCTGCTTGATCTGGGTGCACTAAATCTCCTACATCATCCTCTAGTCTCAGGGCCAGAATTTTTGCCAGTGTCTTGGTGTCTGAGTTCAGCAGAGAGATTGGCCTGTAATTGGCACATACCTGGGGATCTTTTCCCTCTTTTGGCAAAACCGTTATGTACGCCAGTGATGCTTCTGAGGAGAGTGGATTTCCAGCACCCATAGAGTTGAAATAATCACAAAGTGGCCTTACCAAAATTGGGAGAAATTTCTTGTAATATATGTTTGTCAGCCCATCCGGGCCCGGGCTTTTCCCTGGGGGTAGGGCTGCTATCACTCTGCTCAACTCTTCCACCGTGATTGGGCGTTCCATAATCTCGGAGGTTTCTCTATTTAGTATGGGCATGTCTGCGTTCTCAATGTAATCCTTGATCTTATCTCTCCTTTGTTCCTCGCTTTCCCCTTCTTCAGATGGTTCTGTTTTGGAGATGTTATATAGTACCTCATAAAATTTACTAAATTCTTTTGCTATCGCCTTTGTGTCTATTATTTTCCTACCCTGAACTAGTAAGCTGTGCACGTGTCTGGAGTCCTGTTGTTTTTTAAGTTGTTTTGCCAGTAGCTTACCGCATTTATTTCCTTGTTCATATGCTCTGTTTTTCGAAAAACCTAATTTTGTTCTTCGCTTTATATTCTAAATATTGCGCAAGCTCTGTCCGTACACTCTCCAGACGTCTACCATCCACTGGATTGAGATTTTCCTTATGCTTTATCTCTAGGGTTCTGATCTTCTCTAGTAATTCATCCATTTCCCTTTTGCTTTCCTTTTTCATATATGTGCCGATGGCAATTAAGTCCCCCCTCACAACCGCTTTGTGTGCTTCCCACACCACTTGATCTGACACTCCTTTCGTTTTATTTATTTCGAAATACTCCTTTATCCTAACCCTTAATTTCTCCACTATGTCTTCTTTATCCAACAATGACTCGTTCAGACGCCAAGTTCGTTCCGCCCGAGTCATTTGAGTTGGTTGAAGGGTCAAAATCATTGGGGCATGGTCAGACATAGTTATTGGTTCAATTGTACTTGTGCTAACATTCCCCAAGTAGAATTGATCCACCAAAAAAAGGTCTAGCCATGAATACATATCGTGTATTTTAGAGTAATAGCTATAATCCCTGATACCTGGATGTAAAGCTCTCCAAGTATCCACTAGGTGTTGAGAGCGTAAGATTTGTTTAACCCGCTTTATGGCTTTAAAAGACACAGCAGTTCTACCCGTAGAGGTATCTATACTCGGCTCTAACACCATATTAAAATCTCCTCCTACCACTACACACCCTTCCTTAAATTCTTCCAGTTTTCTAAATACTTTAACCAGAAAGTTAGCTGTCCCAACATTGGGTGAATATATTGAAGCAAAGGTATATCGTCTCCCCTGTAGCGTACCCTTTACAAACAAGTACCGACCTTCTGGGTCACTTTGCAGGGTCTCCGTAGTCCATGGGCACGATTTTTTGAACGCAATTGTGACCCCTCTTGCCCTCGCTATTGGGGATACTGCATGATACCATTGATTCAGTACATTCTGGGGTAAGCTTGGAATTGAGCTGCTCTTAAAATGGGTCTCCTGCAGGAAAACAACATCAGCTCCCCAATGTTGCAGCTCAACCCATAAGCGCCCTCTTTTAATTGGTGAATTCAAACCCCTCACATTATATGACAAAATTTTCAAAATGGCTGTCATTTTATTTCATTTTTAGAACACCCAGCCCCTTGCCCTTGTTCTCTATCTTCTCCTCTGCCAATCCCACCCCCCCTTCTACCCCCCCTCCCCGTCATTCATTACTTCCAGACAAAAAACCCAAAAAAAACAAAAAATATACCACTTGTATATCATAAATATATACCTTACATACTTACATCCTGTCCTCCCATACCACAAACCTTCCATTAGGGGTATTTCTAAAAATCGGGTATTTAGCTTGCGCACACCCACTCCTCCTGTGCGCCTGCCACCACCCTTCCCTGCCTTCCGCAGGATTATTCTCCCCTTCCATTGGGGCTGACCTATTGACCTATTTCTTTCCTCATTCCTAATTACCATGATTGTAATATGCTGTGAATGTCCCCTTTGTCCTCATGCATGCTGGATTTTTATGTAATTATTTGTTGTCCATCATACATATTTGCCTTCACTTACCTCCCTAGCATGCTCTCCGGGCCCTATATTCACCTCATGTAGTCACTTAACAATGTATTTTATCAGCTCCATAGTAGTGCTTTACCCCAAACACCCCCTAAAATGTTATTAAAAGTGATTTGTGTTTTAAATTCAGGCAGAGTGCCAGAGGCTTTTTTTTTTGGGGTGTTCCCACATCATTTTTAACCCTCCCTCCCCCCAACTGCTAAGTCAGCTGATAACAATTCTCTATCTATCCTCAATCATTTATCTGCTGACTTTGCCAAACCCATACACACTATACCCATCTCTTTTGTGGTCAGATTTATGGATTTATTCCCCAAAGCATGTAGTGCAAGGGCCTGCCTGTATACTTTCAAATGGTACTATTTAAGGTTTTTGTATTCTATTATTATCTTGATAGGTAATAGCAGAATGTCCAAATGTGCTCAAATGTGTACAATGTGTATTTATATCTTTGTATTATGACACTTCTTACCTGTCCAGTGGGCTGTCAATAGTGTAACTAAGGAGCGGCTGTTCAAAGTAATACCCATTATTTAGGCATTCATCTCTTAATGAGGTGGAGAGGGTTACCTGTCCAAGAGTCCCCCCCCTATAATGTTAGAAATGGCCCAGGAGAGGGGGGGATATGATAGGTGTACCTTATACTTTGGTGTTGTAAAATTCCCCTTAATAAATGTTATCTTGATGTTGGCCAAGAATGTTTGTGTCTAATCTGCTTTCCATGTTTAATGTGCAAAATGACAATTTTTTTTTTCACAGTTTCCTTCCACGCCACAGGAATGGCAGACTGTGGCCTCCCACTTTGCCCAGCGGTGGGACTTTCCTAACTGCAGAGGGGCAATTGATGGGAAACACGTCCACATCGTCCCACCACCCAACTCGGGGTCATACTATTATAATTACAAGGGGTTCAATAGTATTGTGATGTTGGCGGTGGTGTCGGCTAATTATGAGTTCCTGTATGTGGACTTGTGGAAGAATGGCCTGATGTCCGATGGTGGAGTCATCGCCAAGACGGAGTTTTACAGGCATCTCCAGAATGGCAGCTTGGACTTGCCACCTCCAGAAGACAATGTGGAAGGACTCCCATTCGTCTTTGTTGCGGATGAAGCCTTTGCGCTGAGGGACCACCTTATGCGGCCATTCCCGATGAGGACCCTCACCCCGGACCAGAGGGTTTTTAATTACCAGCTGGCCAGAGCCAGAAGAGTGGTGGAGAACACATTTGGAATCATGGCCAGCTGGTTCCGCCTATTTCTTACACCCATCCATATGGCGGAGTATAAACTGAATCATATAATCCTGGCGTGCTGTGTTCTACATAACTTTTTACGGCAACATTCTGCCAACTATGCTGGCTCAGTTGGGCCTGAGGCTGGAATTATAAATGAAACAACCCTGACGGTGCTTGAAAGTGGCCGTCCTGGCTTGCCCTCCCTGAGTGCCTGTGATGTCCAGCTAAGATACCTTGAGTTCTTTGTGGGTAGGGGGCCATCAATATGCCAGACAATTTGTGAAACCTTTATCAAATAAAAAAAATTACGCAAATCTTTGGTGACATTTACTGCTTGTGTTTGTTTTAGCTGACCCTGACAGAAATGTGGTGAGTCCAGAAAATGGCATAATTGTGTAACCTTACAAAGCACTGTTGGATGTTATTTACTAAAGGCAAAGACACTTTGCACTACAAGTGCACTTGAAACTGCACTGAAACTGCACTTGTAGTGCAAAGTGGATTTGCCCTTAGGGAATAACCCCCATTGTCACAGAAAGCAGCAATTAGAGCACCACAAAAGTGTTGTAGCGTTGAGACAATATTCCACACATTCTTGATTAACAATCTTTTTAATACCTGCACAATCACATGTGCATTTAGAAAAGGTTTTTAAAACAAACCAACATGTTTGTTTTATAACAATTTTTAGGGTGGCATTATCAAAAATAGAAATGTCCATTTAAGATAAAACAGGCATGTTTCAAACCAACAAGAAAGACACAAATCTAGAACTTACAAAGTTCAGATTTGATAGAACTTGAAGGCAATATCAGACATGAGTATTTAGGAACTGTGTTTGATATTGCGACAAGATGGGGTGAAGTCACCCCAGGAAAAAAAAATTTGGAAGATGCACACCAATTTCCGAATGTCAACATGTGCTAGCTGCCATCACGGGGGATCAAGGGACTTTTTTGTGGGAGCAACCCCTTCCTCTCAGCTACTTTATTATTGAGGAAGGGGTTGCACCCCCAAATGGCACACTGTGTGCATCTTCAAAATTTGGCTTTTCTAAAAATTGCATAAAATTTTTTAACATTGTAGCACAACAAAAAACAAAGGGATTTGGAGGGGTTTTAAACTCTCCCCATTTTTTAGAATAACATCATTAATGTTTTTCGTGATGTTTTCCAATGCAACCCCATGATCTCCTCAATCAGGATCTGGGCACTTTCTGAGGTGAAAGGATCAGGATCCACAACATCACGATCACCTAAAAAGAGAGAAACCAAAAAAAAACAGGTATTATAAATATGCCTGCATCCATCTCTTACCTGAGCCTGTGGTCACAGACACTCACCTGTTGTGGTGACTAGTTCCACCACGTCTTCCACCTCCTGCTCTGCTTGTCTTTGGGGTATTTCCCCTTCTTCTAGAGGTGGGGGGGTCTCTAGTCTCCTTGAATGAGGGGTGTCCTCCGAGTCTTTTCTCCCCTATGTAAAAAAAAAAAAGGTATACTTAGCACACAGATGTTTGATGGCAGAACTAAAAATATGAAACATTGCTTGGAAGTGGGGTACAATTGTCTGTTTTGGTAGAGTTCCAAGATGTAGCATTTTCAGTGTCCTTTGTCAAGCTTAAATACTTTACCTGTTTTGTACAAGCTTCACAGATGGAGACCCCCCTATAGTATACACTGGAGCACCTGTGTGGGACCCATAATAAAAAGGGTGTTCTTGTGTCCCACACTAGTGCTCCAGTGTCCAGATGTCTAAACAGCTGCTGAGTGTCCTCTCCTTACACAGAATCTAGTTTGCATTTCATTCTAGTAACAAACCCATCTACACAACCAAATTATTTTCAGACAAGTTTGCCGTCAAAAATGTGGGCAAATGCATATGGCCCTAACAATGGTGTTTTATAGGCCCAAAGAAAAATGTTTGATACGAACGAATAATGTGCCCATGAACATGAAAGTTGCCATTTTAAACTGTACGACAGTTCCTAAAAGCACATGGAGCAGCACGAACGTAATAAACAGAAAAAGAATAGGAACACAGCACAACTACTTACTTTTTTGCAGCACTCTCCGAATCTTTCTGTACTGCTCGTGCTCTCTTAATTTGAGGTCCGACCACCGCTTCCTGAGCTGATCTTTCGATCGTCGTACCCCGAAATTCCGGTGCAGACTCCTGATCACTTTCGCCATGATCTTGGCCTTTCTGACATTGGGGTTGGGGTAAGGTCCATACTTCCCGTCATAGTCGGCCTTCTTCAGGATGTCGACCATCTCCAACATCTCCCCAAGGACATACTTGAGGCCTTAAATCTTCTCCTTCTGGATCCAGACATTTCTGGATCCGGGCTTTCCTCCTCCTCCTTCTCCTCGTTGCTTTAATTAGCACACACCTGTTGTGTCTCCGCCATGTGCTCTTCCCCCACTGTGCCGAACTAAAAGGGGCGTGGAATAGACTAGAAAGAATGTCAGGGGTGGGTGGAGTTACACACATGCGCAGTGTGTATAAAGCGTAACACGCGTGTGTAGTACGTACGATCTGTGAGCGGAGGAAGGAGCAAGTCCTAAGTAAGGGGGTGAGAGGTAAACTAACACACAATACCCACCTGAGTGAGTTGGCCCCTCCTCCTCCTCCTCCTCCTGCCCCAACTCCACCACCAGAGCCACAGCGTAGAAGGAAGCGTGGAAGGAAGACCACAGAGTGATGGCCCTGGGTTCAGTCTGGTCTGACAAAATATGCAGTCTCTTGTATGACCACAGCCTGGGGACACAGATGTCATCTGCTGCTTTCATGATCTCTGTGACTTCTGGACCAGACTGCACTCCATTAGATAAGGACTCCTCAGGCCACCAATTTTGCTTGAAAATAGTTGATGTGTGCCCTGGGGGTCCAAGGCTTCACCCATTTCCGCTGTTTCTCCAGCGTTGCCTCCCTTTTTTGTTTAGTTGTGAGCCCTTAATAAAGGAAATTTTTGTTCAATTATACTCGCCTTTGTGTGTTTTCATTCAAAAAGGACAGTTTGTTTGTGAGGAGGCATGGACAATTCAAAAATACAATGTGAAATTAACAAGAGACAACAACACCAAACAATCTCCTACGGATTAAATAATACAATATATCAATGGTGTTGTGGTAACTTGACACACAAAACACACACAAAAAAATTATAAAGTAAAACACAACAAATACAACTATAAAAACATAGCCTTGAAAAACAAAACAAACCCCCCAAAAATACAAAACCAGCCTGGAAGAAAACAAAAAGAAATTACAAACAACCAAAAACAAATTTGGGCAGATGTGACAAATCTAAATATATTGAGGGAATCCCAATAAATAATAAAGAAATAAGTTTGTGAGAAGTCTGTGTGAATATGAGCAGCAAAACTACTTCATTCTTCTCACATTATAAAGAAGAAGAGAGTGCGCTGTATTAAACTATTTTTGACATTGCAGCGTGACGAAAGTGCTGTATCCATTCCGAACGCTAATTTTACCAGACCGAGCTGTTCCATCTCGGAATTTCTTCTGAGCATGCGTGGCACTTTGTGCGTCGGAACTGGCCACACACGGTCGGAATTGACGCGATCGGATTTTGTTGTCGGAAAATTTTTTTTAGCCTGCTCTCAAACATTGTGTGTCGGAAAATCCGATGGAAAATGTCCGATGGAGCCCACACACGGTCGGAATTACCGACAACACGCTCCGATCAGACATTTTCCAACGGAAAATCCTACCGTGTGTACGGGGCATAACAGTGTTCTGGTACCACCAACATCTAAGGCCCAAATTTTAAATAAGTCCTCACTCGCTCTTGGTGGGTGCAGAAATGGGCCCTGCTGTGAAATATTAGATCAAGAATTGTAATTACATGCCCCTGTTGAACAGAGGCTGAAAAATTGGGCCTTAGGCACTGGTGCTGATGCCACAACACTGCAACCCCTCACAGATACTCTAGTTGTAACGCAGAAATGAGCCCTGCTGCAAAGTATTGCATCAAAAATTGTAATTACACGCCCCTGTTAAACAGGGGCTGAAAAATTGGGCCTTAGGCACTGGTGGTGGCGCCCAGAACCAAAAATGTTCTTACAAGCTATCAGCGTGATGATTGAGGAGGAAGAGGATAATTACTCAAGGATAGTCACTCAGCATCAGCATAGGCAGTCTTTGAAGGGATCTGAGATTTTAAAAAAAATTATTCGGTTACATCAGCATCAGGTGCTTGGTAGCTGGTGGTGATCCAAGACTGATTCATTTTTATGAAGGTCAGTCAATAGCCCGAGTCGGTGGACAGACGCACCCTGTGATCGGTTACAAAGCCTCCAGCAGCACTGAATGTGCGTTCCGAAAGAACGCTGGATGCAGGACAGGCCAGTAGCTCAATTGCATACTGTGCAAGCTCTGGCCAGTGATCCATCCTCAAGACCCAGTAATCCAGAGGATTTTCGGTGGGAAAGGTGTCCAAGTCAGATCTTGCCCCTAGGTATTCCTGCACCATGTAAAACAGACGCTGGCGATGGTTGCTGGAACCGATCATACCTTGGGGCTGCGGACCAAAAAATTGTCTGAATGCATCGGTCAGACGGCCACCTTCTCCACCGCTCCTTCTTTGACTGACTGAAGCCTCAGCAACACGTTGTCCAGAAACAGGAGTTTGTAACCTCCCAGTCTCTGGGAACGCGTTGCACAGACCTTTCTGCAAGGCCTCCCAAAGATGTTTCATCCTCTGCTCCCTCTGCAATGGCAAGATAAGGTCCGCAACCTTATCCTTGTAACGTGGATGAAGGAGGGTTGCCAGCCAGTATTGGTCCTTCTCCTTGATACCACGAATATGAGGATCCTTACGCAGGCTTTGCAGGATCAGGGAGGCCATGCAGCGTAGGTTTGCTGAGGCATTCGGTCTGGAGTCCTCTGGGTCACTAAGGACAACATGGTCCACAGCCACCTCCTCCCAGCCACGTACAAGTTCATGGGTTTCTTGGGACTGGTCCCTTAAAGACTGCTGCTGATGCTGAGTGCCAGGCTCCACCTAAATACTGACACAATCCTCCTCCTCATCCTCTTCCTGTGTGATCGGCGGGCACACAGGAACACTGTCTGGATAAAGGGGGGCTTGAGAGCTAAGGAAGTCTTCCTCTTCCTGCCTCTGTTCTGCCTCAAGTGCCCTGTCCAATATTCCACAATGCACTGTCACTGCTCACCATCCTTGTGGCCTCCTCAATTGGTGACAGGACAGTGCATGCATCCCTGATCATGGCCCACTGGCGTGGGAAAAAAAAAACAAGCTCCCCTGACCCTGTCCTGGTGCCATAGTCGCACAGATACTCATTGATGGCCCTCTGCTGCGTGTGCAGCCGCTGCAGCATGGCCAACATTGAGTTCCACCTGGTAGGCATGTCACAGATTAGGTGGATCTTGGGCAGGTTAAACTCCTTTTGGAGGTCCGTCAGCCGAGCACTGGCATTATATGACCGGTGGAAATGCACACAGACTTTCCTGGCCTGCCTCAGGACATCCTGTAAGCCTGGGTACCTTCCCAAGAACCGCTGCACCACCAAGTTAAGGACATGAGCCAAACAGGGCACATGGGTCATTTGTCCCTGTAGGAGGGCAGAGAGGAGGTTGGTGCCATTGTCGCAAACTACCATTCCTGCCTTAAGTTGGTGTGGGGTCAACCACCTCTGAACCTGCCCCTGCAGAGCTTACAGAACCTCTGCCCCAGTGTGGCTCCTGTCCCCCAAGCCCACCAGCTCAAGCACCGCATGGCATCTTTTGGCCTGCGTACTTGCGTAGCCCCTTGAACGGCTACGGAGCACCGCTGGTTCCGAGGACAAAGCACATTAAGAGGCCATGGAGGAAGAAAAAGAGGAGGGGGTGGAGGAGAGAGGTGTGTCACAATCATTAGCATTTTGGAGGCGTGGTGGCGGAACAACCTCCAACACTACTGCACCTTGTCCTGCATCCTTCCCAGCTGTCAGCAGAGTCACCCAATGCGCCATGAAACTTAGGTAACGTCCCTGTCCATGCCTGCTGGACCATGAGTCAGCGGTAATATGCACCTTACCGCTGACCGCCCTGTCCAGCGAGGCATGGACATTGCCTTCCACATGCCGGTAGAGAGTCACCTTCCATGAGAAAAAGTGGCGTTTGGGTACCTGCCACTGAGGAACCGCACATTCCACAAACTCACGGAAGGGGGCAGAGTCTACCAACTGAAAAGGCAGCAGTTGAAGTGCTAGCAATTTTGCCAAGCTAGCATTCAACCGCTGGGCATGTGGATGGCTGGGAGCAAACTTCTTTCGGCGGTGCAGCAGCTGGGGCAGGGAAATTTGCCTGGTACAATCTGACGTCGGTGTACCAAAAGTGGATTGCCCACAAGTACTTGGCTGTGACACACCTAATTCTACACCTTCATTCCTCTCAGTGCAGGTCTCAGAGAGGACTGAAGGTATAGTGGGGTTGGAGATCTCAGCTGATGAGGAGCAAGGAGAGGTCCTCTTTGTTCTTTGGTGTGGCTCTTTTAGATACGCTTGCCAACGAACTGCATGGCAGGTCAACATATGGCTGGTCAAGCATGTGGTATATAGTGTGGGGCGTGTACTAAATCCCCTGAGCCATAATTGGCCAAAGCCTGCTTGGCTTTGGCCAATTATGGCTCTCTGTTCAGACGGCGCTGTGATTGGCCAAGCATGCGGGTCATAGTGCATGCTTGGCCAATCATCAGCCAGCAATGCACTGCGATGCCGCAGTGAATTATGGGCTGTGACGTGCCACACGAATTTGGCGAGAACGGCCCATATCGTTCGCAATTCGGCGAACGGGCAAACAGACGATGTTCGAGTCGAACATGGGTTCGACTCAAACACGAAGCTCATCCCTACTGGTGACATAAATGTCATCTGCTCCAGCTCCGGATCTCTGGGAATCCATGACCTTCTTACGCTCCCTTAGATAAGTGCTCCTCAGGCCACCAATTTTGGTTTTTAAATAAGGGATGGTTGCTGTGGGGACCACCGGCTTCACCAACTCCAGCAGTTTCTCCAGCGCTGCCTGCCTCTTTTGTTTATTGTTGTAATGGGGGTGTCTCACCTGCCACAGACAGGGCAGTTCCCTGTACTTGTCTATGAACAGGGGGAGGAACTTGTGGTCATTGAAGCCATCCATTTTCTCTGCAAGACAGAACACAAGACAAACCCTAAGGTCAGGCCAAACTCTCCTAATCTTGTTACAACATAGGCTTCAATTTCGAAGCAGTATAGGCCCAAGTTTAGATCTTACCTTCGTTATCACGATTGGTGCCTTCGATGCTCCTTCCTCCCCTCACAGATCGTACGTAATACGCACGCGTGTTACTCTTTATACACACTGCGCATGCGTGTAACTCCACCCGCCCCTGACATTCTTTCTAGTCTATTCCCCGCCCCTTTTCGTTCTGCGCAGTGGGGGAAGAGCACATGGCGGAGACACAGCAGGTGCGTGCTAATTACAGCAACGAGGAGGAGGAGGAGGAAAGCCCGGATCCGGAGACGTCCCGATCCAGAAGGAGAAGATTTAAGGCATCAAATATGTCCTTTGGGGAGATGTTGGAGATGGTCGATATCCTGAAGAAGGCCGACTATGACGGGAAGTATGGACCTTACCCCAACCCCAATGCCAGAAAGGCCAAGATCATGGCGAAAGTGGTCAAAAGTCTGAATTTCGGGGTACGTCGATCGAAAGATCAGCTCAGGAAACGGTGGTCAGACCTCAAATTACGAGAACATGAGCAGTACAGAAAGATCTGGGGAGTGCTGCAAAAAAGTAAGTAGTTGTGCTGTGTTCCTATTCTTTTTGTCTTTATTACGTTCGTGCTGCTCCATGTGCTTTTCTTAAAAGTGTTGTACATTTTAAAATGGCAACTTTCATGTTCATGGGCACATTATTTGTTCGTATCAAACATTTTTGATACCATTGTTTTGGCCATATGCATTTGGCCACATTTTTTACGCCCTACTTGTATGAAACTAATTTGGTTGTGTAGATGGCTTTGTTACTAGAATGAAATGCAAACTAGATTCTGTGTAAGGAGAGGACACTGAGCAGCTGTTTTCACATCTGGACACTGGAGCACTAGTGTGGGACACCAGAACACCATTTTTATTAGGGGGGCCACACAGGTGCTCCAGTGTATACTATAGGGGGGTCTCCATCTGTGAAGCTTGTGCCAAACAGGTAAAGTATTGCAGCTTGACAAAATGCTACATTTTTGAACTCTGCCAAAATAAACAATTGTACCACACTTCCAAACAATGTTTCCTATTTATAGTTCTGCCATCAAATATCTGTGTGCTAAGTATACCATTTTTGTTTTACATAGGGGAGAAAAGACTCGGAGGACACCCCTCATCAGAGGAGACCAGAGCCCCCCCCTCTGGAAGAAGGGGAAATCCCCCCAACACAAGAAAAGCAGGAGGAAGAAGACGTGGTGGAACTAGTCACCAGAACAGGTGAGTGTCTGCGACCACAGGCTCAGGTAAGAGATGGATGCCGGCATATTTTTTATACCTGTTTTTGTTTGGTTTCTCTTTAGGTGATCATGATGTTGTGGATCCAGGATCCTTTCACATCAGAAAGTGCCCAGATCCTGATCGGGGAGATCATGGGGTATAATTTAGCATTGGAAAACCTCCAGAAAAACATCAATGATGTTATTCAAAAAAAAAAAGAACATCATTGATGTTTTGGGTAGAGTTTAAAACCCCTCCAAATCAATTTATTTTTTTGTGTGCTACAATGTTTAAAATGTTTTAGCGATTTTTAAAAAAGCCAAATTTGGAGGATGCACACAATGCGCCAACATGTGCTATCTGCCATCACTGGAGATCAATGGACGTGTTTTGGGGGTGCAACCCCTTCCTCAATAATTAAGTAGCTGAGAGGAAGGGGTTGCTCCCCCAAAACACGTCCCTTGATCCCCCGTGATGGCAGCTAGCACATGTTGACATTCGGAAATTTGTGTGCATCTTCCAAATTTGGCTTTTCCTGGGGTGACTTCACCCCATCTGAACGCAATATCAAACACAGTTCCTAAATACTCATGTCTGATATTGCCTTCAAGTTCTACCAAATGTGAACTTCAAGATTTGTGTCTTTCTTGTTGGTTTTACACATGCCTGTTTTATCTTAAATGGACATTTCTATTTTTGATAATGCCACCCTAAAAATTGTTATACAACAAACATGAAGGTTTGTTTTAAAATCCTTTTCTAAATGCACATGTGATTGTGCAGGTATTAAAAAGATTGTTAATTAAGAATGTGTGGATTATTGTCTCAACGCTACAACACTTTTGTGGTGATGTAATTGCTGTTTTCCTTGACAATGGGGGTTATTTCCTAAGGGCAAATCCTCTTTGCACTACAAGTGCAGTTTCAGTGCAGTTTCAGGTGCACTTGTAGTGCAAAGTGTCTTTGCCTTTAGTAAATAACACACAACAGTGCTTTGTAAGGTTACACAATCACGCCATTTTCTGGAGTCACCACATTACTGTCAGGGTCAGCTAAAACAAACACAAGCAGTAAATGTCACCAAAGATTTGCGTTTTTTTTTTTTTTATCGGATCAAGGTTTCACAAATTGTCTGGCATATTGATGGCCCCCCTACCCACAAGGAACTCAAGGTATCTTAACCGGACATCACGGGCACTCAGGGAGGGCAAGCCAGGACGGCCACTATCAAGCGCCCTCAGGGTTGTTTCATTTATCATTCCGGCCTCAGGCCCAACTGAGCTAGCATAGTTGGCAGAATGTTGACGTAAAAAGTTATGTAGAACACAGCACGCCAGGATTATATGATTTAATTTATACTCCGCCATATGGATGGGTGTAAGAAATAGGCGGAACCGGCTGGCCTTGATTCCAAATGTGTTCTCCACCACTCTTCTGGCTCTGGCCAGCCGGTAATTAAAAACCCTCTGTTTTGGGGTGAGGGCCCTCATCGGGAATGGCTGCATAAGATGGTCCCCCAGCGCAAATGCTTCATCCGCAATGAAGACGAATGGGAGTCCTTCCACATTGTCTTCTGGAGGTGGCAAGTCCAAGCTGCCATTCTGGAGACGCCTGTAAAACTCCGTCTGGGCGATGACTCCACCATCGGACATCAGGCCATTCTTCCACAAGTCCACATACAGGAACTCGTAATTAGCCGACACCACCGCCAACATCACAATACTATTGAACCCCTTGTAATTATAATAGTACGACCCCGAGTTGGGTGGTGGGACGATGTGGACGTGTTTCCCATCAATTGCCCCTCCGCAGTTAGGAAAGTCCCACCGCTGGGCAAAGTGGGAGGCCACAGTCTGCCATTCCTGTGGCATGGAAGGAAACTGTTGAGGAAAACAAAACAAAAATTGGTCTTTTTGCACATAAACATGGAAAGCAGATTAGACACAAACATTCTTGGCCAACATCCAGATAACATTTATTAAGGGGAATTTTACAACACCAAAGTATAAGGTACACCTATCATATTCCCCCTCCCCCCCTCTCATGGGCCATTTCTAACATTATAGGGGTGGGGGAATCTTGGACAGGTAACCCTCTCCACTTCATTGAGAGATGAATGTCTAAATAATGGGTATTACTTGGAACAGCCACTCCTTAGTTACACTATTGGCAGCCCACTGGACAGGTAAGAAGTGTCATAATACAAAGACATAAATACACACTGTACACATTTGAGGACATTTGGACATTCTGCTATTACCTATCAAGATAATAATAGGATACAAAAACTTGAAACAGTACCATTTGAAAGTATACCGGCAGGCCCTTGCACTACATGCTTTGGGGAATTCATCAATAAATCTGACCACAAAAGAGATGGGTATAGTGTGTATGGGTTTGGCAAAGTCAGCAGATAGATGATTGAGGATAGATAGAGAATTGGGATCAGCTGACTTAGCAGTTGGGGGGAGGGAGGGTTAAAAATGATTTGGGGACACCACAAAAACAAACCTCTGGCACTCTGCCTGAGTTTAAAGCACTAATCACATTTCTAAACATTTTAGGGGTTGTTTGGGTTAAAGCACTACTATGGAGCTGATAAAATACATTGTTAAATGACTACATGAGGTGAATATAGGGCCAGGAGAGCATGCTGGGGAGGTAAGTGAAGGCAAATATGTATGAAGGACAAAAAAAATGACATAAAATTCCAGCATGATTGAGGACAAAGGGGACATTCACAGCATATTACAATCATGGTAATTAGGGAATGAGAAAAGAAATACAATATATTAGCAAACATTATATACAATAAAATGTGATATTAAAGTATAAAAATCTTACCTTCATATACTCCTTCTGCAGGACCTGGATGATGGCAGAACAGGTCTCTGGGATAATGATCCCCAGAGCCTGGGGGGAGATGCCTGTCGAGAACTTCAAGTCCTGCAGGCTTCTCCCCGTCGCCAAGTACCGCAGGGTAGCGACGAGACTCTGCTCCGGAGTGATGGCTTGCCTCATGCAGGTATCCTGCCTGCTGACATAGGGGGTCAGCGAAGTCAACAAACGGTGAAACACGGGGTCCGTCATCCTGAGAAAGTTCCTGAAATCATCAGGATTGCTCTCACGGAGCAAAGGCATATGAGAGAACTGGTCACGCTGAAGCAACCAATTCTTGGTCCATGAACTCCTCCCCACCCTGTTCATGGACTGGACTTGTGTCAAGGTCAGGACCACAACACCAAGCCCCCGCACAGCACGAACTCTACGAGGCATATTGCATATTAAACTCTGTGGCTCAAGCAATTTGGAAACAACTCCTCTTGGCACCTCTATGTTTTTAAACAATTGTGACTTCCAGTCTATATGAAGACACGTGATCGTGTCGTAACGCGTAGGGAGTGGCCGGAGCGATACGCACATTAGGAAGACAAGTGAGAGGGCGCTGAGAATGCCAGACTGTCATTTTATTCACTCTGCCTTTTTATCTGTCACATATGTAAGAGTCCAATTTTAGACACCTAATAAACATCCCCCTAGTGTTTAAACGTTATCACACTAGTGGAGGCCTCTCTTTTTTTCCCCCCTTTCTCCCCCGCCACTGGGGTGGCAATATTGGAGCATTTTCAGGTGATATCGATGGAGGAATTCAAGAGAGAGACCCACGGGCTTCACTGACAGAACTCATCAGCAATCACATCTATATACCGTATTTATCGGCGTATAACACGCACTTTTTTCCCCTTAAAATAAGGGGAAAATCGTGGGTGCGTGTTATACGCCGATCCCCGCTATTTTGTGATCTGTCGGAGTGATCGCGGCGATCGCTCCGACAGATCACATAGCTTGGATTTTTAAACATGGCGCCGCGGAGTTCGGAGGGACTCGGGGGCGCTCGTTCAGCTGAACGAGCGCCGCCGAGGACACAGTGACTGGGCGGAGCCGAGATACACATAGCCGAGGCTTCTCGGCTATTCTCGGCGCCGTTCACAGTCACGCCCAGTCCCGCCATTGGACCTGTGTTATGTCCATCATAGGGACTGAGCGTGACTGTGAACGGCGCCGAGAATAGCCGAGAAGCCTCGGCTATGTGTATCTCGGCTCCGCCCAGTCACTGTGTCCTCGGCGGCGCTCGTTCAGCTGAACGAGCGCCCCCGAGTCCCTCCGAACTCCGCGGCGCCATGTTTAAAAATACAAACAAAACGTTTGTATGTCGGCGGCGACAAGGCTGCACGGACCACTGGGGACAAGGCTGCACTGGGGCAAAGCTGAACTGGGGCAAAGCTGCACTGGGGACAAGGCTGCACTGGGGCAAAGCTGCACTGGGGACAAGGCTGCACTGGGGCAAAGCTGCACTGGGGACAAGGCTGCACTGGGGCAAAGCTGCACTGGGGACAAGGCTGCACTGGGGCAAAGCTGCACTGACAAGGCTGCACTGACAAGGCTGCACTGACAAGGCTGCACTGGGGCAAACCTGCACTGACAAGGCTGCACTGGGGCAAAGCTGCACTGACAAGGCTGCACTGGACACTGGGGAAAGGCTGCAGATGAACACTGATGAGGCTGCATTGATGGGCATTTAAATGTAAGTTTTTTTTCCTTAAACTTCCCTCCTAAAAGTTTTTTTCCTTAAAATTCCCTCCTAAACTTGGGGTGCGTGTTATACGCCGGTGCGTGTTATACGCCGATAAATACGGTATTCGTTATCCCTAAAGCCAATATTTACCAGCTTGAAGGTGAGAGTTCTGAGAGACCACACTTTGAAGTCACTATATGGAATCTGTATGGGTTATTTACTGTAACCTAATTACATCACTAGCTAGTCACTCAATAGAAGATATTATATATTTGTATTTAAACATTTTTTTTCTCCTGTAGATCTTTCTTTGATATAACCCTTCACTGTTGCTTCATTATCACAATTCAGTGATTTTTTGCACACATCTTAGTTTTATTCTTTTATTTTGTGATGATTTTTAGCATTTGCTGTATGTGAGACTATTATGTCCCTATAGTGAGTGTTCACATATCACACAGTGCACTTGATTGTTGTTTACAGATTGTTTTATCTTTAGTGCACTGCACGTACACTATTTGGACCCATTTTCACTTTCTACACATTAGATTATTGCGCAAAATCACTTCTTTTGATAGTGTTCTGTATATGTATTGTGTGTTTTACTTTTTAAATTTGGCACCATTTTCTGTCCCTGTGCGTCGCAACGCTCGCAGGGAACGGAGCTCGGCTCAGTTATAGATCGAGCGGAAGATGGCTAGCACACAGTGTGGGGAGACATCGCAGGATCCTGGGGACAAGGTAAGTAAGCTGTACCTGGATCCTGCGATGCAATCCCGAGTGTGGCTCAGGGTTACCGCTTTTGGTGCTGAAAATCCACCCTGAGCCACACTTGGGAATACCGTCAGGGAATGGACAGAACTAGGATGTTGATAGGTGTTTTCACTTTTAAGCCCTTCTTGTTTGCTGATCGCTCTCAGTCAGCTTTTTTCCTTTGTAATATCCCTTTTCTGTAAATATTTTGTTTGCACCTTTGACCTGCTTACTTATTAAGCAATATTTTTAAAATCCTAAAATTATCTCTGATGCACTAATGCAGAATTTAAAGAATCCTTGTCTCTTTGAAGAAAGCTACCATATGCATACCTCACAATCTTCCCGGATTTGCTGGGACCATCCCGGAATTTCAAGTAAGTCCCGGTGTCACGCGAATCCAGGCTGAGTCCCGCAGCGGAGCCAAGTACAGGAACAAGTTTCGGTACTTGTCTCCACTAATCCCCCTGTCTGGTGCATGCCACTCTGCACCCACACACCCGCCCCGCTCTAGATCCAGTACGAGGAGGGAGAAGGAGGTAGGCTAGTTCTCCTCCACATCCTCCCCATGTCCCCCTGTGCCCGCCCTCAACCCCCGGCGGGCAGCCAATGCTGTGATTTTGAAGGGGTTGTGTGGGCAGGCACTGAGCAGCCAGTGTACACGATGCCTGCCTGAGCCTGGGGTGAGTGAATTCTCTGCTCTCTCCCTTCCTTCCATGTGCTGTAGTGATCCATCCTTCCTGCCTTTCATGCACTGAAGTGATCCATCCTTCCTGCCTTTCATGCACTGAAATGATCCATCCTTCCTACCTTTCATGCACTGAAGTGATCCATCCTTCCTGCTTTTCATGCACTGTAGTGATCCATCCTTCCTACCTTCCATACACTGTAGTGATCCATCCTTCCTTCAATGTACAGTAGTCATCCATCCTTCCTGCCTTCCATGCACTGTAGTGACCCATCCTTCCTGCCTTCCATGTGCCATAGTTATCCACCCTTCCTGCCTTCCATGTGCTGTAGTTATCCATTCTTCCTGTCTTCCATGTGCCATAGCTATCCATCCCTCCTGTCTTCCATGTGCCGTAGCTATACACCCTTCCTGCCTTCCATGCACTGTAGTGATCGATCCTTCCTGCCCTCCATGCACTGTAGTGATCCATTCTTCCTGCCTTCCATGCACTGTAGTGATCCATCCTTCAGGCCTTCCATGTGCCATAGTGATCCTTCCTGCCTTCCATGTAACATAATGATTCTTACTCCCTTCCATGTAACATAGTGATCCTTCCTCCCTTCCATATACCATAGTGATCCTCAGGGCCGCATCAGGAGGGTACAGGCAGTACTCAAGTAAAGGGCCTAAGTATCCCAAGGGGCCCGGCTGGCCAGGGCTGGCTTCACCTACAGCAGCACATGAAATGAATCTATCGCCTGCGCAGTGGCTGGCCGCTATAGAGAAATAAGCCCATGCCCCCTTTCACTCCCCCCCCACAGCTGGAGTCAGACTCGAGTTACAGAGCTGCAGAGATCCCCACCCCATGGGAGACAGAGGACCAATCATCAGCCAGCATTGTCCAGGGTGGGGGCGGAGACACAGAGCCTGCAGTCCAGAGCCTGCAAAGACACGCAGGAGGAGCCAGCTCATAGATCTTCTTCAGTGGTAAGCCCGTGTGTTGTGAAACTGAGTCCCTGTCTCTCTTTAACACAGAATACAAGCAGGCAGCAGCTTACACACAGTGGTGGTCCTCGACTCTGGCTCCAAAACACCTAAGTCAGTGAGGTGACCATCCATGGCATCATGCAGTGTGGAGTCCAAAATAGTAAGATTCTCCAGTCCCCATTTTGGGGTGGAGATCCTCTGAGGCCAGGTATACGATCAGGATAATTAATAATCAGTCTGCCTGTGATCACACGCCCATGCCCTTCCCATCACACCTTTCTATCACAAGGCCAGCCATGGAAACAAAGTTTGGAATTAAAGGGAACTCATTTACTGGTGCAATCTTTATAAGATTTCTTTGTGTACACCCAGCACAATGGCTAATGCTGCAGTTGCTGTACACTGTCATGGGTATAATACATTATGAAGACTGCACCAATAAATGGGTTCCCTTTAAAGTAGAACTCTGGGGAAAAATTGTGTCCCATGCAGTGAGGCTATGCCCGCACTGCATGGGTTGACTGCTTGTTTTGTACAGGGGTGAACAAAGCGTCTATACTCACCCAATCCTTTGATCCTCTTGAAAACAGTGCACCCCCATGTGCAATGGTGGACTGTTCTTGCCATCCTCATATCCAGAGCTGGTCTACAGGCATGACAGCATCAGGAACAGTCCACCGCACAAGACCAGTAGACTATAGGGGGGAAGGAGTGCCAGGGACCGGTCTTGCGCTGGGAGGATTAGGTAAGTCCACTCTCCACACTTATCACCCCTAGACAAAAATGATCAGTTAACCCAAGCAGTGCAAGCACAGCCCCACTGCATGGGATGAAAACATTTTTGCCCAGAGTTCTGCTTTAACTCCAAACTTTCTGGTTCCATGGCTGGTCTTGTGGTAGGAAGGTATGATGGGCCTGTGATCACAGACAAAATGATTCTGAGGGTTTTGTGATAGAACAAACATTCTGCTTTTTCCTATTTCAGAATATTTTATTAGGGAATTCATAATAAATAATGATTCTGAGCTTGTTGGAACAGCCTCTTCTTCTACTTACATCATATCTGGACTCTGCAGACAAGTAAGAACAGGTGGACTGGGATACTAAATTCTGCTTAAAATTTCACCAATTAAATATGAACAAATGTTATTGTTGTCTTTTGCATGCTTTGACCAAAGTTGAATAATGTTGAATAGTGCCCCTGCTTTAGATGTAGGCAATTTATGTACCTCATGCAGCCTGATTGGAAAACCTCTAGGACATAACTAAGGACAATGCTAAGAGACACCTAGTTGTTACTGCTCTCCTTCACCACCACAGGAGTGAGCTCTCAGACGCTGAGCTCAGAGCTACTGTATCAGGAAAAGGAAAGTGCAAGTGAGGGGGTTTGAATCAGAGAAAGAGTGCCCTCCTGTGATGGTGAAGGTGAGCAGTAACAACTAGGCGTCTCTTTGCAACTTCCTGGGAGTGTTCCAGTCAGGCTTCATGAGGTACAAGTATGCACAAGAAACAATCACAAAAGGGCGCACCAGCCTAGTGCATTATCCCACATATCCCCATATGCTCACAAACGTGTAAATAATAAACGCTCGTTGAGCTAATCGTCCATAGCTCAACAGTCCTAGACACAGTGCAATCCAGAGTTCAAGGGGACCCTACCGTGGCCCAAATTGACTGGCACATTTCAAAGGTAGCACCTTCTTCTTCATAGCCAAACCATATATGAGGTAAGTAAATGGCCTACAACTATAGCAAGGGTATTATTCATCTTTAGTCAGAGCTGCACAGTTTGTTTTTATTTACAGACATCCCTTATCTGCATAGGCAGTTTTATGGTAATGGTGAACTATGCCTTAAACTCTAGGTAATGTTGGTGGTCAGGCTGGGGGGGGGGGGGCAGGCCTAGAGCTGTGTAAGGGGGTCCCAATTTCTGATGGCTGCCCTGATCCTTCCTTCCTTTCTTCCATTTACCATAGTGATCCTTGCTTCCTTCCATGTACTATAGTGTATATGTATCCCTGAGACTCCAGCTAGTGGCGAAGCAATTAAAGCATATTTTATAAGTACAAGGAAGCCCAGGTTTTGTTTAACCATGGCCCTTAAGCCCCTCCCACTACCACATTTGGCCACACCCACTTTTTGCTGCAGAGCACAAAGTGCGCCGTTGGTCACTATCTTGTTGAAATGTCCCTCATTCTCAAGTTCAAAAGTTGGAAGGTATGCCATATGGTCTCTGAATATACCTGTCCGTGTGTTACAGATGTTTATTTTAAATCATAATTGTTGTTGCTAATAAAGTTAACATTGCTGTTTATGATAAGTATCTGATGGCAGTATAAAGGATTAACTGTATTGTTAACCATACCCAACAACAATCGCTCTCAGTCAGCTGGCACTTAGATTTTGATCCTGTAAGCCGTAAAATCTTTGTGCAGGCAGGGCCGGATTTCCCAACAGGCACTTCAGGCATGTGCCTACAGGCGCCCTTCATAGAGGAGCGCCAATCTGAGTTGAAGAATTGCTCTTCTCTTTCCCGGAGCTCAGCTGATGGGGCTACGTACCTATTTGGAAATCCGGACCTACTGACAACTCCCTTGGCAAAAACACAAAGAGAGAACGCACAGGCTCTGGTGCAGTAACCTTTAATAATTGGATTAAAGACAATTACAATTACACACACAGATGCTTGACTAAGGCATGTCAGTCACAAGAGCCACTGTGAAATCACTGAGGGATGAGATCCCTTGGACTCTTACAAAGATGTAACATAAGCCGATCGTGTAGGAAGGAAGGAAGCAATGCTTCAGGCACACTAACAGCTGCTCAACTCCAGTGTCTGCAACAGGATGGAGGAACTCGCTCAGCCACCAGAGGAGCCAGCGCCGGCTAGGCTTTGGTGACCAGAGACCACCTTACATCAGAGTTCCCCTTTACATCATGGTCCGCAGTGTCCCCCTTACATCAGAGTTCCCCTTTACATCAGGGTCCGGAGAGGTCCCCCTTGCACTGTAAAGGGGAACCCTCCAGATTCTGATGTAAAGGAGAACTCTGGGCACTCTGATGTATTGGGAACTCTAGGGACTCTTGTGTAAGGGGGCTCTGATGACCAGAGACCCCCTTACATCAGAGTTCCCCTTACATCACAGTCTGCAGTGTTCCCCTATACATTAAAGTCCACAGCATTCCCCTTTACCCATATAAAAACATTTTTATAACAATATGTTATTTTAAAAAAAGTCAGTCTTTCTCTCTTTTTTTCTTGGGGGGGGGGGGGGTGGGCACTTCAGAATTCTCTGCCTACAGGCTCCTGAGATGTAAATCCAGCCCTATGTGCTGGGTGAGGCTGAGCGTGCCATCATAGCATATCAGTGACAGCGCTTGTCACAAACTGGCGAAGGTGGCCAGGGTCTGACACCACATCTGTCACATATGGAATCAATAACCTGCATGTTTATTTCAGGCTACTGGCCCACTAAGCAGTGAGCCTGAAGAATAAGCATGTCAGACAATAAATTATCTTCTTAAATCAGAAATGGAAAAACACAAATATTTTTACCGAGATGTTTTTACTTTAATCTGGCGGTGCCAGCAGCAGTAATGGCATGCAGTAAAGCATAGCAAGCAATTAGATTTCATTATTTGAATTAAGATCTGTTGACACCTGACGCTGTGAGCGTGAGGAAAGAAAAGCCAATAACCGGCTTCTGTTTACAGCCTGTGATTAGCTTTCAGCTGATCACGTGGTAAAGAGCACCTGTGATTGGCCCTTTACCAAAGGACTCGGCGATCACAGAGCACGCTGTCCGCACACCACAGGGGGCGCACAAGCAGCACGAGCACTGGAAGACGTCCGTGTATGCCCTCCCAGCATTGAAAGCCCACGCTGTAGCTGTCATTTGGCTATAGCGTGGTCAGGAACTGGTTAAAGTCCCATTATTTACAGTATAATGAATTATTTCTATGCCCCCCAAGAAGCATGTGGGGGTTTGCGGGGAGGAATTATCCGAATCTGGAAGCCTTTTATACTAAGGGGGCCCCAAATATTTGCCAATTTAACCCCCTTCCCACCAGGAATGGGTTCCTATCATCTATTAGGAACTAAAAATAAAACATAAAGAGTAAACACATCCCCACTGTGAAAAAGTCTACCTGATGTAAATCCATTGTCAATTACATTGTCTAGCAATGTTGATCCAGTTTCATTTCATTCACAATGACCTTATACCAGGCCATTTTTGCCACTGCCACAATGACTCCCCACCCAACGATGTTGCCCCTTCGCACTACTAATGCTAAAGGACAGATTTCATGAATATTTGGTCAGTGACATTGCCCAAGATCCCTGTCTACTTTGTTTACATTTTAGCAGTTGTGTGAACTGGCCAAAAACTCACATTCAACTCAAACCCAAAGCTCAAAGCTTGGAAAAACCTAAGCATTGAAAACATTGGGCAGTGTGTCTTCTGGAACATGTAAGAAACCCCCCTCTAGTGGCTCCTGTACTAAACAGAAATCCCCCAACACCATTAAAGCGGAGTTCCACCCAAAAATGGAACTTCCGCTTTAAGGGAGGTGACCCCCTGACATGCCACATTTGGCATGTAATTTTTTTGGGGGGGAGCCGGTACCCTCTTTTCAGAGGATCCCAGCTCCCACTGCCTCCCGGCGCACTGTGGCACCAGAAGGGAGATCGCCTCACCCCCATCCCTCTCTGCAATGTCACAGGTCCCAGATGATTACCTGGCCAGTCATGGTGTGCTGCGCGGCTCGTGCAAGCGCAGTGGGTGCCTGGCTGTGAAGCCACAGCCGGGCGCCCACACTTACAATGCCGGTGCCGCAGAGAGGAGAGGGAGATGAGCGGGGCTTCGCTCCCCCACATCGTTGGACCCTGGGACAGGTAAGTGTCCGATTATTAAAAGTCAGCAGCTGCAGTATTTGTAGCTGCTGACTTTTATTTTTTTAACAGAACTCCGCTTTAAGGAGCATTCTAATGGTCCCCTGTCTACCCCCTAAGGTAAATGCTGACACATCTGTTGAGCCTGCTGTTCTGGACTTGACAGGAGGGGGGAGAAGAGGAGGAGGGAGGCCATACTGTTGCTTGCGCCCATACTCAACCTGCATTTCCTGATACCTCCAATGCTGCTGATCCCCCAGCTGAGGCTGGTCTGACCTTGAAACACGTCATGGATGCAATTCAATCCTGTCAGGCTGCCTTAACTACACAGATAGACTAGGTCGAAATGGATCTTTCTATTTTGAGGCATGACATGTAGAAGATTTGCACTCACATGACCACAGCAGAACAGATGATTAGTAATATAGAAGATGCTATTGATTCCTTAAACGCTGAAGTCCACACTGCTCAACAACACCTTGCTGATCATTCTGCAAAATTGAGCTACTTAGAGGATGTAATCATTTACAATTCATTGGCTTTCCTGAGGGAGCAGAGGGTAGAGAACGGGAGTGATTTATGGGAAACTGGCTAAAGTTTGTCATGCCGCCAGACACACTTTTCTCTTTGCACTCGAGCGAGCTCACCAAGTCCCGTTATGCCCTTTGCCATTGGAGGCACCTCCAATTCTATCCTGCTGAAACTCCTGCATTACTTGGATAAAGAGGCCATACTTTGTTCTGCTCGCTCCTTGGGTGATATAACCTACAATGGTAACCGCATTTCCATTTCCCCAGATTTTTAGCAGCCACTCAGAAGCAAAGGGTGGCGTTTACAGCTGTCAAATGCAGACTCCGGAACAAAAACCTATAATGCAGCATGTTGTATCCTGCAAAGCTCAGTGTGGTCTCCAACAGTAAAGTCCAGTTCTTTACTTCTTCTGAAGATGCCTCAGATTGGCTGGACGGTGTAAAGTGATTCCGTCCACAGTGCTTTTCTCATAGGCTACTACTTACCTTGCTCTTGTGCCTTATTCCAAGTTACGGTTGGCTATTTTTTAGGGTCTGTTACGGACTTTTCCTGTTGATTATGTGTTAAAGCCCACTGAGCATTTATTGGTCAGGATGGGTGGGGGGGGGGCTGGGGTTTTCTGTTTTTGTATGCTTATTTAGCTATTATGATTGTCACCTTTGTTTGGTAGGCTCTCATCCCAAGACACATAGCTCTCCGGTCCTCCACTTATTGCCTCACACAAAGCTCTGGTGCTTAACGATCTGTTCTGGAACATCCAAGGCCTCAATTCTGAAATGTAGAGGTCTCTAGTGTTGCCAAATTAAAAGAGCCAAGGCCAGTATTACAGTACATTTCTATAAGAAATATATCTTATGGGCTCCTGAGTTTTGGCTTTGTAGCATTCCGATATTGACAATACTTTTCATGCCACCTACTCCACCTATTCACAGGGGGTCTTCATCCTAATTACTAAAGCCCCGTTAATGCGAATGGAAGAGGTGGTATCTGACCATTCTGGTTGTTATCTGATAGTTGTGCTTTAAATACAGGAATCTTCATTACAATTTAGCAAACATTTATTTACCCCCTCCATTTGATATGACTCGATTTCTCACCTTGTTCTATTCTCACTACATGTTTGCCCCTGACGTGTATGTAGCTCAACATACAGCTTTAACCTTGAATCCTAAAATAACCAGACTGTATGTAACTTTGGATCTTTATTACAATGAACAGGTGGTGGCCATATAAGAATAGGATGTACGTGTGCAGTGAAACTAGAAATAAATAGATAAATGAACATATAATAATTACATGAACATAAACAAATGTCCACTAGCTATACAGGTAAACAATCTTTTAGCATACCAGCGATGCTGCCTTATAAGGACCAGGATTTTCCTCTGAAACACGTGGTGCAGGCTTAGCTGGCTCACATGCAGTCTGACCCAATAAAGAAGATGAAAGAGGCTCTTGTAGGAAGTGGAGCTAGTACCCAGTGATATGGAGATGCGTATTACCATAGAACATTGGCCATCGATAGTCTTTTGTTAGAGTTCTTAACAAGAACAAGGTCTCCTGCTTTTAGGTTAGGCTTGTTGTCTTGCCATTTAGTATGTGGCTGTAAAGTGGAGAGGTATTGCTTCCTCCACCTGTCCCAGAAGGTATTTGCCAGACTTTGTACTTGTCTCCACTGGTGCAAGTATAAGTCTTTAGTGGTGAAATTACCGTGGGGAGCACTGATTACTCCAGTTTTCTGTGTAAGGATACAGTCGATCTCCTTAGCATAGGCTTCATGCTGTACAGGGTTGATGATAAGATCCTGAGACTGTTGGAGCTCTAATGCTGAACTGATCCTTTGACAATGATGCCATCCTTTGCAGTCACAGCTGTTTGAGTCACCTTTTGAAAGAGTGAGCTATATGGATGAGACTAGGGAGGGGCTTTATGTTCAGGAGGAACATGAGTTTGACTCGAACATTAGCTGTTCGCCCGTTCGCTGAACAGCGAACAATTTGGGGTGTTCACGGCAAATTCGAAAGCCGCGGAACACCCTTTAAAGTCTATGGGAGAAATCAAAAGTGCTAATTTTAGAGGCTTATATGCATGGTATTGTCATAAAAAGTGTTTGGGGACCTGGGTCCTGCAACAGGGCACATGTATCAATGCAAAAAAAAGTTTTAAAAACGGCCGTTTTTTCGGGAGCAGTGATTTTAATAATGCTTAAAGTGAAACAATAAAAGTGTAATATTCCTTTAAATTTCGTACCTGGGGGTGTCTATAGTATGCCTGTAAACGGGCACATGTTTCCCGTGTTTAGAACAGTCTGACAGCAAAATGACATTTCTAAAGGAAAAAAAGTCATGTAAAACTACTATCGCTAGCGCCGGCTATAATGAATTGTCGGTCCAGCAATAAACATAAAAGTTAATTTATAAAAACGGCATGGGATTTCCCCACAGGGGAACCCCGAACCAAAATTTTTAAAAAAATGCTTGGGGGTCCCCCTAAATTCCACACCAGGCTCTTCAAGTCTGGTATGGATATTAAGGGGAACCCCGTGCAAAAATTAAAACAAAAAATGGCGTGGGGGGGTCCCCCTCAAAATCCATAACAGACCCTTCAGAGAGCGTCCCCCCTCCTGAACCGTACCAGGCCACCTGCTCTCAATATTGGGAGGGTGCTTTGGGGCCTCACCCCCAAAAACCTTGCCTGGTGGTTGTGGGGGTCTGTGGGCGGGGGGCTTATCGGAATCTGGAAGCCCCCTTTAACAAGGGGACCCCCAGATCCCACCCCCCCTGTGTGAATTGGTAATGGGGTACAAATGTACCCCTACCATTTCACAAAAAAAGTGTCAAAAAGGTTAAAAAACACAAGAGACGGTTTTTGACAAGTCCTTTATTAATTACTTCTTCTTTCTGCTTCTTCTTCCATCTTTTCTTCTGGTCTTTCTTTGGTGTTCTTCTTCCTCCATCTTCTTCTTCTCCATCTTCTTCTTCCTCCGCTCTTCTCATCCCTCATCTTCCTCCGGCTTCTTCTCCACTCCATCTGCACGATCCGCCTCAGTGGGAGTCTTCCGCTGTGTGACGCTTCGGTTCTTCTGACACTTCTTATATAATGAATCACCCGGTGACCCCACCCTCCTCTGACGCACAGGGACTTCACGGGGACTTCCCTCTGGCTTTTCCCGTGTTGTCGGAGGGGGTGGGGTCACCCGTTTACGTAACCCACGTAATTTTTTTTTAAATTTTTGGCATGGGGTTCCCCTTAATATCCATACCAGACCTGAAGGATCTGGTATGGATTTTGAAGAGGACCCCCATGCCATTTTTTTCTTACATTTTGGCACAGGGTTCCCCTTAATATCCATACCAGACCTGCAGGGTCTGGTATGAATTTTGAGGGGGACCCCCACGCCATTTTTTTAAAAAATTTTGGCGCGTGGTTCCTCTTAATATCCATACCAGACCTGAAGGGCCTGGTATGGAATTTAGGGGGACCCCTATGCTTTTTTTTTAAATTTTGGTTCAGGATTCCCCTGTGGGGAAATTCCATGCCGTTTTTATCAATTAACTTTTATGTGTATTGCCGGACCGACAAGTAATTATAGCTGGCGCTAGCGATAGTAGTTTTACATGACTTTTTTTCCTTTAGAAACGTCATTTTGCTGTCAGACTGTTCTAAACACGGGAAACATGCGCTCCTTTACAGGCATACTATAGACACCCCCCAGGTATGAAATTTAAAGGAATATTACACTTTTAATGTTTCATTTTAAGTATTATTAAAATCACTTCTCCCGAAAAAACGTCCATTTTTAAAACTTCTTTTTGCATTGATACATGTCCCCTGGGGCAGGACCCAGGTCCCCAAACACTTTTTATGACAATAACTTGCATATAAGCCTTTAAAATGAGCACTTTTGATTATTCATGTTCGTGTCCCATAGACTTTAATGGTGTTCGCGCGTTCAAACAAATTTTTTGCCTGTTCGCATGTTCTGGATGCGAACCGAACCGGGGGGTGTTCGGCTCATCCCTAGATAAGACAAGAAATAGCTCGAACAAGTGCCTTCCATTTTGAGAATCTGTTAAATCTGTTAGATTTAGGCTGGCAGTCTGAAGTTGCAGTCTGAAATGTTGAGATCTCAGGATGGATGTCAGTATCTGAGTCTGGATCTACTTGGTCAATAGTGTCACTCTTGAGAATGGTCTGTTCTGCATTGTACAAGAATGCAGGTCCTGTAAACCATGTTGTGTCTTTAAGGTTACATGCAGCAACAGCTCTTGTAGCATGGTCTGCAGGATTATGGTCAGTAGGTACGTATAGCCATTGTGGTGGACGAGTGGATCTCCTAATCCTCAACACTCTGTTGTTGACGTAAACATAGAAATGTCTGGTCTCATTGTAGATGTCGCCTAGCGCTACCTTGCTGTCAGTGTAGAGCTGTATATCCTTGAGGTCAATATCCATCTCTGAGGTTATTAGTTCTGCTAGTTCAACAGCCAGGGCTGGACTGGGATAAAAATTTGGCCCTGGACTTCATCCAGACCAGACCACTTTAATTGTGCAAACAAGCACAAAAACAGTATATAAACTATACGCAATTGTGCAAAAAAACATAAAAAAAAAAAAGTAGCATAACATAAGGAGTCCTCACTAACCTCTTTTATTATTTCACCTATTCTCCTCTGTATTTTTCTCATCTTTCTCACATCACTGCGTGAAGTTGAGGGCGAACCAAGAAAACCATTACTTTGACAGGCTTTCACTGAAACCGGCCCACTGAGCCATCGGCCCACCGGGAAACTCCCTGTAGTCCCAATGGCCAGTACATGCCTGTCAACAGCTAGTACTGCAGCACAAAGTTCTAGCCTAGGTACAGTGTGCTCAGGGTGTGGAGCTAGCTTTGCCTTGCCCATGATGAATCCTACTTGGCATCATGCTGTAGTGTCGACAGTTCTTAAGTAGGCCACAGCAGCTATTGCCGTGATAGAAGCATCACAGAATATGCAAAAGTTTTGGCTCTGTGTCTTTGTAGAGGGTACGGGAGCATATGGGCGTAAAACATGGAGATCAGATAAGACTGATAGAGAGTTCCTCCACTCTACCCAAGAGTTCCTCTTATCAAGGGGTAGTGGGGAATCCTAGTCGGATGTTTCACAAAGCCTCTAAGTTAGGCTTTACCTTGAATTGTAACAGGTGTCGCAAATCCTAATGGATCATATAGACTATTGATTGTGGACAAGACACCTCTGCGAGTGAAGGGCCTTTCTTCTCCGTTTATTTGGAAGGTAAAGGAATCAGATTTCAAGTCCCAAAGCAGACCTAAACTGCTCTGTACAGGTAAAGAGTCTGTACCTAGATCTAAGTCCCTTAGATCCTTAGAATGGTCTTGAGCAGGGAAAGCTTCCATTACCTCTGCTGTTTGAAGCAATCTTGTAAAGCCTGAGATTAGGGCCCTGTCACACTGGGTCGGGGGCGGCGTCGGCGGTAAAGTGTCGCTATTGTAAGTCGCTTTACCATCGGTATTCGGCCACTAGCGGGGCGGTTTTACCCCCGCTAGCGGCCGAGAAATGGTTAAAAACCATCAGCAGGGTGCATACGCGGCGCTCTGTGAAATGGACGCTTGATCACAGAGCTCCGTCCTGCTCCGAGCACTCGGCACCCCCCGCAGCGGATGCACTCTCCCCTCACACTCGTAATCGGGAGCGGAACACGGCGGCAACCCGCAGGACCGGGTTTGGGTAATTTAATACACCCAAACGGACCCCAGAGGACAGTTTCCTTGCCCAGCTAGACACTGCACAGACACCTAAGATGGCGGCGGAGCGGCACACAGGCGATGCTGCACGTTCATTCACAACAGATCCCTCTTCATGGCGCACTGCTCTTCTTAAAGAGGTATGTGGAGAGACTCATATGCCCCATCTTATCATGGATCCAGCATCTCCTGCCTCCACAGTGTCCCTGCTAGATCAGGCCCTGGATGGGCTGCACACACCACACATTGCCTCATCCTCACAGAGGCCTAGCTCTCAGCAACAGGATGTGAATCAGCTCTCCTCATGCCCCACTGATATCTCTATGCTCTTTACCAAATTTGCAGAAATGCTTGATAAAGGACTTGCACAGACTGCTGCCAAAATAACTTCAGATATCACCTCTGATATCAAATCAGACCTTCACCTCCTGGGATCCCGCATTGAGCATATTGAAACTAAAATGGATGCCACGATCGATCGGGTCAATCAAAATACGGATCGCTTTCAGGAACTCCATGATCAGCTGGAGGGAGCAATCGCCAAAATCGATGACCTTGAAAATAGGCCCAGACGGCTGAACTTCAGGATAAGGGGTCTTCCTGAAACTTTCATGGACATTCCGGAAGCAGTTTATTCTCTCATCAAACACCTGATACCTGATATCGGAGACTGGAGCTCGATAGGGCCCACAGAGCCCTAGGTCCCCCTCGTTCGGATGGTCTTCCCAGGGACATTGTGGTGAAACCTCACTACTACAACGTTAAGGAGGAGGTCATGAGGAGGGCTCGCACCATGCCCCAAATTCAACTTATGGGTCACACAGTTCAGGTGTACGCTGATATCTCTCCTTATACTATTCAACGACGACGAGCACTTAAACCACTTCTAAATGTCCTGATACAGAAAAATGTGAAATACTGGTGGCTTTTCCCGCTGAGCCTAAAATTTGAATTTAACGGTAAACCTTTCAGATTCTCTACACTGGCGGAGGGAGAACTTTTGCTGAAAAAACTGGGACTCTTGACCACTGATCCAACATCACCGATGCAGTCCTCTCCATCACTCCTTCCCACCTCCACCCAGTCCGCTGACATCTACGTGGCAAAAAACCCAAGTACAAGAAAGCCAAGGAGGGCCCTGCTACCTGAACCACCAGACTTTTTTTTTGTTTTTTTTTCTTTTTCCTCCCTTTTTGGGAAGTAGACACACCTCACCTCTTCACCATACAGGTCTCCCTCTTTTTTTTTGAAGAGGCACCTGTCTGGTCTTGGGGGGGCGTGGATCGTTTTTGCTCCTTTGTTATTGGGGCTATACCCTTTACATGGTATTTTTATTTAAAAAAAGATTGTTTTTTTCTTTTTTTATATATAATTTTTGTTTTTTTTGTCATATGGGACAATTTTACGTTGAGATCCTCTCTGTTCCCACTTTTTACAGGTTTAATTTTCAGTTATCACTGGGAAAGGGAGTGTGTCCTAATATGTTACACATTACTTTTTGACATAATTTTTGGGGGTGCCGTGCACGGGGCGGTATCTTTGCGCCTCATCCTTCCCGCGGAGTCGGATTGCTTTCATTCCTACTTCGAGTTGGGATTCCCTCCACTAGTTTGGAGGCTACACATTTATATCTCGGGATATGGTGAAAGCATTTTTCACATATCCCTGGATCCTCTTCTCTTTTCCTTCTATTCTTCTGCTTTCTCTCTCTCTTAATATCTTTACTAAATTTGTATTCTTTTCAGTGACGTGTGCGGTGTCGCTTGCCCACAGGACCCGGGATCATGATCTGGGGATCTTACGGTTTGAACATGACCACATACCACCTGTCCATTGGAAGGTAAGTGGTTGGGGTTTGCTGGCATCTCAACCTATCCTGCTCCATGGCTGACAACACCACCTCCAGACAGGCCCTACGTTTTGCTTCGCACAACGTACAGGGGCTTAACTCCCCACTTAAGCGTCGGAAAGTCTTTCAATACTACCATGACCAAAAAATAGACATACTATTCCTTCAGGAAACACACTTTCCAAGATCTTACACTCCGTCTTTCATACATGCCAAATTCCCCACATTCTTTCTTGCCAATTCTGATAAAAAAAACTAAAGGGGTGGGAATTTTTTTTCCCGCAAAACACAATTTTTACCAACTTCTGAATTTAGGGACCCTGATGGCAGGTTCATTTTGGTGAAGGGACTCATTGATGACCAGCTTTACTCCCTAATCTCTTATTATGCACCTAACCAAGGACAATCAAAATTTTTCCAATCCCTCTTTCACACCCTAGCTCCAATGCTGGAAGGCATGGTCCTATACGGCGGAGACTCAAATGTAGCATTTGACGCAGGAAGGGATAAGTCTAGACCCCCGGGAAGAGATGTTGTGCGCCCCACCAGACAGAGTCTCAATGTAGCCAGACAGATCTTTCACCAGGGTCTGGTGGATGCCTGGAGGGAACTAAATCCTGGAACTCGGGATTACACGCATTATTCCAGCCCCCACAATACTTTTGCCAGAATTGATCATTTCTTCATTATGCAAAAACATATTCCGTTGGTACGTAAGGCAATCATTAAGGACTCTGTCTGGTCGGACCACTCCTTCCTTCTCTTAGTTATACACAAACCTGTAACTCATTGTCAAGGGTTCCATTGGAAATTGAATGCCTCTTTACTTAGTAACCCCTCACATGTCAATGAACTTAGCAAAGATATCCAGGAATACTTTTTACATAATGATATTGAAAATATCTCTCCCATCACATTGTGGGCAGCTCACAAAGCCTATGTTAGGGGCAAGCTAATCCAAATGTCCGCTAAACTAAACAAAGCCCGCAAACTGGAAATAGCTAGACTTGAGAGTGAATTTTCTCACTTCAGTAAACAACATAAACGTAATCCCACTTCCACATCGGCAGCTAGTCTTGAATCGGCGCGCATGGCTCTTAATTTGTCACTCACCGCTGTTGCGGAGAAAAGTTTGCGATGGGATGGAGGGAGGTTCTATTATCAAAAGGACAAATTGGGTGCCATGTTAGCACGCAGGCTTACTCCAAGGTTGGGGGTACGCACTTTACCTAAAATACGTTTAAGTAATGGTTCTCTGTCCCAGAATCCTCTGAAAATCATGGAATCCTTTCATGATTTTTACCGATCTTTATACAGTTCTCATGGTTCTGAACCCTTATCTACCTCAATTGATTCTTTTCTGGGCTCTCTGATGATCCCTAAGCTCTGAGAGCATCATAAGGACAGCCTCGAAAATCCTATCTCTGCAGAGGAAGTATCTCAGGTCATTTATGACCTTAAAAATGACTCTGCCCCTGGTCCAGCTGGCTTTTCAGTCCCGTAATACAAACACTTCTCCCAGCAGCTTTCTCCATTTCTAGCTCACTTTTATAATCAGCTATAAGCAGGGGGACAACTAGATAAGACGCTTAATTCAGCTTTCATCACAGTGATACCAAAGCCAGGTAAGAACACTAGCTGCACAGCTAATTACAGGCCCATATCCTTGAACAACAATGATCTTAAAATCGTATCTAAAATCTTAGCTAATAGAATATCCTCCTTTATAAGCCTGTATATTCATAGGGATCAGGTGGGCTTCATTCCTGGGAGACAGGGTCCAGACCAGATCAGGAGAGCGATAGACATAGTTTCGTTACTAAACTCTGGCTAGGACAAAGGACCCCCTCAACAGGGATTATTGCTGTCTCTAGATCTAATGAAAGCTTTTGACTCTGTCTCCTGGGCTTTCATGTTCCCGATACTACAGAAGTGGGGTTTTGGTCCATCCTTTCTGAATATAAAAGAGCTTTATACGATACTCCGGTTGCACAGATCAAAATGCAGGGTTGTTATTCAGACCCTTTTCCGATTCTAAATGGTACTAGACAGGGCTGCCCTTTGTCCCCATTGATCTTTGCCGTGGTCATCGAGACACTAGCTATCGCCATCTGGGATACCCCGGACATGGAGTGCGTTGTGGCCCACAAACACACAAATGCGCTCTCTTTGCAGATGACGTTTTACTTTTCATCACCTCATCACTTACTTCTTTACCTAACTTATACAAGGTGCTCGATGACTTCGGCAAAGTATCGGGCCTTAGGGTTAACTACTCTAAATCTATGGCTCTAAACATTAATCTACCGCCCTCCATGATGACCTTGCTCAATAAAAGACTTCCGCTTCAGTTGGGGGGAAAAAATGATCCCCTATCTAGGTATCAACCTTACTGCATCTATTGACGACCTTTACAAAGCTAATTTCCCCCCACTTTTTCGTAAACTAGGAGAGGACCTCTCAAGATGGGACAAAATGGGGCTATCTTGGTTGGGTAGAGTTAATTCTGTGAAAGTGACTTTGCTACCACGTGTCCTTTATCTCTTTAGGTCCTTACCTATACCGATCCCCAAAGATCACCTCAGGAAGTTTCAATCCAAAATTATTAAATTTACATGGGGCGGGAAGGGACATAGGATTTCCAAAGAGACTCTGTTCAGGAGCAGGGATCAAGGAGGAGTGGGTTTACCTAATCTTCTCTGGTATCATCAGGCAGCACAACTTTCCCAACTGTCCACTGTATGCTCTAAGATTGCCCACCCAGATTGGGTACATATGGAACGACAGGCGATCCCTCAATTCACTTTAGATTACATTCTCTGGTCTCATCCAAGATCTAGACCTGCCATCATGGTTCCTACACTTTCCCACTCCCTGACAATGTGGGACTCTCTCAAACACAACCCCCGATTAGTTTCTAATTGGCAACCATTGTCCCACATTTTTCGAAATCCTCTTTTTCCTTCAGGTATGGACATACAGCATTCCACTGGTGGCTAGATAAGGGGATGTACAGAATAGGACACTTTGCTAATCCTACAGGACCCCTCACTTTGACCCCATGCATCAACAAACTTGATATGCCCAACACAGAAAGATTTCGTTTCAGACAGATATTTCACTTCCTGCAGTCTCTTAGGTCCCCCAGTCATATTCCACTTTCGATCACGGAGTATGAACGGTGGTGTGGTCAAGCTATGGAGCAGAGGGGCGGGATCTCAGTGATTTACCGATCACTATCTAGGGCTGAGACTAAATCACTCTTCATGCGCGAATGGAAGAATGATCTCCATCACACCTGGAGTATTGAGGAATGGCATAGAGCTTCTATGGCTGCATCCAAGGGCATTTTGAATATAGCATTAGTTGAAGCAAATCTGAAAGTCCTTATGCGGTGGTATATGGTCCCTCTCAAAATCTCTAAAATCTACCCTAATGCTTCCCCTGTATGCTTTCGAAATTGTGGGCATATCGGGTCCATGTTACACATCTGGTGGGACTGCCCTAGGATATGGGGCTTATGGAATAGGATCTTTCATACCATTAGGAAAATAACGGGCTTCCCAATCCAAAAATTGCCTCAGCTAGCTCTCCTGAATTTTCCCTGTCCTAACATTCCTAAAGTAGTTCAACGACTTATTATGTTCATTTTCCTCGGGACTCATGATTGCAAGGGCCTGGAAGAGATCAACTGTTTCGTATCTCTTGGTTAAGGAAAAGATTTCATGGATCATGTCCCAGGAGAAGACGGTTAGTATTCTCCTGGACACTTCCTCTAAACACGATGCTATCTGGGATCCTTGGGTGAAATATATATCCCCACCTCCTTTGTCTGTAGCTTGACCTGGACCGCTGTGGTTGACCGACTACCGCACCGTCATAGGATGTATTATTTCATGTTCTCTATCCTTTCTTTTCTTTTCTCTCTCCTTTCCTATCTTCTTCTCCTTTTTGCACTATAGATTGCTAGCTTACAGGTTAGACTACCTCGCTAACATATACAGCAGCTACTATAACCTATGCCTTTCTTATGGATGTTAGGCTTCTTCTAATGCTTAACTGAGCTTATTTCATGCAGACTGAACCTATAGTTTTATTTTCCTCTCTTGTTGGACAGCCTCATGCAAATCTTACCATAAGCTCTACTAGTTATTTTGTCCTGCTGAGCATAACACTCATGTTAGACACCTTATACTTGAATTCTCTCACTCCTTTAAAAAACTTTACTTCATTATTTTTTCATTTTATATCATTGTATTAAAAGTTTTGATTCTCCTGAGTGGTGGACCTCCCCTCCTGGCACAGCTAGTTCCCATGTGGGGTGCAAGCGTAGGAGAGTGCCCATCTCTTCGGAGTCGGTCTTTTGGAATTCAACCTAACGCTGACAGCATATATTGCTTAGTCCTATATACGGTTTATGTTCTGTCTGCTACTTTATAGGTATGTGTTGTACTAGTGATTATACCTGTAATTTTGATCATTATTTTTTGTTTTGTTAAACTCTCAATAAAAAACTATTGAAATTAAAACCATCAGCAGAAGCGATTTGCCGGCGGTAAAGCCGCGCTGTCCCATTGATTTCAATGGGCAGGAGCGGTATATACTCCGCTCCTTCACCGCTCCGAAGATGCTGCTAGCAGGACTTTTTTACCCGTCCTGCTAGCGCACCCCTCAGTTTGAAGGCCCTCAGGGCTTTCACACTGGAGACAAAGCAGCGGCACTTTCGGGTCATTTTGCAGGTGCTATTATTAGTGCAATAGCGCCTGCAAACCTCCCCAGTGTGAAAGGGCCCTTAGAACACGCAAGCATTTCCTGTGCTCTTTTAAGAAGACAGATTGCATATCCACTGGAAGGTAAGGATTTCAAACAGTCATTTACATAAAAGTCTTTCTCTATGAATTGTTTTGTATCTGAGCCATACTCAAGTTCACCTTCTTGGGCGGAATGTCTGAGTATGTAGATAGCGCCTGTAGGTGAAGGGCTATTGCCAAAGATGTGTACCCTCATGTGATATTCTGAGATGTCTTTGGAAGGGTCATTGTGTCTGAACCAAAGGAACCTTAGGAAGTTTCTGTCTTCCTCTCTGACCAGGAAGCAATGGAACATCTGTTGGATGTCAGCTATGAAGGCAATAGAATCTTCGTGGAAGCATAAGAGCACTCCCAGGAGTTTGTTGTTGAGGTTTGGGCCTGTCAAGGGGACATTGTTCAAGGAGACACCCTTGAATTTGGCACTAGAGTCAAACACTACTCTGATTTGACCTGGATTTTTAGGATGGTACACTCCGAATATAGGGAGGTACCAACACTCTTCAGAGTTTTTAAGGGTGGGAGCTATCTCGGCGTGACCGTTCTCAAAGATCTTCACCATGAAAGAAAATAAATGTTCTCTCATCTCTGCCTTTCTTTGTAAATTACGTCTAAGGGAAGTGAAACGTTGTAGCTCTTGTTCTCTGTTATTGGGTAAGCGTTGTCTCTGTGGTCTGAAGGGAAGAGGTGCGACCCAGCTGTTTGTGCTATCTTTGACTAGTCCTTGCTCCATTATTTCTAAGAAGAGTTTGTCCTTAATAGACATTGCCACGCGATTGTCGCACTTGTAGCACTTGTTCTCTGTTATTGGGTAAGCGTTGTCTCTGTGGTCTGAAGGGAAGAGGTGCGACCCAGCTGTTTGTGCTATCTTTGACTAGTCCTTGCTCCATCATTTCTAAGAAGAGTTTGTCCTCAATAGACATTGCCACACGATTGTCATCTTTAGTTCTTTGAAAGACTGTGCACCCTAAATGGTCTCGGTCGCTATCACAGGCAAAGTTGTCATTAGTGGGGCTTGTGAAGGGACAAGACAAGTGGGTGGTGTAGGCCGATTCCTTAAAAAGGAAATGGTTGTGGCATGGCTGGAAAAGAGAGGGACGCCTATTCTCTAGGGTATTTGTGAGCATGCTGCTAACGGAGTTAGGGTTGTGCATGCTTCCTAGACAGACATCTCCTATGATGACCCGTCCGAGGTCTAACCTCTGAGCATAAGGAGTGTTGTTGGGACCATTAATTTGAGCTCTTGATTTGTGGACTAGTAAGATATCTCTCCCAAGAAGTAGGTTAATCTGAGCCTGAGGGTCAAGTTCTGGTATTAGATGTGCTATGCGTTTCAAGTGTGAGTGATGAGCAGCCACATCTGGTGTAGGAATTTCAGATCTATGGTCAAGCATCTGGTTGCATTCGATAAGAGTTGGCAAAGACAAGCATGATTGTCCATCAATGGATTTAACTTGGTAGCCGGATTCTCTCCTCCCCGCCGTCGCCACTATTCCTGCACAAGTTTTTAAGGAGTAGGTAATGCTGGGGCCTTTAATGCCAGAGATGTCAAAGAAGGTTGAGCTGGCTAATGATTTGTTACTTTGGTCATCCAGAATTGTGTAAAGCTTAATAGCTTTGTCTTTTTTGGCTTGCTAGGTAGACTCTGACTATGCAGATTTTGGAGCAGGACCTGCCACCTATGACTCCTTTGCCGACCTCTGTACATTGTGAAGTGATCTCCTGTGTAGTTGTAATGGTGTGCTCTTCCCCCCATGCTCACTAGTGCTGAGAGTGTGTTGTAAAGTCCATGGATCTGGCCCAGGATGTAAACCTGTGTTGTGATCTGAGCTGTCACATTCTGTGCATTTTAAACTAACCTTACAGTCCTTGGCAAGGTGAGATGTTGAAGAGCAGCACCTGTAGCAGATGTGGTTCTCCTTGAGAAAGGCCTTGCGGTCCTGCAGGGATTTCTCTCTGAAGGCTCTGCATTTTAGGAGAGGATGTGGCTTCCGATGCAAGGGACACTGCTTACCAGGAACTTTGACCTTTGTCTTCGAGTTAGAGAAGCTGGCAGACCTAAGAAAAGTATCTGGAGGAGTCACGTTCGTTTTGTGTACTGCTACTGGAGGTTTGCGAGGGTTAAGTCCCGAAGGAGCAGCACATGACAATGTAAAATCAAAACTTGGATCATTTCTTGTTTTAGCTTGCTGACACACAAAGTCCGCAAAAACAGAAAACTGAGGGAATGGAACATCATGCTGTCTTTTAAATTAGTAATCCACTGCTCTTGCAAGTTATAGAGTAACTTTTGTACAATGAGGTTGACACTGTAGCTTTCAGGGCAGTCATTAAACTTTTCAAATCCTTTGGAAACTAACTCAGGTCGTGCAAAGAACATTGCAAAGTCTATGGTGGCTTGGTTAGCCTGCTCTGTGTTGCCATGGTGAGATGGCTGTGTGTAGTCATACCTTTTGAGGTGTCAAGCCGACCTCTGTCGTATCATTCTGACTTGGACGTTGGTTCTGGAGGATGATTAAAAGGCTCTGTTATCTCACGTGTAGGGAGTCTGTGATAGAAGGCGTCACTTTGCATGGATTTTTCCTGTTTGCGGCTTTGAGACTTGTCGCTGACTTGCAGCAGTACCGTGTAGTGTCTTTGGCTTGTCTCTTTGATGTCATCTTTGTCACTGCTTGGCTTAAAATGTTGATTGATGTAATCTGAAGTTCGTTGTAGAGAATCTTGAGTTTCAGCTTCTTGCTGCGTCTGCTGCATTCACTTCTTGGGTATACAGCTAATTCTAAGGCTTCTGCTTCGGCTATGGCGGCTGCTGTTTCCTTCTCTCTAGTGAGTTTCTCTAGGGTTACTTCTAGGTGGGCTTCCTCGGCCCCTAACTGTGCCTTTAGCCTCACATTCTCCTTTTTAATCTGCATTCCTTGCTCACCAAAGGCTGTTCGGGCCTTGGCAGCTTCAGCTTTTGCTTGTGCGTTAGCGAGTGCATTGCTTGCAGAGGAAGATCTAGAGGAGCCGAAAACTTGGAACCTTGTCTTGAGTGAGGTTGCCTGGCTATGTGGCATGTTGCTTGCAGGAATGCTTGACTATGTAGAGACTGCTGTATTGCTGACAGGGTAGCAGGCCTCTGTGTAGTCACTGTCCTAAATCCCACTTGCTGGATAGCCACTGTTTCACTGTTCTGTTCGCGCTACACGTTTTCCCCTGGTGTGTATGAAGCTCAACCTTGAATCCTAAAATAACCAGACTGTCTGTAACTTTGGATCTTTATTACAATGAACAGGTGGTGGCCATATAAGAATAGGATGTACATTTGCGGTGAAACTAGAAATAAACAGATAAATGAACATATAATAATTACATAAACAAATGTCCACTAGCTATACAGGTAAACAATCTTTTAGCATACTACCCTGTTTCCCCTAAAATAAGACCTAGCGTGATTGTCGGTGGTGGCTGCAATATAAGCCCTACCCTCCAAATAAGCTTTAATTAAAGTCCTTGTAGGTCTTATTTTCAGGGTAGGGCTTATTTTCAGGGAAACAGGGTAGGGCTTATTTGGGGGGTAGGGCTTATATTGCAGCCATCACTGACAATCACGCTAGGTCTTATTTTTGGGGAAACAGGGTAGTGATGCTGCCTTAGAAGGACCAGGATTTTCCTCTGAAACACGTGGCGCAGGCTTAGCTGGCTCCCATGCAGTCTGTTCCAATGGAGAAGGTGAAAGAGGCTCTTGTAGGAAGTGGAGCTGGTTCCCAGTGATATGACAGGAAATGTGTATTAACCATAGACCCCTGCCCATCATTAGTCTTTTGTTAGAGTGGCTTCTAGTGGACAATATTGCAAGTCCAGAAGATATTATTTTTCCTTATAGGCCGAAGGCATGTCACACCTGCGCAAGTAAATTGCTGCAGATAGCTAAAGGGGGCTATAGTTTTTGCTAGAGACTTTAATGCTACCCTGTCCCCATCCCTTGATAGGTTCAGTACACTGCAGCTGAGCTTTGGTATAGCTACACCACTTACTGTATATTAACCTATGAAGGCTATTTACCAATCTGCAAGCTCTTAATAATTCTGATACCCAAATGCCCTGTACACACGATAGGATTTTCTGACAACAAAACCTTGGATTTTTTTCCAAAGGATGTTGGCTCAAACTTGTCTTGCATACACGTGGTCACACAAATGTTGTCAGAAATTCAGAATGTCAAGAACGCGGTGATGTACAAGACGTACAACGAGCCAAGAAAAATGAAGTTCAATAGCCAGTGCGGCTTTTCTGCTTGATTCCGGCATGCGTGGACTTTTGTGCGTCAGAATTGTGTACGCACGCTCGGAATTTCCGACAACCAATTTTGTTGTTGGAAAATTGAGAACCTGCTCTCAAACATTTGTTGGCAGAAATTCCGACAACAAATGTTCTATGGAGCATACACACGCTCGGACTTTCCGACAACAAGCTCACATCCAACATTTATTGTTGGAAAATCCTATCGTGTGTACAGGGCATTAGGGTGCTCATGGTCTTAGACAGCCATAAGGCATATTATTTTAGTGGCCTTATTTGCTGCAGGTGTTACAGAAATTTGGTTTTGGAGACACCTTTATTTCATGGATCAGGATCCTTCATACTCTACCATGGGCTTGTATATGGATTTATGGCAGTGTATCTGATCCCTTTTCCATCCAGTCTTGTAATAAGGTCAGACTATTCTGGTCACTCTCAGCAGTTACTGCATTCATCTGAGAAGCTTTTGAGCTTCCCAATATTTGTAGCCTCAAATGGTGTCTTCTGAGTGTGTTTGAAGATATCGAAATTTCTACCAGACCAAGTTGTTTTTATGTTTACTACATTATTATGCCAGAAAAACAATTGTGTTATACTGGATATGGCCTGCACCCTTACATATTGATTTATGGCATTGCCTAATCATTCAAAATCCCCCATTATATAAGCTGACTTATGAGGCTAAGGGGTGCTAAGTTTACCAAAATTAGGGGACCTTGGTTAGACACGAGTGACTCTATGCTAAACTTGATAACTGATCCTCCATTATAGTTGGCACCTCCTAAGGCCCTGCTCCTGTTTGACAAGTTAGCCTATACCCCCTTGTTTGGAAAGTGAGGTCAGAGTTCTGATGTATAATACAGTGGTGATGATGACAGCGATGCCCCTATGGTTTCAGGGATATAATGAGCATCTCAGGAGATTGAATTTGCGCTCCCTATATGAAAAGTAGGGTTTAGTGTGCGCTACTATTTACTCTGATCTTTTTAAAGTTTAGGTAATTGGTCAAGCAGATGTGACTAATTAAGATGCATGGTTCTCCATCTAATTTTACTTTTGTATTGGATATCTGTGTATACTTATTTCTTTTCATGTGTCTATTTCCTGTATACGTCTTCTCATTGGACAAGATTTTGACTATTGAGATGTTCTTATAAGCTTTCCATTTGTATAACATGTATGCATTTCCTTTCTTTCCAATAAAATTAGTTTAAAAAAAGTATTGAAAACATTGTTAGTCAGTGATAAACTTTGCGTTTGGGTCGAATATGAATTTGGCCTGAACCCAAAGCTCATCCCTTATAACTAGTAATATTTGAAATGCTTAGATTCTCCTAGCTTCTTTAATATTGCTGCTGAGATTTGAATTATAACTACTACTTCTAATCTTCCTGACATATAGAGAACTACTGCTCAGCAGATAAATAAGTGTGTTTGAAATTTAGTACTCTGCTGTACAAAATTATCTTGTTTTAATAATGCGATAATGCTGGGTAGAAATGGAATGCCATGGTCAAAAAAGAGGACTTTACAATGCAATAAGTTAAACCCTTGATATAATTATCATATTTCTGTTTGGGGAAAAAATTATTTTCAAGATTTTTTTTTTTGTACTTTTAATTTATTGATTTTTTTTTTTCTAATTTAATTGTCTTTCTGGGTGCTATTTTTCATTACCTGAACATACCATTCATTCTTCTGTTCTTGTACACTACTCAGTTTTGGGTGTAATATTAGAGCCAGGCTGTGGCATTGACTGCTAATGGGATACACACATATTACTGCTTTGCGCAAATCTCTCAACTGCTCACCATTTGTTAAAGAGCGGGATGTGTCTGCATAAGTTAAATTAAATTGGAAAACCCTGCTCTCTCTGTTAGAGATCTGATACTCCAATCATTTCTACTGCTGTAGGAACTCACATAGTCCAATTACTTTCTATTTCTCTGTCTCAGTGACTCTAAGAAAAAAAATGGTCTGCCATAAATCATGTTGAAAAGGCTCAAACTTCCCTGAAAGTAGTTCAGTAATATCTGTACCTCGTGTACTAGGATATAAAAGGCAGGAAAGGACTGTGTTCTGTGCTTGGTGTTAAACCATTATAGTAATAATAATAATTATGGCTCCCATTGATGCCATGTGAAGCTACATATAGATCTTTATATGACCTTAAATAAACTAAAGGAATAAAATGCAAAACATAGTAATAAAAAGAGTGGCATTTAGCTGTCTGCATTGTGTTATTTTTTTCCATAAGTTTTTTATTAAAGGTTGATAAGACATACAGTGATATAACATTTTGCAAACTTTGTCAAAAGTACATCATGAATTGGCAAGTAGTACATTTAAACAAATGAACTATTAAGTTTCTACAACTAGCACATGGAGCCAAAATAATGAAATCGTATAAACATGTTGATGGTAGCTCAGCATCTGGAAGTATTTCTCATGGTCTGCCGAGTTAGATTAACTTTTTGTTATACCTATCTTTATGTTATGTTAGGTTTTATGAATGTTATTTTTTTTTTACTTACTAACTTTTGGCGAAGTTATAGGTTGTACTTGTAGGTGTAGTACGTGACTCAAGAAATGGTATAGAGGTAGGGAGGTGGGTCAGAGGGGGTATAAAGGGAAGAAGAGGAAGGGGGAAGGGGGGGGTCCAGCCTCCCCTCTCTCTCATGCTATGTTGAAACTGATCAATATGGAACTAGTTTGGGTTAAGAGTAAAAGAAGTGGGTATGTTGGTCCCGGTTATCCAAGAGGATCATAAACGGGACCAGGACTGGAAAAAACAGGTAAAGTGTTAATATTTTTTTATTTTCAGCAAGTGTATTGAGGTGAGGAGACCTCATCCGTCGTTCGCTTGATATGCCTCTGTTGTTTTACAGCGTTGCCAACTGTACCATGTTGATGTAAATTTGGATATGTTTTCATGCGAGATACTGATGAGTTCTTCAACTTTTTCTATATTGTTGATTCTAGGATACCACTCCTCTTTCGCTGCGGCATTTGGAGAGTGCCAATGGCATGGGATGCAGTGTCTTTCTGCGTTTATCATGAACATTGTCAATGATTTAAGATATCACCTTTTGGGTATGGTGGTATGGTGGAGCAGGTATACTGCAGGAGAGTATTCCACCTTATCAGATGTGACTGACAGGATAGTGTTGTGTACTGTCTGCCAGAATATTTGGATTACCGGGCACCCCCACCAGATGTGGAGCATTGGTCCATCTGTAGCATCACAACATCAACATCTGTTAGGGATGGTATTTGAAAATTTATGAAGCAGTGCAGGGGTTCTATATCATCTCGAGAGGATCTTAAATCCACACACTTGGGTGGCTATGTTTAGAGAGCCCTTATGAATGTAGGAGCAGATTGTTTCCCATTCAGGATCAGTGATTGTTATGTTTAGAAAACTGCTCCCATGCTGAACATGCATTACTGGAGAACGCTGATAGATCGTTAAATAGGGAGTAGTACAAGGCTCAAATGAGATGTCTGTGGGGTTGTTTTTTAGAGCAAAGTTCTTCCACAGTGGACAGATTTTTCGTCCAGTGTTCGGCGATTTCTTTCCTAGATAGAAAATGTCTCATTTGCATGTATGTCCAATTTGCTATGTGGTTCGGGGATTTGTCATTAGGGATGAGCCGAACACCCCCCGGTTCGGTTTGCGGCAAAACATGCGAAAGGGCAAAAAATTTGTGCGAACACCGTTAAAGTCTATGGGACTCGAACGTGAAAAATCAAAAGTGCTAATTTTAAAGGCTAATATGCAAGTTATTGTCATAAAAAAGTGTTTGGGGACCCGGGTCCTGCCCAAGGGGACATGTATTAATGCAAAAAAAGTTTTAAAAATGGCAGTTTTTTTGGGAGCAGTGATTTTAATAATACTTAAAGTGAAACAATAAAAGTGATATATTCCTTTAAATATCATGCCTGGGGGGGTGACTATAGTATGCCTGTAAAGTGGTGCATTTTTCACGTGTTTAGAACAGTCCCTGCACAAAATGACATTTCTAAAGGAATAAGTCATTTAAAACTGCTTGCGGCTGTAATTAAATGTCAAGTTCTGGCAATATAGATGAAAATCATTGAGAAAAACGGCACGCCCCCCCCCTCAGGCCATTACCATTTGGGTCTGGTATGGATATTAATGGAAACCCTGCACCCAAATTACAAAAAAAAGGTGTGGGGCCCCCAGGCCCTATATACTCTGAACAGCAGTATACAGGTGGTCCCCAGGTTACAAACAAGATGGGGACTGTAGGTTTATTCTTAAATTGAATCTGTTTGTAATTTGAAACAGGTACATTATCACCCTTGTAACATTTGTTTTTGCTGTCTGTGCCCTCGTTCAGAAAATTTCACTTCACTTTCTGTCCCAATGAAAATTGGATTTTGAAAATTTTGGGTTAGTAGGGAAACTAGGATTGGTGATAAAGCACCAGTGGAGACACCTTTTCCCATAATAACTCTTACAGGGGAAAATTTTCCCTTCCTGGGGGTAGATTTCCTCTCACTTCCTGTTGTCTCCCTCCATTTGTAAGTAGGAGTCATTTGTAAGTCGGATGTTTGAAAATTGGGGATCGCCTGCATATTCTATACGGCCTGCCCTATAAACTCTGCGGATAATTGGGCCTCAGGTGTTGGTGGTACTGGAACACTGTAAGCCCTCACAGTTACTCTTGGTGGGCACTGGAACGGGCCCTGCTGTGAAATATTATATCAAGAATTGTAATTACATGCCCTTGTTAAACAGGGGCAGAAAAATTGGGCCTTAGGTGGTGGTGGTGGCACAACACTGAAAAGCCTCACAGATACTCTTGTTGAGTACAGGAACAGGCCCTGATGTGAAATATTAGATCAAAAATTGTAATTATGCTCCCCTAAGAAACAGGGGCAGAAAAATTGGGCCCTAGGCAGTGGTGGTGGTGGCACAACACTGAAAAGCCTCACAGATACTCTTGTTGAGTACAGGAACAGGCCCTGCTGTGAAATATTAGATCAAAAATTGTAATTATGCTCCCCTAAGAAACAGGGGCAGAAAAATTGGGCCTTAGGCGATGGTGATGGTGGTGGCATAACACTGTAAAGCCTCACAGATACTCTTGTTGAGCACAGGAACGGGCCCTGCTGTGAAATATTGGATTAAAAATTGTTATTATACACCCCTGCTAAACAGGGGCAGAAAAATTGGGCCTTAGGCGGTGGTGGTAGAGAAGGGAGTTCCCCTAAATGGACTTTTTAGTCAATTAATAGTATTATATAAAGATATACAAGAGTAATATAATAACGATACATTTTATTAGTAATTAAACATGATTAAAATTGAAACAAAACATTGATTTATCTGAACACAGTCAGTTAATGTCACCATACAAAGGGGTTATATGAAGAGACCTCCTTGCCTCAACGCATTTCGGGATACAGTTTAGTCCATCTTCAGGGGTGTGGAGGAAGGAAGAATTCATCTGAAACATAATTAAAATATATAATCAGTATCTTTAAGTGGAACATTCACCAACATGAAATACATAGTTAAATGTTAGACTGTAGCGGTAATCTACTTACATAGTATTGAATGGCAAGATAATTTTAAATTTTTCATTATGTAGCATTGTGTCGACAAACAGCATGAGGTAATTTTGTCGGCGGCGTTGCTACCTCAAGGCAAAAGGGCATCAGAAGGGTCTAGAAAGCAGACTCTATTTTGCTATCCTCAAAGGGGTGGGAGTCTCCTTACATTCCAAGGCAGCAGAACGGCCAGAAGAATATACTGGGGCCAGAAAATGGAAATCCCTGGAAGTGAGAGAAGTGTACTGGATTGTGACTCAAGGTAAAAGATATGTCAAAAATCATAATATTAGCTGCTCAAAACATGTATGGTAGGCTGAATAAAAGTACCTGCTGATATTAGAAGTGTGCTGGTGAAGCTGGCAGCCAGGTGAAGTGGAAGACCAACTACAGCAACTACAAAGGTAAATGGGCAAAATCACGCAGAGATATATTTATAGTGATAGCCTTATATATTATAGGTAATATGCATATATGTCAATATCCATCATTGGACTTGAGGAGTTGGTGTAACCAGTACTGTAGTACAAATATAGTAATGGGTACAAAATAAGATAAAAAAGGATCTCTTATGTAGAATAGGTATATCCCTTTGACATATGGCCCCATGTATCCAGGATAAGCTTAAAAAACACTTAAATCAAATCAGGGGAAATATATATTTATATTATCATAATAGTAAGGGAAAGGAAAGGACAATAAATGATATATCAAAAAAGGCTTATTTTAAACCTAGATCCGTCAATTACAAATTGATTACATGATTAGATACAAGAGCATATTAAGCATATCACATAGAATTTTGGTCAATCATAGAAAAGATCTTGGAAAGATCTACCCAGTAATTTGCATGTGTTAATTACAGTGTTTTAAAGTAATAATAGATGAAGTTTACCTTGGTTGGAGAGAAGTTAGGAGAGCCAGCCGCACGTCCCGATATCCAGCAAGCGAGTGCTAGATGTGGGAGTGCGTTGGCTGTGTATTCATGGCAGCTGATCCCCAATCAGCTGGCGCAACTTAGTTGCAAACAGCTGATATCGGGGAGGAGCCCGCCAGGAGATCCTCTGATTGCCCCCTGGACTGGGTATGCGGGTCACGGCCCCCACCGTGCAGCGCAAATGCCTGCACATCGGAGCAGCGTCGCGCACACCCAGCCCACCGACACAGTAAGCCTCACTGGCGGACTGTGCATGTCCGCCGGAGTGGCAAGATGTATATATCTAACTAACGCTCTGTTTCTTTTTGTAAATATACTTAAAGTTTCAATACTACAATGGTACTGTATTCTCTTTAATGTTAACATCATGTCATTATTTGTCTGAATTTTTGGATATGTCCATCATAACCTCTGTATTGTTACATCACTCCACCTGTATAATACTTGTCCTTGTATCAAACCATCTATGCATGATTGTTGCTTGTGGGGCTCCTTTTCTCTAATGTCATTTGGGCACAGGTATTTGTCTAAATACTATATTTTTTGAGCATTTGATTTACCATTTACATAATGTCAATGTTGAAAATGTATATTTATATTTATTTTCACTTGATCTAATTCTATTTTTATTTTATTTGTTTTTTCCTCCTAAGGGTTTCTCCTTATCCACTTTCCTTGTGCTGCGACCACTTGAATTGCCGCAGCACACAAAGTCGCCTGGTTATCTAACCATAGGCTGCGCCTTGGAGGTTGATAGACGTCTTACACCATCGCCCACAGCCTCCATCTTGCCACTCCGGCAGACATGCGCAGTCCACCGGTGAGGCTTTCTGTGTCGGTGGACTGGGTGTGCACGATGCTGCTCCGATGTGCAGGCATGCGCACATTCGCAATGGGGGCCGCACCGCACATACCCAGTCCAGGGGGCAATCAGAGGATCTCCTGGCAGTCTCCTCCCCAATATCAGCTGTTTGCAACCGAGTTGCACCAGCTGATTGGGGATCAGCTGTCCTAAATACACAGCCAGCTCACTCCCACATCTAGCACTTGCTTGCTGGATGTCGGGACGTGTGGCTGGCTCTCCTGCCTTCTCTCCAACCAAGGTAAACATCATCTATTATTACTTTAAAACACTGCAATTAACACATGCAAATTACTGGGTAGATCTTTTCAAGATCTTTTCTGTGATTGACCAAAATTCTATGTGATATGCCTAATATGCTCTATGCTACACCAACTCCTCAAGTCCAATCATGGATATTGACATATATATGCATATCACCTATAATATCTAAGGCTATCACTATAAATATATCTCTGCGTGATTTTGCCCATTTACCTTTGTAGTTGCTGTAGTTGGTCTTCCACTTCTCCTGGCTGCCAGCTTCACCAGCACACTTCTAATATCAGCAAGTACTTTTATTCAGTCTACCATACATGTTTTGAGCAGCTAATATTATGGTTTTTGACATATCCTTTACCTTGAGTCACAGTCTGGTACACCTCTCTCACTTCCAGGGATTTCCATTTTCTGGCCCCAGTATATTCTTCTGGCCGTTCTGCTGCCTTGGAATGTAAGGAGACTCCCCCCTCTTTGAGGATAGCAACACAGAGTCTGCTTTCTAGACCCTTCTGATGCCCTCTTGCCTTGACATAGCAACCCCACCAGCACAATTAACTTGTGCTGTTTGTCGACACTTTTTAATGCTACATAATGAAATATTGAAAATTATCTTGCCATTCAATACTATGTAGAATTAGTAGATTACCACAACAGTCTAACATTTAACTATGTATTTCATGTTGGTGAATGTTCCACTTAAAGATACTGATTATATATTTTAATTATGCTTCAGATGAATTCCTCCTTCCTCCACACCCCTGAAGAAGGACTAAACTGTATCCCGAAATGCGTTGGGTGTAAGGAGGTCTCTTCATATAACCCTTTGGATGGTGACAGTAACTGACTGTGTTCAGATAAATCAATGTTTCATTTCAATTTTAATCATGTTTAATTACTAATATAATTTCTTGTTATTATATTACTCTTGTATATATTTATATAAGACTATTAGTTTCCTAAAAAGTCCATTTAGGGGAACTCTCTTCTCTTGAATACTGGATGTGGCACTTTTAAGCATTGATTTGCCATTTGCTCTTTCTTTCTCTAAATAATTGGTAGAATTAGAATTGCCATGTTTGGCAATTTGTGCTTTTAATCTAAACTATTTATGTAGAGAATCGGTGCACCTTCATGCATCTTTTCTCTGTTTCAAAACATAAAACTTCTGTATAAATTATAAAAGGATTTATATAAAAGGATTTATATCATTTTTTAGTTTTATACATTGAATTTTGAAGCAAATAGCATGGACATCAAAAGTAATTTCACAGGTGATGATTGGGAATCCCTCATGCAGGGGTACCTAAAAAAAATTGGTGACAATGAGCAAATTGACTTGAAGATTTCGACCCTATTTTTCATACTGTTCAAAACTTTGGAGAAGAAATCTCTCATGTTTTGGCATGTGAAGTCCTTTAAGGACTACATTAAAGACAATTTCAATCCACTTGGACTTCGTGTCCAGATCTTTCCAACTTTGGACGATCTGGACAGTGAATTCAAACAAAAATGGGAACAGATAGTTCAAACATGTTCATGTAATCTAGTGGAAACCCTGATAGAAGATTATACTAAAAGATCTATAGTTCTTGGTATGGAGATCATTCATTTATGTGGGAAATTACATAATTTCAAGACACATAAATCCATGATAGCTAAAGAGACAAAACTAAACATATACCTAGAAACCACCTTCAATAAAGAGATCCTTATCAAAAAAGGTCACAAAATTATACGAGACAAAACGCATTTGAGGCTGGCAAAGCCGACAAATGGAGTCAAAACAAGTATAACAACAAGGGAAATCCTAACCGGGGACCATATCAAAACTCTAATAAAAAAAAAAAAACATATTAATTTTTTAAAAACTTTACCATAGACAACAAGGAAATGTAGACCGTACCCCTCAAGAGAACAAAGCTTTGGATCAGCTAATCGCTCTCCTCGAAGAGAGCGATACAGCAGACCTCATTGATTCTGTTGACTTACCTCAGATTTTACAGTCCATTGAAGAACAGAATTACTATGCTAAAACTAAGCCATCTAAATTAATACTAAAGGAAAAATCGAATTTTTGTTCACCTCCCAGCACTAGCCCAAATGCGGTGGCATTTTTAAGGTTAGTAAACAACGATCTGGAGAAATTAAAGGTTAAGGCCAAGGGTCCCATAAATTTGAATAGGAAAGAGTTGGATGCACTTAATTCACTTGCTGATAATAAGCAAATTACTATAAAACCTTCAGATAAAGGCGGGAATGTTTTTCTTATTAACAACGAAGACTACATCAACACATGCAAAAAAATTCTCAACAACCATGATTGCTACCACCGAATTCCGGCAGACATTATTGAAAAATATAACAAAGAATTCTACGCATTAGTAGACACTGCCTTTCTGAATAATATAATCAGCAAACAAATGTGGAGCTTTATCAGAAACAATTTTCCTAAGGTTCCCACATTTTTTATACTTCCTAAAATCCACAAAAACTCCATAAACCCTCCAGGAAGGCCCATTATTTTGGGAATTGGCTCAATCAGTGACAACGCAAGTAAATTAGTGGATGAATTTCTAAGACCATATGTAACATCATTACCATCTTATGTGAGAGATACCGTCCACCTCTTGCAGATAATTGATGAATTAAACATCCCCAACTACGCTCTTCTCATTCCACATGAGAAAGGCCTAGCAGCTATTAAGCCTGCAACAAAATACTTCTGCAGATCCCATTTATAATGAATTCATGCTTTCACTGCTGGAGTATGTCCTCGGACACAATGTTTTTAGTTTTAACGGCTCCCACTACCTCCAGGTGCAGGGGGTTGCGATGGGGACATGCTGTGCCCCATCGTATGCTAACCTGTACCTGGGGGAGTGGGAGAAGATGTTTTTGTCTGAGAACCTGGCCATCTATACTGATCACATCCTTGGATGGTATCATCATATTGATGATATCTTGATCATCTGGGATGGGTCACAAGCTCCAGCAGTTCCTCCTAAGAATGAACAAAAACGACTTTAATCTAAGTTTCACCATGTCTTATGACAAAAACTATATAACCTTTCTAGATGTGGAAATCTATAGGGGAAAAGAAGGTAATTTGTGTAGAAAATTATACAGAAAGGCTACAGCAGGGAATACAATGCTCCATGCTACAAGCTTCCATCCACAACCCCTTATTGACTCGATTCCTTACTCATAATATTTAGGAATAAAAAAAAAACTGTACCGATGAGGAAACCTTTATAAAGAAAGCAGCGAAATTACGTGACAGACTCCTTGCAAGAGGCTATTCACATGCCTCTTTTAAAAGATCCTATAAGCAAGTTTTAAAGAAATCTAGAAATGACCTACCAAGTCACGAGATAATACTAATAAGCTAAGGATCATTACTAGATTTAATCAACAAAACATCAAGTCAAAATAATTATTGAAAAATATTGGCACATGCTGACACTAGATCCATCTTTGGGACAATTTATCCCAGAAAAAACGCTCTTCACCTTTAAAAGAGCCACTTCCATCCCATCAGTGATAAGATTGTCAGTAACGAGTTTAAGAATGAGTCAACCAAAATGCATTGTGAATATAAAGGCAAATTTATGTGTGGCACATGCAATTACTGTAAACATATGCTTACACAGAAAAACCCCAAAGGTTCACAAATCACTAACTCACCCTCCAGGCCGCCCAATTATTTCTGGCTGTGGCTGTCTGACTGAGAACGCCAGTAGCCTAATTGATACTTACCTTAGCCCGCATGTAAAGGCACTATTCTCTTATGTACAGGACATGATCAACCTCATTAAAGTATTAGAGGGCATCTCTGTTCCAAAGGATGCCTGGCTGGTTACCATTGATGTCGAGAGCCTTTATAATACGATCCCGCATGAGAAGGTACTTTCGGTAGTGGCCGAACACCTGCAGGAACGCGGGGAGGCTGCTGATTCATACAATAAATTCATACTTGAACTGTTGAGGTTTGTCCTCACTAGGAACATGTTTGTTTTTGGTCTCTCCCACTACCTCCAGGTGCAGGGGGTAGCGATGGGCACACGCTCTGCCCCATCATATGCCAACCTGTACCTGGGGGGTGGGAGAGAGACCTATTTTCCAGAGAGGATATCGCAAGGCATTTGGAAAATGTAGTAATGTTTCATCGATACATCGATGATATCCTGATCATCTGGTCAGGCACCCTTGATGAGTTGCTTGAATTTATGGATATTTTGAGCAACAACACTTATAACCTTAAATTTACCATGTCCTGTGATAGGAAAATTGTGAATTTCTTGGTTATTCGAATTTTCGTAGAAGATGATGGCTCTCTGGGCACATCTTTGTTCAGAAAACCATCAGCCAGCAACGCTATTCTCCATGCCTCTAGTTCACACCCAAAGCCCCTGATTGACAGCATCCCCTACAGCCAATACCTCAGGTTGAGGCGTAACTGTAGTAGGGATGCTGACTTTCAGAAGGAGACCAAACTTCAGTACAATCGCCTGCGTGACAGGGGCTACTCCCACAGCACCTTAAAAAAGGCCTATAGTTGAACCAAAGCTCCTGATAGGAATACGCTAATTCACAAGAAAAAAGTAAAACCCTCTTCCAAAACAGTAAGGATCATCATATCCTATACTAAACAACACAAACACATTAGAAAAATCTTTAGCAAATACTGGCCATTGTTGTGGGCCGACCCCATAGTATGTAAATATGTTGAGAACCAACCATTAATTACCTACAGATGTGCTCGGTCCCTGAAAGACCGTCTTACCCGAAGTCATTTCCAAATGTCTTCTTTACCTATATCTACTACAGGAACATTCCCGTGCAAAAAATGCGACAAATGTCGCTTTATGTTGAACCATCATGAGATCAATCTGCCTAATGGCCAAATTTACAGGATCAAACATAGAATCACTTGCCAGACTCCTGGCACTGTTTACCTGATGAAATGCACCTGCAAATGCTTCTATGTTGGGAAGACAAAAAGCAATTTTTCCAAAAGAATCAATGACCATATATCACTCATTCGTAAACGTAGAATGGAGACTCCAATCAATCGCCATGTGGGACTATACCACGGTTTCAGATTGGATACCATCAAATTCATGGCATTGGAACATATCCCTCCTGATATCAGAGGTGGTAGTAATGATTTAAAACTTTTACAACTTGAGTCTCAGTGGATACATTTATTGAAAGCTACTGTTCACCCTGGTCTAAATGAAATACTTAGCTTTAAGCCCTTTCTCCCCTTTAAAACCTCCCCTCCTGTCCCTTATCTTCTTTCTTCTCCTCTTTCTTCCCCCTTTCTCCCCCTTCCTTCCCCCCCCCCTCTTTTCCTACCCCCTCCCTTCCCTCCCCTCCATTCCACCCCCCGACCCCCCCCCCCTTTTTCCCCCCTTTCCTGCTTGGCCTCTCATCCCCCCTTTTTTCCCTTCCTTTGTCTATCCTTCTCCATTTCTCATTTTTCTGTTTTTCTTTTCTCTAGTCCTGGCCGTAGTGAATTAACCCTATAGGACATTACTGACGTGGAATCTTTTCCGTTTTATTCAGCATTGGATTAATACTCACGTTATTGTTTTTGTATATTTAAGTGTACTGTATTCACCTCTGACCATAATCCACTGTGTACCCATATAAAGAAAAGAATATTTTCCTTTGTAATTTTATATTTATATTCTGTTCACTTATGTATTTATTCAAAAAAGACGAACTGTCAGCGCATAAAACATGATAAGGCGGCTGCAGCGACGTCTAAACCGGGATAAAACCAATCCAACGTCGCTGCAGCCGCCTTATCATTGTCATCTGTAATTAACATGCTCCTTAATGCCTAGCACTGGTCATAGTGCTATATATGTGAGTACCTGTCTTTTTATTAAAAAAAATCACTTTTTAAGCTATACAGAGTGCACTATGTATTTTCTTTGTTTATTCCATGCAAACTTGGAAGAAAATTGTTGAGCCCTATTAAAGAGAGTTCCAGCTTTCCAGTCAAGTTACCACCCTGACCACAAAAAAGTGGTGAAAGCGTATATGACCTTCCTGTTAGTTCAGGGGTCCCTTCAACAAGGTGAGCGGTTTGACTGGCAAAAGGGGGAGCACAGTTTGAAGATCACTTTGGATTTGTATGAAGCACCCTGCATCACCGTTGTTATATATTGGTCTTTTCCATCTATGGACATTTCTAATTATTGATTGCAATATTTCGTGCTGCACTATATATTTTCATTTGCACTTATGTATTTAATAGTTTAAATGATTCACATTGTGTAGCTACATTATGTTAGAAAGTTTTAGCACTGCAATGTTTTCCGTTTTGTAAATGCACCTGTCTGTCTTTAAAAGCTCGGCACTGCTCAAATGCCCCATTTACAGTCTGGGACCCACTCCCCCTTTCTCCCATTGGATTGGTGCCTGTCCTTGCCCTTGCATCTTCGGCCACGTTTCAGCCTGGGCCTTTGGCATATGGTTCCTGCCCACTGACTGGACGCCCGCCTCTCTGCACTGCCCCGCGCGCTCTGCACCTTTTCCCTCTGCTTATGCAGAGGAGACGCTCCCCGCTTCCCTCGGTCACCGCTGGGGGAGCCGCTCCAATCCTCCGTGCGCACGGTCCTTTGGACCGACGGACGACGACGGACGTAGCGATGAGATGCAACAGTGCGCAGGTGCGCTGTAGCTCTGCATCTGCTTCCGGCCCTTTGTGAATCGGATGGGGGGGATAAAAACGCCGCTGCTTCGGCGTTCATTCGCTGCCGGAGCCCCCTGGGACATGCTGTGCCACCACTTTTTTCAAGGTAATCTATACAGTTTTGTTCTCTGGATCTCTATATATATACGTAGTTATTATTGGTTGCCTGACTGTCCTACTATTGACTACCCTGGCTCCCCCTGACCCTCCTGTCAGAGCATTATACTATTGCTCTGTAATACTGACTCTATGTTATTTGAACAATGAATTCCTTGACCAATTTTCAATTCCTTTGTTCCCCCATTCTTTCCAGCACGAGTCCACCTTTTGCTTCCAGTGCTGTAAGGTGGCCCTACCAAGTCCCTCAGCGTTAAATCCTTTCAATGCTCTTGTTGTGAGTTTTTTCCTTCTTTTTTTAACTAATTGGTAGTTATATTATTCCATAGACTAAATATTCATTCAATTGAATGTTTATTTATACAATTGAGTTTCTATATATGTTTATATACTAATGGATATATGATGTCCCTACCTATATATGGACTTCTTATTCTTTTTTTTCTCCCTTTTTTTATATACACTATTTTTAGCTGGTCCATTTGTCCCCTCTGTGGCCCCCAGCCGCTTGTGGCCCTGACTGTGTTAATTGGGCTGTAAATGTGAGTGTAACGGAACTGCTGCCCTTCTCACTCTGGTTGACTCGGGATAGTAGCACTGCTCTGGGATTGGATATACAGGTGCATATACTATTAAATTCACTAGTACATATATTTTTTCTTTATTGTTCATTTTGGTGTAGTATTTGGGCTTTGATATGTTTATATTCATTTATTTGCCACCTGATACTTATATATAAATATATATCTTTTCTATGTGTATGGTGTTTGTATGTCTGTTACTTTTAGAAGTCTTGTACCCCTGCAAGGACAGCTCCCCTGAAGAAGCCTGACCTATGGGCGAAACATGTCGGGTTCCGTATGCTGTCCCATTCTGACATCTTGTTAAATAACACTGTACCTGCCTGTGCTCATTGATTTTATCCTGTTGTGTTCCTTTTGACAAGAAATAAAACAATAATATAGTTTTTATTGAATGCATCTGACATTTCTTTTTGCACCCTCAAAATCCCCTTTTTTTCCCTTTGTGAATACAGAAAAACCCTACTCTCCCCAATGGAAAAATCTTTTATCCACCATCTTTTAAACACTTTGCGAATTGCAGGACTTTTGGAGTTATCTGCATGCTGTAGCTGCTTTTACATTGGAATTCTGGAAAAGGGCCTACAGGCATATCCGTAGCATGCAGGTATGCAATCCTGACCTCCCCCTTGGATGCCATGTATCTTTGAAAATATCAAATTTTTGATTTTAGATCGGATACATCCCAACCCCAGGGGGGGGGACTGGAATAAATCCCTCCTCCAGATGGAATTAAGATGGATTTACCAGCTGAACGCAACAATGCCTACAGGCCTCAACGAGGCCATATGCTTCAAACCATTCCTCAAGGGTTTTCCTCTGGAGGAATGGAAAAATAAACCTTCAATTTAGTGTCCTCTCTTACCAATACCATCTTGAGATGTATGTTTTCCTGTTTCTTCTCAATAGGGACATGCATTTCCTTGATCTCTCCTCCTGTATATATCTTTTCTTTTCCAACCTAGATGACACATGCGTCTATGCAGGTGTGAATGCATGGATACACACATTTATAGATGCATCTATCCAAATAACTAACGCTCTGTTTCTTTTTGTAAATATACTTAAAGTTTCAATACAACAATGGTACCGTACTCTCTTTAATGTTAACAACATGTAATTATTTGTCTAAATTTTTGGATATGTCCATCATAACCTCTGTATTGTTACATCACTCCACCTGTATAATACTTGTCCTTGTATCAAACCATCTATGCATAATTGTTGCTTGTGGGGCTCCTTTTCTCTAATGTCATCTGGGCACAGGTATTTGTCTAAATACTATATTTTTTGAACGTTTGATTTACCATTTACATAATGTCAATGTTTATATTTATATTTATTTTCACTTTATCTAATTCTATTTTTATTTGTTTTTTCCTCTTAGGGGTTTCTCCTTATCCACTCTCTTTGTGCTGCGGCTGACCACTTGAATTGCCCGGCACACAAAGTCACCTGGTTATCTAACCATAGGCAGCGCCTTGGAGTTTGATAGACGTCTTACACCATCGCCCACATCCTCCATCTTGCCACTCTGGCGGACATGCGCAGTCTGCCGGTGAGGCTTACTGTGTCTGTGGGCTGGGTGTGCACGACGCTGCTCCGACGTGCAGGCGTTTGCGCATGCGCGGTGGGGACCGCGCCGCGCATACCCAGTCCAGGGGGCAATTGGAGGATCTCCTGGCAGTATCCTCCCCAATATCAGCTGTTTGCAACTGAGTTGCGCCAGCTGATTGGGGATCAGCTGCCACAAATACACAGCCAGCGCACTTGCTTGCTGGATGTCGGGATGTGCGGCTGGCTCTCCTGACTTCTCTCCAACCCAGGTAAACATCATCTATTATTACTTTAAAACACTGCAATTAACGCATGCAAATTACTGGGTAGATCTTTTCAAGATCTTTTCTGTGATTGACCAAAATTCTATGTGATATGCCTAATACGCTCTTGTGTCTAATCATGTAATCAATTTGTAATTTAAAAGGTTAAAAGGTTTAAAATAAGCCCTTTTTGATATATCATTTATTGTCCTTTCCTTTCCCTTACTATTATGATAATATAAATATATATTTCCCCTGACTTAATTTAAGTGTTTTTTTAAACTTATCCTGGATACATGGGGCCATATGTCAAAGGGATATACCTATTGTACATAAGAGATCCTTTTTTTATCTTATTTTGTACCCATTACTAGATCTGTACTACAGTACTGGCTACACCAACTCCCCAAGTCTAATGATGGATATTGACATATATGCATATCACCTATAATATCTAAGGCTATCACTATAAATATATCTCTGCGTGATTTTGCCCTTTGACCTTTGTAGTTGCTGTAGATGGTCTTCCACTTCGCCTGGCTGCCAGCTTCACCAGTACACTTCTTTTTTTTTTTCCATTAAAGAAGTTTATTACAAAGTATTAAGTAGACAATACAGAACAGAGAGTACAATAAAAAATGCTTCTGATCGTACATAAGTTTCAGTAACAAGGCCGCAGTTTACAGTTGTTTATGCAATATTGATTCAAAATAATCAAAAATTGAACCCTGTAGTATCGGTTGTGTCTTTAACATGAACCATATCACCTCAGAAATAAACCCGTTCAATGTCACAACCCATGTCGCCTAGGCCTATAATAATATTATATGCGATATTACAATTGACCCTCTGAGTGGATCAAAGAGATGAGAAAGGGGGAGAAGATAAAGTATACATGTAAAAGAAGGGGAAACAGAAACCTAAGCCATGAGTGAAGTAGGAGGAATGAAGTTTGTGATTATTCAGTATCGTAGTATATAAAAGAAGCTGAAATGATCTTGAGTAATCCTAGTTGACCCCGACCACCCACGCCGACCAAATAAGTAGTCCAGCACAGATCCGCTGTAACGCCATATCTAAGATTAATTTAGTTTATCGCCTAAGCCTTGGCACTGAAAATGTCGGAAAATGCTTGGGAGTATTTAAACACAATCCATGGGCGCCAAGTATCGAGAAAGATTTCAACTTGTTCGTTTGCTTGCGCCAAAGTGTCTTCCATTTCATAAAATTCTATGACCCTATTTAGCCATTTCTTAGTTGTTGGTACGTGCGTTGATTTCCAATAAAGTGGAATGAGGGACTTGGCCGCATTTAGTAGGTGTTTTGTGAGCGAACGCTTGTATCTCCTCAGAGGCCAGCTCGAAATATGCAGCAGGCAACAGGCTGCGTCTAAAGATAGAGTGGTATCAGTGATTTTTTTGATATATTCTCGTACACTGTCCCAGAAATGGGCAATCAAAGGACACTGCCACCATATGTGTAGCAAAGTTCCACTGTCTCCCATACACCTCCAGCATCGATCCGATGTCTGGGGGAACATTTTGTTTAATTTTGTTGGAGTTAGGTACCACTGAGTCAAGAGTTTGAACGCTGTCTCTTGCACTTTGGTGCTGATGGAGCACTTGTGTGATAAGATGCAAGCGTTCCTCCACTGTTTCGGAGTTATGTTTACCTGTAAAGCTTCTGACCACCGCTCTCTGAGTCTGTCATCCATGGGTGTCTTCGTGTTCTGTAGCCATGCATAGATAATTGAAGTAGCCCCACGTACCGGCTCCCCCCCAAGGTACACCGACTCGAAATCCGTCAAAGGCCTCGAAAAATCTCCTGCCTTGTGGTTAGTGCTTACATAGCTTCTAACTTGGAGGTATGTCCAAAAGGGTAAGTCCGTCACATTGTCATTTTGTTTAAGTGTCTGAAAGTCTTTCAATTTGGCTTGATGATAGCAATCTCTTGCCAAAAGAGGTCTGTCACTGTGGGAGGATCTGAGGTGAGGGTTGCCCACCCCTGGGGTGAAATCTGGGTTATCCCGCAGTGGGGTAAGTGGGCCCAGGGTGGATGTAACTCCTGTGTCAGCGGGGATCTCATGGATCACTTTCAGAGTGGTACCCGTTAAGGGGTGTAGCTTCAGGTCGTCAGTGTATGAATACCAGGGTCGCCAAGGTGCGAAGGTAAGTGGTAAGGCCTGAAGGTCCATTTCTAATTTCACCCAGTCTTTGGAGTCTCTGTGACAGTGCCAATCGATAACCCTTGTTACGTGGGATGCTTTGTAGTAACCCTGTAAGTTGGGAACTCCTAACCCTCCCAGTGCCTTCACTTTCTGCAGAGTTTCAAGTTTGATTCTCGGATTTTTGTGTGCCCAGATAAATTTCAAAAACATGGTTCTCAGTGTCCTGAACATGGTAGGTGGCAGTTTAATCGGTAATGTGCGCATTAGGTAAAGGAGCCTAGGGAGGACTGTCATTTTAATGACTGCTGCCCTTCCAAACCAAGAGAAGGTTCCAGCGTGCCACTTGCGTAAGTCCGTTTCTATAGATTTTAAAAGAGGGAGGAAATTTTGTTCGTATATTGTCGATAATTGTGGTGTTAAAAACACCCCTAAATATTTCAGCTTTTTGTGGTCCCATTTGAAGGGTGAGTTCTCTATCACTGATGTGAGTGAGTGGTCGGGGAGGGATATATTCATTGCTTCCGATTTGGAGTAGTTTATTTTTAGGTTGGAAACATAGCTATAATGTTCAAAGGCTTTCATAAGATTGGGAAAAGTAGTGTGGGGCCTAGATATAAAAAATAACAAATCATCGGCATAGGCGGCTACCTTGAACTCACGCCCCCCCACCCGGAATCCCCTGATCGATTTATTCGCATTGACCTGTCTAATAAATGGCTCTAGGGTTAAAATGAATAGGAGTGGTGAAAGGGGGCAGCCTTGTCTTGTACCATTCGCGATATGTACCCGCTCCGAGAGAGTGCCGTTTATTTTCAGTCTAGCCGAGGGGTTATGATAAAGTGCGGAGATCCAGGTCAACATCCTATCACCCAGTCCAATATGTCTACAAGTAGACAACATGTAGTCCCACGCCACACGGTCGAAGGCCTTCTCCGCATCCGTGGACAGGAGAAGGCCCTCTGATCCGCTGGAGCCCATTTGGTGGATTAGTAGTAGGGCTTTAGTGACATTATCTTTAGCTTCACGGTCGGGCATAAAACCCACCTGTTCCGGGCCAATTATTTTTTGGAGGTAGGGTCTCAGTCTGTCAGCAAGAATCCTCGCAAAGATTTTCACGTCCAAATTCAGCAGGGATATAGGACGATAACTGGCACAATCGGAGGGGTCCTTACCTGCTTTCGGTATTACTGTTATATAGGCTGAAAGTAAATCTGGGGTTGTGGTCCTGGGTTCGGACAAGGAGTTCAAGGCCGCCGCCAGGGGATCTGTCAATAGGTCTGTAAATGTTTTGAAGTAGATAGCCGTATACCCATCCGGGCCGGGGCTCTTACCTAGCTTTAAATTCTTAATGGCCATTCTAATTTCGGTTGTGGTTATTGTGTCTTCAAGGGTGTTAGCTTCCGTCGTGTCAAGAGATGGGAGACCACTCTTACTAGGGTAGTCTTTGATTACTTGTGTTCTATTGCCATCCATACCCGGTTGTTTGTGCTGAGGCGGTAAATTGTATAGATTTGAGTAAAATGTATGGAAATGTTTAGCAATCTCCTCTGTGGTGACATCTAGTGTCCCATTTTTTTGCTGTCTTATGCCTATAATGCTATTGTTTTGGGTGTGTACTCTTAGCGCCCTCGCCAACGTCTTGCCTGGTTTGTTGCCCCCCTCATAGTAAATTTTTTTCCTGAAAAATAAGAACCGTTTGGCTTTGGCATCAAAAAGTGTCTGTAGCTGTTTCCTGGCTGCTAATAATTCTGTGGCTGTATCTACTGCAAGGGATTGTTTATGTTGGGATTCTAGCTTATGGATACAACTTATTAGTGTTTTGATTTCCCTTTCTCTCTCCTTTTTCCTTCTAGCCCCTATCGAAATCAATTCCCCCCTTAGAGTACATTTGTGGGCTTCCCAAATCATCAGTGGGTCCATCCCCGGGGTGTTATTGTGGGTGAAAAAATTTGACAGGGCCTCTTTAAGTTTGGGTAGATGGGTGGGGTCAGAAAGTATCGAGGAGTTAAGCCTCCAGATCTGGGTCTTTTTTGGCGACTTTGTCAGGTCTAATGTTACTGCCACTGGAGCGTGATCGGAAAGTGATTGAGTGCCTATGCATGCGTCGGAAAGGATAGGGAGGTCTTTTTGAGTTATAAACAGATAATCTATCCGAGTGTATTTTTTATGCGGTGCTGAATAGAATGTGTAGTCTCGTCCGTGTGGGTTGAGAAATCTCCACGAGTCTATCAGTCCCAGCTTATGGAGGAGGCATTTAATGCCCTTGAGGGTTTTATACCTAATGCTAGTGTTGCCATTGGAAGTGTCCGCTAAGGGATTCAGGGGGGTGTTGAAGTCTCCCCCCAGTATCAGACACCCCACAGCAAACTCCTGCAGCTTATGAACCATCTGTTTGCAAAATAGCAGGTGTGCTGAGTTTGGGAAATACACATTTGCTATTGTGATGGGCGTTCCACTGTAGTTCCCTTTTAGGAAAATGTATCTGCCCTCAGGGTCTGTCAGTTGGTCTGTCAGGTCAAAAGGTGCATTCTTACTGACCAGTATCGAGACCCCTTTAGTTTTAGCGAGGCTGTTTGTGGCATGATAAACCCTTGTGTAGTTCGAGTCGGTGAGCCTGGGGACGCGGCCAGTTTTAAAGTGGGTTTCCTGTAGTAGTATGAAATGTGGCTTACCTTTTTTGATTTCTCTAATTAATGTGGATCTCTTCTCCGGGGTATTCAATCCCTGTATATTGTGGGATATTACGGTGGGATTGCACCCTAGAAGCGAGTAAGCCATGGTGCAGACTCAGGAGCGGTGCGAAACTCTATCAATCTGAAAAAGAAATGCTGGTGGTCAGTTAAGGCGTTTTTAAGGTCGAGGACGTGGGTGGTCAGTGCCTCTGAAAAGTGTAACAAGAAGTAAGATAGAGAGGTAGGTGAGAGAACAAAAAAGGGGAAAAAGTGCAGAAAGTAAGAAAACAAGAAAGTGTAGGTGAGAAGAGGAATGAGTAGAATAGAAATTAAGTTCAACCTCTAGATAGAGCCCTATCTAGAGAACTGTAGTGCGTCTGCAAAGCTTAATGCAGTGACAGACCACTTGTGGGGGTAGGGGGAGGCGGCTGCCTGGTGTATGAGTCTAGCAAAACAAACCGTTAGGTTTAAGCAAAAAAAAAACTTATGAAGGATATAACTGGCATAGCCGTCCTCCAACGGACACACAGCCTAATGCTAATAAGAGATATACATCTCTGAACTAGAATAACATATATATGTTTGATTCACCCTATAGATTAAAGGGTCCTCTCCGTCTCCAAACAGGAGGACCGAGAGGCCCCGCTATAAGTGTCTCCTCGGCGACATGAAGACCCAGCCCACCGCCACCTCTAAAGTGTCACGGTCAAGCCGGCCTCCACCGCCGCGAGGGCCCCAGGACTGCTAAAACTTAGACTATTGCTAAGACATCCTGGAATATACTGTAGTACACAACATGTGCATAAAGCAAGTTAAAGTCTGCCTTAAGAAAAGGAGAGTCAGTGGGGCATGGCCCTAATAAGCTGAGCCTTAAGAAAGGCCAAAAAAAACAAAAAAAAACAAAACAAAACAAACTAAAAAAAAAAAAAGGGGGAAGGGGGGGACAAAAATCGGCAGTTGAGCTGGGCAAACATAATTCCCTCTGGGATCAAAACAAATAGTCAGGTCATTGTATAGGCTTGTAGACTGGACAGCTCTGCATCAATCCTCCGTGTGGTCACGGTCCCAAAGAGCTCTTGGACTTGGTGTGTTGGATTTGGAGCTTCCTGCTTTGCCTGACTTCATTTTCTTGGAAGACCTTTTTTCGGGTGTGGAAAATGGTGATCTGGATGGGCTCCTGTTGTGTGGTGGTAATGCAAACTCGGCATACCAATCTGGCAAGTCCACTAGGTCCAGGCCAAGTCCTGCACAGAAGTCAGGGAGATCCGATGGGGTGCGTAGGATATGCTGGTGTCCATTTGTCGTCACAATGAGGGCAAAGGGGAAGCGCCAGGTGTATTTGAGGTCCTTTTCACGGAGTTTGTCCAGTAGTGGGCGCAGAGCCCTACAGTTTTTAAGTGTAATCTGGGATAGATCTTGGAATAACATTATGTTCTCTCCATTAAAAATGATCCTCTCATTCCTCCTCGCTTTGCGCATTATGTCCTCCTTTAATTGGAAGCTTTGGAGGCAGCAAATGATGTCCCGGGGTGGTGCAGTGTCGAGTGGTGAGTGCTCTGTGGGCCCTGATGAAATCAATCACAGTCTCCTCCTGTCTTTCCAAAAGGCTATTAAAAACCCTCTGTAGGGCCGGGGCTATTTGATCTGCCTCCACGGATTCGGGGATCCCCCGTACCCTAATATTATTCCTCCTGCCTTTATTGTCGAGGTCTTCCAGGTGTCTGTTTACATCTATAAAGTGTTGGGTGTGGGACACAGCAATCTTGTCCATCCTGTCCAGGGCCTTATCTCTCTGTTTCCCTGCATGTTCCGCCGATGCTAATTTTTCAGTGAGGACAGCCAGATTTGTTTTGAGGTCGGTTATGGCGGCTGAAAAGGCCGATTTTATTTTGGCTGTGAAACCGGACATATCTGCGTATGTTAGGGGCTCGTGAAGTCTTGATTTCCCCCTGTTAATGTCCTCACTAACGTCTGACTCACCGCCGAAGTCTTCCTCGTGGAGCTCTGCCTGCTGCGTCGGCGCCATCTTGGATTCGGCCTTGCCGTTCTCAGCCTCCGGCTTTTGTCTCAATAAATCCACGATATTCCTGGCTGTGGAAGTCGGCAGCCCTTTGCGGGAACGCGTGTGCGGGGTGCTGTGTAGCTTCCTGGCCAGCATGGAGGGTTCTTGGAAAGGGTGTCAGGCTAACAGGCTGTGTGTCTGACGGAGCTCCTCTAGTGTGCTGCCATCCAAGCCGCGCGCCAAGCCACGCCCCCTTAACCAGTACACTTCTAATATCAGCAGGTACTTTTATTCAGTCTACCATACATGTTTTGAGCAGCTAATTATGATTTTTGACATATCTTTTACCTTGAGTTACAATCCGGTACACCTCTCTCACATCCAGGGAAGTCCATTTTCTGGCCCCAGTATATTCTTCTGGCCATTGTGCTGCCTTGGAATGTAAGGTGACTCCCACCCCTTTGAGGATAGCAACACAGAGTCTGCTTTCTAGACCCTTCTGATAACCTCTTGCCTTGAGATAGCAACTCCACCGGCACATTAACTTGTGCTGTTTGTCTATACTTTTTAATGCTACATAATGAAATATTGAAAATTATCTCGCCATTTAATACTATGTAAGTAAATTACTGCAACAGTCTAATAGGGTGTACACACGGTCGGACTTTGTTCGGACATTCTGACAACAAAATCCTAGGATTTTTTCTGACGGATGTTGGCTCAAATTTTTTTGTCTACACACGGTCGCACAAAGTTGTCGGAATTTCCGATCGCCAACCACGCGGTCACGTACACCACATACGACGAGACTAGAAAAGGCCGGTTCAGAACCAAGCACGGAACCCTTTGGGCTCCTTTTGCTAATCTCGTGTTAGTAAAAGTTTGGTGAGAGACAATTCGCGCTTTTTCAGACTCGTGGCTTTCAGATCGTTTTCTGCCGTTCAGTTTGTGCTTGTGGGTTTGTATCTGCTCTTCAGTGCATGCAAGCAAGTTCCGCGTGACTTTAAGTAGTCATTGTATTCTTGTTCGTTCGTTATTGGTTTTCAGGTCACTCTTCACAGGCCTTGCTGTTCTTCAGTGCGTTCTGTTACTTCGTTCTGAGCAGCCGACCGTTTTCTAGCCATGTTTCGTATGCGTACTCCTCGTAGAGTTCGTGCTGTGCGGGGGCTTGGTGTTGGGGTCCTGACCTTGACACAAGTCCAGTCCATGAACAGGGTGGGGAGGAGTTCATGGACCAAGAATTGGTTGCTTCAGCGTGACCAGTTCTGTCATATGCCTTTGCTCCGTGACATCCGTGAGAATAATCCTGATGATTTCAGGAATTTTCTCAGGATGACGGACCCCGTGTTTCACCGTTTGTTGGCTTCGCTGACCCCCTATATCAGCAGGCAGGATACCTGCATGAGGCAAGCCATCACTCCGGAGCAGAGGCTCGTCGATACCCTGCGGTACTTGGCGACAGGGAGAAGTCTGCAGGACCTCAAGTTCTCGACAGGCATCTCCCCCCAGGCTCTGGGGATCATTATCCCAGAGACCTGTTCTGCCATCATCCAGGTCCTGCAGAAGGAGTATATGAAGGTAAGATTTTTATCCTTTTATATCACATTTTATTGTATTTAATGTTTGCTAATATATTGTATTTCTTTCCTCATTCCCTAATTACCACGATTGTAATATGCTGTGAATGTCCCCTTTGTTCTCATGCATGCTGGATTTTTATGTAATTATTATTTTAGGTCCTTCATACATATTTGCCCTTCAATAACCTCCCCAGCATGGTGTCTCCTGCCCCTATATTCACCTCATGTAGTCACTTAACAATGTATTTTATCAGCTCTATAGTAGTGCTTTACCCCAAACACCCCCTAAAATGTTTGAAAATGTTATTTTTGATTTAAATTCTGGCAGAGTGCTTTTTTTTGTTGGTGTCCCCAAATATTTTTTTGTAACCCTCCCTCCCCCAACTGCTAAGTCAGCTGATCCCAATTCTCTATGTATCCTCAATCATCTATCTGCTGACTTTGCCAAACCCATATACACCCATCTCTTTAGTGCTCAGATTTATGGATGAATTCCCCAAAGCATGTAGTGCAAGGGCCTGCCTGTATACTTTCCAATGGTACTGTTTCAAGTTTTTGTATTCTATTATTATCTTGATAGGTAATAGCAGAATGTCCAAATGTCCTCAAATGTGTACAATGTGTATTTATATCTTTGTATTATGACACTTCTTACCTGTCCAGTGGTCTGCCAATAGCGTAACTAAGGAGGGGCTGTTCCAAGTAATACCCATTATTTAGGCATTCAGCTCTCAATGAAGTGAAGAGGGTTACCTGTCCAAGAATCCCCACCCCCTATAATGTTAGAAATGGCCCATGAGAGGGAGGAGGGGGAATATGATAGGTGTACCTTATACTTTGGCCTTGTTAAATTTCCCTTACTAAATGCTATCTGGAGGTTGCCACATAATGTTTGTGCCTAATCTGCTTGCCATGTTTCTGTGAAAAAATAGTAATGTTTATTGTTTTTTCCTCAACAGTTTCCTTCCACGCCACAGGAATGGCAGACTGTGGCCTCCCACTTTGCCCAGCGGTGGGACTTTCCTAACTGCGGAGGGGCAATTGATGGGAAACACGTCCACATCGTCCCACCACCCAACTCGGGGTCGTACTATTATGCCGCGTACACACGGTCGGACTTTTCAGCTACAAAAGTCCAACGGACGCTGACGGACTAAAGCTGGCTGGTAATCCGATCGTGTGTGGGCTTCTCCGGACTTTCAACGTACTTTTTTAGCCTCAAATCCGACGTACTTTAGATTTGGACAGGCTGTCGGACTTTTGTAGATTAAAAGTCTGACCTTTGTAGATGAAAAGTCTGACCGTGTGTACGCGGCATTATAATTACAAGGGGTTAAATAGTATAGTGATGTTGGCGGTGGTGTCGGCTAATTACGACTTCCTGTATGTGGACGTGGGGAAGAATGGCCGGATGTCCGATGGTGGAGTCATCGTCCAGACGGAGTTTTACAGGCGTCTCCAGAATGGCAGCTTGGACTTGCCAGCTCCAGAGGACAATGTTGAAGGACTCCCATTTGTGTCCGTTGCTGATGAAGCGTTTGTGCTGGGGGACCACCTGATGCGGCCATTCCCGATGAGGACCCTCACTCCGGAAACAGAGGGTTTTTAATTACCGGCTGGCCAGAGCCTGAAGAGTGGTGGAGAACACATTTGGAATCCTGGCCAGCCGGTTCCGCCTATTTATGACACCCATCCATATGGCGGAGTATAAACGGAACCATATAATACTTGCGTGCTCTGTTCTCCATAACTTTTTAAGAAAACATTCGGCCAACTATGCTGGCTCAGTTGGGCCTGAGGCCGGAATGATACATCAAACCACACTGACGGCGCTTGAAAGCGGACGTCCTGACTTGCCCTCCCTGAGTGCCCGTGATGTACGGTTACGCAACCTGGAGTTCTTTGCGGGTAGGGGGGCCATCAATATGCCAGAAAATCTGTGAAGCCTTTTTTATAATAAAACAAAAAAAGAAAATCTTTGTGGACATTTACTGCTTGTCTTTGTTTTAGCTGACCCTGACAGAAATGTGTTGAGTCCCTAAAATGTCCTGATTGTGTAACCTTATTATTATACAAAGCACTGTTGGCTGTTATTTACTAAATGCAAAAACACATTTCACTACAAGTGCACTTGCAACTGCACTGAACCTGCACTTGTAGTGCAAAGTGGATTTGCCCTTAGGAAATAACCCCCATTTTCGCAGAAAACAGCAATTACATTGCCCCAACAGTTTTGTAGTGTTGAGACAATAATCCACACATTCTTGATTAACCAACTTTTTTATACCTGCACAATCACATGTGCATTTACCAAAGGTTTTTCAAACAAACCAACATGTTTGTTGTATAACAATTTTAGGAGTAGCATTATCAAAAATAGAAATGTCCGTTTAAGATAAAACAGGCCTGTGTAAAACCAACAAGAAAGCCAAAAAACTTGAACTTACAAAGTTCACATTAGGTAAAACCTGAAGGCAATATCAGACATCAGTATTTAGGAACTGTGTTTGATATTGCGTTCAGATGGGGGGAAATCATCCCTGGAAAAGCCAAATTTGGAAAATGCACACCAATTTACGAATGTCAACATGTGCTATCTGCCATCACGGGGGATCAAGGGATGTGTGGGGAGTAAGCCCTTCCTCACTGCTACTTTATAATTGAGGAAGGGGTTGCACCCCCAAAACGCGTCCATTGATCTCCCGTGATGGCAGATAGCACATGTTGGCACACTGTGTGCATCCTCCAAATTTGGCTTTTCAAAACATTGCAAAAATATTTAAAAGATTGGACCACAATCCAAAAAGTGATTTTGTGGGGTTTAAATTCGCCCCAAAACATCAATGATGTTATTATTTTTTTTAATCACATCATTGATTTTTTGCTGTATGTTGTGCAATTCGAGATTACACCCCATGATCTCCCCGATCAGGATCTGGGCACTTTCTGATGTGAAAGGATCTGAATCACGATCACCTAAAAAGAGACAAACAAAACAAAAACCGGTATCAAAAATCTGCCAGCATCCATCTCTTACCCGAGCCTGTGGTCGGAGACACTCACCTGTTGGGGTGCCAATCTCCACCACATCTTCTTCTTCCTCCTGCTCTTCTTGGGTTGGTGTTATTTCCCCTTCTTCCAGAGGTGGGGGGTCTGTGGTCTCCTCGGATAAGGGGTGTCCTCCGAGTCTTTTCTCCCCTATGTAAAACAAAAATGGTATAATTAGCACACAGATATTTGATGGCAGAACTAGAAATAGGAAACATTGCTTGGAAGTGGGGTACAATTGTCTATTTTAGCCGAGTTTCAAGATGTAATTTTATTATTGCCCTTTGTCAAGCTGCAATACTTTACCTGTTTGGTACAAGCTTCACAGATGGAGACCCCCCTATAGTATACACTGGAGCACCTGTGTGGCCCCCCTAATAAAAATGGTGTTCTGGGGTCCCACACTAGTGCTCCAGTGTCCAGATGTGAAAACAGCTGCTCAGTGTCCTCTCCTTACACACAATCTAGTTTACATTTAATTCGAGGAACAAACCCATCTACACAAACAAATATTTGGCATCCAAGTAGGCCCAAAAAATGTGGGAAAATGCATATGGCCTAAACAATGGTGTTTTAGAGGCTGAAAGAAAAATGTTTGATACGAACGAATAATGGGCCCATAAACATTAAAGTTGCCCTTTTAAACTGTACAATTAATAAAAGCATATGGAGCAGCACAATAAAGACAGAAAGAATAGGAACACAGCACAACTACTTACTTTTTTGCGGATCTTTTGGTACTTCTCTGGCTCTCTCAATTTCAGGTCCGACCACAGTTTCCTGAGCTGATCTTTCGATCGTCGTACCCCGAAATTCCTGTGAAGACTCCTGACCACTTTCGCCATGATCTTGGCCTTTTTGATATTGGGGTTGGGGTAAGGCCCATACTTCCCGTCATAGTCAGCCTTCTTCATGATGTCGACCATCTCCAACATCTCCCCAAAGGACATATTTGTGGCCTTAAAATGTCTCCTTCTGGATCGGGACGTGCCCGGATCCGGGCTTTCCTCCTCCTCCTCATTCCTGTAATTAGCACGCACCTGCTGTGACTCCGCCATGTGCTCTTCCCCCACTGCGCCGAACGAAAAGGGGCGGGGAATAGAATAGAAAGAACGTCAGGGGCAGGCGGAGTTACACGTATGTGCAGTGTAGATAAAGCGTAACACGCGTGCGTAGTACGTACGATCTGTGAGCGGAGGAAGGAACATTGAACGCGCCGATCGTAAGAACGAAGGTAAGAGACAAACTTGTGCCTATACTGCTTCTACATTGTGGCCTATATTGTAACAAGATTAGGAGAGTTTTGTCTGACATTAGGCTTTGTCTTGTGTTGTGTCTTGCAGTGAACATGGATATGCTACTGAAAGATAATGACTTCATGTCAGTATTTGTAGATATGTTAAGGGAGCTGCCCTGTCTGTGGGAGATTAAACACCCCCATTTCAAGAACCAAGCAAAGAGGAAGGCAGCACTGGTGCAATTGTGTGAAATTGTGAAGCAGGTGATCCCCACGGCAGACATCACCTATTTAAAGATATTAATTGGTGGCCTGAGGAGCACATATCTAAGGGAGCGCAAGAAAGTCCTGGATTCACAGAGATCCGGAGCAGCAGATGACATCTATGTCCCCAGGATGTTGTACTACGACAGGCTGCATTTTCTGGCAGGCCAGACTGAACCCAGGCCATCCCTCTCCAGTCTTCCTTCCACGCTTCCTTCCCCCCCCGGCTGAGGCTTTTGACGCCCAACCTGGGCCTTCCAGGCCACATGTGGAGGAGCCCAGATTAAGCCAGGTATAGCATTCCGCTAAAGATTTCTTCTTGTCCAATCAATGATGTTAACTAGATGTTAGTTGGGAGTACTAATTTAGGATTGTGATTGATGATGCAAAACATAAAACCATGTCCCTTTTTCATACACAGGGAAGTCGCAGCCAGGAGGTGGCCAGGCCGAGCCGGCTGGCTGATCTGCCGGTCCCTCCACCCCCCCTGAAAAGAGAAAGTGGCAGTAGGAGGACAACAGACCGTGGAGGAGGACATTGCTGCCGTCATTGCATATAAAATGCAGAGGATGGAGGAGGGCCAACAAGTCATGTGTGAGGCGCTCATATCGGAGGCTCTTAAGAAAGGTATGAGGGGCCAAATTACAGCTCAGACACACATTTGCGATGGTCCTCCTCCTCCTCTTGCAGGTTCTCCTCCTCCTCCTCCTTCTCCTCCAGGTCCTCCCAGTCCTCCTCCTCCAGGTCCTCCCAGTCCTCCTCCTCCTCCAGGTCCTACTCCTCCTGCCACATCTCCAACTGCACAGCCACAGCCGGAAAGGAAGACCAGAAAGTGAGGACCCTGAATCCAGTCTGGTCGGCCAAAAAATGCAGCCTCTTGTGGTACCACAGCCTGGGGACATACATGTCATCTGCTGCTTTCCGGGTCTCTGCCAATTCTAGACCAGACTGCCCTCCCTTACATATGGACTCCTCAGGCCACCAATTTTGATGTTCAAGAATTGATGTCTGCCGTGGGGGTCCCAGGCTTCACTAATTTCTCCTGTTGATCCAGTGTTGCCTTCCTCTTTGTTTGTTTCTGAGCCCTTAATAAAGGATTTTTGTTTTGAATTATACTCTCCTATGTGTTTTACTTCAAAAATGATAGTTTGTTTGTGAGGATTCAGGTACATTTCAAATATACAATGTGAAATTAACAAGGGACACCAACAACAAACAATCTCCTTGAGATTAAATAATAAAGTATATCAATGGTGTTGTGGTAACTTGACACACAAAACACACCCAAAAATATTCTGTATTAAAAATAAAAATAACATTGAACAAAGATCAGCCTTTGAAAAAATACAAACATTTTTTTAAAAAATAAGGCTTCAAATCCAAAAAAATTTCAATAAAAAAAAAAAATAGGTCAGATGTGACAACTAATAACAATATATTCAGGGACTACCAATAAAAAAACACAAATAAAACTTTGTGAGAAGTGTGTGTGAATATGAGCAGCAGAACAACTTAATTTTTGTCACATTATAAAGAAGAAGAAAGTTTGCTGTATTAAACCATTTTTAACATTGCAGCATGACGAAAGTGCTGTATCCATTGCGAACGCTAAGTTTACCAGAACGAGTTGTTCCGTCTTGGAATTTCTTCTGAGCATGCGTGGCACTTTGTGCGTCGGAACAGGCCACACACGGTCGGAATTGACGCGATCGGATTTTGTTGTCGGAAAATTTTATCTCCTGCTCTCCAACTTTGTGTGTCAGAAAATCCGATGGAAAATGTCCGATGGAGCCCACACACGGTCGGAATTTCCAACAACACGCTCCGATCGGACATTTTCCATCGGAAAATACGACCGTGTGTACGGGGCATAACATTTAACTATGTATTTCATGTTGGTGAATATTCCACTTAAAGATACTGATTAAATATTTTAATTATGCTTCAGATGAATTCCTCCTTCCTCCGCACCCGTGAAGAAGAACTAAACTGTATCCCGAAATGCGTTGGGTAAAGGGGGTCTCTTCATATAACCCCTTTGTATGGTGACATTAAGTGACTGTGTTCAGGTAAATCAATGTTTCATTTCAATTTTAATCATGTTTAATTACTAATAACATTTTTTGTTACTATATTACTCTTGTATATCTTTATATAATACTATTAGTTGCCTAAAAAGCGCATTTAGGGGAACCCCCTTCTATGTCTTGAATACTCAATGTGGCACTTTTAAGCATAGATTTGCCATTCACTCTTTCTCTCTTAGGCGGTGGTGGCGGTGGCACAACACTGTAAAGCCTCACAGATACTCTTGTTGAGTGCAGGAACGAGCCCTGCTGTTAAATATTCGATCAAAAATTGTAATTCCATGCCCCTGTTAAACAGGGGCAGAAAAATTGGGCCTTAGGCAGTGGTGGTGGTGCCCTGAACCAAAAATATTCTTAGAAGCTGTCATCATGAAGATTGAGGCGGAATAGGATAGTCACTCAGCATAATAGGATAGTCACTCAGCATATGCAGTCTTCAAGGGATCCCACATTAATAAAAAAAATCAATCGGTTACATAAGCATCAGGTGCTTGGTAGCTTGTGAGTTTGTGGACAGGCGCACTCTGATTGGTTACAAAGCCTCCAGTAGCACTAAATGTGCATTCAGAAAGAACGCTGGATGCAGGACAGGCCAGTAGCTCAATTGCATATTGATCAAGCTCTGGCCAATGGTCTATCCTCAAGACCCAGTAACCCAGTGGATGTTCTGTTGGAAAGGGCTCCAAGTCTGATCTTTCCCCTAGATATTTCTGCACCATGTAATTCAGATGCTGGTGATGGTTGCTGGAACCCATCAGAACTTGGTGCTCAGGACTGAAGAATTGTCTGAAAGCATCGTTCAGCCGGCCACCTTCTCCACCACTCTTTCTGTGGATGAATGAAGCCTCAGCAACTCGTTGTCCAGCACCAGGAAATTGTAACCTCCCAGGAAGCACATTGGAAGCACATTGCACAAACCTTTCTGCAAGGCCCCCGAAGATGTTTCATCCTCTGCTCCCTCTGGGAAGGCTGGATAAGTTCTGCAACCTTACCCTTGTAACGTGGATTAAGAAGGGTTACCAGCCAGTAATGATCCCTCTCCTTGATACCACAAATCCTAGGTTCCTTTCACAGGCTTTGCAGGATCAGGGAGGCCATGCAGCGTAAGTTTGCAGAGGCATTCGATCCTGAGTCCTCTGGGTCACTAAGGATCACATGATCCTCAACCACCTCCTCCCAGCCACGTATAACATCATGGGTTTCTGGGGACTCAAAACGATCCTTTGAAGACTGCTGCTGATGCTGAGTGTTATCCTCCACCTCCATGCTGACACAATCCTCCTTCTCTTCTTCTTCCTGTGTGATGGGCGGGTCTGCAGGAATACTATCTGGATAAAGGGGGCCTTGAGAGGTAGGGAAGTCCTCCTCTTCCTCCCGCTGTTCTGCCTCAAGTGCCCTCTCCATTATTCCATGAAGTGTGTGCTCCAACAGGAAGACAAAAGGGACAGTATCACTGCTGCATGCACTGTCACTGCTCACCATCCTCGTGGCCTCCTCAAATGGTGACAGGACAGTGCATGCAGCCTTGATCAGTAGCCACTGGCGTGGCGAAAAAAAGCCAAGCTCCCCTGACCCTGTCCTGGTGCCATATTCACACAGGTACTCATTTATGGCCTTCTGCTGTGTGTTCAGCCGCTGCAGCATTGCCAACATTGAGTTCAACCTGGTGGACATGTCACAAATGAGGTGGTTCTTGGGCAGGTTGCATTCTCTTCCACCTCTGAGCCTGCCCCTGCAGAGCTGCCAGAATCTCTGCCCCTGTGTGGCTCCTGTCCCCTAAGCAGACCAACTCAAGCACCGCATGGCATTTTTTTGCCTTCGTGCTTGCGTAGCCCCTTGAATGCCTACGGAGCACTGCTGGTTCAGAGGACAAATCTGCAGAGGAAGAGGCCATAGAGGAAGAAGAAGAGGAGGAGAAGGTGGAGGAGGTGGAGGAGGTGGAGGAGAGAGCTGTGGCAGAATCACCACTACTAGCATTTTGGAGGCGTGGTGGCAGAACAAGCTCCAACAATACTGAACCCTGTCCTGCATTCTTCCCAGCTGCCAGCAGAGTTACCCAGTGTGCCATGAAAGAAAGGTAACGTCCTTGTCCATGCCTGCTGAACCATGAGTCAGCGGTAATATGCACCTTACTGTTGACCACCCTGTCCAACGAGGCCAAGACATTGCCTTCCATATGCTGGTAGAGAGCCGGAATGGCTCTTCTGTGAAAAGAAATAGCGTTTGGGAATCTGCCACTGAGGTACCGCACATTCCACAAATTCATGAAAGGGGGCAGAGTCTACCAGCTGAAAAGGCAGCAGTTGCAGTGCTAGGAATTTGGCCAAGCTAGCATTCAGATGTTGAGCATGTGAATGGCTGGGACCAAATTTCTTTTGACGGTTTAGCAACTGGGGTAGGGAAATTTAGCTGCTACAATCGGATGTTGGTGTACTGCTAGCAGATTGGCCGCAAGTACTTGGGATACCTATTTCTATACCTTCTATTTCTATTCCTCTCAGTGCAGGTTTCTGAGAGGACTGGAGGTATAGTTGGAGATCCCAGCTGATGAGGAGCAAGGAGAGGTCCGCCTTGTTCTTTGATGTAGGTCTTTTAAGTGCTGTTGCCAACAGACTGCATGGGAGGTCGTCATATGTCTGGTCAAGCATGTGGTGCCCAAGCGGCTGCTGTTTTGGCCACGCTTGATACGCTTCAGACATATGTTACAAACAGCAATGGTGCGATCTACTGCACATGTCTCAAAAAAGGCCCACACCAAAGAACTTTTCAAAATATGCGGGGAGTCAGCAGCGCCCTGCACCTGGTTAGCTCTGCGGTGTGATGCAATAGGGTGGCTGCCCTTAAGCTGCCCCCTGGAGGGCATCCTGCCTCATTGGAGATGTGCTTCCTCCTCCTTCCCTCTTCTATCAGGCACCCAAGTAGAGTCAGTAACCTCATCATCCCCTCCTTCCTCATCACTGGAGAAAACTTGGCAGTATGCTGCAGCTGGGGGAACAAGACTGCCAGTTTCTTGACCTTCTTGGGCACCCCCTCTCTCTAGGCCCATGTTACTCCCTTTCTCAACCTGGGTACCATCATTGGAGCCTTCAAATCGCTGCGCATCCTCCTGCAGCATGTACCCGACACTGTGGTCGAATAGTTCAGGGGACTCCTCTGTGCATGATGGTGGGTCCAGGGAAGGAGTGAGTGTTGACATGGAGCCAATGGAATAGGCCGCTTTGGCAGCTGCATTGGCAGGCAAACTACTCTGAGCCTGGGTGACAGAGGATGAGGAGGATGAGGACGGCTTTGTTATCTATTCCACCAACTCTTCTGCATGTTGTGGCTCAATAACACAGCCAGCTGCAGAAAAAAGGACAAACGTACCCCACGGCCACGTGCTGAGGATGCACCATGTCCATGACCAGCACTGTTGACTGTGGACACAGAGCCTGCTTGCCCTTTTTTAGTCGCTTATGAGCATCATGTCTCCTTGGTGGCCTTCCGGACATGCTGTCAATTTTGTTTAGCAAAACCACACTAAACTGTATTGTGTACTGTGTAAACCACCAGAAAAGTAGTAGCAACTGCACTATGGGTGCACGGTACTGTGTACACCAACAGAAGTGTAATAACAAAACAACTATGGGTGTACTGTATGTATTGTGTACTGTGTACACCACCAGAAAAGTAGTAGCAACTGCACTATGGGTGCACGGTACTGTGTACACCAGCAGAAGTCTAATAGCAACTATGGATGCACTGTATGTATTGTGTAAAGGGATGAGCCGAACACCCCCCGGTTCGGTTAGCACCAGAACCTGAGAACGAACCGAAAGTTTGTGCGAACTTTAGAACCCCATTAAAGTCTATGGGACTCGAACGTTCGAAATCACAAATGCTAATTTTAAAGGCTAATATGCATGGTATTGTCCTAAAAAGGATTTGGGGACCCGGGTCCTGCCCCAGGGGACATGTATCAATGCAAAAAAAAGTTTTAAAAACAGACATTTTTTTGGGAGCAGTGATTTAAAGTGCTTAAAGTGAAAAAAAAATGAAAAATTCTTTTAAATATCATACCTGGGGGGTGTCTATAGTATGCCTGTAAAGTGGCCATGCTTAGAACAGACCCTGCACAAAATGACATTTTTAAAGGAATAAAAGTCATTTAAAACTGCTTGCGGCTTTAATGTAATGTTGAGTCCCGGCAATATGGATGAAAATCAGTTCGACAAACGGCATGGGTACCCCCCCCAGTCCATTACCAGGCCCTTTTGGGTCTTGTATGGATATTAAGGTGAACCAAATTAAAAAAGGAAAGGCATGGGGCCCCCAGGCCCTATATACTCTGAACAGCAGAATACAGGCGGTGCAAACAAGACAGGGGCTGTAGGTTTGTTGTTAAGTAGAATCTCTCCAATGACAAATGTTTTTTGAAAATTTGGGGTTTTTAGTGAAACAATGATTGGTGATAAAGCATCAGTGGAGAGGAGACACGTCTTTCCCATATTAACTCTTACAGGAAAGAATTTCCCTTGCTAGGGGTAGATTTCATCGCACTTCCTGTTGTCTCCTTCGGTTCGCAATTAAGAGTCGTTTTGTAAGTTGGATGTTTGAAAGTAGGGGCCTGCCCTATATACTCAGCAGAAACTCAGCCCCATGAACGCCTACGGAGCACCGCTAGTTCCGAGGACAAATCAGCACAGGAAGAGGCCATGGAGGAAGAAGAAAAGGAGGGGGTGGAGGAGAGAGCTGTGGCAGAATCACCACTACTAGCATTTTGGAGGCGTGGTGGCGGAACAACCTCCAACACTACTGCACCCTGTCCTGCATCCTTCCCAGCTGCCAGAAGAGTCACCCAGTGTGCGGTGAAAGATAGGTAACGTCCCTGTCCATGCCTGCTGGACCATGAGTCAGCGGTAATATGCACCTTTCCACTGACCGCCCTATCCAGCGAGCTCAAGACATTGCACTCCACATGCTGGTGGAGAGCCGGAATCGCCTTCCATGAGAAAAAGTGGCGTTTGGGAACATGCCACTGAGGAACTGCACATTCCACAAAGTCACAGAAGGGGGCAGAGTCTACCAACTGAAAAGGCAGCAGTTGAAGTGCTAGCAATTTAGCCAAGCTAGTATTCAACCGCTGGGCATGTGGATGGCTGGGAGCGAACTTCTTTCGGCGGTGCAGCAGCTGGGGCAGGGAAATTTGCCTTGTACAATTTGACGTCAGTGTACCGATAGCAGATTGCCCCCAAAGTATTTGGCTGTGACACACCTAATTCTACACCTTCATTCCTCTCAGTGCATGTCTCAGAGAGGACTGAAGGTATAGTGGGGTTGGAGATCCCAGCTGATGAGGAGCAAGGAGAGGTCCTCTTTGTTCTTTGGTGTGGGTCTTTTAGGTACACTTGCCAACAAACTCCATGGCAGGTCGACATATATCTGGTCAAGCATGTGGTGTCCAAGCGGGTGATGTTTTGTCCATGCGAGATACACTTGAGACATCTGTTGCAAATAGCAACAGTGGAATTTGATCACTCGTCTTAAAAAAGGCCCACACCAAAGTACTTTTGTAATAACGTGCAGAGACAGCAGCGCCTTGCACATGCGGAGCTCTGCGGTGTGAGGCAGTCGGTGTGCTGCCCTTAAGCTGGCCCCTGGAGGGCATCCTGCCTCATTGGTGATGTGCCTCCTCCCCCTTCTCTCTCCTATCAGGCACCAAGGTGGAGTCAGTGACCTCATCATCCCCCTTTGACAACACTGTGGTCAAACAGTTCGGGTGACTCCTCAGGAGGACATGGTGGGGCTAGGGAAGGAGTGACTGATGCCATTGAGCCAAGGGAAGAGGCCGCGTTGGCAGCTTCTTTGCCAGACAAAAGTACCCTGAGCCTGGGTAAGAAAGGATGAGGAGGATGAGAATGGCTTGGTCATCCACTCTACCAAGTCTTCCGCATGTTGCGGCTCAACACGGCCAGCTGCTGAAAAAAAGGACAAGCGTGTCCAACGGCCACGTGCTGATGAGGATGCACCGTCTCCATGACCAGCACTGTTGCCTCTAGACAGAGAACCTGCTTGCCCTCTTTTATTAGCTTGTGACTGTCTGCCTCTCCTTGTTGGCCTTCCAGACATACTAATGGCCTGCAGTGAGAATTAGCTGCACAAAGCTGGGATGTATATATATACTGATACTGCAGCTAGCAGAATCAACTGCCTGCCTGTAGTATTATTAGTATGAGAACACCAGCAATTGTCTTCAGGTAGATTTACACTAGCAGTACATATATTAGCAGTACACTAACTGTAAATACTGTAGCTGCCAGCTTGTGGTATTAATAGGATCAGAAGAACACCACCAATTTTCTTCAGGTAGCTTTAGGTGCACACTGCGCAGAGGACACAGTGCACTAACTGTAAATACTGTAGCTGCCTGCCTGTGGTATTAATAGAATCAGCAGAACACCACCAATTTTATTCAGGTAGCTTTAGGTGCACACTGTGCAGAGGACACAGTGCACTAACTGTAAATACTGTAGCTGCCTGCCTGTGGTATTAATAGGAGCAGAAGAACACCACCAATTTTATTCAGGTACCTTTAGGTGCGCACTGTGCAGAGGACACAGTACACTAACTGTAAATACTGTAGCTGCCTGCCTGTGGTATTAATAGGAGCAGATGAACACCACCAATTTTATTCAGGTAGCTTTAGGTGCACACTTTTTGACATTGCGTAACAGTGGCCTGAGGTAATGATATGTTCAGGGCGTTAGATTTTGAGTAATTTTTTTTTTTTTTTAAGTTAGAAAAGGTCTGGAAGAGTTTTAGGTCTTTTAAGAGATTTGGTATAGATATGTGTGGCTCAGATAGAAAGAGCAGGAGATCATCAGCGAAAGCTGTTAACTTACTGTATACATTTATTTTTTAATTGTGATCCCTTTAATATCTGGGTTTAGTCTGATTTTATTAAGGAGAGGTTCAAAAGTAAGGATGAAAAGAAGTGGAGAAAGGGGGCAGCCCTGTCTCGTTCCCTTATGGAGACAGAAGGCGTCTGACAGGTGGCCATTCACATCCACTCTCGCAGTAGGTGTTGAGTACAGTGCTCTTATGTATGACAACATTAAATTGGGTAATCCAATGGCTGTGAGGACCGCGTCAATATAGTCCCAGGCCACTCTGTCAAATGCCTTTTCCGCGTCCAGGGAAAGAAAAAATCTGTGCTTTCCACTTTGATTGAGCCAATGATGGATGTTTAGAGCCTTGATAGTATTGTCTCTACCTTCTCTACCAGGTATGAAGCCAACCTGATTGAGAGAGATTAAGGAAGGGAGCAAAGGTAGTAAGTGGTTAGCCAGAATTTTGGCGTACATTTTTACATCTAAGTTGATGAGAGATATCAGACAGTAGTTTGTTACCAATGATGCATCTTTTTTCCTTCTTTAGGAATGACCACTATGTGCACTTCTAAAAGTTGTTGTGGGGGGTTGTGTATGTCAGATTTAAAGGAACAGAAGGCAGACATGAAGCGCGGTTTTAGAATGTCCTTGAAAATCTTTTAGTACTGTAGTGGTAGGCAGTCTGGGCCAGGGGCTTTACCTACTTTTATATCTTTGAGAGCTTTTTCGAATTCCTCCTCAGTAAGAGGCACATTCAGATTATGGGAGGCCTCAGTGGAGATCTGTGGTGTACCATAATTTGAAAGGAATTCTTGAATACTGTCTTTTCTGTTATCAGAATTAAGGGGGCATTTAGGGTAAGAGTTGATGTTGTAAAGAGTTTGATAATATTTTTCAAAATGGCATGCTATAGCTTTGTTGGATGAATGTGTGTTCCCTTGCTTGTCTCTTATGTGATGTACTGTGGCACTGCTTTTATTATTTTCAACTGCTCTGGTAAGGAGTCTATCACTTTTATTTCCTTGTTTGTAGTATAGTTTGTGTCTTAGAATTAACTGTTTAGTTCTTCAAGAAGGAATTGTCTTGTTTGGGTCAGCTCTTGGAGGGTTGTAGATGTATATGGTTAAGCAGTCTGGCTAACGAATACTGAGATAGTAACTTGTAACTTGTAAATTGTTTATCAAAAACCTGCAAAAAGAATAAAAGAAACGCTGAGCAAGGGTAAGAAATACATACTTGCTGTGGGAGAGGAAGGGGCTGTTCAGAATATCTAAGAAGGTGTCCTTAGTGTTCTGTAATCCAACATGGAGTAACACTATCTTCTCGAGTAAAGAATCCTCCTGTGAGAGCTGTATAAAAGTAAACTGGGTAAACAGCAAATGGTTATTGCCCGCAGGCTACCAGAAAAAAAAAAAGTAAAATAGAAAGAGTTAGTGAAAAATGAGTTTAACTTTGTGAGCTGTAGAGAGCAGGGGTGAGGGGTGAAAGTACTACCCCTAATGTGTAGGTTAGGAAATTTTCTGAGAATAAGTGATTTTCTGGACTTCGGGTGTCCATACGATCTCTATGCCGAGATGGTGATAAGCCCAGGCTTCTGGGGTCTTCTCCTCTACGATTTGGGGTGTGAATCAATGAGTTAGAGTTGTTTCTGCATCTGCAATCTTTGTCTCTGCGCTCTTGGGGTAGAATTGTTGTAGACCTTGATCCGATCCAGGTTTCTGTGATGGAGAAAGAGCTGTACCACTCAGGGACTTCTGTTAAGGGCATGTTCAATGTGTCGCAAAATGTCTGCAGATCGTCATGGGTGCAGAGTTGGGCAGTGTGACCTCTCAACGTGACTGACAGACAGCCGTCTGTATGTAATTCCACTCATGCATAGTTGATCCAGCAGGGGGCGTAGGGCTCTCCTATGCTGGAGAGTGATGGTGGAAAGATCCTGGAAAAGTTTAATTTCCATCCCATTGAGCAGAACTCTATTACGTTCTCTTGCCTTTCTGAGAATAGCCTCTTTTATTGGGAAATTTACTAGGCAGAATATTATGTTCCTGGGTGGGTCACTCTCACGGCCCCTTGGTCTGAGCGCTCTATGGATTCTTTCCATTTCTATGGGAGCGTTAGCTGGTCTGTCTAGCAATTCATTAAACATACCTGCTACAGTCTGTTCAATGTGTTGTTGATCCACAGACTCTGGGATCCCTCTGATCCATATATTATGGCGGCGGCCTGATGGCATCCACATGGCTGGTTGCAGCATGCTCTATTGTTCCCATCTGAGCTGCTATCGAATGGATATTATTCTTCAGGTCTGGTGATAGCCGCAGAAAGTGTAGCTTTAAAGTCTGATGCTACCGCCTGAAGGTCCATGAGGGAGAGGGATTGTATAGCTGGAGCAGATGGGGTTCTGCCATCTCATGGTGCTGCAGTGTGGGTGTTAGCAGAGCAGGCCTGTTCCATCTCAGAGGCCGCATGGCCTTCCATCGCAGCCATATCAAACATTGCAGGAATGTTTCCCGTGGACTGCGACAGCGGCTCTTTGATGCTGCGGTGTACCGAGGGGTTGTGGTAGTTTTTCCACATGTTTGTGCACTTGAAGAGACTCGTTTAGTCCCTGTACTGGTTGATTAGAGCTCCGTAGTGCATGAGAGATCTGTTCAGGGTGCCATCACAGAGCAGAGGGTTTTTTAATAGTTCAGCTTGTAAGAACAGGTTTTGACTTGCATTCATTTTCTACCTGTTTATAGACATTAGATGCCAGCCTCATAATCTGACCTTTTTTGTCTAGATTGGATGTATAAAAAAATGTATCTATGATTGTTTTTTCTTTTACATGTGATGTTTTCTTTTTAATTACTTTCTTTTAATTCTGTCTATAATGAAACATTATGTTGCTGCAAATAGTGTCATTTTCGTTGTGATCAATCTCTGTTTTACAAATGAGCAGAGATGATGCGAAAATATAATTTACTGATAGGCAGTTGCAAAGTAAAAGAACCAGAATTTATAATATTCCAGAAAACAAAAAAAAGAAGATGTTGCTCTTCTAAAAACCCAGTGTAAACTTTAATGGACATTGAGGGGGATTTAGTAAAACTGGTGCACACAAAATGTGGTGCAGCTGTGCATATTAATCAGCTTCTAGGATTTATTGTGAAAGCTTAATTGAATATGCTGAAGTTAGAAGATGATTGGTTACTATGCACAGCTGCACCAGATTCTGTGCGAACCAGTTTTAGTAAATCCCCCCCATTGTCTTTTTCTGTTACAAGGTTATTCCACCTGCTTTCTATTGCATTTCACTCTGCTAGGAGCTTAACTGTAGAGTAATGCCTTGTACACACGAGTGGACTTTTCAGCATCAAAAGTTGGACGGTCTTTCCGATGGACTTTCGACGGAGTTACGATGGACTTTCGAACTACCGCACTTGCCCACACACGAATGGACTAAAGTCCGTTGGTTTGAACGTGATGATGTACGAAGGGACTAGAATAAGGAAGTTCATAGCCAGTAGCCAATAGCTGCCCTTGCGTCCTTTTTTGTCCGTCGGACTAGCATACAGACGAACGGATTTTTCGACCGGACTCAAGTCCGTCTGAAAGATTTGAAACATGTTCCAAATCTAAAGTCCGTCTGATTTTCTACAGAAAAAGTCCGCTGAAGGTCCAATGAAGCCCACACACGGTCGGATTGTCCGACGGATTTTTTCTGTTGGACCAGTCCGGTCGAAAAGTCCGGTCGTTTGTACACGACTTTAACGATTAAGCTCCTGGATGAGTTAAATACGTTAAAGGAGCAGGTAGATTAGCCTTGTACCAGACTAAATCCATCATTTTAATTTGGGCTTTTAGAAGGAGGGCGGCTTCTTCTCTTTTGTTTGTTGGGATATTGTATACCGATTACGGACAGTCTGGAGCCAGCACCAAATGGCTTGTGGTGGAGAGCTTGGGGCAGAGTGGTAGTGGGGATGTCTGCCATGTAGAATTTGGATTAGTTTGTGATAACTAACAAAAAACACATTCAAGCTGGGGGCATATTTTGGCCCAGTTCTATTATTCTCTGTCCCAGAAACTAGTCATTACACTTATGCCGCGTTCAGACAATCGGAATTTCCAACAACAAATGTTCGATGTGAGCTTGTTGTCGGAAATTCCGATTGTGTGTAAGCTCCATCGGACATTTTTTGTCGGTATTTCCGACAAACAAAATTTAAGAGCTGGTTCTCAAATTTTCCAACAACAAAATCCGTTGTCGTAAATTCCGAGCGTGTGTAGACAATTCTGACGCACAAAATTCCATGCATGCTCTGAATCAAGTACGAGACGGAAGCACTCGGTCTGGTAAAACTAGCGTTCGTAATGGAGATAGCACATTTGTCACGCTGCAAAGTTTTGAATCTTTTAATGCAGCGCATTCTGTTTTTTTGCTGCTGATATTCACACAGAGTTTTGACAAACTGATTTCTCTATTATTTCTCATGATCTCATGAATAATCTTTTTTTTTTTTTTTTTTTTTTGCCAGATCTCCAGAATAATGTTTTATTTTTTTTATAGTGATCTACTTTTTTTAATTTTTTTATCAAGATCTCCTGTTTTTTTTTGTGATCTCCATAATATTTTTTCTCATTTTGTGTGTCAAGTACCACAACACCATTATTATCTTGTATTTTTTAACCTCAAATAGATTGGTTGGTGTCCATTGTTAATTTGGCATTGTATTTGTGAAATGTACCTGCCTACTCACAAACAAACTGTCCTTTTTTAACTAAAACACATAGCCAAGTATTTGTGAAAATAAACGAGGCATTTATTAGGGGTCATAACAAAATAAAGAGGAAGGCAATGCTGGATAAACTGGTGAAAATGGCAAAGCCTTTGTACCCCAGGGCAGACATCAATTATTTGACAGGCAAAATTGGTAGCCTGAGGAGTCCATTTAATAGGGAGCACAATCCGGTCCAGGACTCCGAGAGATCGGGAGCAGCAGCAGATGACATGCATGTCCTGCGGCTGTGGTCTTACAACAGCCTGCATCTTTTGTCAGACCAGACTGAATCCAGCCCATCACTCTCTTGTCTTCCTTCCACACTTCCTTCCACGCTTGATTCTGGGCTGTGGCTCTGGTATTGGAGTTGTGGCAGGAGGTGGAGGTGGTGGAGAAGGAGGAGGATGGTCCAACTCACACAGGTGGGTTTGCTTATGAGTTCACCCCTCAACCCCTTATTTAGGACCAGATAGATCACTTCCTCACAAAAGAGGCATTGGCCCACCTCCATTTCCTGCATTTTTCTGGTTACCATGGACTTCTGAAGCCTCATCTGAGGTGGAAGGAAGAGTGGAAGGAAGTGTGGAAGGAAGGGTTGAGAGTGATGGCCTGATTTCAGTCTGGTCTGACAGAAACTGCAGTCTGTCATAGTACCACAGCCTGTTGACATAAACGTCACCTGCTGCTTCACCTGCTGCTGCTCCTGATCTCATGGAATCCTGGACCTTCTTGCGCTCCCTATTATATGTGCTCCTCAGGCCACCAATTTTGGCCTTCAAATAGTTGATTTTTGCCGTGGGGATCTGTGGCTTCACAAATTCCAGCAATTGATCCAGCTTTCTTTTATTAGTATAAAATTGGTGTTTCACCTGCCACAGACAGGGAAGCTCTCTGTACATATCAATGAATTGGGGGAGGAAGTTGTGATCATTGAATCTATTTTCTCTGCAAGACACAACACAAGACAAACCCTAATATCAGGCTAAACTCTCCTAATCTTGTCCCAATATAGGCCTCAATCTAGAAGCAGTATAGACCACTGATGCCCCAAGTTCAAATTGTACCTTCGTTATCACGATCGGCGCCTACGTTACTCCGTTCTCCGCTCACAGATCGTACATATGACGCATGCGTGTTACGCTTTATATACACTGCGCATGTGTGAAACTCTGCCCGCCACTGACCTTCTTTCAAGTATATTCCCCACCCCTTCTCTTTCGGTGCAGTGGGAGAGCACATGTTGAAGAAAGAGCAAGTGCATGCAAAGGAGAGCAGCAACGAGGAGGACAACGAAAGCCCGGAGACACAAAGGTCCTGATCCAGGAGATTTAAGTTCTCAAATATATCCTTTGTAGAGATGGTGGACATCTTGAAGAGGGCCGACTATGATGGGAAGCATGGACATTACCTTAACCCAAATGTGAGAAAGGTCAAGATGATGGCTAAAGTTGTGAAAAGTCTACAGAAGAATTTTGGGGTACGGCGATCCATGGATCAACTGAGGAAACGATGGTCAGACCTCAAATTTAGGGAGAAGGATCAGTAGAGAAGAATCAAGGGTGACATCACCCCATCTGATGAAGGCAATATCAACACAGTTTGGACATACTAATGTCTGATATTGCCTTCACTTTGTCAAAGTTTAACTTTGTAAGTTCCTGAGTTGTGTGTTTTTGGTTTTAAATATGCCTGTTTAACCCAAAAAAGGCTATTTGTACTGCCAAATCTAAAAATGTTATACAACAAATATGTTGGCTTGTTCAAAAACCCTTTTCTAAAGCACATGTGAATGTGCTTTGAGTAAAATGTTTTCTACTCAACAAAGTGTGTCTTCTTCTTTCAATACTCAATACCAGTTTTTGTAGTAATTTGGTGTTTACAGTGACAATGGGGGTTATTTACTAAAGTCAAATCCAATCTGCACTACAAGTGCACTTTCAGTGCTGTTTCAGTGCACTTTCAAGTGCACTTGCAGTGCACTTGTAGCACAAAGTGGATTTGCCTTTAGTAAATTACCCCCACAGTGCTCTAAAATTTTACCCAATCAGGCCAGTTTGGGGACTCAAAACAATTTATTCATGGTGCTGAAAAGGATGTGTTTTTTATCATTAATGCATTAACAACAAACACATTGTGTGTGTGTAGCAGACCCACAACATAATAGTTAGCTTAAGAAGAGATTGTAACCTTATGTATCAACTAAGTTATGTTTGCACTATTGAAGAAAATGGCCAAAAAGAAAAGCCCATTGGAGAACCTAGGAGACAGCTAAAAGAAACACAAGCAGTAAATCAAATGAAATATTATTTCATTTTAACCAAAAATGTTATTTTAAAAAGGTTTATCAAACATTTGCTGGCATATCAATGGCCCCCCTACCCGCAAAGTATTCCATATATTTTTGACGGACCTCGCGGGCACTTTGTGGGGGCAAGCCAGGACGGCCAGCTTCAAGCGCCGTCAGGGTTGTTGTTTGTTCTGGAAATCCAGCCTCAGGCCCAACTGAGGCCACATAGTTTGTAGCATTTTTCCTGAGAAAGTTGTGTAGAATGCAGCATGCAAGTATTATATTGTTTAGTTTATATTCCGCCTTGTTGATTGGTGTCAGGAACAGGCGGAACCGGCTGGCCATTATCCCGAAAGCATTCTCCACCACTCTTCTGGCCCTGGCCAGCCGGTAGTTAAAAACCCTCTGGTGTGGGGTAGGGTCCTCATAAGGTGATCACCCAGCCCAAATGCTTCATAAACAACAAAGACGAACGGAAGACCAGCCACGTTGTCTTCTGCAGGTGGCAAGCCCAAGCCACCACTCTGGAGCCATCCGTAGAACTCGGTCTGGGCAATGACTCCACCATCCGACATCCGGCCATTCTTCCCCATGTCCACCTAGAGAAACTTGTATGTCGCCGACACCACCACCAACATCACAATAGTATTAAACCCCTTGTAATTATAATAGTTTGACCCCAAGTTGGGGGGTGGGATAATGTGGACGTGTTTCCCATTAATTGCCCCTCTGCAGTTGGGAAAGTCCCACCGCTGGGCAAATTGGGAAGCCACAGTCTGCCATTCCTGTGGGGTTGAAGGAAACTGTGGAGTGAAACAAGAAAAAAATAAATGAGTACTTTTGCACATAACATTGCAAGCAGATTAAACACAAACATTCTTGGCCAACATAAGTATAAAACATTTATTTTAAGGAGTATTTAAAGACAAAAATCTAAGGTCCACTTATCGATTTCCTCACCCCCTCTGATGGCCCATTTAAAAATTTTAGGGGGGGGGGGGTAGATGTTTTGGACAGGTAACCCTCTCCACTTCATTGAGAGCTGAATGTATAAATAATGTGTGTTACTTTGGCCAGGCCCTCCTTACTTACACTATTGGCAGCCCACTGGACAGGTAAGAAGTGTCATAATACAAAAATATAAATACACACTTTACAAATTGAAGCACATTTTTACATTCTGCAATTACCTATCAAGATAATAGAAGAACAAAACTTTACACAGTGCCATTTGAAAGTATTCAGGCAGGCCCTTGCACTACATGCTTTGGTGAATTTATCCATGAATATAAACAAAAAGAGGTAGGTATAGTGTATATGGGTTTGGCAAAGTCAGCAGATAGAGTATTGGTATCCGTTGACTTAGCGGTTGGGGGGAGGGAGGGTTCCAAATTAGTTTGGGCTCCCCAAAAAAAGCATCTTGCACTCTGCCTGAATTTAAGGACAACAATAACATTTGGACACATTAGGGGGGGTTTAGGGTAAGCAGTACAATGGAGCTGACAAAATACATTGTTAATTGACTAGGCTAGGTGTGTATGGGCCCAGGATAGCATGCTGGGGAGGTTAGTGAAGGCAAATATGCATGAGGGACATTAAAAGCTTCCAGCATGCATGAGGACAAAGGAGACATTCACAGCGTATTACAATCATGGTAATTAGGGAATGAGGAAATAAATACAATAGATTAGCAAACATTAAATACATAGAATGTGATGTTAAAGGAGAAAACTTAATATAGTTCTTCTGCAGGACCTTAATGATGGCAGAACAGGTCTCTGGAATAATGATTCCCAGAGCCTGGAGGGAGATGCCAGTCAAGAACTTGATGTCCTGCAGACATCTCCCTGTCCCCAAGTACCGCAATGTGGCAATGAGTCTCTGCTCGGGAGTGATGGCTTGCCGCATGCAGGTGTCCTGCTTGGTAATATAAGGGGACAGCAAAGCCAACAAACAGTGAAAAACGTGGTCTGTCATCCAGAGATAATTCCTGAAATCATCAGGATTATTCTCAAGGATCTCCCCAACAAAGGCATGTGTGAGAATTTGTCACGCTGGAGAAACCAATTCTTCGTCCATGAACTCCTCCCCACCCTGAATATGGACTAGGCTTGGGTCAAAGTAAGAACCCCAACATTAAGCCCCCACATAGCATGGACTCTATGATGATTATGTACCCGTAACATGGTTTCAAAGCGGTCGGCTGGTCCGAACGAACTAACAGAATGCACTGAAAATCAGAAAGAACCTGAGAAGAACGAGCTGAAAATGAGAAACAAGCAGACAAGAACGCACTGAAAATCAGATACGTACTAGAAATAGCACGCATTGAAAAACAGATACGAACTGACTACACGCACTGAAAACCAGATACAAACCCACAAGCACAAACTGAAGAGCAGTAAGGATCGGAAAAGCACAAGGCTGAAAAACGCGAATCGTCTCTCACCAAACTTCTACTAACACGAGATTAGCAGAAGGAGCCCAAAGGGTGGCACACTGGCTATTGAACTTCCTTTTTCTACTCCTGTCGCACCTGTTGTACGTCAGTGCGTTCTAGCCGATCGGAATTTCTGAAAACATTTGTGCAACCGTGTGTATGCAAGACAAGTTTCAGCCAACATCCGTCGGAAATAAATCCACGGTTTGGTTGTCGGAAATTCCAATCATCTGTACGCGGCATTAGTGTTCCTACAACTGCACGAAAACCAAAAACGTATAAGATAATATTATAACAAGTATATTGCCATATGTCTTGTGCAGAATGTCCTGGTTTTGATTAGATCATTTTGTTTTTTCAATGATGAAGTATGCTGATAATTTAATGATGCCTTTTCCTAAAATGTACAAAAAGTCTAATGCCGCGTACACACGATCGGTCTTTCCGACGGGAAATGTTCGATGTGATCTTGTTGTGTATGCTCCATCGAACATTCGCTGTCAGAATTTCTGCACACAAATGTTTGAGATCAGGTTCTAAAATTTTCCTACAACAAAACTTTGTTGTCAGAAAGTCCAATCGTGTGTACACAAGTTCGCGCACAAAAGTCCACGCATGCTCAGAATCAAGTACGAGACAGAAGCCCTTGGTCTTGTAAAACTAGCGTTCATAATGGAGATAGCACATTCGTCACGCTGCAAATTTGGAAATCTTTCAATGCAGCACATTCTCTTCTTTATAATGCTAGAATAATGAAGTTGCTTTGCTGCTAATATTCACACAGAGTTCTGAAAAACTGATTTTTTAGTATTTCTTGTGATCTCATGAATAATCTTGTTTTTTTTTTGTTTTTTGTTTTTTTATCAAGTTCTCCAGAAAAATCTTTTTTTTTTTGTTTTTATAGTGATCTCTTTTTTTTAGTTTTATTTCTCCAGATCTCCATAATATTTTTTTTTTCATTTTGTGTGTCAAGTTACCACAACACCATTATTATCTTCTATTTTTTTTACCTCAAATAGGTTGGTGTCCCTTGTTAATTTGACATTGTATTTTTGAAATATACCTGCCTACTCACAAACTAACTGTCCCTTTTGAAGTAAAACACATAGCCAAGTATTTGTCAAAACAAAAATTTTAAATTTATTAGGGGTCCTAAAAAAAATAAAGAGAAAGGCAACGCTGGAGAAACAGTTGGAATTGGTGAAGTCTTTGTACCCTAGGGCAGACATCAATTATTTGACAGGCCAAATTGGTAACCTGAGGAGTCAATTTAATAGGGAGCACAATACGGTCCAGGACCCGAGAGATCAGGAGCAGCAGCAGATGACATAAATGTCTGGAGGCTGTGGTCTTACAACAGCCTGCGTCTTTTGCCAGACCACACCAAACCCAGGCCATCACTCTCAACACTTCCTTCCACGCTTCCTTCCAACCTGCTGTGGTGGGTTGGGTGGCTTTAGTGGTGGTGTTGCTGGAGGTGGTGGAGGAGTATGGTCCAACTCACGCATGTGGCTTTTATATGTGAGTTGGCCCCTCATCCCCTTGTTTAGGGCCTCAAGTATTACCTCCTCATTGATGAAACGTTGGCCCTCCTCCATTCCTTCCAGTTTACTGGCTGTCACACAGCCAAAGGACTCAGGCCACCAGGGGTTTTTGTGAGGACTGCAATAGCCTGCCAAATCACAGTAGTACCTGACTCCTTCAGGTTCCTTGACTGCCTCGTCCTTTTTGTTGGAAGGCAGAGGGGAGGAACCTGGGATTCGGTCAGGTTGCTTTTCATGGCCACCTCCTGTCTGAGACTTTCCACGGCCTCCTCCTGACTAAGACTTTCCTGTGTATGAAAATGGGACATAGTTTGTGATGAATCGGTGAATACCTCATTGTGAAAAGTTGCACCAGTACAGTATACAGATATGAGATATGACCTACTACTAATTGTAAATGTTAGGGTTTTTAGAAAAAAAATGAATATGCTTATAGAATGTGAATGATTATTACAGTCTAGCTAACTATACATCTATGTGTTAACATTAAATAGTCTTAATAACTGAAACATTGTACAGGAAGAGTTAGCACTGAAGCCTTCTCTGTATATGTAATAATCTGCCTTACCTCATTGTTTTTTAATAGGGTTTTAAGGAGGGGGAGGACATAAATTTTTTGTGTAATTGAGTCTCTCTACATCCAGAGTGTCTGTGATATCTTTAGAATGTGCTTCTGTCTTCAGAATTAATTAAACCATTTCTCATGTGCGTACAATATTAAAGTAAGAAAAATGTCATCCAAACAATACAGCTGATCTGCACATCTCCTGCAGAGCTATATATATGCACATATCATATCCTGCTTGTCTGTCACTGTAACCTGAGGGGTATCAGCAATGAAAACTTTTGTGTTTTGGACATGCACTGTTACGGTGCCTAGGAAAGACACAACTGTATTCAATAGTAGGCCTTGTTTTATTCACAGTGGGAGAAATCTGAAGAAGCGATAATACATAATACTTTAATAATAAATATAGACTGAAGATAAACCAAGCTATTTATAATTTTTTTCAATTTGTTGTATTTTGAAGTAAGAAATAAAATCTAACAAGGAAATGTACCATTCTACCATTAGAGGTGAGGAAACAAGATTAAACAGATGATTATTCAGCCTCAGTTGCCAAAATCCACGAGTAGATTTAGGATGATCCTGTCCCTTTAACACAGGGAAGGTTTAAAATGCAAATACCTAGATTGCAGATTTTAAAGGCAGATACCTAGTGGTGCCTGCACATACCTGCAGTAGATTTCAATGTCCAAGCTTTTATTGAATTCCAGCTAATTTAACCACTTATTACTGGTTGTATAAAAGTGTTCATACAAATTCCTATAATGGCAGAATTGACAATAGTAAGCTGTCTTACAAACATATATGAGGCTGGGTCTGGTACATATAGTAGACTGCTAAGTTCTCCCATGATATTTATGGTAGGCATAAATCATGAATCACAAAGAATGTTTGATCAAGGACAAGAAAGAAATCCACAGCAATACACAAAGAAGTTGCTAAACACAATCAGGGATGAGCTCAGGTGTGTTTGGATCTTAGTTTGAACCTACCTGAGTTATCGTGCCAGCAAGGCCAATGTTATAGACTATTTTTCGCCCTAGGCAAGACCAGCTACCTGCACCCCCCCCCCAAAAAAAAAAAAATTAGTTTCCCCCTCACGACTCCTGTGTGAGCCCAGTATAGAAAAACAGGGAAGATCCATCTAAGTGCAGCACTGGGCAAACAGTTTATTAAGAAATGTTATAACCAGAATCGAAAGGGATCTCGCTTCTTTACACATTATTCCAACAAGACCACATTTGTCAAAGTAGAACACCACAAACCATGGGAATCAGACCACAGTACCACATATACTAATGATCAATGGATTAGGGCGAATAAAATTACTTATAAGGTCACCCGATGCTCCACACTCTGGGACTTATCCCAGAAAATCACCCCTAGATGGTACTTAACCCCAGACAGGCTCTCAAGTTGTGTAACTTTCGGCAGATTTCCGACGGACTTTCCGAACAAACAGACTTGCCTACACACGATCACACCAAAGTCCGACGGATTTGTACGTGATGATGTACGACCGGACTAAAATAAGGAAGTTGATAGCCAGTAGCCAATAGCTGCCCTAGTGTCGGTTTTTGTCCGTTGGACTAGCATACAGATGAGCGAACTTTTCGATAGGAACTGGGTCCGGCGGAGTTTCGACGTAAACGTTTGAAACATGTTCCAAATCCAAAGTCTGTCAGATTTTCAACCGAAAAAGTCCGCTGCAGGTCCGATGAAGCCCACACACGGTTGAATTGTCTGCCGGACTCGGTCCGTCGTAGCAGTCCGGTCAAGGTCTGCTCGTGTGTACATGGCATAACTATAATTTGTACTTCAACTTCAAAGTTCAAGTTTCCTCCTGTTTAAATGTTTATATTCGCTTATACTGACTGACTGCATACTCTACAGCATACTCCCAAGGTATTTTATGTAAGACTAATGCCCCGTACACACGGTCGGACATTGATCCGACATTCCGACCACAAAATCCTAGGATCATTTCCGACAGATGTTGGCTCAAACTTGTCTTGCATACACACGGTCACACAAAGTGTCCGATCATTCTGAATGCGGTGACATAAAACACGTACGTCGGGACTATAAACGGGGCAGTAGCCAATAGCTTTCATCTCTTTATTTATTCTGAGCATGCGTGGCACTTTGTGCGTCGGATTTGTGTACACACGATCGGAATTTCCGACAACGGATTTTGTTGTCGGAAAATTTTATAGCCTGCTCTCAAACTTTGTGTGTCAGAAAATCTGATGGAAAATGTGTGATGGAGCCCACACATGGTCGGAATTTCCGTCAACAAGGTCCTATCACACATTTTCCGTCGGAAAATCCGACCGTGTGTACAGGGCATTAGTTTAACTTAAAAAATGTAACGTAATGTAAATGTAATGTTTTCACCGTGCTCAAAGTGTAACCAAGCTGATATACTTTCACCATGATTATTCATTTATTTATTGTTCAGAATGTTTTAGGCTGGTTCACACTGCTGTATGGAGCAGCTCACAGCAAGGGTCCGGTGCGTTCCTGTTCTGCTTTTGAGGGATGAATCAGGCCTGAATTTTTGGGTGGATTCGGACCTGAAATGGAACAGAAAACTCACAGGACTCTTCTGCAAACTGCAGAAAAGAGGAAATCCGCATCCAATTCGCACTAGTGTGAACCTAGCCTAATACTTTGTATACCTTAACTTTGTAAAACCAATAAAAATCAATTGAAACAAAAAATGTTGTAACAACTCACATTTAAAAGTAAGTATCTTGCATGCCAAACCCAAATCTGCCGCGTACACACAATCGGACATTCCGACAACAAAATCCTGGATTTATTTCCTACGCATGTTGGCTCAAACTTGTCTTGCATACACACGGTCGTACAAATGTTGTCAGAAATTCCGAACGTCAAGAATGCGGTGACGTACAACACGTACAACGAGCCGAGAAATATGAATTTCAATAGCCAGTGCAGCTCTTCTGCTTGATTCTGAGCATGCGTGGAATTTTGTGCGTTGGAATTGTGTACACACGATCGGAATTTCTGACAACGGATTTTGTTGTCGGAAAATTTGAGAACCAGCTCAACGGATTTTGTTGTCGGAAATTCACAGGGCTTTTCACCATCACCTATACTGAATGTTGCCCACTGGGGAGATAAAGGGGCGTGCTTGAAAGTTCTGCCTACAACTGTGGTCATTAAGCCTAACATTAGCCTGTTCTGCAAAGGTAATTAAATTAGTGTGGGGGGGAGGGTAGTGTGGGGTGTGCAGAGGTAGGCAGAGAAGGAATTACAATTTGGGGTGCACAGGTGAGCAAGGAGGGGATGTATAGAGGTAAGGAAGGTGGGCGCAAAGATGAGCGGAGGAGGCAGGTGGAGTTAAAGGGGAAGGGGATAGGAGTTTAGAGGATGGTGGAGGTTTGGGGGGCAGAGGTTAGAAAAGGTATTTAACCACTTGCCGACTGCCTCACATCAATATACATCGGCAGAATGGCACGGGCAGGCAGAATCACGTACCTGTACGTGATCTGCCTCCCGCGGGCGGGGGGTCCAAGCGGACCCCCCCGGTGCCCGAGGTGGTCAGCTTCTGTCTGGGAGCGATGAGAGGTGAGGGGGAGACCATCCATTTGTGCCCCCCCCGCGATTGCTCCCAGCCAATCACGTTCTTCCTCTGCTGCTATATGCTAAACAGCAGCAAAGGAAATTATGTCATCTCTCATCGGCTCGGTATTTTCCATTCCGGCGCTGAGGAGCGAAGACTTCATTGTGAGTGCACAACACTACACACACACAGTAGAACATACCAGGCACACATAACACCCCCGATCCCCCCCATCTCCCTCCGATCACCCCCCAATCACCCCCCCCCCTGTCACACTGACACCAAGCAGTTTTTTTTTTCTGATTACTGCATGGTGTCAGTTTGTGACAGTTAGTGTGGTAGGGCAGTTAGTGTTAGCCCCCTTTAGGTCTAGGATACCCCCCTAACCCCCCCTAAATAAAGTTTTAACCCCTTGATCCCCCCCGTCGCCAGTGTCACTAAGCGATCATATTTCTGATCGCTGTATTAGTTTCACAGGTGACGCTAGTTAGGGAGGTAAATATATAGTTTCACCGTCAGCGTTTTATAGCGACAGGGACCCCCATATACTACCTAATAAAGGTTTTAACCCCTTGATTGCCCCCTAGTTAACCCTTTCACCACTGATCACCGTATAACCATTACGGGTGACGTTGGTTAGTTCATTTATTTTTATAGTGTCAGGGCACCCGCTGTTTATTACCTAATAAAGGTTTAGCCCCCTGATCGCCCGGCGGTGATATGCGTCGCCCCAGGCAGCGTCAGATTAGCGCCAGTACCGCTAACACCCCGCACGCAGCATACGCCTCTCTTAGTGGTATAGTATCTGAACGGATCAATATCTGATCCGATCAGATCTATACTAGCGTCCCCAGCAGTTTAGGGTTCCCAAAAACGCAGTGTTAGCGGGATCAGCCCAGATACCTGCTAGCACCTGCGTTTTGCCCAGCCCACCCAAGTGCAGTATCAATTGATCACTGTCACTTACAAAACACTAAACGCATAACTGCAGCGTTCGCAGAGTCAGGCCTGATCCCTGCGATCGCTAACAGTTTTTTTGGTAGCGTTTTGGTAAACTGGCAAGCACTAGCCCCAAGCAGCGTCAGGTTAGCGCCTGTACCGCTAACACCCATGCACGCACCGCACACCTCCCTTAGTGGTATAGTATCTGAACGGATCAATATCAGATCCGATCAGATCTATACTAGCGTCCCCAGCAGTTTAGGATTCCCAAAAGCGCAGTGTTAGCGGGATCAGCCCAGATATCTGCTAGCACCTGCGTTTTGCCCCTCTGCCCGGCCCAGCCCAGCCCACCCAAGTGCAGTATCGATCGATCACTGTCACTTACAAAACACTAAACGCATAACTGCAGCGTTCGCAGAGTCTGACCTGATCCCTGCGATCGCTAACAGTTTTTTTGGTAGCATTTTGGTGAACTGGCAAGCACCAGCCCCAGGCAGCGTCAGGTTAGCGCCAGTACCGCTAACACCCACGCATGCACCGTACACCTCCCTTAGTGGTATAGTATCTGAACGGATCAATATCTGATCCAATCAGATCTATACTAGCGTCCCCAGCAGTTTAGGGTTCCCAAAAACGCAGTGTTAGTGGGATCAGCCCAGATACCTGCTAGCACCTGCGTTTTGCCCCTCTGCCCGGCCCAGCCCACCCAAGTGCAGTATCGATCGATCACTGTCACTTACAAAACACTAAACGCATAACTGCAGCGTTCGCAGAGTCAGGTCTGATCCCTGCGATCGCTAACAGTTTTTTTTTGGTAGCGTTTAGGTGAACTGGCAAGCACCAGCGGCTTAGTACACCCCGGTTGTAGTCAAACCAGCACTGCAGTAACACTTGGTGACGTGGCGAGTCCCATAAATGCAGTGGCAAGCACAAGTAGTGTCCCGCTGCCACCAAGAAGACGAACACAGGCCCGTCGTGCCAATAGTGCCCTTCCTGCTGCATTCGCCAATCCTAATTGGGAACCCACCACTTCTGCAGCACCCGTACTTCCCCCATTCACATCCCCAACCAAATGCAGCCGGCTGCATGAGAGGCATTTTTATGTCCTCCCGTGTACCCCTACCCAACGAACCCCCCCAAAAAAGATGTTGTGTCTGCAGCAAGCGTGGATATATTCGTGACACTCACTATTATTGTCCCTCCTGTTTTGACAATCCTGGTCTTTGCATTGGTGAATGTTTTGAACGCTACCATACACTAGTTGAGTATTAGCGTAGGGTACAGCATTGCACAGACTAGACACACTTTCACAGGGTCTCCCAAGATGCCATCGCATTTTGAGAGACTCGAACCTGGAACCGGTTACAGTTCTAAAAGTTACAGTTACAAAAAAAAGTGTAAAAAAAAAAAACACAAAAAATATATAATATAAAAAAAAATAGTTGTTGTTTCATTGTTCTCTCTCTCTCTATTCTCTCTCTATTGTTCTGCTCTTTTTTTACTGTATTCTATTCTGCAATGTTTTATTGTTATTATGTTTTATCAAAGTTGCTTTTCAGGTATGCAATTTTTTAGACTTTACCGTTTACTGTGTTTTATTGTTAACCATTTTTTGTCTTCAGGTACGCAATTCACGACTTTTTTTTTTTTTTTAATTTATTTTTATTCAAATTTTTCTTATAAGACACAAAGACATAAAGACATATACAAATTGGTTGTCTAGCTTGTACAGGTAATATCGCAAGTACATCAGGAAAAGAAAAAAAAAATGAAAGGGAAAGAAAAAGAGAGAAATAGAGAGATACATCCATGCAATGCAGTTTTAACATGTAAGTGAAAAGGGGATTTTTGGAATTTTTGGGCCGCCCCCCCCACTGCCCATAAAGGCCTATACCTATTAACTAGGAATTACATTTAATCGTCGATTCTTGGTATCGTAACTGAAGCTAGTCCAACATTAGTAAGCAATGTTCATTTCCTCCAGCAACCCACTCCAAACCTTATTAAATTTCAATTGGCAGCCTCTATTAAGATAGGTATCTTTATATAGTGGAAGATTATCGTTAACCAAACGTTTCCACTGGACATTTGTGGGGGGATAGGGCTTCTTCCATTGAAATGTTATGGTTTTCCTAGCGTAAAATAGAAGCAAACCAATCATCGTGCGTTTAGCTACAGCAGGAACTAATTTTTTTATAAGGCCCAACATACAAATCTCCATAGACAGTGGTAGATTAGTGGATGCAATTTTATTGATTAGGCCTAGTACCTCCCCCCAGAATTGTTGTATCTTTGGACAATGCCAAAAGATATGGGAAAAATCTCCGGGGGTGTAGCTACATCTCCAACACTTAGGGGAGTGGGCAGGATTTATCAAATGAAGTCTGTGGGGAGTGAAATACGCCCGGTGGACTATTTTAAATTGGACTAACTTGTCACGTATAGAGACTAGCGAACTAAAAGGGAAGTCCCAAACACCATCCCAATCTTCGCCACTCAAAGCTGGAATGTCACGCTGCCAACGGGACAAAAGGCCGTCCAACGGAGGCAAGGACTCATAGATTAAATGCTGATATATGTGAGATGTAGGTTTTTTTGTACAACCGGATCTAAGAGTAGTCTCCAGTTTAGACTGTATTAATATACAGGACGAACGTGGGAATTGGGCTTCAAAAGCATGCAAAAGTTGAAGATAACGGAACTGATAGTGCTGCGGAAGATTATACTGGGAGGAAAGCTGACAAAAAGAAAGCAGTGAGGTGCAAAACACCACTTGTGAGATTAATTTTATACCATATCTAGTCCATATCTGGGGGTCAATAGATTTGTAAAAATGTGGTAGATTGGGGTTTAGCCATAGGGGTGTATTAGGGGAAATTCCCATCTGGCTGTGTTTTTCAATAGCCAAGCCCATTTTCCAGGCCCGTAAAGTAGTAAGCATAGACGGAGTTAATAAGTGTGGGGCACATGGGCCTCTGTAAATTAGGTATTGAAGAGATTCCCAGGAGCCTGCCACGGTGGCCTCCAAAGCGGAGGCCACATTGGTTTTATCAGGATTTAGCCACCCGACCACTGTCACCAGCTGTGTCGCCAAAAAGTACTTATAGCAATCCGGAAAGGCCATGCCACCCTGCGATAGTGGCCTCATTAATGTAGTTAACTTATATCTCGGTGGTAAGGAGCCCCAGAGAAACTCTGAAAAGCGTTGGTTTAATTTAATAAAGAAGGATTTAGGAATCCACTGCGGGGAGTGGCGGAATAAATATATGAATTTGGGGATGACCTTCATTTTAAGCAAGTTGACCCTTCCCCATACCGATAGGGGGAGATTATTCCATGCCTTGAGTTTAGCTTTCATATCCCCCACTACCGGATCCAAGTTTAATTTAAGAAAATCTGAGGCTTGTGCAGAGACACAAACCCCAAGATATTTAAAGGAGTCAACCCACTTTAATGGGCTATCTGGGGAGGATGTCAATTTGGCTGCTTGATCTATTGGAAATAGAGTAGATTTTGGCCAGTTTACCTGGAGGCCCGTTACCATGGAGAAAGTGTTGAGGAGTGACAGAGCACCCTGAAGTGATGGACCCGCGTCCCCCAAAAATAAAACCATGTCGTCAGCATACAGGGCTACCCTCTCCTCCAGCATACCTATCCTAAGCCCCTTAATATGAGGCGATGTACGGAGAGCCTCTGCAACTGGCTCTATAGCTAGAGCAAATAGGGCCGGAGAAAGAGGGCAGCCCTGTCTAGTTCCCCGAAACAGTTGAAATGGGGTTGAGAGTCTGGAGCCCAAACAAATCGATGAGATGGGACACCTATAGATCACCTGCAACCATGATATAAACCGTAGTGGAAAACCCATTCGACGTAGAGTCTCCCACAAAAAGGGCCACTCTACAGTGTCGAATGCCTTTTCTATATCTAGTAGGGCAATAGCTCTGGTACTGGAGTTGTTGTGTTGGGCGTGAATATTAGTAAAGAGTCTCCTAAGATTAACGTCGGTTGACCTTTTAGGCATAAATCCTGTTTGATCAGAGTCAATAACCGAAGGTAATAATGGATATAGACGGGTAGCCAGCAGTTTGGTTAAGATTTTCAGGTCATTATTCAATAGGGCTATTGGCCTATATGAGGCACATAGCTCTGGGTCCTTAAGGTCCTTATGGATCAAAGTAAGATAGGCCTGGTGCATTGAAAGGGGCAGATCACCCTTGGATAGGCAGAGGGTGTATAATTGGGCCAGGATGGGTGCCAAAAATGCTGCATGTGCCCTATAAAATTCTATAGGAAGGCCATCCGGCCCTGGCGCCTTACCCAAAGGGAAGGACCGTATAATTTTTAAAACCTCTAAGGCCGAAATAGGGCGTACCAACGATTCTCGTTCCTCATTCGACAGCCAGCCAAGTGCTAGTGGATCTAAAAGGTTTTGCAACATCTCTGGCTGGAAGTCGGGGGGAAGAGCAGAGGTATAGAGAGTTTGGTAAAAGGCTTTAAACATTTGTAAGATTTCTACCTGGGAGGTCACCTTATCCCCAGTTGAAGACCGCAGGCCCGAAACCACTGTGGATGGATATTCATGCTGTGCCAACATGGCCAGGAAACGACCATTCTTGTCCCCCTGTTCAAATAGTCGCTGTCTACCTTTATGCATATCCAATCTTGTAACTTCCGTTAAATGTAAATTTAGTGAACTGCGGGCGGCATTTAATGCGTCAAAATGAGCTGCTGTAGGATCTGTACTATAGATTACTGTTTGATCCTCTACCATCTGTTGTAACCTGTAAGTTTCCCGGCCCTGCTGTTTCTTGACACTAGCGATAATAGAGATATATTGCCCTCTTGTATAGGCCTTAAAGGTGTCCCAGACCGTCTGTGGGGTCGAGGAGCCTTCATTAAGTTCCCAAAACTCAACTAGTCTGGGTGGGATAGTATCAGCCACCTCAGGGTGGGAAATCCACTGTGCCCCCAGCCTCCACAGGGCCGCATCTCGGCGTGCAGACGAGCGAAGCTCGATTACCAGTGGGCTATGATCGGACAACCCACTGGGTAGGTATTTAGCCCCTATTACATCCGTCAACAGGATTGAATTAGAGAAGGCTAGGTCAATCCGTGAGGCAGTCCTATGTGAGGCCGAAAAGCATGAGTATGCCCTAATAGCCGGGTGTTTCCATCTCCATATCTCCTGTAGCCCCATTGCCTGTGCCCATATAGATAGTTCAGAGCTATAGTTTTTTGATGGGACTGGTCTGTCCAAATCTGGGGAGATAGTAGAGTTGAAATCCCCCATCACCAGCAATTTCGCTGGATAAAAAGGAGCTGCTTTTTCCAAAACCTTATATAATAAATCATGTGTAAAGGGTGGAGGAATATAAACATTTATGATTATATATCGCTGAGACCAGTGTGAAAACACCACCATTGCAAACTTGCCCTGGGGGTCCGTGCACACGTCCTCAATAACACAGGGGAATTTCTTGTGTATTAGGATTGAGACCCCTCTAGCATAAGAGGAGTAAGTCGCATGGATGGCCCTCTGAATCCAGGGTTTTTTTAGAGTTAAAACCTTGCTGCCTGTGAGGTGGGTTTCCTGTAGGAGAATAAAATGTGGAGAGTGGGTTTTTAGATATCTTATCAACAGTGCCCGTTTAAATTTAGAATTAAGACCTCTCACATTCCATGAAAGGACCGAGAAGGTTTCAGCTAAGGAAGTGGCCATATAGGTTTAAGAAGCCATGGCCAAGTAAAATGACTAGGGGAACACCATTTGGGGTAACTCACAAGCAGCAAGATTTTTACAATATACCATGTACCAGCAATGTTAATTTTTAAGGCAATTTTTGAAACAAGCTTATACAAACCATGACAAAGACCAACATAAAACAACAAAAAAAAAAATATACCCAAGCACGAAGTGCTTATCCGACTAAGTCCCATCTCCTCTCAAAAAACAAAAAAAGGAGGAGGAGAATTGGGATTAGTTTTCTCCCAAAAAAAAAAAAAAAAAAAAAGCATACACGCAAGCTGCAACTGTATTGCAACTATATTGCAGATATACCCCTAAAAGGGGATATCGTACTACTACTACTATTTGTTCAGGCACCCTATAGCCGAACAAATATATAAAAAAAGAAAAAAAGGAAAAACCTATCCAATACCTATCCAAAAAAAAAAAAAAAGGGGGACGGGATGGGGAGAAAAGGGCAGGAGGGGGAGGGAAAAAAAAAAAGAAGAAGAGAGAAAAGGGGACAAAAAAGGGAGCAACAAAAAGTAATTGAGGTGGGGTTGGGTTCTAATTATCTAACTCTTGGCTCTTAGTGTAAGAGATATAGTCCAAGTCCAAGTCCAAGTCCAAAGGGCTGAGCAATCCAACTCCAAATAAAGTACATTTATCTAAGCATTCATTAGGAGACCACAGAATAGCAAGAAAATTTTAGACACTATAGGGATGCACTATAATGGACTATAGTAGTAAGGATGTTACACAAAAAAAAAAAAAACACATGCGTCACCCACGGCCATCTAACCAGGATATAGCGGCCTCCGGATTGGTAAAAAAGAATGCTCGGTCCCCGTCTGCAACTCGAAGCTTGCTGGGATATAATAAGCTAAATTTAAGACCTTTATCCCTTAGGCGTCTTCTGACCTCTGTAAAGGCCCGGCGTCGCTGCTGGACTTCAGGGGAGTAATCAGGAAACAACATGATTTTTGCATTATTAAACCGCAGTTCTTGTTTATCTCTAGCTGCAGCTAATATCTTATCTCTGTCTCTGAAATTCAAAAGTCTCAATAAAAGAGGCCTGGGGGGATTACCAGGGGCTGGAGGGGTTGGTGGAATCCTATGCGCCCTCTCTACCACGAATGTAGGGGGCATAGCAGGTAAGTCCAACAATGATATAAGAAAGGATTCCACAAACTCAGCTGGTTTATTTCCTTCTGTTTTTTCCGGTAGGCCTATGATCCTTAGATTGTTTCTCCTCATGCGATTTTCTGTGTCTATCGACTTATCTTGTAGGGCTTTTACCTGCAGCTGCAAAGCGCGAAGGTTCCTGGAGTCTGCACTGGTAACGTCCCCCAGTTGTGAGATCCGACTCTCAGCCTCTACGAAGCGGGATCTAAATTTGTCCATATCATGCCGAATTAAGCTGATATCTGAAGCCAAATGGTCTATTTTAACCATCACCTTTTCATTTCCAGCTTTAATTGCTGCCAGCAGCTCAGCATGGGAGGCCGCGTGAGAGGCTACAGGTGGAGACGGATCAGGGAGCGTCTGCGTGCTAACTGACATGTTTGGTATGGGAAGCCTCGGAGGTAATATCACGGCGGCGGCAGCAGGCGCAACAACAACAGCAGCAGGCTTAGCAGGCTTAGCAGGCTTAACAGAGCCAAGAGCAGCAGCAGCAGAGGCGGCAGAGGTGGTGGTGGAGACCGCAGGCACTGTGGAGGACCGGAGCCTACCCGGAGATATAGTGGGACCTCGCGGTGCACCGAAAGCCTTTTTCTTTCCCAGGGTGCCTGTATACGAATGGATCTGGTGAGAATCGGCACTGAGAGTCGCTGGAAGTCAGAGAGTCCGCCCGGCCAGTGCCAGAGAAATTTTCAGGATGAATGATAGGAGCGGAGCTCAGCCCGCAAACGTCCTCTCACTCACTCACTCTCTCTCACATCCCGGATAGGGCGTCGGCCGGACACGCAATTCACGACTTTGAGTGGTTATACCAAAATGATGCCTGCAGGTTTAGGTATCATCTTGGTATCATTCTTTTCAGCCAGCGGTCGGCTTTCATGTAAAAGCAATCCTAGCGGCTAATTAGCCTCTAGACTGCTTTTACAAGCAGTGGGAGGGAATGCCCCCCCCCCAACGTCTTCCGTGTTTTTTTCTGGCTCTCCTGTCTCAACAGGGAACCTGAGAATGCAGCCGGTAATTCGGCCAGTTGACCATAGAGCTGATCAGAGACCAGAGTGGCTCCAAACATCTCTATGGCCTAAGAAACCGGATGCTACGAGCATTTCATGACTTAGATTTCGCCGGATGTAAACAGCGCCATTGGGAATTTGGGAAAGCATTTTATCACACCGATCTTGGTGTGGTCAGATGCTTTGAGGACAGAGGAGAGATCTAGGGTCTAATAGACCCCAATTTTTTTCAAAAAAGAGTACCTGTCACTACCTATTGCTATCATAGGGGATATTTACATTCCCTGAGATAACAATAAAAATGATCGCTAAGGCAAACACAAGCGTCTGGCGTCAAATGTAAACAGCAATTGCACCATGCATGTGAGGTATCACTGCGAAGGTCAGATCGAGGGCAGTCATTTTAGCAGTAGACTTCCTCTGTAAATCTAAAGTGGTAACCTGTAAAGGCTTTTAAAGGCTTTTAAAAATGTATTTATTTTGTTGCCACTGCACGTTTGTGCGCAATTTTAAAGCATGTAATGTTTGGTATCCATGTACTCGGCCTAAGATCATCTTTTTTATTTCATTAAACATTTGGGCAACATAGTGTGTTTTAGTGCATTAAAATTAAAAAAAGTGTTTTTTCCCCAAAAATGCGTTTGAAAAATCGCTGCGCAAATACTGTGTGAAAAAAAAGATGAAACACCCACCATTTTAATCTGTAGGGCATTTGCTTTAAAAAAATATATAATCTTTGGGGGTTCAAAGTAATTTTCTTGCAAAAAAAAATAATTTTTTCATGTAAACAAAAAGTGTCAGAAAGGGCTTTGTCTTCAAGTTGCTAGAAGAGTGGGTGGTGTGTGACATAAGCTTCTAAATGTTGTGCATAAAATGCCAGGACAGTTCAAAACCCCCCCAAATGACCCCATTTTGGAAAGTAGACACCCCAAGCTATTTGTTGAGAGGCATGTCGAGTCCATGGAATATTTTATATTGTGACACAAGTTGCGGGAAAAAGACAATTTTTTTTTTTTGCACAAAGTTGTCACTAAATGATATATTGCTCAAACATGCCATGGGAATATGTGAAATTACACCCCAAAATACATTCTGTTGCTTCTCCTGAGTACGGGGATACCACATGTGTGAGACTTTTTGGGAGCCTAGCCGCGCACGGGACCCCGAAAACCAAGCACCGCCTTCAGGCTTTCTAAGGGCGTAAATTTTTGATTTCACTCTTCACTGCCTATCACAGTTTCGGAGGCCATGGAATACCCAGGTGGCACAAAATGACCCTATTTTGGAAAGTAGACACCCCAAGTTATTTGCTGAGAGCTATAGTGAGTATTTTGCAGACCTCACTTTTTGTCACAAAGTTTTGAAAATTGAAAAAAGAAAAAAAAAATGTTTTTTCTTGTCTGTCTTCATTTTCAAAAACAAATGAGAGCTGCAAAATACTCACCACGCCTCTCAGCAAATAGCTTGGGGTGTCTACTTTCCAAAATGGGGTCATTTGGGGGGGTTTTGTGCCACCTGGGCATTCCATGGCCTCCGAACTGTGATAGGCAGTGAAGAGTGAAATCAAAAATTTACACCCTTAGAAATCCTGAAGGCGGTGATTGGTTTTCCGGGCCCCGTACGCGGTTAGGCTCCCAAAAAGTCCCACACATGTGGTATCCCCATACTCAGGAGAAGCAGCTAAATGTATTTTGGGGTGCAATTCCACATATGTCCATGGCCTGTGTGAGCAATATATCATTTAGTGACAACTTTTTGTAATTTTTTTTTGTCATTATTCAATCACTTGGGACAAAAAAAATTAATATTCAATGGGCTCAACATGCCTCTTAGCAATTTACTTGGGGTGTCTACTTTCCAAAATGGGGTCATTTGTGGGGTGTTTGTACTGCACTGCCATTTTAGCACCTCAAGAAATGACATATGCAGTCATAAACTAAAAGCTGTGTAAATTCCAAAAAATGTACCCTAGTTTGTAGACGCTATAACTTTTGCGCAAACCAATAAATATACGCTTATTGACATTTTTTTTTACCAAAGACATGTGGCCGAATACATTTTGGCCTAAATGTATGACTAAAATTGAGTTTATTGGATTTTTTTTATAACAAAAAGTAGAAAATGTCATTTTTTTTCAAAATTTTCGGTCTTTTTCCGTTTATAGCGCAAAAAATAAAAACCGCAGAGGTGATCAAATAACATCAAAAGAAAGCTCTATTTATGGGAAAAAAAAGATGCAAATTTTGTTTGGGTACAGCATTGCATGACCGCGCAATTAGCAGTTAAAGCGACGCAGTGCCAAATTGTAAAAAGTGCTCTGGTCAGGAAGGGGGTAAATCCTTCCAGGGCTGAAGTGGTTAAGGATGCAAAGGTGTACTGACAGGGTGGATAAAGAGGTAGGTCACATGTAGGGCAGCCAATTAATTTTAATGGGCAGTTCTATGCGCTACAAATGCGAAAGAAAGTCCCAAACCCCTTTTTCAAAATCACACGGTGCTAAGGCACATGTCAGCAGATGCATGAGGGTGTCATTAACAATTAAGGGCACTGCTGTGTATCTGCTAAAGGGCAGCACATGTCTTTGGTGTCAGGAAAGCGATTTTGCATGCGTTCCCAATACACACAAATGTGAACGCAGGCTAAATGTCTGTTGCATTGGTGGTCAGTGTAAATCTTCTCATTACATTGGTGCTTGGTGTAGAATCCTTTCATTTACACTAGTGGCCAGTGTGAATGTCCACCTTACATTGGTGGTCAGTGTAAATCCCTCCTTACATTGGTGGTTACTGTGAATGCTTCTATTACATTAGTGGTCAGTGTAAACCCCTATTACATTGGTGGCCAGTGTTGAAACTCCTTTTTTTATTGGTAGTTGGTAAAAAATAAATCAGCATTGCCATTGATCACACCCTCCCCCCAGCACTGCCACTGATCCCAGGAGTCATAGGATCCCTAAGAGTTTTCTGTCTATCAATGGGTCCCCTCACCTCCCCAGTCCATGGTGTGCAGGCAGTGAGGAGATGATGTGCTGTAACCTCTAGCAACCAATCAGTAAGCAGTAATGATGTGCACTAACCTCTAGCAACCAATCAACAAGCAGAAATCATGTGCTGTAACCTCTAGGAACTAATCAGTGAGCTGTAATGTGTGCTGTAACCTCTAGCAACCAGTCAGTGAGCGGTAATGATGCACTGTAACCTCTAGCAACCAATCGTTGCCTCATCTGATTCAGTAAATGGATTTTGAGTCTAGCTGCTATTTATTGTATGTCTCAGAACAGGTGGAGAGCAAAACTGCATGGAGGGGGCCCAAGAAAATGTTTGCCCAGGGTCCAATCAATATTTAAGATTGCCCTGAAACCAGTAAATGAGCTACTTAGCAAATGCAGCAGACCACAAAAGTACTAGAATTAAAAGATCATCAGGAACTGATACAAGATAACATTTGACTTGTGATCTACTGCTCTTGACACTCCTTGATGATACAACCTGAAAGCATAATGGACTGGGGGTCTTGTGTATCGCGTCTGGAAGTGGGTGGAGAGGGTAGCTGGTGGTCTCCCCACCCCCTCTCCCTACAGGCTCCTTATAGTCACCCACCCCTCAAAGTTAGATAGTTACATAGTAGGTGAGGTTGAAAAAAGACACAAGTCTATAAAGTCCAACCCATAGTTCATCAAGTCCAACCCCTCCTCTCTACTCTCTCTCATTTTTCTCTTTCCCTTTTCTACTTATCATAACAGACGGGGGCTATGGAGAAGGGAGCTGATCTAGTAGTCGGCTCACTTCTCCATCTACCTCATATTCTGTGGAGCAATCAGAACCCAGATTGGGGGTACCTTTGAGGACCCAATCTTCTTGGTTACTCTGACATGGTTATAAACAAAGGTGATAACAATTCTAGCAATGACTATGCATTGACATCTTCAAGAAGAATTTAAGACTTTACATATCAGGCACATAGTATGCAATTAATGCAGGAAAAGCACTTGTGGGTTCTGTTATTTGTATGTAATTGTATATTGTACTGTGAATGGAACCATGTCCTGCTTTGTTGACACCTTTTCATAGATACTTTCTGTATTGTCTGTTAAAAATTCTAATAAAATCTTTTTGGAGAAAAAAAAATCTACATCTACAGACCTTGCAATTTAGAAGGGAATTCTTCCTGAAATTCCTGAAATTTGTACTGTGCAACTTCCTCTTTCTCTGCTTCCCTGAATCATCAATGATATTAAACTCCCAATTAATCTGATTACAGTATGAAACATTTTAGTACCATTGTTTTTTTACATATCAGGTTTTCCGCCATTAGGAAGCAGCCATTTGGTTGTTGCTGCATCACAAGTGTGTTCTAAGTTTACATGATTAGGGTGAACTGATGCATGTGGGTTAGACAAATGTTGGTCCCCAGCAGTTGCAGAAGTCTTATGAGGCATTGCCAGACTGACAACCACAAGCATAACTCCTAAGCCCAGGTGTGATAGGACTTGTAGTTCCACCACAACTGGAGGACTGAAGTTTGCCTACCCAGGCAAGCAATGATGCTGTATGAAAAACAGAAGTACTGAGCAGGTAGGCTGTGATGTATAATAAAGGATTATGCTCAAAGAGGTACCTTGTGGGGTGAGGAGAGAGAAAGAGAAAGAATGAGCTTATACATTATCTACAATATATAACAGTTTTATAGGGTGAACAGATAAACTTCTCTTCTGACCATAATATTTTATAGACAAGTGGTGTTAAGAATCCTTAAAACCGTTATTGGCAAAGTAAGCAAAAGTTTATTGAGCTTGCAGTTTGTAAAAGCACTCTCATATAAATCATTGCTGTCTTGATGAATTTTCAGGACTTCCTATACAGTATTCTAGTACAGAATACTAGACTTAATTAAGAAAAATTGCAGAAAAAAAAATACTAGCACACCCATAATGACCAATCAGATTTTAGATGTTATTTTAATTCTGCAAGTTAGAACATTCAGGCAGTCCCCCACACCACACTTTATACCCCCCAGGCTCCCCTCCAGCTAATTGGCTAATCTAAAAGCTCCAAATCCATGGTCACTTCACAGGCTGGTTCCTCAGTCTTTTTATTTCTGAACTGCAGTGTAAGGGGTTTCTTTTTTAAGGATTCACATCAATCTCTCATAACGTGGGCTCTTCCTATTGGCTATCCATTAAAGGGGCTCTCATAAGGTAATGAAGACTTCAAGCAGAATTGCCATGACGTTACAATGTGAGAAGTGGCAACAAACCAGTTGTCAAGTCTTGACTACAATGGCAGATCACCAGTCTCCACTGCCAAGCACTGCAGAAGGTCATGTAATGGCAGACTTATTTAGTAAAAATAGGTTAGCAGCGTTTTTTTTTTTTTTATAAATTGTGAATGGGTGGAAGCAAGTAGGGAGGGAAAGTTTAGTGATGGAGTTTCAAGGTGTCTTCACATACAATTGGTCAACTTGCAGTGCACACCAGAAGTCCTGAAACTTGGACAACTGTATCATTACAAATAAAGACTTCAGATTCTATCATTTTTAGGCTAAGGTGATCCGATTTTCGAAATCCCTTTATACATCTATACCACACAAAGTTGGATTGAGGGCTGTAGAACACTTTCTTGCTATGGACCCCTGGACCAATCCTAGACAATCCCAATTCATAGTAGATGCCACCGCATTCTGTTTACAACATAATTATTTTGAAATTGACGGAGAATTTTATTTACCAACCCACGGCACAGCTATGGGGGTGAATTTTGCCCCCAGCTATTAAAATCTAGCAATGGGCCTCTGGGAACTAGAATATGTCACGACAACCATCCCTTTGCCTCCCAGGTCATTTATTATGGACATTACATCGATGATATTGTGACAGACCTAGCCGGGAGAGAGACTTTTGGAGGGGATTGTATGCTAGCCTTTTGCCGATCGATCGTGGGCCCTGTCATTTAGGGGAACGGTGCTCTTTGTGAGCTATATGCCTGGGGACCCTTGAGGTGGTATTACTGTGGATTCGGGTCCTGGTCCCCCAGGACACACAGACTCTGGGGACCCTGGATTTGCCATATTAGAAATAGTGGCTGATTCATAATGCTGGGACAAATACTGTTAGGAGATGCTGATGTCAATTCTAGCCACCTGTCTGTCTGTTGCCTGCTAGAATGTGTATTGTAAATAAGTCTCTAGTATGGGATCTAAGAGTCATTAGATCCCCATTGTTGTTTGTGTTAATTAACTCTGCTATTGTGATAATGTTGATTGGGTTTTCTGAGCTACAAGACGGCCAGTCTGGCCTAAAGGTCATATCTGAGTCATCTAGGCTGTCTAAAAGGATTAGTTAATTAGCCCATGTTAATTAGGTTTCTGGTCACAGGTGTATGTTCAGAGTAATATGAGCGGGAGGTATACACCTCCTCTTTTATTGTATAAAAGAGCCTGTATTTTTCAATAAAGGAGATTCCTGGTTGAACTTACATACAGCCTGCCTGGTGTTTGTTCTGAGCTAACCAACTGGATTAGAACGGCACATAGCTGTAGTTCTAGTCCCAGAGCATCGCATGACTGAACCATTAGATGTTGCGATCTGCAGTCTGATTCTATAGCTGCAAAGGAGTGTCGGGAGAGTGGAACCGAGCGAGCAAGGGGCTCATTACAGATATAATAATTATTTGGGATGGCTCCACAGACAGGGTGGAACAATTTATATCATATTGCAACACCAACCCATTAGGTATCTCATTTACCCATGTCACTGATCCAGAAAGACTAGCATTTTTGGATTTAGAGCGCTGCCATGATGGTCATACCATACATGCTTCCAATTATGTTAAAGCCACGGCTGGTAATTCATTCCTCCATTTTAAAAGCTGCCACCACCCAAAATGTATTAATAACATTCCAAAAAGCCAATTCCACAGAATTCAGAATAACTGTACTAGGGACACTGATTTTCATAGTCAGGGAGTGCTCCTTAGTAATACATTCCTTGAGAAAGGCTACCCGTAGGGATGAGCCGAACACCCCCCGGTTCGGTTCGCACCAGAACCTGCGAACGGACCGAAAGTTCGCACGAACGTTAGAACCCCATTGATGTCTATGTGACTCGAACGTTTGAAATCAAAAGTGCTCATTTTAAAGGCTAATTTGCATGGTATTGTCCTAAAAAGGGTTTGGGGACCTGGGTCCTACCCCAGGGGACAAGTATCAATGTAAAAAAAACTTTTAAAAACGGCCATTTTTTCGGGAGCAGTGATTTTAATGATGCTTAAAGTAAAAAAAAAAAAAAGTGAAATATTCCTTTAAATATCGTACCTGGGGGGTGTCTATAGTATGCCTGTAAAGTGACGCGTGTTTCCCGTGTTTAGAACAGTCCCTGCACCAAATGTCATTTTTAAAGGAAAAAATCTCATTTAAAACTGCTTGCGGGTTTAATGTAATGTCGGGTCCTGGCAATATGGATGAAAATCAGTGAGATAAACGGCATGGGTACCCCCCAGTCCATTACCAGGCCCTTTGGGTCTTGTATGGATATTAAGGGGAACCCCGCACCCAAATTAAAATAAGGAAAGGTGTGGGGCCACCAGGCCCTATATACTCTGAACAGCAGTATACAGGTGGTGCAAACAAGACAGGGACTGTAGGTTTGTTGTTAAGTAGAATCTCTTTGTAATTTTGAACGGGTACATTTTTAACGTGTTTAGCTCCAGCCAAAAAATCTTTTTTAAGCTTTTTGGAAAACATAGGGAAGGGTTATCACCCCTGTGACATTTGTTTTGCTGTCTTTCCTCCTCTTCAGAAGATTTCACCTCACTTTTTGTCCCAATGAAAAATGTTTTTTGAAAATTTGGGTTTACTAACTGTAAATAGTCTAGCTGCCTGACTGTGGTACTAATAGGATCAAAAGGACACCAGCAATTTTCTTCAGGTAGCTGTATTTATTGTAACAAGACAAGCCTGCCTGTCAGTAAGAAGATAACAGAAATGGATCTAGCTGAACACTGTGAGCAGGACGCACCCCACCTGCTTGTAGGTTTAGCTGAACACTGTGAGGTGGACGCACCCCACTAACTTGTAGGTTTAGCTGAACACTGTGAGCAGGACGCACCCCACTAACTTGTAGGTTTAGCTGAACACTGTGAGCAGGACGCACCCCACTAACTTGTAGGTAGGGATGAGCCGAACACCCCCCTGTTCGGTTCGCACCAGAACATGCGAACAGGAAAAAAATTCGTTCGAACACGCGAACGCCGTTAAAGTCTATGGGACACGAACATGAATAATCAAAAGTGCTAATTTTAAAGGCTAATATGCAAGTTATTGTCATAAAAAGTGTTTGGGGACCCGGGTCCTGCCCCAGGGGACATGGATCAATGCAAAAAAAAGTTTTAAAAACGGACGTTTTTTCAGGAGCAGTGATTTTATTAATGCTTAAAGTCAAACAATAAAAGTGTAATATCCCTTTAAATTTCGTACCTGGGGGGTGTCTATAGTATGCCTGTAAAGGGGCGCATGTTTCCTGTGTTTAGAACAGTCTGACAGCAAAATGACATTTGGAAGGAAAAAACTCATTTAAAACTAGCCGCGGCTATTGCATTGCCGACAATACACATAGAAGTTCATTGATAAAAACGGCATGGGAATTCCCCACAGGGGAACCCCGAACCAAAATAAAAAAAAAAAAATGATGTGGGGGTCCCCCTAAATTCCATACAAGGCCCTTCAGGTCTGGTATGGATATTAAGGGGAACCCCAGCCAAAATTGAAAAAAAAAATTGACGTGGGGTTCCCCCTAAATTCCATACCAGACCCTTCAGGTCTGGTATGGATTTTAAGGGGAACCCCGCGCCAAAAAAAAAAAAAAAAAACGGCGTGGGGTCCCCCTAAAAATCCATACCAGACCCTTATCCGAGCACGCAACCTGGCAGGCCGCAGGAAAAGAGGGGGGGACGAGAGTGCGGCCCCCCCCCCCTCCTGAACCGTACCAGGCCACATGCCCTCAACATTGGGAGGGTGCTTTGGGGTAGCCCCTCAAAAAACCTTGTCCCCATGTTGATGAGGACAAGGGCCTCATCCTCACAACCGTGGCCGGTGGTTGTGAGGGTCTGCGGGCGGGGGGCTTATCGGAATCTGGAAGCCCCCTTTAACAAGGGGACCCCCAGATCCCGGCCCCCCCCCTGTGTGAAATGGTAAGGGGGTACTTACCCCTACCATTTCACTAAAAAACTGTCAAAAATGTTAAAAATGACAAGAGACAGTTTTTGACAATTCCTTTATTTAAATGCTTCTTCTTTCTTCTTTCTTCCTTCATCTTCTTCTGGTTCTTCTGGCTCTTCTGGTTCTTCCTCCGGCGTTCTCGTCCAGCATCTTCTCCGCGGCGTCTTCTATCTTCTTCTCCTCGGGCCGCTCCGCACCCATGGCATGAGGGGAGGCTCCCGCTCTTCTCTTCATCTTCTTCTCTTCTTCATCTTCTTCTTCATCTTCTTCTTCTTCTTCCTCCTTCTTCTCTTCTTCTCTTCTTCTCTTCTTCCTGTCTTCTGCGGGCCGCTCCGCAGCCATGCTGTGGCATGGAGGGAGGCTCCCGCTGTGTGACGGCGTCTCTTCGTCTGACGGTTCTTAAATTCCCATGCCGTTTTTATCAATGAACTTCTATGTGTATTGTCGGCAATGCAATAGCCGCGGCTAGTTTTAAATGAGTTTTTTCCTTCCAAATGTCATTTTGCTGTCAGACTGTTCTAAACACGGGAAACATGCGCCCCTTTACAGGCATACTATAGACACCCCCCAGGTACGAAATTTAAAGGGATATTACACTTTTATTGTTTGACTTTAAGCATTAATAAAATCACTGCTCCTGAAAAAACGTCCGTTTTTAAAACTTTTTTTTGCATTGATCCATGTCCCCTGGGGCAGGACCCGGGTCCCCAAACACTTTTTATGACAATAACTTGCATATAAGCCTTTAAAATTAGCACTTTTGATTTCTCCCATAGACTTTTAAAGGGTGTTCCGCGGCATTCGAATTTGCCGCGAACACCCCAAATTGTTCGCTGTTCGGCGAACTTGCGAACAGCCAATGTTCGAGTAGAACATGAGTTCGACTCGAACTCGAAGCTCATCCCTACTTGTAGGTTTAGCAGAACACTGTGAGCAGGACGCACTGCACTAACTGTAAATAGTCTAGCTGCCTGACTGTGGTACTAATAGGATCAAAAGAACACCAGCAATTTTCTTCAGGTAGCTTTATCTACTGTAACAAGACAAGCCTGCCTGTCAGTAGGAAGATAACAGGAACGGATCTAGCTGAACACTGTGAGCAGGACGCACTGCACTAAATGTAAATAGTCTAGAAGATAACAGGAACGGATCTAGCTAAACTGAATACAGTGTATATATATATATATATATATATGCAACACCTGGGATGCATATGTATACACACAATACACTTTAAGTGCAGCTAACTGACTGACTGTCCTGCCTAATATAGCTAACTCAAATGAAATGACACTGTCTCTCCCTCTCTCTATTTCTCAGCACACCGGAACACACTGCACAGGGCCGCCGTGCAGGCGGCCTTATATAGTGCGGGGCGTGCTCTCTGTTAAGGCGGCGCTGTGATTGGCCAAGCATGCGGGTCATAGTGCATGCTTGGCCAATCATCAGCAAGCAATGCACTGCGATGCCGCAGTGAATTATGGGCCGTGACGCGCCACGCGAATTTGGCGCGAACGGCCCATACCGTTCGCAATTCGGCGAACGACCGAACAGCCGATGTTTGAGTCGAACATGGGTTCGACTCAAACACGAAGCTCATCCCTAGTTACCCGCCCTCTTTAGTGTCCAATGCCTTTGAACATTGCAAAAACCCACCCGGACTAGAGAAAACTAGTAATAATCACAACTCATGCGTTTCACTACTCAGTTCCACGCAAAGTATAAAAATATGGAAAGTATTCTGTACAAACACTTCGGTCCATCTTACGTGAGGATTGCTTTTTAAAGGATGCCATCACATCAAAACCAAAAATAACATATTGCAAGGCCAAAAACATAAAAGGGAAAATCTCACCAAGTAAAATGAAACCTTTCTCAATCTACGAGAGGTAATGTGGAAGAAGAGTGGCGCTGCCCTAAAAATATTTATTGGTAAATGAATTACAACTTATATTCATTAACATAGGTGCTTATATGGGCTGTCTGCTTAATGTACCTAGGTGTGATCATATCTTCAACCATTACTTTGTATGTGTGAATCCCAAATATAATAATAATAAACCAAAGAATAAGTGAAAAAATTGGGGGTAGAAATCCTATTACCCTATTAGAAAAAGGTGCTAACTATATTCAAATTAACAATGTGAAAAAAGACCAATAATCCTTTAGAAATTAAATAAACTAAAAGTTGACCCCAGAGTTCAAAAATATTGGGACACTAAAACATCCTATAAAGTGCAGTATAAAAAGTGTTTCATATGTTCAAATTAGCATGAATATTGTGAAGATGACAAAAGTTTCTTTAAAAATTAAATAAAATAAAAATTAACCCCAAGGTTCAAAAGTATTGTGACACTATAGCATCTTATAAAGTGCAAAAATATTCTATTAAGTGAAGAAATATGTGTGATATATATAGGGTGTCAATGTATGAGGATGTTGAAAAACTCAAAATAAATTAATTCGGTGGTTTATATAAATATTAAATGAAAATCATCCCAAACTCCAAAACTATTGGGACAGTGTGGCAGGGGCAAATTGCCAATTAAATATAAATATAAATATAACGTGTCAGTGCCAGATTCTATATGTTGTGGTTCTCTGGAAAATTGTTGGTATTTCCATAAATTGAAATTACATTAAGATAGTACACATGTCAAATCGCATGAGAATAGCGAGACCCTTGTATTATAATATGTCAGCAATTACAATAAGAATTTTGAGATGTTTCCAGCCGGGCAATATAGTTAGCAGAGTTCAGTATTATGTGCAGTTCATCAGCCACAGGAACATAAAACAGTGACTTCTGTGTGTAGTAGTTCAAACGGTGACTCGAGGTGCTCACCCCCCGTGCTCCCCCACTCACCAGAAAGAAACACCCCTACAGGGGTACCGAGCGATAGAGTGGGTGTCTTTGGGGATAGGTATGGATCATTCCAATACTCCTACTGTTCCTCAGATCTGTATGGCTCCTCCGCTGATTACAGAAAAAACTGTGCGTTCCAGATAACCAGGTTCCTCCACCTCTTGCCAGTTATTAGAGAGGTGGAGGAACCTGGTTATCTGGAAAGCACAGTTTTTTCTGTAATCAGCGGAGGAGCCATACAGATCTGAGGAACAGTAGGAGTATTGGAATGATCCATACCTATCCCCAAAGACACCCACTCTACCGCTCGGTACCCCTGTAGGGGTGTTTCTTTCTGGTGAGTGGGGGAGCACGGGGGGTGAGCACGGGGGGTGAGCACCTCGAGTCACCGTTTGAACTACTACACACAGAAGTCACTGTTTTATGTTCCTGTGGCTGATGAACTGCACATAATACTGAACTCTGCTAACTATATTGCCTGGCTGGAAACATCTCAAAATTCTTATTGTAATTGCTGACATATTATAATACAAGGGTCTCGCTATTCTCATGCGATTTGAAATGTGTACTATCTTAATGTAATTTCAATTTATGGACATACCAACAATTTTCCAGAGAACCACAACGTATAGAATCTGGCACTGACACTTTATATTTATATTTATATTTAATTGGCAATTTGCCCCTGCCACACTGTCCCAATAGTTTTGGAGTTTGGGATGATTTTTATTTAATATTTATATAAACCACCGAATTAATTTATTTTGAGTTTTTCAACATCCTCATACATTGACACCCTATATATATCACACATATTTCTTCACTTAATAGAATATTTTTGCACTTTATAAGATGCTATAGTGTCACAATACTTTTGAACCTTGGGGTTAATTTTTATTTTATTTAATTTTTAAAGAAACTTTTGTCATCTTCACAATATTCATGCTAATTTGAACATATGAAACACTTTTTATACTGCACTTTATAGGATGTTTTAGTGTCCCAATATTTTTGAACTCTGGGGTCAACTTTTAGTTTATTTAATTTCTAAAGGATTATTGGTCTTTTTTCACATTGTTAATTTGAATATAGTTAGCACCTTTTTCTAATAGGGTAATAGGATTTCTACCCCCAATTTTTTCACTTATTCTTTGGTTTATTATTATTATATTTGGGATTCACACATACAAAGTAGTGGTTGAAGATATGATCACACCTAGGTACATTAAGGAGACAGCCCATATAAGCACCTATGTTAATGAATATAAGTTGTAATTCATTTACCAATAAATATTTTTAGGGCAGCGCCACTCTTCTCCCACATTACCTCTCATATCTATTCAATTAGAACCCTACGGGGAACTAATTAGGGAGGGGCTGCAGCTCACACATTGTCTGAAGCGCGGATTTTTTACCTAATTTCTTTCTCAATCTACACTTAGTAACTACATTCCTCTAATATGTCTGGTGGGCATGTTCCAATGCTGAAAAAAACTCTGCCTGACTTGTCAGTTCGTTGAACATGGTCAACAAAGCTTTACAACTAATGGCAAGACATATGATATCAAGGAATTTCATAAGTGCTCTAGTGAATACGTGGTCTACTGTTTAGCCTGTCCCTGTAGCCTATTATACGTGGGGAGGACTATCCGCACCCTACAAAAACATTTTGGCGAACATAGGCGCTTCATTGAAGAAGGCGGTGACATGCACAGTCTCCCCAAACATTTCTTGTCCAAACACCAACAATCCACAGCAAATCTAAAAGTGTGGATCATTGAGGCAATTCCGAATAGTTTACCCCCAGCGGAATATCTTAAAACGTCTTTGCCAACAAGACACTTTTTGGATATATTCCTTCAATACCATCACCCCTGGGGGAATAAACGAGGAAATTGAAATCCACACGATATTGTAAAATTGTGTATTGCTATCATAATTCATATATTTGATTAATGTTCTCTGGTTTTTCACTCATCACCTTATTATTTATTATCCTTTTCAGCGGACCCTTATGGTCACACATATTTTGGACATCGTATAGCTCCTTGTGGGGGAGGTGGTCTGATAGTAAGTAAATCATCACATAATATATCATAGATAGTCCAATTGTCTCTCCTCCTCTTTTTATCGTTCAGGTGTCATCATGTTTTGGATAGTAATTTTATAGACATGATTTATATACTTTCTGTCATGAACCTTGGAATACTGGATTGTCATGAAGCTTGGAATACTGAAGTATTTCTCCTTTGATTCTATTACACAGTGGGGGGATCTGCTGCCCTGTTTTAAGGCTAAACCCCTCTAGACGGCTCCATGGTCTGGAAGGAAGGCATTGTTCTGTGTTTGACTGTTTGTTTATGTACTTTAATTACCCCTGGGGCTTCTCTGTGTCATTACACATATCAGTCCTTCTATTCAAGCTATCAGGCCAATCCCTGCTGACCCTGTTTCAAGTCCTCATTTGCATGGGCAAGAGGACCTGAGTGAAGACTCGAGTGTACTTTACAATTGACCAATAGGAAAGTGGTTGTTGGGGGCGGGGTGTTCAAACTGCTGTGTATAAAAGTGTGTTGTGTGCATCAATAAAAAGGAGATTCCTGTTTGAACTTACATACAGCCTGCCTGGTGTTTGTTCTGAGCTATCACAACTGGATTTGAATGGCACATAGCTGTAGTTCAATTCCTGGAGCATCAGATGATGTTGCAATCTGATTCTATAGCTGCAGAGGAGTGTCAGGAGAGTGGAATAGAGCGAGCAGGGGCTCGTTACACTTTCATATTTCTATAATTGATTGGCATGTGTGTAATTTTTATCCTTTTAATAATTTGTTAATCCCATCTCCCCTTTCCCTAAAAAAAGCCCTCCCCTCCTGTCCTCTCCCTTTGTACCTCCTCCCTCCCTTCTTTCCCTTTCTACCCCCCCTTTCTTTTTCCCCATCATAATAATTATATAGTAATTATCAACCAATGTTCTAATTTACCTGGTTAGTGATTAATTTTTAATATATACATTTTTGTATATATATATATATATATATATATATATATATATATATATATATATGTATATATATATTGTGGCAGAGCATTACCCTGCCAGGGTCTAGAAGGAGGATGTGACCCAGAATTCTCAACCAGACGGGTTGAGGGGCTCCAGGGAGCATGTAACATGAAGAGGAAACTGGCCTTTCAGCTTCCTCAGTATTTTGTAAAGTCCACTTTGGGACCTGGGAGATCCGGGTGGGATGAAATCCCTAGTCCTGGGTCCTGATTTTGAGAACAGCCAGCATACTGATTGGTCAGGTGTGTGCTGGGCTTTTAGTAGTAACCTGGCCATGGTTCTGGGCTCCACCTGGCAGATAGGAAGTCTGAGTACCAGGAGTCAGGAGGGCTCCACGTGGGAGCCAGTGCAGCAAGAGGCTGTTAGCTGTGTGCGTCCGGGGAGCCAGAAGCTGTGTGCGTTGAAGGGCTTCAAAGCTGTGTGCACCAAGGTGGTTGGTGAAACAGTCTGTATGAGACAGACAAGGGCCTGGAGTGTAAGGCCAGAGCTTCAGTGCAACAAGTGAGAGCCAACTAGGCTGAATGTAGTTTTGTTGATGAAAAGGAATGCTGAAACCCCTGCGAGGGAAACATATCTTTGTTGAACTTTCTTTTAATAAAAATGGGCAAACAAAGCCCTTAAAAAGAAGAACCAGTGAGTGGCGGTGTCCTTCAAGCTCTACCTTTGATGCTAATCCTTTACACGTGGTGGAGAAGTGCTATGGGCACAATCTGAGATTCCTACAATCAAGTAAGTTCATCTGTTATATGAACTGTGTGTTTGATGCATGAGACTGCATAATCTGTGTGTGCAGGTGGGGAGAACCTGCAAAAGAAAGGTGACTAGCCTTAAAGAGACAGTGCTCCAATTTATTGCTGAACTGTGCAATGTTTTCTGGAGTGACTGTGAGTATGGGGCGATCAAAGCGCCTAAAAGAAGCAAGGATGGCTGAGATGATAGAGCTCTGTGGCTGGAGGGGTTGTTACCACCTGAGAGAACACCATACATGCCTGAACAGAGTTTTCCAAGGAGAAAGAGGGCTGGTGTTGTCCCTAGCAACACTGGTGCAATGAGTGCACAGGTGACTGCCAGTATGGAGAGTCCAAAGTCTGAGTCTGCAGTGGATTGGTGCAAGCTGCACCTGGCAGCACTGAACCAAGTTAAAGAGGAGAGCAACCCAACCCTTAGTGTAAGGAGAGAGTGGCTGGATGCTCATACCTGGGGGAGGAAGGGGTGTTGTTGCCCCTGGCAACGCTGGTGCAAGTAGGCCAGCTATCAAGGTGCAGAGGCCTAAGCTTGAAAGCAGATGCAGTGTGGGAAGCCCTGACAAGACATGGAACCAAGTGCGCTGTTTGCAGTGCAGTGAGTGGGGGCATCCAGTCTCCAAGTGCCCTTTGTCCCAGGCTCCAGTGCAAAGCTACCTAGCAAAACCAAGGTCTGCATCTGTGTTTGAGAAGCCTGCTCTGAGTTCCAGGAGTGAGCAACAGGTTTACCAGAAGTTTGAAAGGAGTGCAGTTGTCCATAGCAACGCCTATGATGTCAGGTCGGAGGACCGCAAGACAAAGATATTGCCTATAGAGGATCGTGGCAAGTTTAAAGCGACACCGCTTCATAGAGCGAGAAGTCTACATGTTTGGGAGAGCCAGAAAAGTGCAGCTGGGAGAGCATCGTTTCCATTAGCAACTAGAGAAAATGTACCAATGGGAATGAGGAGCTACAGGGAAGAGGTGCCCCACCATCCTCATAGAGATTCCAGTAAGATTCTGCATGTTGGGAGAGTGCCATCTCCTTTAGCAACAGGAGAAAGTCACCAAGTAACATGCCAGGAATGTGGTCAACTGGGGCATGGGATCTTTTCTCGTCCCAGTTTGTGGAATACAGCTGCTGATATTGTTGCTGGGTTTAACTCTTTGCCTGCAAGCCCGGATTCCTGTGTTAAAATGTTTGCAGTCACCCCTAGCAATGTTGAAGTCATGGGAAAGACTGACTGTGGGATTGCTCAGACTGAAGTGGAAGTGATCCCAGAGGGGAGATCCACTATTGGTGCAGAAAAGGACTTGCCTCACTGCAGTGCCCTGTCCAGTGGGGAGGCAAGTGTTAAAATTCAATGTGATGATGTGAAACTTACTGAGGAGTATGTTCATACTGGTATTGAGTTAACTAATGCTGATAATGTGATGCTTAATGAGATAGGGGTGATCGCTAAGCAGGATATGCTATTCCCCTTAGCAACAGTATATAAGGCTGCAGAGGTGTCCCTGGAAAGCCTCAAGGGAGCTCTGTGTGTTGGGGCCAAGGTTGCATGGGACAACTGTGGGGCCGCTCTGATGGATAAGAGGGTACTTGACCTTCGTGATGGGAATGTGTCAAATAGTAAAACAAAAATGTCTGAAATTACTTGTGGTAATAATTGGTTACTGCGATCTGTCGCTGCTGACAGCAAAGATCTTTGCGAGTTTAATGAAGCGCCACCCAAACAAGGTGGTGAAGTTATGGTATTGCAGCCTGCTGTGTTTAAAAATGTTTTGCCACGGGTTAGTTTAAACAAAAGAGATATTTGCAATGTGCCTGCTGTGGAGCCAGTCTGTCCTGTGTCTCCTTTGGCAGTTGGAGCGGTACTGCGTAGTACCTCTGATGGGAGCCCAGAGAAAATAGACTGGGACAGATGGGCAACAAGTCTGTTGGCTTTATTGAAAGAAGTCTCAATGTGTAACAATGGAGCGGACACAATTTCTGCTGTGCTAAATGGAGGGACTGCAGAGCAGCTTCTGGACCAGGGCTCACTTGCTGCTGTTGCAGAGGATATTCCTCAGGAGATGGAAGGGCCAAAAGAGATTGAGCACATAGCAGAGGTTGTGTCCACAACCCATAAAGGAGTTATTGGTGTTGTATACCAAACTAATGTTCATAGAGAAGACAAGGAACAGATCATTGACACTGAGCCTGAGAGTTTTGTGGTGACTCCCGCACCTGGCTGCGCTCTAGGAGAGTACCAGGTTATTGCATTGGATACCTCCAGTGGGGAGGAAGCCCATTTAAGAAGCGCCACCTCTAAGGCATCAGTAAATGAGTCTTTCCACATCCCTAAAGACATGAAGGACTCCAGGAAGGTCTTAGGTGTAGAATCACACTGCCTTTGTATGACAGATATGCTGAGAGAATTATTAGAATGCTGGAGTGTACAGTCGGTGTATATCCTGTCATCCTCTCCTGCGTTTGGAGAACTTGTACCATGGGGTATGCATAAATGGAGCTGGATATTACAGGCTGTACTATTGCAATCTCTGCAATTTTGGAAGCATGTAATGCAATTGTTATTAGGGAAAATTGTCTCACAGTGTGCTGGATGGCGTCATACAGAGGTTGTGTATGAGATGCACTCTGGAGTACTGTTGGACAGGACAGAAATCTAGGCGGAAGTGCCAGAGGGCACAAGTACATATAATGTGTTTGGGGCCATCAATCCAAAGGTGAAATTGGATAGTGAGGATCAGGTCTCAGGACAGTCGCTGGGGGAGCGTCATGTGGCAGTGGAGTTGGTGGTTAGTGACGTTGCCATGGTAGACAACCACTCCGCTTTGTGCAATTCTCCTGCAGAACACTTGTGAAAAGGGTTCTGATAAATGTGGCAATACTTTGGACAATGAGGAAAAGTGCAACACACTGATAAATGGTTTGGTTACCATGGGTAAAAGCAAAAATAAGGGAAGACCTGATGGTCAAGGTGACATGGTTGCTCTTGATCTTAAAAAATACAGGAAGATGAATGGTATGACAGACACAGAAGAGGGAATAGGTGCAGTAGAATTGGGCCCCTTACAGGTTCAGGGGTGTAATTCTGGGAAGCATTTCCAGCGGTCCAGGACCCTCCCGAGTTGCAAGAGTAAAAGGTGTGAGGACACTGGCCCAAAGATTAACAAGGTGTCAAATAAAAGTGCCCACACTTATGACTAAAAAGGTGTTTAAAAATGTGACCACTTTAGAAGTAAAGAGAAAAAGGTTGAGGAACAATATCCAAGTCCTTGGTAAGTCCCTTAGTGTTAAAGTGTTTGAAGGTGTGACCTCAAGGAAAATAGGCAGATGGCGTTTTTGGAAGCGCACCCATAAAAAGTCACTGGGGGGCTTTTTAGTGTAGCAGGGGGACATGGGGAAAGTCACCTGATAAGACTGGGTTCGGCCCTTTTCGGTGGTAACTGGCACAGAGGTGCCATTTTGAAGAGGTTTGGCTGGTGTGTTACGCCCCCTCCGGGATCGAAACAGGGGGGGAGGATATGTGGCAGAGCGTTGCCCTGCTAGGGTCTAGAAAGAGGATGTGACCCAGAATTCTCAACCAGACGGGTTGAGGGGCTCCAGGGAGCATGTAACATGAAGAGGAAACTGGCCTTTCAGTTTCCTAAGTATTTTATAAAGTCCACTTTGGGACCTGGAGCTCTGGGATTTCTGAGAAATCCGATGGGATGAATTTCCTAGTCCTGGGTCCTGATTTTGACAACAGCCAGCATACTGATTGGTCAGGTGAGTGCTGGGCTTTTATTAGTAACCTGGCCATGGTTCTGGGCTCCACCCGGCAGATAGGAAGTCTGAGTACCAGGAGTCAGGAGGGCTCCACATAGGAGCCAGTGCAGCAAGAGGCTGTTAGCTGTGTGCGTCCAGGGAGCCAGAAGCTGTGTGCGTTGAAGGGCTTCAAAGCTATGTGCACCAGGGTGGTCAGTGAAACAGTCTGTATGAGACAGACAAGGGCCTGGAGTGTAAGGCCAGAGCTTCAGTGCTTCAAGTAAGAGCCAACTAGGCTGAATGTAGTTTTGTTGATGAAAAGGAATGCTGAAACCCCCGCGAGGGAAACATATATCTTTGTTGAACTTTCTTTTAATAAAAATGGGCAAACAAAGCCCATAAAAAGAACCAGTGAGTGGTTCAGTGAGTCTTTCAAGCTCTACATTTGATGCTAATCCTTTACAATATATATATATATATATATATATATATAATATATATATATATATATAAAATTCTGTCTTGAATCTGTAACCAGTCAAAAATGATGTTTACATATGCTCCTGGTCCTTCTAGTTCCTCGGCCATGGCCAGATCACATATAAACTGCACATTGTGTCAGGCCAGTAGAAGAAGCTGTATGCTCCGAGCGCATAGCCTTGCTTCCTTTCCTTCCTGTCCTCCCTATACCGAGGTCGGCCCTCTGGGAGATGTCATTTCGCTCCGTGCGGCCCACCCTAGGCTTCAAGGATCCTCCCCACTTCCTGGTTTGGAATCAGCGCCCTACACAGTTCCTGGCATCTGTATGCCTGGGAAACCAGATTGCTTGCATCCCTCGAGGAGGAAATCCTTTATACAGATATGCCTTTGATTTCTGCTTTTATGTAAGTGCATTATTTTGCACATTAAACATGCTAATTTAATACTACACTTAGGTGCGCCTCCCTCCTTTCCTCTTTTTGTATTCTCACAGAGTTCTCTGGATATGCTCTGGGGATGGCTGGCAAACAAACTATTTGTTATACACCTAAGTTGGCATGGACTACTTCCACCATACTAAGGACTAATACCACCCACAACTAACTGTGCAGACCCAGAATTGTTGTGCGCTGGGAGACTTTCTTCTTTCAAATCAACGGACCACACCATTTTTAACCACACTAATAAAAACCACAACCCCCAATTGTAGCCACACCTAAAAAAAACACCCCTCCATTTGTAGCCACAACCTCAAAATCACCCTCCTCCAATCTTAACTACATCCAGAATCTATGCCCCCGTTTTAATCAATATTTAAACAATGTAAACCAGTCTTTTTTCAACCAGGGTGCCCAGGCAGGCACCCTGGGGTGCCTTGAGGTTTCTTCAGGGGTGCCTTAGCAAAATGCCCAAAAAATTGATCAAAAATTGTATACAAGGCAGCAGGTGGATCAAGCCTGCATTTTAGTTACACAACGCCACAGGTTTTCATTATGCACCATTACGACTTTCTAGACACTGGCATCCTAACAACCAATGACTTCATCAGTTAATAAGTAGAATGTCTGTTGCCTCCACAGCATATTTGCTTGACTCTCCTGTGCCCCTCTCCCTCAGCAGTGGAGGGACATTAGCTGACTGGAGAAGAGAAACACTGGAATACTAGTCAGTACCAGTGTGCAAAAGTGTATTTGCTTTGGGAAAAGAAATCACCTCTAATGTTGGGTGTCCTATGTGTGTGGATGTTGCTACATTATGTAAAACTATTAGAATCGTTTTTTACATTTTATAATGGGGTGCCTCGAAACTGCCTATCATTTTAAAGGATGCCTTGAGATTGTCTATAATTTTAAAGGGTGCCTTGACTGAAAAAAGTTTGAGAAACACTGGTGTAAACAATATGTAACATTAACAATACTCATAAGGCTAATATGTCTGGCTTTTGAGTTTAAAGTCTAAGCACTGTGACAAGCAGTAGGGACACACAGTACAGATGGGGCAGTTGGTGGTAGAGACAGGCAGTGAGGTAGTATAAAGGGGGAAGTTTATGGCAGGGACAGGCAGCAGTGAGGAGGCAGTTAATAGTGAAGAACAGGCAGCAGATAGGAGAAGGCAGTAAACACAGGCTCTATCATCTGACCAAGTCTCAGTTGTCCCACATCATTATTGCCCCCTCAACCCCATACGTGGCCCTACACTGACCCCATCCTTGAACTCCAGGCCCTCCAGCAGTCAGTAGCAGTTTAAGAGCCCATTCCCAAGCTCTGGGATTGTTCTTCCCTGCCCTGGTATATGTGGGTTTGGCCAAAGTCCATGTAACCATTTTTTTTCAGTTTCCTTTAATCGCTCCTTTCCCAGGCCATGCTGCTGAATCAAACAGTGGGTAAAAAAAGAATAGAGGGGGAAGAGATTTTCACCATATTAGTAACTATGCCCAGGCTGAGTGACTGCCAAACTTCAAAAAGGCCAGCACCCAGGGAATCAGTGACACAGGCACATTCTGGGACACACCTGGGGACATTTCAAGGGCAGGGCTAGACTTAAACTGGGCACATCTGGTCACACTAGGTTAGGCCTGCCCTTCTGTTACCTATGTGTCACCATTGGCAGCCTCGCAAAACAATAATGGTGTATGAGAGGTGGGAGTGGCAGGCCGATTCACTTCTTTGGAATCTGATGTTACTATATTTAGAACAATATACCCCAGGTTCCCAGACTTGCCGGGGTGAGCTGCAAGCTGACAGAGTATGTGCGCAAATGTCTAAATGCCTGATCTTCAAGCTTGCTCTTCAGTTGAGATAACAAGGTAGCATAATGGGACTGATGTCTGGATTGTAAAATTAGTTAATTGTTTGATGTTAAGCTTGCCAAGAGTTGCGATTTTAAGATAGAAGTCTATATTTCTTTCATCACATTGAGATGCAGGTAATGCTGGAATATTTTGTGGGTAATACAAAAATTTTGTCTTTAAAGAGGAGGGCCAGTCAAAAAAAAATACAAATACTGCAACTGCTGACTTTTAATTGGACACTTACCTGTCCCAGGGTCCAGCGATGCGGGGGATCGAAGCCCCGCTCGTCTCCCCCTCCGTGGCACCGGCATTGCAACTGTGGGTGCCGGGCTGTGGCTTCACAGCCTGGCACCCACTGCGCATGCGCGAGCGGCGCTGCACGCCGTGATTGGCCGCTCAGTCACCTGGGACCTGTAATGGGTCCCAGATGATTGACAGGAGGGAGGGAGCAGAGCTGAGCCCTTCCTGTGCTGAAGGGGAAGTGATGTCACCAGCCCAGGCACTGGAAGAGGCAGACTACGAGGGACCCCCTAGCAACAGGCATTTAGAGGTAAGTAAAAAAAATATATATCCAAATGACTTTTTTTTTTTTAGGGTGGAACACCACTTTAATGTGTAAGTTCTTCTATCTATTTTGTATGTACCATGCCATTTTATCACATTTTTTCTTTAATGTTATTACTATAAAGGAGGTTCATTGATGATGCCAAGCAAATAGAAATATAAAATATAAAAATAAAGACATTTGAAATGTAGAACACATTACCATATTTATGTGCCATTTAGAAATGCCACAATACTCATGAGAAAGATGATGCAGAAGAGCTTATTGCTTGCTGTGTTTATTAAACTTTTTTACAAAGTATCGGCTCCAAACAGTGTGTTTAACCACTTCAGCCCCAGAAGATTTACCCCCATCATGATCAGGCCATTTTTTGCGATAAACGGAACTGCCTTACTTTAACTGACAATTGCTTAGGCGTGCGACGCTGTACTCAAATAAAATTGATGTCATTTTTTTCTCACAAATAGAGCTTTCTTTTACTGGTATTTGGTCACCTCTGCAGTTTTTATTTTTTGCGCTATTAACAAAAAAGACTAACAATCTTAAAAAATATATATATATATATATATATATATATATATATATATATATATATATATATATATATATATATATATATATATATATATATATATATATATATATATATATATATATATATATATATAATTTTTTTTTTTTTTTTTTTACTTTCTGCTATAAAACACATCCAATAAAAAAATCAGATCTCTTCATAAATTTAGGCCATTATGTATTCTGCTACATATTTTGGAAAAAAAATCCCAATAAGCATATATTGATTGGCTTGCATAAAAGTTATAGTGTCTACAAACTATAGGATATTTTTTTGCAATTTTTTATTTTTATTTTTTTACTAGTAATGGTGGCGATCAGCGACTTATAGTGGGACTACGACATTATGGCAAAATGTCAATCAAAGGGTTAAATGTGTCCCTAGAGAATGCTTTCTAACTGTGAGGGGGTGCTTGTACTGTAAGATGACAGAGATCAGTGTTCCTGCTTAGTAGAAACACAAGATCTCTGTCTTCTCCTGTCACAGAATGGCGATCTGCCTTGTTTACATAGGCAGACTGATGTTTTGTCTGCCTCGGAATGATCGGCGGGTCCCGGCGGATATCGGGTCCATCAGACCCGCTGATTGACTCCCACTGTGTCCAATCACAGCGGGAACTGGTCGTCAGCAGCGCACGTGCTCTCCCCAGACCAGGCAGTGCAAAATCACATACAGGTACAAGTTTTCGCCCAGAGAGGCCGCCCCACTGCAGTAAATGTACGTGGGGTAGTCTAGAAGCAGTTAAATAAGATTTATGAAACCTCAACAGTGGGTAACAGAACATACAATATTTTCTTCCCAAGGGTTATTATGTTCAATACATTTTATGTACAGTATCTAATTGTAAACCCCTTTTCTTGTTCACCATAATTTTCTTATTAATTTTATAGGAAATCTAGCATGACAGAGATATTTTTAAGGTGTCCATAACCTTGTGACCTCTTTAACCCAGCATGGCCCTGGCCAATAAAGTCACAAGGGCTTACCCAGTGACACAATCAGGTGGCCCTTAGTTATTTAAGAACTGTCAGACGGCGTGAGCCTTCATTGGGTGCAAAGCTCTATTTTTTTTTGGGGGGGGGGGTGGACAGGGGCAGCGCTCATCGTGATTGATGCTGGATTTACTTTGGAGGAGATTGTATTTGTATTTGTTTTTTCTTTTGTCTTTCTAACCACTTGACCTCTGAAAGATTTATCCCCCTTCATGACCAGGCCATTTTTTGCGATACTTTAACTGAAAATTGTGCGGTCCTGCGACACTGTACCCAAATAACATTTATGTATTTTTTTCCCCACAAATCGAGCTTTCTTTTTGTGGTATTTGATCAGCACTGTGTTTTATTTTTATTTTTTGCGCTATAAACAAAAAATACAACAATTTTGAAAAAAATATATATTGTTTTTACTTTCTGTTATAAAACATATCCAATAAAAAAAAATTAAAAATCAAATTTCTTCATAAATGTAGGCCAATATGTACTCCACTACAAAATGTTTTTGTTAAAAAAATAATCCCAATAAGAGTATATTGATTGGTTTACGCGGACATTATAGCATCTACAAACTATGGGATATATTTATGGAATTTTTTTTATACTAGTAATGGTGGCGATCAGTGACTTATAGCGGGACTGCAATATTGCAATGGACAATTGGACACTGACATTTTTGTCAATTTTTAGGAACCAGAGACACTAATACAGTGAACAGTGCTAAAAATACACACTGTCACTGTACTGACACTGGCTGGGAAGGGGTGAAACATCTAAGGTGATCAAAGGGTTAAATGTGTGCCTAGCCAGTGTTCGTGTTTACTATGTGTGCTGCTTTTACTAGGGGAAGACATGGATTTTAGTCCCTGCTTTGCAGTAACACAGAATCCATGCCTTCCCACCTGTCAGAACTGGGATCTGCCTTTCTTACATAGGCAGATCCCTGTTCTGTGTAGTTTACTGGTGATCAGCAGGTGCCGAAGAACATTGAGTGCCCGATACCAACAGATCGGCTTCTACTGTGAATTTTCAAAGCAGAAGCGGCTGCCGTGGCGTGCCGCCTGCGCGGAACTCCAGAATCACGTATATATCTGTGTCATCGGTTGTTAAGGACGTGGTAGCCAGCTTCCCGGCTCAGTCCTTAACAACCAGCTATTCTTCACACAGAATTCAGATGAGTCGATACATTTGTGACCGATTTTGAATTTGAATCGCTATGAAAATTTAAAATTTGTTAGAAGATGAATAAACAAAACAAAACCTAAGTGAACCAAAAAAAACTAAGCTAAATCAGAAAATAATTCACAAAACAAAATTAGTAACAACAAATTTAAAAAAACTTTTTCTGTTCTGCACATATCTAAAGCTCTCACAGTATTTGGGTATTGGAGCAGTCAACTACTTAGCAGTTAGGCATCTCTTTAAGGTGGTTGACCCTAACCTTGACCTGCAGCCCCTCTGACCTGGTGCTAGCAGATTTTCAACATCAAACATGTTAAAATGTAGGAAGATAATTGCCAACTGGGACAGAGTAAATTCTGGAAATTAAAATGTAAAGGAAGGGGACATGAGGTTCTGGGGGAAAAAGGGTTCAGGGAATAGGATTCCCCTCTTCATGACAGCTGCATTTTGCTTTAATGTTAAAAATGTGAAAAGGCTGGAAAAGCATGCATTAACTTTTTAAACTAGCAGCCTAGTAAACCACTTTTGCTGATTCTACATGGAGCAATGTTATGATATCTGTATCATTTTTATAGAGAAAAAAGTGTTTGATAACAGGATAGAATTGAAGAGCTGTAAATGTAAATAGACTGCTTACATATAGATAGGCATATGTTAGTTAGATAGTTTAGGCATATGTCTTCTAAACAACTATCTTATACCACATCTCTAGAGGTATTCCACCTATAAACATTTTAAAATTGTACCATAAATTCAATTTTTAGGATTTCTTTGATTATATGACTATCGTTGGACTTTCCCAATGATCACAGGTAGGGTTACACTGACAATGGGGGAGGGGGGGGGGGCTACAGGCCCATTGTGTTAGTACAGCTGCATGTAATATATTTACAGCTCACATTAGGGTGACAATGCCACTGATTAGGGATGAGCTGAACACTCCCCGGTTCGGTTTGCACCAGAACCTGCGAACGGACCGAAAATTTGCACGAACTTTAGAACCCCATTGAAGTCTATGGGACTCGAACATTCTAAATCAAAAGTGCTAATTTTAAAGTCTAATTTGCATGGTATTGTCCTAGAAAGGGTTTGGAGACCCGGGTCCTGCCCCAGGGGACATGTATCAATGCAAAAAAAAGTTTCAAAAAGGGCCATTTTTTCGGGAGCAGTGATATTAACCACTTCAGCCCCGGAAGGTTTTACCCCCTTCCTGACCAGAGCACTTTTTACAATTCGGCACTGCGTCGCTTTAACTGCTAATTGCGCGGTCATGCAATGCTGTACCCAAACGAAATTTGCGTCCTTTTCTTCCCACAAATAGAGCTTTCTTTTGATGGTATTTGATCACCTCTGCCATTTTTATTTTTTGCGCTATACACGGAAAAAGACCGAAAATTTTGAAAAAAAATGATATTTTCTACTTTTTGTTATAAAAAAAATCCAATAAACTCAATTTTAGTCATACATTTAGGCCAAAATGTATTCGGCCACATGTCTTTGGTAAAAAAAATGTCAATAAGTGTATATTTATTGGTTTGCGCAAAAGTTATAGCGTCTACAAACTAGGGTACATTTTCTGGAATTTACACAGCCTTTAATTTATGACTGCCTATGTCGTTTCTTGAGGTGCTAAAATGGCAGGGCAGTACAAAACCCCCACAAATGACCCCATTTTGGAAAGTAGACACCCCAAGGAATTTGCTGAGAGGCATGTTGAGCCCATTGAATATTCATTTTTTTTTTGTCCCAAGTGATTGAATAATGACAAAAAAAAAAAAAAATTACAAAAAGTTGTCACTAAATGATATATTGCTCACACAGGCCATGGGCATATGTGGAATTGCACCCCAAAATACATTTAGCTGCTTCTCCTGAGTACGGGGATACCACATGTGTGGGACTTTTTGGGAGCCTAGCCGCGTACGGGGCCCCGAAAACCAATCACTGCCTTCAGGATTTCTAAGGGCGTACATTTTTGATTTTACTCCTCACTACCTATCACAGTTTTGAAGGCCATAAAATGCCCAGATGACATAAAACCCCCCAAATGACCCCATTTTGGAAAGTAGACACCCCAAGCTATTTGCTTTGAGGCATGTTGAGTCCATGGAATGTTTTATATTTTGACACAAGTTGCGGGAAAGTGACAATTTTTTTTTTTTTTTTGCTTCTCCTGAGTACGGGGATACCACATGTGTGAGACTTTTTGGGAGCCTAGCCACGTACGGGACCCCGAAAACCAAGCACCGCCTTCAGGCTTTCTAAGGCCGTAAATTTTTGATTTCACTCTTCACTGCCTATCACAGTTTCGGAAGCCATGGAATGCCCAGGTGGCAAAAAAAACCCCCAAATGACCCCATTTTGGAAAGTAGACACCCCAAGCTATTTGCTGAGAGGCATGGTGAGTATTTTGCAGCTCTCATTTGTTTTTGAAAATAAAGAAAGACGAGAAAAAAAATTTTTTTTTTCTTTTTTCAATTTTCAAAACTTTGTGACAAAAAGTGAGGTCTGCAAAATACTCACTATATCTCTCATCAAATAGCTTGGGGTGTCTACTTTCCAAAATGGGGTCATCCCCGTACTCAGGAGAAGCAACAGAATGTATTTTGGGGTGTAATTTCACATATTCCCATGGCATGTTTGAGCAATATATCATCATTTAGTGACAACTTTGCGCAAAAAAAATAAAAAAATAAAAAATTGTCTCTTTCCCGCAACTTGTGTCACAATATAAATTATTCCATGGACTCAACATGACTCTCAGCAAATAGCTTGGGGTGTCTACTTTCCAAAATGGGGTCATTTGGGGGGGGTTTGAACTGTCCTGGCATTTTATGCACAACATCTAGAAGCTTATGTCACACATCACCCACTCTTCTAACCACTTGAAGACAAAGCCCTTTCTGACACTTATTGTTTACATAAAAAAAATATTTTTTTTTTGCAAGAAAATTACTTTGAACCCCTAAACATTATTTTTTTTTTAAAGCAAATGCCCTACAGATTAAAATGGTGGGTGTTTCATTTTTTTTTTTCACACAGTATTTGCGCAGCGATTTTTCAAACGCATTTTTTGGGGAAAAAACACACTTTTTTACATTTTAATGCACTAAAACACACTATATTGCCCAAATGTTTGATGAAATAAAAAAGATGATCTTAGGCCGAGTACATGGATACCAAACATGCTTTAAAATTGCGCACAAACGTGCAGTGGCGACAAACTAAATACATTTTTAAAAGCCTTTACAGGTTACCACTTTAGATTTACAGAGGAGGTCTACTGCTAAACTTACTGCCCTCGATCTGACCTTCGCGGCGATACCTCACATGCATGGTGCAATTGCTGTTTACATTTGACGCCAGACCGACGCTTGCGTTCGCCTTAGCGCGAGAGCAGGAGGGACAGGGGTGCTTTTTTTTTTTTTTTTTTTTTTTTTTTTTTTTTCTTTATTATTATTATTTTTTTATCTTACCGTATATACTCGAGTATAAGTTGTTCCGAGTATAAGTCGAGGCCCTAATTTACCACAAAAAAATGGGAAAAACGTATTGACCCGAGTATAAGACGAGGGTGAGAAATGCACAGCTACTGTAAGTGGAAAAGAGGGTCAACAATGCCCATTTGCAGCCTCACTGTGCCCATTTGCATGCCTCACTGTGCCCATTTGCAGCCATAGGTCCCCCGAACTTCAAACTCAGTAGTTAAGTGTTCCTAGATGCCCCCTAGCTGCAGCCAAAATTTGGGGTCTCTGAACCCAAAGTGTCCCGAAATGACATTGCTACAGATGGACACAGTTGTCCGAATTTGGGGCCCCGTATCTCGGGGCCACTTAGTGATAGGAATCCCAAATTTGGTGTGCAAACCCAGTGGAACTAGCACCATAAAATATCCAAAGCTGGGATTTCTAGAACCAAGTGGCCTCGAGATACAGGACCCCAAATATTGGTTCAGAAAATATCAAGCACTTTTCTGCAGCAGAGAATGACATTTTCTGAACCTATTTTGGGGCCCCATATCTCGGGGACACTTGGTGCTAGGAACCCCAGCTTTGAATATGTTATGGTACCAGGTCAACTTGGTTTGCACACCAAATTTGGGGTTCCTAGCACTAAGTGATCCTGAGATACAGGGCTCCAAAGTCAGTTCAGAAAATGTCAAGCACTTTTCTGCAGCAGAGAATGACATTTTCCGAACCGATTTTGGGGCCCCGTATCTCAGGGCCACTTAGTACTAGGAACTCCAGCTTTGGATATGTTATGGTACCAGATCCATTTGGGGTTCCTAGCACTAAGTGGTCCTGAGATACGGGGCCCCAAAGTCGGTTCAGAAAATGAAATTTTTTGCTGCAGAAAAGTGCTTGACTCGAGTATAAGTCGAGGGGGGCACTTTCAGCACAAAAAAAGGTGCTGAAAAATTCAACTTATACTCGAGTATATATGGTATTTTTAAACTGTTCCTTTCATTTTTTTTTTTAAATCATTTTTATTGTTATCTCAAGGAATGTAAATATCCCCTATCATAGCAATAGGTAGTGACAGGTACTCTTTTTTGCAAAAATTGGGGTCTATTAGACCCTAGATTTCTCCTCTACCCTCAAAGCATCTGACCACACCAAGATCGGTGTGATAAAATGCTTTCCCAATTTCCCAATGGCGCTGTTTACATCCGGCGAAATCTAAGTCATAAAATGCTAGTAGCTTCCGGTTTCTTAGGCCATAGAGATGTTTGGAGCCACTCTGGTCTCTGATCAGCTCTATGGTCAGCTGGCTGAATCACCGGCTGCATTTTCAGGTTCCCTGTTGAGACAGGAGAGCCAGAGAAAAACACGGAAGACGTTGGGGGGGGGCATTCCCTCCCACTGCTTGTAAAAGCAGTCTAGAGGCTAATTAGCCACTAGGATTGCTTTTACATGAAAGCCGACCGCTGGCTGAAAAGAATGATACCAAGATGATACCTAAACCTGCAGGCATCATTCTGGTATAACCACTCAAAGTCGTGAATGGCGTACCTGAAGACAAAAAAATGGTTAACAATAAAGCACAGTAAACGATAAGGTATAAAAAATTGCATACCTGAAAAGCAAACATGATAAAACATAATAACAATTAAACATTGCAGAATAGAATACAGTAAAAAAGAGCAGAACAATAGAGAGAGAGAATAGAGAGAGAGAGAACAATAAAACGACAACTATTTTTTTTTTTTTTTTTTACACCTTTTTTTGTAACTGTAACCTTTATAACTGTAACCGGTTCCAGGTTCGGGTCTCTCAAAATGCGATGGCATCTTGGGAGACCCTGTGAAAGTGTGCCTAGTCTGTGCAATGCTGTACCCTACGCTAATAGTCAACTAGTGCATGGTAGCGTTCAAAATATTCACCAATGCAAAGACCAGCATTGTCAGGACAGGAGGGACAATAATAGCGGGTGTCACGCCTATATCCGCGCTTGCTGCAGACACGACATCTTTTTTGGGGGGGTTCGTTGGGTAGGGGTACTCGGGAGGACATAAAAATGCCTCTCATGCAGCCGACTGCATTTGGTTGGGGATGTGAATGGGGGAAGTACGGGCGCTGCAGAAGCGGTGGGTTCCCAATTAGGATTGGCGAATGCAGCAGGAAGGGCACTATGGGCACGACGGGCCTGTGTTTGTCTTTTTGGTGGCAGTGGGACACTACTTGTGCTTGCCACCTCACCAGCTTGAACTGCACTTATGGGACTCGCAACGTCACCACGTGTTACTGCAGTGCTGGTTTGACTACGACCGGGGTGTACTAGGCCGCTGGTGCTTGCCAGTTCACCAAAACACTACCAAAAAAACTGTTAGCGATCTCAGGGATCAGGCCTGACTCTGCGAACGCTGCAGTTATGCGTTTTAGTGTTTTGTAAGTGTCAGTGATCGATCGATACTGCACTTGGGTGGGCTGGGCTGGGCTGGGCCGGGCTGAGGGGCAAAACGCAGGTGCTAGCAGGTATCTGGGCTGATCCCACTAACACTGCATTTGTGGGAACCCTGAACTGCTGGGGACGCTAGTATAGATCTGATCAGATTAGATATTGATCCGATCAGATACTATACCACTAAGGGAGGCGTATGCTGCGTGCGTGGGTGTTAGCGGTACTGGCGCTAATCTGACGCTGCCTGGGGCTGGTGCTTGCCAGTTCACCAAAACGCTACCAAAAAAACTGTTAGCGATCGCAGGGATCAGGCCTGACTCTGCGAACGCTGCAGTTATGCGGTTAGTGTTTTGTAAGTGACAGTGATCGATTGATACTGCACTTGGGTGGGCTGGGCTGGGCCGGGCGGACGGGAAAAACGCAGGTGCTAACAGGTATCTGGGCTGATCCCGCTAACACTGCGTGTTTGGGAACCCTAAACTGCTGGGGACGCTAGTATAGATCTGATCGGATCAGATATTGATCCGTTCAGATACTATACCACTAAGGGAGGCGTATGCTTCGTGCGTGGGTGTTAGCGGTACTGGCGCTAACCTGACGCTGCCTGGGGCTGGTGCTTGCCAGTTCACCAAAACGCTACCAAAAAAAACTGTTAGCGATCGCAGGGATCAGGCCTGACTATGCGAACGCTGCAGTTATGCGTTTAGTGTTTTGTAAGTGACAGTGATCGATCGATACTGCACTTGGGTGGGCTGGGCTGGGCCGGGCGGAGGGGCAAAACGCAGGTGCTAGCGGGTATCTGGGCTGATCCCGCTAACACTGCTTTTTCGGGAACCCTAAACTGCTGTGGACGCTAGTATAGATCTAATTGGATCAGATATTGATCCGTACAGATACTATACCACTAAGGGAGGCGTATGCTGCGTGCGTGGGTGTTAGCGGTACTGGCGCTAATCTGACGCTGCCTGGGGCGACGCATATCACCGCCGGGCGATCAGGGGGCTAAACCTTTATTCGGTAATAAACGGCGGGTGCCCTGACACTATAAAAAATAAACAAACTAACCAGCGTCACCCGTAACAGTTATACGGTGATCAGTGGTGAAAGGGTTAACTAGGGGGCAATCAAGGGGTTAAAACATTTATTAGGTAGTATATGGGGGTCCCTGTCGCTATAAAACGCTGACGGCGAACCTAAATATTTACGTTCCTAACTAGCGTCACCAGCGACACTAATACAGCGATCAGAAAAATGATTGCTTAGTGACACTGGTGACAGGGGGTGATCAAGGGGTTAAAACTTTATTAGGGGGGGTTAGGGGGGTACCCTAGACCTATAGGGGGGTAATACTCACTGCCCTAACACTGTAACTTTCACAAACTGACACTATGCAGTAATCAGAAAAAAAAAAAAAAATACTGCTAATGTCAGTTTGTGACAGGGGGGGGGGTGATTGGGGGGGATCGGGGGTGTAAGGTATGCCTGGCATGTTCTACTGTGTGTGTGTGTGTTGTGCACTCACTTGTCTTCTCTCCTCGGCGCTGGGACGGAAACTGCCAGACCGAGGAGAGATGACATCACATCCTCTGCCTGTGTGAAACTACACACAGGCAGAGGAGGATTCCCACTGGCTGGGAGCGATCGCGAGGGGGGGGCACGATCGGATGGTCTCCCCCTCGCCTCCTGACGCTTCCAGTCAAATGCCGACCGCCGCTGGCACCGGGGGGGGTCCGATCGGACCCCCCGCCCGCGGGAGGCAGATCACGTACGGGTACGTGATTCTGCCTGCCCGTGCCATTCTGCCGCAGTATATCTGCGTTAGGCGGTCGGCAAGTGGTTAACCGGTTCAATACAGGGCAATTTCACCTCCATTCCTTCCCAGGCCAATTTTTAGTTTTCAGCGCTGTCGCACTTTAAACATCAATTACGCGGTCGTGCGACGCTGTACCCAAAAAAAATTGACGTCCTTTTTTCACCACAAATAGAGCTTTTTTTGGTGGTATTTGATCGCCTCTGCGGTTTTTATTTTTTGCGCTATAAACAAAAGAAGAGCGACAATTTTGAAAAAAACACAATATTTTTTACTTTTTTGCTATAATAAATATCCCAATTTTTTTTTTTAAAAACACATTTTTTCCTCAGTTTTGGCCGATACGTATTCTTCTACATATTTTTGGTAAAAAAAATCGCAATAAGCGTATATTGATTGGTTTGCGCAAAAGTTATAGTGTCTACAAAATACGGGATAGATTTATGGCATTTTAAAAAAATATATATTTTTTAATTTTTTTAGCGGCGATCGCGATTTTTTTTGGTGACTGCGACATTATGGCGGACACATCGGACACTTTTGACACATTTTTGGGACCAATCACATTTATACAGTGATCAATGCTATAAAATTGCATTGATTACTGTGTAAATGTGACAGGCAGTGAAGGGGCAACCACTAGGGCGCGCGGAGGGGTTAAGTATGTGTCCTAGGGAATGATTCCAACTGAAGGGGGAGGGGACGCACTAGGGGAGGAGACCGATCAGTGTTCCTCCATTCTGGGAACACAGATCTCTCTCCTCAGAGCTGACAGGCTGTGGATCTGTGTGTTTACACACACAGATCCACATGCCGGCCCGGTTAACGGGCAATCGCGGGTGCCAGGTGGACATCGCGGCTGCCGGGCACACGCACCGCGTCCCGAGGAACACGGCGGGTGCGCGCTCCCGGCGGCGCGCGCGCGCCCCCTAGATGGCCGGGAATCCCAGGACATCATATGAGTCCACCCAGGATGGGAGATCCCATCTGTGGACGTCATATGACTATGGCTGGGTATTGAAGTGGTTAATGATGCTTAAAGTGGAAAAAAAAGTAAAATATTCCTTTAAATATCGTACCTGGGGTGTGTCTATAGTATGCCTGTAAAGTGGCGCGTGTTTCCCGTGCTTAGAACAGTCCCTGTACAAAATGACATTTTTAAAGTAATAAAAGTCAGTTAAAACTGCTTACGGCTTTAATGTAATGTCCGGTCCTGGTAATATGGATGAAAATCAGTGAGACAAATGCAAAGGGTACCCCCCCCCTCAGTCCATTACCAGGCCCTTTGGGTCTTGTATGGATATTAAGGGAAACCCCGCACCCAAATTAAAAAAAGGAAAGGCGTGGGGCCCCACAGCAGTATACAGGCGGTGCAAACAAGACAGGGAATGTAGGTTTGTTGTTAAGTAGAATCTGTTTGTAATTTTGAACTGGTACATTTTTAAAGTGTAGCTCCAGCCAAAAAATCTATTTTTAAGCATTTTGGAAAACATAGGGAAGGGTTATCACCCCTGTGACATTTGTTTTGCTGTCTGTGCACCTCTTCAGAAGATTTTACCTCACTTTCTGTCCCAATGACAAATGTTTTTTGACAATTTGGGCCTTTGGTGGTGGTGGTGCTGGTGCCACAACACTGTAATGCCCCGTACACACGGTCGGACTTTGTTCGGACATTCCGACAACAAAATCCTAGGATTTTTTCCGACGGATGTTGGCTCAAACTTGTCTTGCATACACACGGTCACACAAAGTTGTCGGAAAATCCGATCGTTCTGAACGTGGTGACGTAAAACACGTACGTCTGGACTATAAACGGGGCAGTGGCCAATAGCTTTCATCTACCTTTATTCTGAGCATGCGTGGCACTTTGTCCGTCGGATTTGTTTACACACGATCGGAATTTCCGACAACGGATTTTGTTGTCGGAAAATTTTATATCCTGCTCTCAAACTTTGTGTGTCGGAAAATCCGATGGAAAATGTGTGATGGAGCCTACACACGGTCGGAATTTCCGACAACAAGGTCCTATCACACATTTTCCATCGGAAAATCCGACCGTGTGTACGGGGCATAAGTCCTCACAGTTACTCTTGGTGGGAGCTGGAACGGGCCCTGCTGTGAAATATTAGATCAAGAATTGTAATTGCATGTCCCTGTTGAACAGGGGCAGAAAAATTGGGCCTTAGGCACCGGTGCCAAAACTGCAACCCCTTACAGATACTCTAGCTTGTCAGTACTAGGATCCCTTTAGGACCCAGCACAACTCACCTGACACAGCCTTTACCTGGGAAACAACAATGATTGGCCAGCTCACCTTTAAATAACTTGCATCAGCATTCAATCATTGCTCATGTTAGAGTTTACCTTGTATTTGATCCAGTTGATATCTGCTCTGTGTATTTCGTGTATGACCCAGCTCGTTTGACCCTGTTTGCTTGCTTCTGGTTCGGTACCGTTTGGACTCTGATCTTCCTGTGTATGACCCAGCTTGCCTAGACTACGTTTTGCCTGATTCTGCTAGTACCTTCATCTGCAGCGGTGAACTACAAGCACCAGACATCTATCCTCACCTTCAGCGGTGAACTACAAACACCAGACACCATCTATCCTCATCTGCAGCCGTGAACTACAAGGTCCAGCAAACAACTACCTACATCTACAGCAGTGAACTACAAGTCCTAGCTGACCTGCTCTGCTCAGACCTGCTCATGGTATGTGCTCTTGTTCTTTGAACTCTTTGCATAATCAGAACACCTGAACTGTTACCTGTTATATGCTCTAGCCTGACAAGCTGGAGCGCAGGAATGGGCCCTCCTGCAAAATATTGCATCAAAAATTGAAATTACACGCCTCTGTTAAACAGGGGCTGAAAAATTGGGCCTTAGGCACTGGTGCTGGTGCCATAACACTGCAACCCCTCACAAATACTCTAGTTGAGTGAAGCAACGAACCCTCCTTGCAAAATATTGCATCAAAAATTGTAATTACACGCCCCTGTTAAACAGGGGCTGAAAAATTGGGCCTTGGCCACTGGTGGCGGTGCCCAGAACCAAAAATATTCTTACAAGCTATCCGCATGATCATTGAGGAGGAAGAGGATAGTCACTCGACATAACAGGATAGTCACTCAACATCAGCATAGGTAGTGTTGAAGGGATCTGACATTTCAAAAAAAAGTATTCGGTTACATCAGCATCAGGTGCTTGGTAGCTGGTGGTGATCCAAGACTGATTCATTTTTATGAAGGTCAGTCGATCGACCGAGTCAGTGGACAGGCACACCCTGTGATCACTTACAAAACCTCCATCAACACTGAATGTGCATTCCGAAAGAACGCTGGATGCAGAACAGGCCAGTAGCACAATTGCATACTGTGCAAGCTACATACATATAGTTACATAGTTACATAGTAGGTGAGGTTGAAAAAAGACACAAGTCCATCAAGTCCAACCTATGTGTGGCCAGTGATCCATCTTCAAGACCCAGTATCCCAGAGGATTTTTGGTGGGAAAGGTGTTAAAGTCAGATCTTGCCCCTAGGTATTCCTGCACCACGTAAAACAGATGCTGGCGATGGTTGCTGGAACCAATCATAGCTTGGGGCTGCGCACTAAAAAATTGTCTGAACACATCGGTCAGACGGCCACCTTCTCCACTGTTCCTTCTTTGACTGACCGAAGCCTCAGCAACACGTTGTTTAGGTACAGGTGTTTGTATCCTCCCAATCTCTGGGAACGCATTGCACAGACCTTTCTGCAAGGCCCCCCGAAGATGTTTCATCCTTTGCTCCCTCTGCAACGGCAAGATAAATCCGCAACCTTACCCTTGTAACGTGGATTAAGGAGGGTTGCCAGGCAGTATTGATCCCTCTTCTTGTTACCACGAATACGAGGATCCTTCCGCAGGCTTTGCAGGATCAGGGAGGCCATGCAGCATAGGTTTGCTGAGTCCTCTGGATCACTAAGGACGACATTATCCGAAGCCACCTCCTCCCAGCCACGTACAAGTCCATGGGTTTTTTGGGACTATAAATGATCCCTTAAAGACTGCTGCTGATGCTGAGTGCCAGGCTCCACCTGCATGCTGACACAATCCTCCTCTTCTTCCTCCTCCTCCTCCTCTTCCTGTGTGATCGGCGGGCATGCAGGAACACTGTCTGCATAAAGGGGGTCTTGAGAGCTAAGGAAGTCCTCTTCTTCCTGCCTCTGTTCTGCCTCAAATGCCCTGTCCATTATTCCACGCAGCGTGTGCTCCAACAGGTGGACAAGGGGGACAGTGTCACTGATGCATGCACTGTCACTGCTCACCATTCTCGTGGCCTCCTCAAATGGTGACAGGACAGTGCATGCATCCCTGATCATGGCCCACTGGCGTGGGGGAAAAAAAACAAGCTCCCCTGACCCTGTCCTGGTGCTATAGTCACACAGGTACTCATTGATGGCCCACTATGCTGCGTGTGCAGCCGTTGCAGCATGGCCAACGTTGATTTCCACCTGGTGGGCATGTTACAGATTAGGCGGTTCTTGGGCAGGTTAAATTCCTTTTGGAGGTAAGCCAGCCGAGTACTGGCATTATATGACCTGCGGAAATGCACACAGACTTTCCTGGCCTGCCTCAGGACATCCTGTAAGCCCAGGTACCTGTCCAAGAACCGCTGCACCACCAAGTTAAGGACATGAGCCAAACAGGGCACATGGGTCAGTTATTCCTGTCAGTGGCGTCAACCACCTCTGAACCTGCCCCTACAGAGCTGACAGAATCTCTGCCCCAGTGTGGCTCCTGTCCCCCAAGCACACCAGCTCAAGCACTGCATGGCATCTTTTGGCCTGCATGCTTGCGTAGCCCCTTGAATGCCTATGGAGCACCGCTGGTTCCGAAGTCAAGTCAGCACAGGAATAGGCCATGGAGGAAGAAGAGGAGGGGTGGAGGAGAGAGGTGTGGCAGAATCGCCACTAGTAGTATTGTGGTGGCAGAACAACCTCCAACACTACTGCACCCTGTCCTGCATCCTTCCCAGCTGCCAGAAGAGTCACCCAGTGCACGGTGAAAGATAGGTAATGTCCCTGTCCATACCAGCTGGACCATGAGTCAGCGGTAATATGCACCTTACCACTGACCGCCCTGTCCAGCGAGGCCAAGACATTGCCTTCTACATGCCGGTAGAGAGCCGGAATCGCATTCCGTGAGAAAAAGTGGCATTTGGGAACCTGCCACTGAGGAACCGCACATTCCACAAACTCATGGAAGGGGGCAGAGTCTACCAACTGAAAAGGCAGCAGTTGAAGTGCTAGCAATTTAGCCAAGCTAGCATTCAACCGCTGGGCATGTGGATGGCTGGGAGCAAACTTCTTTCGGCGGTGCAGCAGCTGGGGTAGGGAAATTTGCCTGGTACAATCTGACGTCCGTGTACCGATAGCAGATTGCCCCCAAGTACTTGGCTGTGACACACCTAATTCTACACTTTCATTCCTCTCAGTGCAGGTCTCAGAGAGGACTGAAGGTATGGTGGGGTTGGAGATCCCAGCTGATGAGGAGCAAGGAGAGGTCCTTTTTGTTCTTTGGTGTGGGTCTTTTAGGTACGCTTGCCAACAAACTGCATGGTAGGTCAACATATGTCTGGTCAAGCATGTGGTGCCCAAGCGGGAGATGTTTTGGCCACGAGAGATACGCTTGAGACATATGTAGCAAATAGCAGCGGTGAGATCTGATGAACTCGTCTCAAAAAAGGCCCACACTAAAGAACTTTTGGAATAACGCGCAGAGACAGCAGCTCCCTGCACATGCGGAGCTCTGTGGTGTGATGCAGTCAGTGTGCTGCCCTTAAGCTGGCCCCTGGAGGGCATCCTGCCTCGTTAGTGATGTGCCTCCTCCTCCTCTCTCCAATCAGGCACCCACATGGAGTCAGTGACCTCATCATCCCCTCCCTCCTCATCACTGGAGCAAAGCTGGCAGTATGCTGCAGCTGGGGGAACATGACTGCAAGATTGTTGTCCTTCTTGGGCACCCCCTCTCTCTGGGCTCACGTTACTGCCTTCCTCTAGCTGGGTACCATCATCGGAGCCTTCAAAACGCTGGGCATCCTCCTGGAGCATGTACCCAACACTGTGGTCAAACAGTTCGGGGGACTCCTTAGGAGGACATGGTGGGGCTATGGAAGGAGTGAATGATGCCATTGAGCTGAAGGAAGAGGCCTCGTTGGCAGCTGCTTTGCCAAACAAAGTACCCTGAGCCTGGGTGAGAGAGGATGAGGAGGATGAGGATGACTTGGTCCTCCACTCTACCAAGTCTTCCGCATGTTGCAGCTCAACACGGCCAGCTGCCGAAAAAAAGGACAAACGTGTCCAACGGCCACGTGCTGATGAGGATGCACCGTCTCCATGACCAGAACTGTTGCCTCTAGACACAGAGCCTGCTTGCCCTCTTTTATTGGCTTGTGACTGTCTGCCTCTCCTTGTTGGCCTTCCAGACATACTAATGGCCTGCAGTGATATGTAGCTACACAAAGCTGGGATATATATATATATATATATATATATATATATATATATATATATATATATATATATATATATATATATATATATATATATATATATATATATATATATATATATATATATATATATATATATATATATATATATATATATATATATATATATATACTGATACTGCAGCTAGCAGAATCAACTGCCTGCCTGTGGTATTAATGGGAGCAGAACACCACTCATTTTCTTCAGGTAGCTTTAGGTGCACACTGTGCAGAGGACGCAGTACACACTAACTGTAAATACTGTAGCTAATAGGACTAATAGGATCAGAAGAACACCAGCAATTTTCTTCAGGTAGCTGTAAATACTGTAAAAACACCTACCTGCCTGTAAGTAGGAAGAGAATAACAGGAATGGATCTAGCTAAACTGAATACAGTGTGTGTGTGTAGATAGATAGATAGATAGATAGATAGATAGATAGATAGATAGATAGATAGATAGATAGATAGATAGATAGATAGATAGATAGATAGATAGATACACACACACATGACTCGCCTGCCTACTCCATTTAACTTAAATCAAATGACACTGTCTCTATGTCTCAATGTCGGAACACACTATACAGGGCCGCCGTGCAGGCGTGTACTAAACCCCCTGAGCCATAATTGGCCAAAGCTACCCTGGCTTTGGCCAATTACGGCTCTCTGTTCAGACGGCGCTGTGATTGGCCAAGCATGCGCGTCTTAGTGCATGCTTGGCCAATCATCAGCCAGCAATGCACTGATGCGCCACTCGAATTTAGCGTGAACGGCCCATATTGTTCGTAATTCGGCGAACGACCGAGCAGGCGATGTTCGAGTCGAACATACATTCGATTCGAACACGAAGCTCATCCCTACCACTGATCTATTGGTAATCAATGGGCAATGGGTGAGTGTTGTCACCCTACTTAAAGAAGCATATTAGATAATGCTATGACAGGAAAAATCTCCAGGTATGATTTATCAGATTAAAAACCCCACAACCTAATTATTATGGATTGTGTTGATTGTCTGGCTCCAATCCCTGTTACTGTGTGTTCTGCAATTCCTACAGCTATTTGGATTTCTACCCTAAGCTGTTTTATGGTATTCATTTGTGTTCTTCATAGCATGATGATCTGCCTGAACACTGCTTGTGGAACTTGCACAACATGAAAGACTAATGCCCCGTACACACGGTCGGACTTTGTTCGGACATTCCGACAACAAAATCCTCGGATTTTTTCCGACGAATGTTGGCTCAAACTTGTTTTGCATACACACGGTCGCACAAAGTTGTCGGAATTTCCGATCGACAACCACGCGGTCACGTACACCACGTACGACGAGACTAGAAGAGGCCGGTTCAGAACCAAGCGCGGCACCCTTTGGGCTCCTTTTGCTAATCTCGTGTTAGTAAAAGTTTGGTGAGAGACGATTCGCGCTTTTTCAGACTCGTGGCTTTCAGATCGTTTTCTGACGTTCAGTTTGTGCTTGTGGGTTTGCGTCTGCTCTTCAGTGCGTGCAGTCAGTTCGTATTGGAGTTTTCTGTGCGATCTTGTCCGCTCGTTGCTGTTTTTCAGGTCGCTCTTCACAGGCCTTGCTGTTCTTCAGTGCGTTCTGTTACTTCGTTCTGAGCAGCCGACCATTTTCTAGCCATGTTGCGTATGCGTACTCCTCGTAGAGTTCGTGCTGTGCGGGGGCTTGGTGTTGGGGTCCTGACCTTGACACAAGTCCAGTCCATGAACAGGGTGGGGAGGAGTTCATGGACCAAGAATTGGTTGCTTCAGCGTGACCAGTTCTGTCACATGCCTTTGCTCCGTGAGATCCGTGAGAATAATCCTGATGATTTCAGGAACTTTCTCAGGATGACGGACCCCGTGTTTCACCGTTTGTTGGCTTCGCTGACCCCCTATATTAGCAGGCAGGATACCTGCATGAGGCAAGCCATCACCCCGGAGCAGAGGTTGGTCGCTACCTTGCGGTATTTGGCCACAGGGAGAAGCCTGCAGGACCTCAAGTTCTCGACAGGCATCTCCCCCCAGGCTCTGGGGATCATTATCCCAGAGACCTGTAATGCCATCATCCAGGTCCTGCAGAAGGAGTATATGAAGGTAAGATTTTTATCCTTTTATATCACATTTAATGGTATTGAATGTTTGCTAATATATTGTATTTCTTTCCTCATTCCTTAATTACCATGATTGGAATATGCTGTGAATGTCCCCTTTGTTCTCATGCATGCTGGATTTTTATGTAATTATTATTTTAGGTCCTTCATACATATTTGCCCTTCAATAACCTCCCCAGCATGGTGTCTCCTGCCCTATATTCACCTCATGTAGTCACTTAACAATGTATTTTATCAGCTCCATAGTAGTGCTTTACCCCAAACACCCCCTAAAATGTTTGGAAATGTTATTTTTGATTTAAATTCAGGCAGAGGGCCAGAGGCTTTTTTTTGTGGTGTCCCCAAATTTTTTGTAACCATCCCTCCCCCAACTGCTAAGTCAGCTGATCCCAATTCTCTATCTATCCTCAATCATCTATCTGCTGACTTTGCCAAACCCATACACACTATACCCACCTCTTTAGTGCTCAGATTTATGGATGAATTCCCCAAAGCATGTAGTGCAAGGGCCTGCCTGTATACTTTCCAATGGTACTGTTTAAAGTTCTTGTATCCTATTATGATCTTGATAGGTAATAGCAGAATGTCCAAATGTGCTCAAATGTGTACAATGTGTATTTATATCTTTGTATTATGACATTTCTTACCTGTCCAGTGGGCTGCCAATAGTGTAATTAAGGAGGGGCTGTTCCAAGTAATACCCTGTATTTAGATATTCATCTCTCAATGAAGTGAAGAGGGTTACCTGTCCAAGAGTCCCCCCCCCCCTATAATGTTAGAAATGGCCCATGAGAGGGGGGAGGGGGAATATGATAGGTGTACCTTATACTTTGTTGTTGTAAAATTCCCCTTAATAAATGCTATCTGGAGGTTGACCCATAATGTTTGTGTCTAATCTGCTTGCCATGTTTCTGTGAAAAAATAGTAATGTTTATTGTTTTTTCCTCAACAGTTTCCTTCCACGCCACAGGAATGGCAGACTGTGGCCTCCCACTTTGCCCAGCAGTGGGACTTTCCTAACTGCAGAGGGGCAATTGATGGGAAACACGTCCACATCGTCCCACCACCCAACTCGGGGTCGTACTATTATAATTACAAGAGGTTTAATAGTATAGTGATGTTGGCGGTGGTGTCGGCTAATTACGAGTTCTTGTATGTGGACGTGGGGAAGAATGGCCGGATGTCCGATGGTGGAGCGATCGCCCAGACGGAGTTCTACAGGCGTCTGCAGAATGGCAGCTTGGACTTGCCACCTCCAGAGGACAATGTTGAAGGTCTCCCATTTGTGTTCGTTGCTGATGAAGCATTTGCGCTGGGGGACCACCTGATGCGGCCATTCCCGATGAGGACCCTCACCCCGCAACAGAGGGTTTTTAATTACCGGCTGGCCAGAGCCCGAAGAGTGGTGGAGAACACATTTGGAATCCTGGCCAGCCGGTTCCGATTATTTCTGACACCCATCCATATGGCGGAGTATAAACTGAACCATATAATACTGGCGTGCTGTGTTCTCCATAATTTTTTAAGAAAACATTCAGCCAACTATGCTGGCTCAGTTGGGCCTGAGGCCGGAATCCCAAATACATCAACAATGACGGCGCTTGAAAGCGGCCGTCCTGGCTTGCCCTCCCTGAGTGCCCGTGATGTCCGGTTACGATACCTGGAGTTCGTTGCGGGTAGGGGGGCTATCAATATGCCAGACAATCTGTGACACCTTTTTCAAATAAAAAACAACCAAAAGCAATTCTTGGTGGACATTTACTGCTTGTGTTTGTTTTAGCTGACCCTGACAGAAATGTGTTGAGTGCAGAAAATGTCGTGATTGGGTAACCTTATAAAGAATAGTGTTGGCTGGTACTTCCTAAATGCCAAAACACATTTCACTACAAGTGCACTTGCAACTGCACTGAACCTGCACTTGTAGTGCAAAGTGGATTTGCCCTTAGGAAATAACCCCCATTTTTGCATAAAACAGCTATTACATCACCCCAAAAGTGTTGCAGTGTTGAGACAATAATCCACACATTCTTGAGTAAGGCACTTTTTTATACCTGCACAATCACATGTGCATTTACCAAAGGTTTTTAAAACAAAACAACATGTTTGTTGTATAACAATGTTTGGGGGGGCATTATCAAAAATCGAAATATCCATTTCAGATAAAACAGGCCTGTGTAAAACCAACAAGAAAGCCAAAAAACTTGAACTTACAAAGTTCACATTAGGTAAAACCTGAAGGCTATATCAGACATGAGTATTTAGGAACTGGGTTTGATATAGCGTTCAGATGGGGGGAAATCACCCCTGGAAAAGCCAAATTTGGAAGATGCACACCAATTTACGAATGTCAACATGTGCTATCTGCCATCAGGGGGGATCAAGGGACGTGTTTTGGGGGAGCAAGCCCTTCCTCAACGCTACTTTATAATTGAGGAAGGGGTTGCACCCCCAAAACGCGTCCATTGATCTCCCGTGATGGCAGATAGCACATCTTGGCACACTGTGTGCATCCTCCAAATTTGGCTTTTCTAAACATTGTAAAAATTTTAGTAAGATAAAACAGGTGATTTTGTGGGGTTTAAATTCGCCCCAAAACATCAATGATGTTATTATTTTTTTTAATGACATCACTGATTTGTTGCTGGATGTTTTGCAATTGGAGATTACACCCCATGATCTCCCCAATCAGTATCTGGGCACTTTCAGATGTAAAGCGTTCTGGATCACGATCACCTAAAAAGAGATAAAGAACAAAAGAAACAGGTCTGAAAATTCTGCCAACATCCATCTCTTTTACCTGAGCCTGTGGTTGCAGACACTCACCTGTTGTGGTGCCAATCTCCACCACATCATCTTCTTCTTCCTCCTGCTCAGCTTCTTGGGTTGGTATTTCCCCTTCTTCCAGAGGGGGGGGGTCTCTGGTCTCCTGGGATGAGGGGTGTCCGAGTCTTTTCTCCCCTATGTAAAACAAAAATGGTATAATTAGCACACAGATATTTGATGGCAGAACTAGAAATAGGAAACATTGCTTGGAAGTGGGGTACAATTGTCTATTTTAGCCGAGTTCCAAGATGTATATTTTTTATTGTCCTTTGTCAAGCTGCAATACTTTACCTGTTTGGTACAAGCTTCACAGATGTAGCCCCCCCTATAGTATACACTGGAGCACCTGTGTGGCCCCCCTAATAAAAATGGTGTTCTGGGGTCCCACACTAGTGCTCCAGTGTCCAGATGTGAAAACAGCTGCTCAGTGTCCTCTCCTTACACACAATCTAGTTGGCATTTCATTCTAGTAACAAACCCATCTACACAAACAAATATTTGGCATTCAAGTAGGCCCAAAAAAAATGTGTGAAAATGCATATGGCCTAAACAATGGTGTTCTAGAGGCCGAAAGAAAAATGTTTGATACGAATGAATAATGGGCCCATAAACATTAAAGTTGACCTTTTTAAACGTTACAATTACTAAAAGCATATGGAGCAGAACGAACGGAATAAAGACAGAAAGAATAGGAACACAGCACAACTACTTACTTTTTTGCAGCACTCTCCGGATCTTTCGGTACTGCTCTGGCTCTCTCAACTTCAGGTCCGACCACCGCTTCCTGAGCTGATCTTTAGATCTTCGTACCCCGAAATTCCTCTCCAGACTCCGGACCACTTTACCAATGATTTTGGCCTTTCTGATGTTGGGGTGGGGGTAAGGCCCATATTTTCCGTCATAGTCGGACTTCTTCATGATGTCTAGCATCTCCAACATCTCTCCAAACGACATATTTGTGGCCTTAAAACATCTCCTTCTGGATCGGGATGTGCCTGGATCCGGGCTTTATTCCTCCTCCTCCTCGTTGTTAGAATTATCACGCACCTGTTGTAACTCCGCCATCATGCTCTTCCCCCACTGCGCCGAACGAAAAGGGGCGGGGAATACACTAGAAAGAACGTCAGGGGCGGGCGGAGTTACACGCATGCGCAGTGTATATAAAGCGTAACACGCGTGCGTATTACGTTTGATCTGTGAGCGGAGGAAGGAGCATTTGACGCGGCGATCGTAAGAACGAAGGTAAGAGACAAACTTGTGCCTATACTGCTTCTAGATTGAGGCCTATATTGTAACAAGATTAGGAGAGTTTTGTGTGACATTAGGCTTTGTCTTGTGTTGTGTCTTGCAGTGAACATGGATATGGTACTGAAAGATAAGGACTTCATTTCAGTCTTCATAGAGATGCTAAGGGAGCTGCCCTGTCTGTGGGAGATTACCCACCCCCATTACAAGAACCAAGCAAAGAGGAAGGCAGCACTGGAGCAATTGTGTGAAATTGTGAAGCAGGTGATCCCCACGGCAGACATCACTTTTTTAAAGATTTTCATTGGTGGCCTGAGGAGCACATATCTGAGGGAGCGCAATAAAGTCCTTGATTCGCAGAGATCCAGAGCAGCAGGTGACATCTATGTCCCCAGGATGTTGTACTACGACAGGCTGCACTTTCTGGCAGGCCAGACTGAACCCAGGCCATCCCTCTCAAGTCTTCCTTCCACGCTTCCTTCCCCCCCGGCTGAGGCTTCTGACGCCCAACCTGGGCCTTCCAGGCCACATGTGGAGGAGCCCAGATTGAGCCAGGTATAGCATTCCTCTAAATATTTCTGCTTGTCCAATCAATGATGTGAACTATATGTTAGTTGGGAGTACTAATTAAGAATTGTGATTGATGATGCAAAACATTACAACTATGTCCCTTTTTCATACACAGGGAAGTCTCAGCCGGTAGGTGGCCGGGCCGAGCCGGCTGGCTGATCTGCAGGTCCCTCCACCCCCCCTGGAAACAGAAAGTGGCAGTAGGAGGAGTACCCTAGAGGAGGCGGCTATCAGAATCTTTTGGAGGGCTACAGAGGTCCTGGGAGCACCACACACCAGGCAGGAGAACATTGCTGCATTCATAGCCTATAAAATGCAGAGGATGGAGGAGGGCCAAAAAGCCATGTGTGAGGCCCTCATATCTGAGGCTCTGGCGAAAGGTATGAGGGGCCAAATTACACCTCACACACAGCTTTGGGATGGTCCTCCTCCTCCTGCAGGTCCTACTCCTCCTCCAGGTCCTACTCCTCCTCCTGCCACATCTCCAACTGCACAGCCACAGCCCGGAAGGAAGTGTGAAAGGAAGACCAGACAGTGAGGACCCTGGATCCAGTCTGGTGGGCCAAAAAATGCAGCCTCTTGTGGTACCACAGCCTGCGGACACAGATGTCATTTGCTGCTATCCAAGTCTCTGTGAATCCCGGACCAGACTGCCCTCCCTTACATATGGACTCCTCAGGCCACCAATTTTGATGTTGAAGAATTGATGTCTGCCGTGGGGGTCCCAGGCTTCGCTAATTTCTCTTGTTGATCCAGTGTTGCCTTCCTCTTTGTTTGTTTGGTTCTGATCCCTTAATAAAGGATTTTTGTTTTGAATTATACTCTCCTATGTGTTTTACTTCAAAAAGGACAGTTTGTTTGTGAGGATTCAGGTACATTTCAAATATACAATGTGAAATGAACAAGGGACACCAACACCAAACAATCTCCTGGAGATTAAATAATAAAAGATATCAATGGTGTTGGGGTAACCTGACACACAAAACACACCCAAAAATATTCTGGAGTAAAAATAAAAATAACATTGAACAAAGATCAGCCTTGGAAAAAATACAAACATTAAATAAAAAAAAAGGCTTAAAATCCAAAATAAAAAAAAAATAAAAAATATAAAACTGTCAGATGTGACAACTAATAACAATATATTCAGGGAATCCCACTAAAACAACACAAATAAAAGTTTGTGAGAAGTGTGTGTGAATACGAGCAGCAAAACGACTTAATTCTTGTCACATTATAAAGAAGAAGAGAGTGCTCTGTATTAAACCATTTTTAACATTGCAGCGTAACGAAAGTGCTGTATCCATTGCGAATGCTAAGTTTACCAGAACGAGCTGTCCCGTGTCGGAATTTCTTCTGAGCATGCGTGGCACTTTGTGCGTCGGAACAGGCCACACACGGTCGGAAAAGACGCGATCGGATTTTGTTGTCGGAAAATTTTATCTCCTGCTGTCCAACTTTGTGTGTCGGAAAATCCGATGGAAAATGTCCAATGGCGCCCACACACAGTCGGAATTTCCGACAACACGCTCCGATCGGACATTGTCCATCGGAAAATCCGACCGTGTGTACGGGGCATAAGACCTTTCATGCTGAGGTGCTTTACAGGTGCTATATCGTTAAAAATAGCACCTGCAAATCGCCTGTAAAGCGACTCTCCTTTCACTCCAATGTGAAAGCCCGAGGGCTTTCACACTGGAACGGTGCACTGGCAGGACGCTCAAAAAAAGTTCTGCAAGCAGCATCTTTGAGGCACTGTAGGAGCAGTGTATACACCGATCCTAAACACTCCTAAAGCACCCCTGCCCATTGAAATCAATGGGCAGTGCTGCCGTAGCACTGGCAAAGCGGCACTGCAGTGGCGCTTTTAACCCTTTTTCGGCCATTAGCGGGTGTTAAAAGTGCTCAGCTAGCCGCCGAAAAGCGCCATAAAAATGATGGTAAAGTCCTTAGGCAAGCCATGCATGGTGCCTAATTCACCCAGTTCCCCCATCAACAAAGACAGTGCTGACAGGGGAATCCCTCCTGCTGAGTAATTGTCTGCTCCCGGGAGCGAGAAGACAATGATTACTGCTAACAGCTACAGCAGCCATTAGCAATAATCTTAAGAGAATCCAGCAGGCCGGTTGTACCCAAGTTGATCAATCGATCAACTTAATACATTCAGCCTGCCCATTAGTGGTTTAAATCTCGGCCGGTTCCTGATGACCAGGCCAAGATTTGAACCGTGTATGGCCGTCCTTACAGTCCTTCTTATGCCACATACACATGACCGATTTTCCCGTTGGAATAAACTCTGAAGGTTTTTCCGACGGAGTTCCAACGGAATTCCGCTGAAACTGTCTTGTGTACACACGATCACACCGTCCGATCATCAAGAATGCGGTGACGTACAGCACGAATGACGGGACTAAAAAAAGGAAGTTCAATAGCCAGTAGCCAATAGCTTCTGTCTCATACTTGCTTTAGAGCATGCGTCATTTTTGGTCTGTCGGAACAGCATACAGACGAGCGGTTTTCCCGAAAGGAATTGGTTCCATCGGAAATATTTAGAACATGTTCTATTTCTAGGTCCGTCAGAATTTTCCAAAAAAAAAAGTCCGATGAGGCATGCACACGATCGGAATTTACGATGAAAAGCTTCCGTCCGACTTTTTCTGTCGGACATTCCGCTCGTGTGTACGCGGCATAAGTGTGCCCTCCTCTGGGGATGCAGTGTCTATGCTCTCCCTTATTGCTTTATCATTGTTGTTGCCATCCTCTCCTTGTCTTCTGGGAGTTTTTTCTTCAGCCATTAATTGACCACTAATGGTCATAACAACTGTATATATGCATCTCTTGCTATATACTGCACTGTGTATGCACCACAGTAAGTGTATAATTAGGAGAAAAAAAACTGATAGCAATTGTTTGGTAGAAGAAACATAAATCAGGGAATTTCTCAAAACTGGAGAAGCCAAAATCTGGAGCAGCTATGCATGGCAACCAATCAGCTTCTATCTTTCATTTTTAAAGCCTAACTGAACAAGCTGAAGATAGAAGCTGATTGGTTGCCATGGGCACCTGCTCCATATTCTGGCTTCTCCAATTTTGATAAATTCCTCTCAAAAACTCTTCTAATATCAAGTCATGCCTGCTGCCAATTTTTTTAAACATCCAGGTAGACGCATAACACAGGCAGAATATAAAGCTAATCTAGTGGGAGATTCACACATCCAAAAAAAGCACCTTCTTAAAGTAGTCACCTCCAGGTGCTTTCTTTTATTCTCAGATCATATTTACAGTGCCCTGGGATCCCCTTGAATCTGTGAATCTTTTGCAATTTTATTCTGGGATCATAAGGGGAAAAATGCAATATTATAGGTATATATTGCTTGGACCTTTTGCATAGACTCCCATCTCTTAAAGGTTATTAAAGTTGCACTTTTGTAGGACAAGTGCAAACTGCACTAAACCAAGTGCTTTTGTTGTTTTGTAAATCTGCTACTTGTTATGAAACACACTATTTTCAAAGTTCCTTTCTTACTCCTTTAAGTGCTCTTTGGCACCGACAAAACTCTGTAAGAAGATTGGATAGCTCATTTTACTATTTCAGTCTCTGCCAGCATCTTTTACATTTGTCTAATCCCAAATCTTCACAATCCATGGAGAATTGAACAAATACAAAAATAAAGCAGAATAGAAAGGAAGCTTTCTACATCAGTCCTTCAAACTTTGCTTTCATGCTTAGACAAAAAAGACAGCAAGCTTTTAAACATATATTAGGGATTATGCTGTGAATCGTATCAGCTTGGGTATTGTGGAACAGTTCATGTGTCCCTGAAGATAACATTAGGAAAAAGCTTGCCCTTTTTCTTCTTTAAGCAAAAGGATTTTGAAGAGCAAATAATTCCGGGAGAGAAGTTATGTTGTGTTATATGGCTGCATCCTGAATAGGCAATAAAAGTGATATGTATTATTTTACACAATAGCTCCTTGGATGTGGAGAGAGCTGTATTTTGTTCCTTTGTGGATAATGTTCAGCTGATCAGAGAAAAGGAAGCATTTTTCATAAAATTACCAATCTCCTGGTGTTTTTAGCAAGCTTACTGAGCAACCAAGAAATATCAGTGCTGATCAAACATTTTAAAGAACAAAGTATTTGAAGGTGATTTACAAGAATGATATTTAATTGTCACATTCCCCATTGGGATATACATAATGTTTTTTTCCAAACAAGATGGACAGTTGGTTCAATCATAAAGTGCATGTGTTTAACATGACCTTAAAATTGTAAATAGCAGTAAGGAGGTCTTCTGAATTATTTACCAAGAAATTCACATAACTGATAGGATTACCAATTTTAATGTATTTATTTTTACTAAACTTGACCTAAAATGAAATATAGTTAAATGAGCAGTTAAAAAGCACTCTGTAAAATTTTTCAAAATGAGAGCAAATTGGAGGTTGGCTTTACTATATTCAGCCAAACATTTAAAATATACAAAATAAGCACACCACATAACAAAAAAATAATTTTGCAATAAAACTTTGTTATGCATGCCATTTATTATTACATAGTTTTTTGGCTCCTTTTAAAGTCATAATGATAACATAAATCACCCAAATGGCCCTGATGAAAAGTTTACATACTCTGGAATGTTTGGCCTTGGTACAGATACAGAAGTTGGCACACACAGATTCAAATGGCTATTAAAGGTTAATTTCCCACATTTGTGGTTTTTTAAATCACAATTGGTGCCTGTGTATAAATAGTCAATGAGTTTGTTAGCTCTCACATGCACTAAGCAGGCTAGATACTAAGCCATGGGGAGCAGAAAAGAACAGTCAGAAGTCTTGCGTAACAAGGTAATGAACCTTTCAAAGATGGAAAATGATATAAAAAGATATCCAAAGCCTAGAATATGCCAGCCAGTACTGTTCATTTAATAAGAAAATCATTTAGGTGGAAAATTCGGGGATCTCTTGATACCAAGCCAAGGTCAGGTAGATCAAGAGATTTCAGCCACAACTGCCACAGGAATTGTTCAGGATACAAAGAAAAACCCCACAGGTAACCTCAGAAGAAATACAGGGTGCTCTGGAAAAAGATGGTGTGGTTGTTTTTAAGGAGCACAATACGATGATACTTGAACAAAAAAGAGCTGCATGGTCAAGTTGCCAGATGGAAGCCTTTATTGCACAAGTTCCACAAAAAAAAATTGGTTACAATATCCCCCACAACACCTTGACATTAGGGATAAGCTTCATGTTCGAGTGGAACCCATGTTCGACTCAAACATCGTCTGTTCGCCCGTTCGCCGAATTGCGAACAATATGGGCCATTCGCGCCAAATTCGTGTGGCGCGTCACGGCCCATAATTCACTGCGGCATCGTTCCTGTTATCTTCCTACTGACAGGCAGGCTTGACTTGTTACAGTATATACAGCTACCTGAAGAAAATTGCTGGTGTTCTTTTGATCCTATTAGTACCACAGTCAGGCAGCTAGACTATTTACAGTTAGTGTAGTGCGTCCTCCTCACAGTGTTCAGTTAAAGCTACAAGTTAGTTTAGTGTGACCACTGCACAGTGTTCAGCTAAAACTACAAGTTAGTGTAGTGCGTCCTCCTCACAGTGTTCAGCTAAAACTACAAGTTAGTGTAGTGCGACCTCTGCACAGTGTTCAGATAAAGCTACAAGTTAGTGTAGTGTGTCCTCCTCACAGTGTTCAGCTAAAACTACAAGTTAGTGTAGTACGACCTCTGCACAGTGTTCAGCTAAAACTACAAGTTAGTGTAGTGCGTCCTCCTCACAGTGTTCAGCTAAAACTACAAGTTAGTGTAGTGTGACATCTACACAGTGTTCAGCTAAAGCTACAAGTTAGTGTAGTGCGTCCTCTGAACAGTGTTCAGCTAAAGCTACAAGTTAGTGTAGTGAGTCCTCCTCACAGTGTTCAGCTAAAACTACAAGTTAGTTTTTTGCGAGCTCTGCACAGTGTTCACCTAAAGCTACCTGTAAAAGGTTGGTGGTGTTTTCCTGATCCTATCACTACCGCAGGCAGCTAAATAAGCTACAAGTTATTTTCTTGCGAGTCATGCACAGTGTTCAGCTAAAGCTACCTGTAGAAGGTTGGTGGTGTTCTCATACTAAAGGCAGGCAGTTGATTTTGCTAGCTGCAGTATCAGTATGTGTGTGTGTATATATATATCTATATATATATATATCTATATATATCTATCTATCTATCTATCTATCTATCTATCTATATATATATATATATATATATATATATATATATATATATATATATATATATATATATATATATATATATATCCCAGCTTAGTGCAGCTACAGGCCATTAGTATGTCTGGAAGGCCAACAAGGAGAGTCAGACAGTCACCAGCCAATAAAAGAGGGCAAGCAGGCTCTGTGTCTAGAGGCAACAGCGTTGGTCATGGAGACGGTGCATCCTCATCAGCACGTGGCCGTGGGACACGCTTGGCCTTTTTTTCGGCAGCTGGCCGTGTTGATCCGCAACATGCGGAAGACTTGGTCGAGTGGATGACCAAGCCATCCTCATCTTCTCTCACCCATGCTCAGGGTACTTTGTTTGGCAAAGCAGCTGCCTCTTCCCTCGGCTCAATGGCATCAGTGACTCCTTCCCTAGCCCCACCATGTCCTCCTGAGGAGTCCCTCGAACTGTTTGATCACAGTGTTGGGTATATGCTCCAGGAGGATGCCCAGCGTTTAGAAGGCTCTGATGATACTGAGCTAGATGAAGGCAGTAACGTGAGCATGGACAGAGGGGGTGCCCAAGAAGGACAGCAATCTTGCAGTCATGCTCCCCCTGTAGTTTCACCATGCATTGGGTGATTCTGCTGGCAGCTGGGAAGGATGCAAGACAAGTGCAGTAGTGTTGGAGGTTGTTCCGCCACCACGCCTCCAAAATGCCACTACTAATGATTGTGACACACCTCTCTCCTCCACCCCCTCCTCTTCTTCTTCCTCCAAGGCCTCTTCCTGTGCTTTGTCCTCAGAACCAGCTGTGCTCCGTAGCCGTTCAAGGGGCTACGCAAGTATGCAGGCCAAAAGATGCCATGCAGTGCTTGAGCTGGTGTGCTTGGGGGACAGGAGCTACACTGGGGCAGAGGTTCTGTCAGCTCTGCAGGGGCAGGTTCAGAGGTGGTTGACGCCACGCCAACTTAAGGCAGGAATGGTGGTTTGCGACAATGGCACCAACCTCCTCTCTGCCCTCCGACAGGGACAAATGACCCATGTGCCCTGTTTGGCGCACGTCCTTAACTTGGTGGTGCAGCAGTTCTTGGGCAGGTACCCGGGATTACAGGATGTCCTGAGGCAGGCCAGGAAAGTCTGTGCATTTCCGCAGGTCATATAATGCCAGTTGGCAGACCTCCAAAAGGAGTTTAACCTGCCCAAGAACCGCCTAATCTGTGACATGCCCACCAGGTGGAACTCAACGTTGGCCATGCTGCAGCGGCTGCACACGCAGCAGAGGGCCATCAATGAGTACCTGTGTGACTATGGCACCAGGACAAGGTCAGGGGAGCTTGTTTTTTTTTTCCCCACGCCATCAGGGATGCATGCACTGTTCTGTCACCATTTGAGGAGGCCATGAGGATGGTGAGCAGTGACAGTGCATGCATCAGTGACACTATCCCCCTTGTCCACCTGTTGGAGCACACGCTGCTTGGAATAATGGACAGGGCACTTGAGGCAGGAAAAGGAGGATTTCCTTAGCTCTCAAGGCCCCCTTTATCCAGACAGTTTTCCTGTGTGCCCGCCGATCACACAGGAAGAGGACGAGGAGGAGGAGGATTGTGTCAGTATGGAGGTGGAGCCTGGCACTCAACATCAGCAGTAGTCTTTAAGGGATCAGTACCAAGAAACACATGGACTTGTACGTGGCTGGGAGGAGATGGCTGCGGACCATGTCATCCTTAGTGACCCAGAGGACTCCGGACTGAATGCCTCAGCAAACCTATGCTGCATGGCCTCCCTGATCCTGCAAAGCCTGCGTAAGGATCCTTGTATTCGTGGTATTAAGGAGAAGGACCAATACTGGCTGGCAACCCTCCTTGATCCACGTTACAAGGGTAAGGTTGCGGACCTTATCTTGCCATCGCAGAGGGAGCAGAGGATGAAACATCTTCGGGAGGCCTTGCAGAAAGGTCTGTGCAATGCGTTCCCAGAGACTGGGAAGTTACAAACTCCTGTTTATGGACAATGTGTTGCTGAGGCTTCGGTCAGTCAAAGAAGGAGCGGTGGAGAAGGTGGCCATCTGACCGATGTGTTCAGACAATTTTTTAGTCCGCAGCCCCAAGGTATGATCGGTTCCAGCAACCATCACCAGGGTCTGTTTTACATGGTGCAGGAATACCTAGGGGCAAGATCTGACTTGGACACCTTTCCCACCGAAAATCCTCTGGGTTACTGGGTCTTGAGGATGGATCACTGGCCAGAGGTTGCACAGTATGCAATTGAGCTACTGGCCTGTCCTGCATCCAGCATTCTTTCGGAACGCACATTCAGTGCTGCTGGAGGATCACAGGGTGTGTCTGTCCACCAACTCGGTCGATCGACTGACCTTCATAAAAATGAATCAGTCTTGGATCACCACCAGCTACCAAGCACCTGATGCTGATGTAACCGAATATTTTTTTTGAAATCTCAGATCCCTTCAAAGACTGCCTATGCTGATGCTGAGTGACTATCCTGAGTAATTATCCTCTTCCTCCTCAATGATCACGCTGATAGCTTGCAAGAACATTTTTGGTTCTGGGCGCCACCACCAGTGCCTAAGGCCCAATTTTTCAGCCCCTGTTTAACAGCGGCGTGTAATTACAATTTTTGATGCAATACTTTGCAGCAGGGCTTGTTCCTGCGTTCCAACTAGAGTATCTGTGAGGGGTTGCAGTGTTGTGGCACCAGTGCCTAAGGCACAATTTTTCAGCCCCTGTTCAACAGGGGCATGTAATTACAATTCTTGATCTAATATTTCACAGCAGGGCCCGTTTCTGCGCCCACCAAGAGCGAGTGAGGACTTACAGTGTTGTAGCACCACCACCATCACCAAAGGCCAAATTTTTCTGGCCCTGTTCAACAGGGCCATTTAATTACAATTCTTGATCTAATATTTCACAGCAGGGCCCTGTGAGGGCTTACAGTGTTGTGGCCACAACAACACCTAAGGCCCAAATTTCTGCTGAGTATATAGGGCAGGCCCCTACTTTCAAACATCCAACTTACAAACGACTCCTACTTGCAAACGGAAGAAGACAACAGGAAGTGAGATGAAATCTACCCCTAGGAAGGGAAATTCTCTCCTGTAAGAGTTAATATGGGAAAAACATTTCTCCTTTCCACTGATGCTTTATCACCAATCCTTGTTTCACAAAAACCCCACATTTTCAAAAAACATTTGTCATTGGGACAAAAAGTGAGGTGAAATCTTCTGAAAAGGAGCACAGACAGCAAAACAAATGTCCTAGGGGTGATAACCCTTCCCTATGTTTTCCAAAAAGCTTAAAATAGATTTTTTGGCTGGAGCTAAACACGTTAAAAATGTACCAGTTCAAAACTACAAACAGATTCTACTTAACAACAAACCTACAGTCCCTGTCTTGTTTGCACCGCCTGTATACTTCTGTTCAGAGTACAGAGCCTGTATACTGCTGTTTCCTTTTTTAATTTGGGTGCGGGGTTCCCCTTAACATCCGTACAAGACCCAAAGGGCCTGGTAATGGACTGGGGGGTACCCATGCCATTTGTCTCACTGATTTTCATGCATATTGCCAGGACCCGACATTACATTAAAGCCGCAAGCAGTTTTAAATGACCTTTAAAAATGACATTTTGTGCAGGGACTGTTCTAAGCACGGGAAACACGCGCCACTTTACAGGAATACTATAGACACCCCCCAGGTACGATATTTAAAGGAATATTTCACTTTTTTTTTTTTACTTTAAGCATCATTAAAATCACTGCTCCCAAAAAAACTTCCATTTTTAAAAGTTTTTTTTGCATTGATACATGTCCCCTGGGGCAGGACCCGGGTCCCCAAACCCTTTTTAGGACAATACCATGCAAATTAGCCTTTAAAATGAGAATTTTTGACTTCGAACATTCAAGTCCCATAGACGTCAATGGGGTTCTAACGTTCGTGCAAATTTTTGGTCCGTTCGCAGGTTCTGGTGCGAACCGAATCGGGGGGTGTTTGGCTCATCCCTACTTGACATGCCTCATTGGGCTTTTTTGAGGCATTGGCGTAGTAAAGGCTTCATTCTGGCAGCTCAACCATACAGATCTTTTTTGTTCATGTATCGTTACATTGTGCTCCTTAAAAACAACCACGCTGTCTTTTGGAGAGCAGCCTGTATTTCTCCTGGGCTTACATTTGGGTTTTTCTTTGTATCCTCGGCTATTCTTCCGCCAGTTGTGGCTGCAATCTTTCTTGGTCTACCTGACCTTGGCTTGGTATCAAAAGAGCCCCACATTTTCCACTTCTTAATAAGGGATAAAACAGTACTGGCTGGCATATTCAAGGCTCTGGGTATCTTATTATATCCTTTTCCATATTTATAAAGTTCCATTACTTTGTTACGCAGGACTTTTGACTGTTCTTTTCTACCTCCTCATGGCTCAGTGTCTAGCCTGCTTAGGGCAAGTGAGAGCTAAAAAACTCATTGACTATTTATACGCAGACACTAATTGTGATTTAAAAAGCCACAAATGTGGGAAATTAACCTTTAATAGCCATTTTAACCTGTGTGTTCCACCTTCTGTGTCTGTACCAAGGCCAAACATTCCAGGGTATGTAAACTTTTCATCAGGGCCACTTGGGTTATTTCTGTTATCATTATGATTTTATTTTTTTATTTTTTTTATAACTTTATTTTGGGAGTGCAGATTATACATAGAATTCAACAATGCAGTACAACAGTTATCTGTTTCTTGTTAGTATTTATCACAAACATCAAATAAAAGAATTTTAAGTATATATTGGTTTAATAACAGGCATGTTTCCTTTGAAATGTGCTATTAAGGCAGGTAGTCATAGGTTAACGGTTCCAGTTTGATTTATCCATCAGTGCTGAGGAGAGTGCCCTCCATCCGTAATTAAATAGTAAGCTTAAACTAAGCATAATTCAAGCGAAGGTGTTCCAACAATGCCTTATGACTAACTATGTGACTTCCCAAGGAATCTCACCAGTCTATGCCTGTTATCTGAGTAGCGCTCTGCCATTTTTTGGTGAATCATTATGATTTTAAAAGGAGCCAAAAAACTATGTGATAATAATAAATGGCTTCATGTGATCACTATCCTTGAATAAAAGACAGTTTTTTGGCATGATTAGTCATATTTTCAATATAAATGCCAAAATTTCACAATTTCTGCCAGGGTATGCAAACTTTTGAGCACAACTGTACTATAGGGACTGTGCTATATACTCTGAACTGTATTATATATACTACACTGACTGCACTATATACTCTGCACTATATTATATATATATATACTACACTAACTGCACTATATACTCTGAACTGTATTATACATACTACACTGACTGATTGCAGACTACACCAACTACCTGCCTAATCTAAATTCATTCACTATATACGGCTGCTGTGTAAGCAGCAGCCTTATATAGTGTGGGGCGTAGGCTTAGCAGCTGAGCCATACTTTGGCTGATCTCGCAGTGCATTATGGGGTGCTCTTCAGCAGACAAACTTGCCGTGAGTGCCCCATATATTAGTTTGTTCTACGAACAAACAGCTGATGCTTGAGCCCGTTCCCACCTATTGCATAACAAAGTTTAATTGCAAAATCACTTTGATAATAAATGGCTTCATGTGATCACTATACTTGAATAAAAGACATTTTATTTTTGGCATGATTAGTCATATTTTCAATATAAATGCTAAAATATCAAAATTTCTGCCAGGGTATGATGCAAACTTTTGAGCACAACTGTATATATAATACAGTTCAGAGTATATAGTGCAGTCCCTGTAGTATATATAAATACAGTTCAGAGTATATAGTGCAGTCTGTACAGTTCAGAGTATATAGTGCAGTTTGTGTAGTATATATAGTGCAGTTCGTGTAGTATATATAATACAGTTCAGAGTATATAGTGCAGTCTGTACAGTTCAGAGTATATAGTGCAGTCCCTGTAGTATATACAACAGTATGTAGTATATACAACAAGTGGCAATGGCCACGCCCTGCACCTGGAGGTAGTGGGAGTTGTCAAAAATGAAGAAATTATGATTTAGAATGTATTCGAGTCCATTAATGATGAACTCGTTTACTGCTCCATCATATTTCTGATTTCTTAGCAGGAGTGCCCGTATGGTCTTGATCCCCTTGTTGTGGGGGATCGAGCTATACAGGGCCTCAACATCAATGGCCACAAAGAATGAATTCGGTGGGAGTGATATTCCCTGAATCAGTTGGAGTAGATGCATTGTGTGCTTTAGGAACGAAGGCATACAGGTGACAAATGGTTGTAAAAACGAATCGATCACTTTGCTAAGATTTTCTGATATTCCTCCATTACCGGAGACAATTGGTTGTCCGGGAGGTTTTTTTTGACTCTTATGGATTTTGGGCAAGCTGTAAAATGTGGCCATACGTGGATGTTCGTTTGATTCTAATAAATTCGTACTGGTCTATGGTGATGACTCTTTTGTCAAGAGCGGACTGGATTAGATCATAAAATTTAGTATAGGACTTTTGTATGGTTTTAATTGAGATGGTTTTATACCATTCGCCATTGTCTAAGATGTCTTGACACATACTTACGTAGTCCTGATTGTCCATCAGGACCACGTTTATTATAGCAAAAAGTAAAAAATATTGTGTTTTCAAAATTGTCCCTCTTTTTTGTTTATAGCGCAAAAAATAAAAACCGCAGAGGTGATCAAATACCACCAAAAGAAAGCTCCATTTGTGGGGAATGATCAAAATTTAATTTGGGTACAGTGTTGCATGACCGCGCAATTGTCATTCAAAATGTTACAGCGCCGAAAGCTGAAATTTGGCCTGGGCAGGAAGGGACTGAAAATGCCCTGTATTGAAGTGATTAAAGCAATACTTCATGTTTATTGTTTTACTTACAGTAAGCATTATTAAAATCACTGCTCCTGAAAAAACAGTTGTTTTAAAAACTTTTTTTTACATTGGTACATGTCCTCTAGGGCAGCACCCAGGTCCCCATACACTTTTTATGGCAATAACTTGCATTTAAGCCTTTAAAATGGGGAATTTTGATTTTCCATGTTCGTGTCCCATAGACTTTAATAAGTTTTGCATGTACGCTAGAACTTTTTGCCTGTTCGAGGTGTTCTGGTGCGAACCGAACTGGGGGGTGTTCGGCCTATCCCTAGCAATAGGTACAAACATCCATATATGGCACACGACATATATGGCATAATACAATAAAGGCATTTGTTCCACTGTAAGTACCAATCTATAACCAAAAAAAATACATACTGTGCCTGCACATACTGTAGGTGAGCACCACTTAGTGAGCACCACTTAGCCATACAGCAGCTAATGTAAATACATAAAGGAATTCAGTACCCAGATTTGAATAATGAGAAGGAAAGCAGGAGAGAGAGGAGGAAGAACTTCCTTTCTCATGAACTTCTGGCCATTATTCTATTTTGGGTACTGAATTACTGTAGGTACGGAACATCAGCTGTTGTATGACTAAAGCCTAGTACACAGTATTAAAAAAATGTTGGTTCAACCCAGAAGGCTGAACAAAAAGAGAACCTGACAGCTTGGGAGAAGCCACCGTACTAACTATGCAATGTTGGTGCAGTGATCTTCCCCGCTGAGCTATTGTGTTCTGAGAGGGGGGACGGCCCCCTGCCCGAACACACCGGTCAGCGCTCTCAGCCATTGGCTGAGAGCGCTGATTGGGTGCCGAATGCCAGACCTTTTCCGGTCATGTTCATTCAACAGAAGCGGATCATTCTGGACCGGCTGCCGTACACAAGGGATCGGCTTACAACAGAAACTGGCCAATGCCTCTCTTTTACTTAACGAAGGTTATGGTTCTTTTACAGCTTTAGACAATATCCTGTTTGAGGAGAGCCATTTCTCATAGCTCCTCCAAAAGAGGGCTACACTTTGAAGGAGTAATATCTGTACACAACAACTAATTAGTATTTTAAAAGACTAAGTCTACCTTTAGTAACATGTTATATTCTATACCCGTATTTAAGGTGTAATATGCAACATGTTACTTTGCAGCAGTTGCCTTCACCCCAACCCACCCCACTACCCCCTGTGACAGCGCATGGGGATCCTCTCCTCGCACTGACTGTCACATTTTAAAAACAGAGCAGCTGTGCGGGACTCCACTCATACAGCCGTGTTATCATTTACAGGGATCTGTAAATGAATGAACTAAAAGTCCCATGTGCCACCACAGCAGGCAAACTTAAAGATTCAAGGAACTGCGAGTGTGCTGATCCATTTACTAGTCTATTCACTCTTCCTGCAGCTTTGAAACTGACAGCCTCTACTGCGGTATTGGCATCAGAGCTGTAGAAAGAGTTGGGAAGAGCTTGACATTACACCACCCATGATCCACTGATTATGGGTGCAATGCTATGCAGGCTCCTGTAAAAAAATAGTAAATGCAGATTTATTTATTTTTTTTACATGCAAAAACATGTGCATTTTTTTTAAGAGATTATATCCTGGGCCCCACAGATGTCCTGGAGTCTAGCGCTGGTACATGCATTCCAGTGCTCTAATCTATATCTCAATAATAGCACTGAAGGAAGGGTGAACTTCTGTTCGACAGAAGCTACATAGTTCCAGGAACAACGTGATCATGGAGTATGGAGCCTGATCTCGCCTGGTACTGCACATGAAATATTTGACATTGAAAGGCACTGACAATGATTTGGAGGGGGGGAAGGGGGACACGGCACTGACACTAATATTTTAGAAGAGGGACAAGCGTTGACACTAATGTTTAGGGTGTTGGGCGGACAAGGCACTGACACTAAGATTTTGGAAAAGGAACAAGCAATGATACTCATGTTTTGGGTGGTGGGGGGGGGCACTAATATTTTGGAGGTGGGACAAGCACTGGCACTAATGTTTTGGAAGGTGGGAGGGACGGCAAGACACTGACGCCAATGTTTTGGAGGGAGGAGGGGAACAAGGCCCTGAAACTAATGTTCTGGAAGGGGGACAATGCATTGAGACTAATGTTTTGTATGGGGACAAGGCACTGATACTAATACTTTGGAGGAAGGACAACAAACTGACAAATATTGTTTGGGGGAGACAATAGACTGATTAATGCTTTGGGGAGGGAAGGGGGACATAAAAGTGATCACTACAGCTTTATAGGTGAAACAGGACAATATATTGATCAATACTTTTGTTGGAGTGGAGGGGGAAACACACTGACCACTAATGCTTTAAAGGGACAGTGACTAATGTTTTTTAGGGGAAGGGGAGAATGTACTAACCACTATTGCTTTGGGGTGAGAATACACTAACAACCAATGCTTTGGGTAGGGGAGAAGGTAAAATTGAATTGTCAGTGACCACTAATGCTTTGGTAGGACAAAACGTATTGTCACTGACCATAAAGGTTATTTATTGGGGGGGGGGCAATCTTATTACTATTGAGCACAAATGATTTGAGGGGGTATTTTTTTACTACTTGTGACTAGCCATGTAAGTTCAAAAAATGACATATTGTATGGCACATACTGTACACTGACCATTTCACTACATATAATGAAGCTCTCCTCCTCACTGCTTAGCGACCGCCCACCATACATTTACTGCGGCAGGACAGCCGCTCTGCACCAGATCACGTACCTGGTACGTGGTCCGACAGTGCTGGGTCTGGGGCGCATGACCCACTCCCACTGTGATTGGACATAGTGGGAGCCAATCGTTCAGGAGAAAGGCAGAACAGTGGTCTGCCTATGTAAACAAGGCAGATCGCCATTCTGTGAGAGGGGAATTTGCTGATCTTGTGTTCCTGCTAAGCAGGAACACAGATCTTTACATTCCCCCAGTCAAAGCACCTCGCCCACAGTTAGCAATCACTTATAGGGAACACATTTAACCCTTTGTTCACCCCTGATGTTAACCCCTTCCCTGCCAGTGTTATTAGTACAGTAACAGTGCATATTTTTTAGCACTGATCACTGTATTCGTGTCACTGGTCTCCAAAAAGTGTCAAAAGTGTCAGTTAGGTGTCCGATTTGTTTGCTGCAATATCACAGTCCCGCTTTAAGGTGCTGATAACCGCCATTACTAGTAAAAAAATAAATAAATATATACCATAGTTTGCAGATGCTGTAACTTTTGCGCAAACCAATCAATATACATGTATTGCGATTTTGTGTAGCAGAATACATATTGGCCGAAATTTATTAAGAAATTAGATCTTTTACATTTTTTTCATAGGGAATGTTTTATAGCATAAAGCAAAAAATATCGTTTTTTTTTTCAAAATTGTCTGTCTTTTTTTTGCATATAGTGCAAAAAATAAAAATCGCAGAGAAGATCAAATACCACTAAAAGAAATCTCTATTTGTGGTTAAAAAAGGACATAAGTTGGGGGGCGTGGCTAACCGCCGAGCAGCATGGAAGCCTGACTTCACAGCTCCTGCACCGATCGGAGACAACAGCCTCTAAAATCACTCCACAGGATCACTAAAATGCATTCCTCTAACCCCCACATAGTGGGGAACCAGACCGGAACATCCAGGAAGCGAAAAGATTACAGACAACCTAAGAAATTGACAGATTTCTACACAGTCACTCAGGCTGAACGAATCCAAGATGGCGCCCGCGGCGCCTCACAGCCCTCAGAGACACAGTATTCTGCAGATTCTTACACAGATCTGCCTGATGAAGATGACCCCTCAATCCTACCTCAAGAAATCTCATCAAGCTCCCTTCCGCCATCAGGATCATATTCCACCTCAAACAGCCCAGCCAAATCGCGGATGCGACTGGATACAGCTGCACAGGCTCAAGAGGTAAGGCCTGCACTAGATCAGCTGCTCACCCAGACACCCCTATCCTCCCCTATAGCGGCCTTCCCCACATCTAATCAGCCTGTAATTGACACAATGCTGAAGGAGATGCTGATCTCACTTCATAGCTCCCTCCACAATGACATATCCTCCACGTTCACTGCCTTTAAATCAGAAATGGTACACACAGGCAAAAAGATTGGCCAAATTGAAAAGCAGATGTCTATCATGACCGAAACGGTTAACGATTTAGTGGATGCCCACGATCATACCCGTGAAGAACACCACTGGGTCAGAGCCAAAATGGCGGATCTCGAAGACCGCTCAAGACGCAACAACGTCAAGATTAGGGGCATCCCTGAAAACATCCTCCCAGCTGACCTGAATACGTATGCGAGGAAACTCATGTCCACTCTCCTGCCTGACCTACCACCGATAGAAACCATAATCGATCGAATCCATCGACTTCCAAAGCCGCCACACCTACCCCCAGAAGTCCCCAGAGACACCTTGATGAGAATACACTTCTTTCATGCCAAAGATATGCTGCTGGCACAATCCAGACGTCTGGGACAACTACCAGCCCCATACTCCAAGCTACAACTCTTTCCTGATGTCTCCCAATTTACCCGCCAACAACGTCGACAGCTGCAGACCATTACAAAACCGCTCCACAACCACAAAATTCCGTTTCAATGGGGATTTCCAACCAAGCTAGTAGTCACCAAAAATGGGGCATGGCACAACATCCACACAGTGGAAGAAGGCATAAAGCTGCTCCGGATCTGGGGCATCAGCCCTGAAGTAGACCAGCCAACTCAGCCGTCCCATCCAGGAAACCCCCAAGCCCACATTAAAGGAATGCATGCTAACTTCAACACCTGAACACCAGGTAGTGATGTTCTTAAATCATCATTCGCACTCCGATCCGGTGCCTGCTCGTTGCAGATGGTTCACGAACTTGACCCTCACACTGACCGGCAGTCCTCTAGATTACTGCCGACCCTTCCTCCTTCACCCTACCAAGTCCTCACTAACTGTTTTTCTTATCTCCTTTTTGTCTGATACCCGTTCCCTCCCGGAGAGCCTCAGTTCCCCAGAATTCGAGCATCTTCAACCCACCATCCAGTCTGATCGACTTCATCAACAAGTACCAAGGATCTCACAGCTACTACGCTGACAACACAAGAAACTGTAAGTACTGACGGAATATACACTTCCTCCACATCAATACCATCATGCCTAAATTCTTGTCACTTAATGTGAAGGGACTAAACCACCCATCCAAAAGAGCTTCTCTATGGCGCACCGCCCAAGATGCCCACTGTGAAATACTCTGTGTTCAAGAAACCCACTTTAACCACTTGCCGACCGCCTCATGCCTATATACGTGAGCAGAGCGGCACGGGCAGGCAAAATCACGTACCTGAAACGTGATTGCCTTCCCGCGGGTGGGGGGTCCGATCGGACCCCCCCCCGGTGCCAGCTGCAGTCGGCATTTGGTTGGGAGCGATGACAGACGAGGGGGAGGCCATCCGATCGTGGCCCCCCCCTCGCGATCGCTCCCAGCCAATGAGAAACATCCCCTGCCTCTGTATAGTACACAGAGGCAGAGGATGTGATGTCATCTCTCCTCGGTCTGGCAGTTTCCGTTCCAGCGCCGAGGAGAGATGACATGTAAGTGCACCAACACTCACACACAACACAGTAGAACATGCCAGGCATATATTACACCACCGATCCCCCCCCGATCGCCCCCCGATCCCCCCCAATCACCCCCCCCCTGTCACAAACTGACACCAGCAGGTTTTTTTTTTTTTTTTTTTTTTTTTTTCCTGATTACTGCATAGTGTCAGTTTGTGACAGTTAGCAGTGGTGGGACAGTTAGTATTACCCCCCTGTAGGTCTAGGGTACCCCCCTAACCCCCCCTAATAAAGTTTTAACCCCTTGATCACCCCTCCTCACCAGTGTTGCTAAGCGATCATTTTTCTGATCGCTGTATTAGTGTCGCTGGTGACGGTAGTTAGGGACGTAAATATTTAGGTTCGCCGTCAGTGTTTTATAGGGACAGGGACCCCCATATACTATCTAATAAATGTTTTAACCCCTTGATGGCCCCCTAGTTAACCCTTTCACCACTGATCACCGTATAACCGTTACGGGTGACGCTGGTTAGTTCGTTTATTTTTTATAGTGTCAGGGCACCCGCCGTTTATTACCGAATAAAGGTTTAGCCCCCTGTAGGTCTAGGGTACCCCCCTTACCCCCCTAATAAAGTTTTAACCCCTTGATCACCCCCTGTCGCCAGTGTCGCTAAGCGATCATTTTTCTGATCGCTGTATTAGTGTCGCTGGTGACGCTAGTTAGGGACGTAAATATTTAGGTTCGCCGTCAGTGTTTTATAGCGACAGGGACCCCCATATACTATCTAATAAATGTTTTAACCCCTCGATGGCCCCCTACTTAACCCTTTCACCACTGATCACCGTATAACCGTTACGGGTGACGCTGGTTAGTTCGTTTATTTTTTATAATGTCAGGGCACCCGCCGTTTATTACCGAATATAAGTTTAGCCCCCTGATCGCCCGGCGGTGATATGCGTCGCCCTAGGCAGCGTCAGATTAGCGCCAGTACCGCGAACACCCACGCACGCACCGTACACGCACCGTACACCTCCCTTAGTGGTATAGTATCTGAACGCATCAATATCTGATCCGATCAGATCTATACTAGCGTCCCCAGCAGTTTAGGGTTCCCAAAAACGCAGTGTTAGCGGGATCAGCCCAGATACCTGCTAGCACCTGCGTTTTGCCCCTCCGCCCAGCCCAGCCCAGTCCAGCCCACCCAAGTGCAGTATCGATCGATCACTGACACTTTTCTTTGTAGCGTTTTGGTGAACTGGCAAGCACCAGCGGCGTAGTACACCCCGGTCGTAGTCAAACCAGCACTGCAGTAACACTTGGTGAATGTTTTGAACGCTACCATGCACTAGTTGAGTATTAGCGTAGCGTACAGCATTGCACAGACTAGGCACACTTTCACAGGGTCTCCCAAGATGCCACCGCATTTTGAGAGACTCGAACCTGGAACCGGTTACAGTTATAAAAGTTACAGTTACAAAAAAAAAGTGTAAAAAAAAAAAAAAACACAAACAAAAATTAAAAAAAATAGTTGTCGTTTTATTGTTCTCTCTCTCTCTATTCTCTCTCTATTGTTCTGCTCTTTTTTACTGTATTCTATTCTGCAATGTTTTATTGTTATTATGTTTTATCATGTTTGTTTTTCAGGTATGTAATTATTTATACTTTACCGTTTACTGTGCTTTATTGTTAACCATTTTTTTGTCTTCAGGTACGCCATTCACGACTTTGAGTGGTTATACCAGAATGATGCCTGCAGGTTTAGGTATCATCTTGGTATCATTCTTTTTAGCCAGCGGTCGGCTTTCATGTAAAAGCAATCCTAGCGGCTAATTAGCCTCTAGACTGCTTTTACAAGCAGTGGGAGGGAATGCCCCCCCCCCCACCATCTTCCATGTTTTTCTCTGGCTCTCCTGTCTCAACAGGGAACCTGAGAATGCAGCCGGTGATTCAGCCAGCTGACCATAGAGCTGATCAGAGACCAGAGTGGCTCCAAACATCTCTATGGCCTAAGAAACCGGAAGCTACGAGCATTTTATGACTTAGATTTTGCCGGATGTAAATAGCGCCATTGGGAAATTGGGGAAGCATTTTATCACACCGATCTTGGTGTGGTCAGATGCTTTGAGGGCAGAGGAGAGATCTAGGGTCTAATAGACCCCAATTTTTTCAAAAAAGAGTACCTGTCACTACCTATTGCTATCATAGGGGATATTTACATTCCCTGAGATAACAATAAAAATGATTTAAAAAAAAAAAAATGAAAGGAACAGTTTAAAAATAAGATAAAAAAGCAAAAAAAAATAAAGAAAAAAAATAAATAAAAAAAAGCACCCCTGTCGCCCCCTGCTCTCGCGCTAAGGCGAACGCAAGCGGCGGTCTGGCGTCAAACGTAAACAGCAATTGCACCATGCATGTGAGGTATCACCGCGAAGGTCAGATCGAGGGCAGTAATTTTAGCAGTAGACCTCCTCTGTAAATCTAAAGTGGTAACCTGTAAAGGCTTTTAAAGGCTTTTAAAAATGTAGTAAATTTGTTGCCACTGCACGTTTGTGCGCAATTTTAAAGCATGTCATGTTTGGTATCCATGTACTCGGCCTAAGATCATCTTTTTTATTGCATCAAACATTTGGGCAATATAGTGTGTTTTAGTGCATTAAAATTTAAAAAAGTGTGTTTTTTCCCCAAAAAATGCGTTTGAAAATCGCTGCGCAAATACTGTGTGAAAAAAAAAAATGAAACACCCACCATTTTAATCTGTAGGGCAATTGCTTTAAAATAATATATAATGTTTGGGGGTTCAAAGTAATTTTCTTGCAAAAAAAAATAATTTTTTCATGTAATCAAAAAGTGTCAGAAAGGGCTTTGTCTTCAAGTGGTTAGAAGAGTGGGTGATGTGTGACATAAGCTTCTAAATGTTGTGCATAAAATGCCAGGACAGTTCAAACCCCCCCCAAATGACCCCATTTTGGAAAGTAGACACCCCAAGCTATTTGCTGAGAGGCATGTCGAGTCCATGGATTATTTTATATTGTGACACAAGTTGCGGGAAAGAGACAATTTTTTTTTTTTTTTTTGCACAAAGTTGTCACTAAATGTTATATTGCTCAAACATGCCATGGGAATATGTGAAATTACACCCCAAAATAAATTCTGTTGCTTCTCCTGAGTACGGGGATACCACATGTGTGGGACTTTTTGGGAGCCTAGCCGCGCACGGGACCCCGAAAACCAAGCACCGCCTTCAGGCTTTCTAAGGCCGTAAATTTTTGATTTCACTCCTCACTACCTATCACAGTTTCGGAGGCCATGGAATGCCCAGGTGGCACAAACCCCCCCCCAAATTACCCCATTTTGGAAAGTAGACACCCCAAGCTATTTGCTGAGAGGTATAGTGAGTATTTTGCAGACCTCACTTTTTGTCACAAAGTTTTGAAAATTGAAAAAAGAAAAAAAAAAAAATTGTTTCTGGTCTTTCTTCATTTTCAAAAACAAATGACAGCTGCAAAATACTCACCATGCCTCTCAGCAAATAGCTTGGGGTGTCTACTTTCCAAAATGGGGTCATTTGGGGGGGTTTTGTGCCATCTTGGCATTTTATGGCCTTCAAAACTGTGATAGGTAGTGAGGAGTAAAATCAAAAATGTATGCCCTTAGAAATCCTGAAGGTGGTGCTGGGTTTTCGGGGCCCCGTACGCAGCTAGGCTCCCAAAAAGTGCCACACATGTGGTATCCCCGTACTCAGGAGAAGCAGCTGAATGTATTTTGGGGTGCAATTCCACATATGCCCATGGCCTGTGTGAGCAATATATCATTTAGTGACAACTTTTTGTAATTTTTTTTTTTTTTTCTTTTTTTTGTCATTATTCAATCACTTGGGACAAAAAAAATAAATATTCAATGGGCTCAACATGCCTCTCAGCAATTTCCTTGGGGTGTCTACTTTCCAAAATGGGGTCATTTGGGGGGGTTTTGTACTGCCCTGCCATTTTAGCACCTCAAGAAATGACATAGGCAGTCAGAAACTAAAAGCTGTGTAAATTCCAGAAAATGTACCCTAGTTTGTAGACGCTATAACTTTTGCGCAAACCAATAAATATACGCTTATTGACATTTTTTTTACCAAAGACATGTGGCCGAATACATTTTGGCCTAAATGTATGACTAAAATTTAGTTTATTGGATTTTTTTTATAACAAAAAGTAGAAAATATCATTTTTTTTCAAAATTTTCAGTCTTTTTCCGTTTATAGCGCAAAAAATAAAAACGGCAGAGGTGATCAAATATCATCAAAAGAAAGCTCTATTTGTGGGAAGAAAAGGACGCAAATTTCGTTTGGGTAGAGCATTGCATGACCGCGCAATTAGCAGTTAAAGCGACGCAGTGCCGAATTGTAAAAAGTGCTCTGGTCAGGAAGGGGGTAAATCCTTCCGGGGCTGAAGTGGTTAAATCTTCTGCGGAACCCCTATGTACCAACAAAAATTTTACACACATATTTAAAGCATCCGGTCCAGAAAAAAAGAGAGGGGTCATGATAGCCATCAAGAACTCTTGCTCCTTCACTCGACACAACAGTCTTATAGACAGGGAAGGCAGATATCTAGCTTTAGATTGCACTCTGGACACCACCAGATACACCATCGTCACAATCTACGCCCCTAATCGGAAACAAATCCATTTTCTCACCAAACTGATGAAAAAAATTCACCGCTTCAAACAAGGTCACCTAATAATATGCGGAGACTTCAACGTAGTACCAGACAACTCCGTAGACTCCTCCACTACCTCACACAGACTACCCTCCCCGATGGGATCACTCATCAGATCCAATGACCTATATGACGTATGGAGATGTCACCACACCACAGAAAGGGACTACTCATATTTCTCACCCCGGCATAATTCTTACTCAAGAATAGACTACTTCCTAGTAGACAAATGGACACTACCCAAAATCTCCTCATCAGCTATAGACACCATCACGTGGTCTGACCACGCGCCAGTCTCTATCACCCTACAAGACTCCCCAACAACCTCCCAAACTCGGCTCTGGAGAGCGAATGCCGCAATCCTTAACTCGCCTACCCACGTGACCCACATCAGGACCTGCCTAGAAGAATACTTCAACTCCAACTCAGGCTCTGTACAAGACAACTCCATACTTTGGAATGCCCATAAAGCGTTCATAAGAGGGATTCTTATACAAATTGGAGCCAGGGAAAGGAGGATGAGATCACAGCGTCTAAATTCACTGACTTCTAGCATCAAAACTCTGGAAACCCAAAACCAATCTTCTCCTGACCCAACACTCAAAAAACAGTTAGACACACTTAGACAAGAATTACGATCCCACCTATTGCAAACCTTTGAGAAAACACATACATATTTTAGAGCGACACACTACTCCACTGGCAATAAAGCCGGAAAAACTATGGCGAATAGACTAAAAGGACACTACTCAAAAACTAAAATAACACATTTATTCCATCCTGCTACCAAACAAAAACTGACTGACCCACAATCCATTGCGGACGCATTCAGCCACTATTATAACACACTATACAATCTGAAAGACGATATCTCACTCAAACAACCTTCCCTACAAGACATAGAATCATTTCTACAAAAAATCAAACTTCCCAAACTGACCGCAGACCAACTATCTGCACTGTACTAAGTATAAAATTGATGCGTTTTAAATAAATAGTGCACAATATGCTGCTGCGACTAAGCTTAAATCCAGGAATAAAAAATGCATACATGTGAATAAATTTTTTTTTTTTTTTCAAAGTCACGTGTCAGTGATGTAACGCGTGGGAGGAGCTTAGGACGTTCAGTGCTGCAATACACCTGAAGGTTAACAGCAGCTGTTTCTCTATGGGAAACCTCGTCCACAGCGGCTGACTGCAATCTGCTTATTTGAATGCTTCTAATAGACCGGGAGTTTGTGAGTGTATCTTTTGTCCCTGTTTTGCTTATGTACTATCTAGTAAGTTCACTGCACAATGATCTATTTTTTCTTTGCTTGCTTTGCATAAAACCTTTATCCTGAGAGCCGAATCACCAGCAGTGTAAATGCTGAAGTGGGATACAAGAAAAACTAAATATCCTGGTACAAACGATCTAACCCAGTGAGTCAATCAATCTGGATTAAGGGAAGGAACTGTTTAATTATTTTTACTTTCTCCCACTATTTATCTCTGCCTGGACATTGTATTTAGAGTGTCATTATTATTTTATTTATACTCACCGTCACATCACCAATTTGAAGATTTATTTTGGCAATTTTAACACATGTATTAGCACCATAATTATTAATTTATTTTATTCACATGTATGCATTTTTTATTCCTGGATTTAAGCTTAGTCGCAGCAGCATATTGTGCACTATTTATTTAAAGCGCATCAATTTTATACTTAGTACTATTTGTTTGGTTATCTGATCACCCTATATTGATAGCAGCTTTAATTTACTGATTTTTTCATAGCACTAACTATATTGGTATATATATATTTTTAAGCACAATTTATTTATATCACACATATCTATCCACATCAGCGCTTGGTTTTTATTCATTTTTTTAGCAACTATCTGCACTGAACACCCCATTTACGGACTCAGAAATTTGCACCATAATTACCACCTTACCCCCTAATAAATCACCGGGACCTGACGGCCTTACAGGCGAATACTACAAAAAATTCAGTACTATTCTAGCACCGTATATGTCTTTAGTATTCAATGACGCTGCCTCATCCTCCTCTCTCCCTCCTGAAATGCTCAATGCTCTAATCGTCACTATACCGAAGCCAGGTAAGGAACCCACCCACGCACAAAATTTTAGACCCATCTCGCTTCTTAACCTAGACACAAAAATTTACGCTAAACTAATAGCCAATAGATTATTCAACTTAATGCCATTACTGATCCATAATGACCAATCAGGCTTCACTAAGGGCAGACAGACATCCGATGCAACTCGCAGGATTGTCAACATCATTCATAGTGCCGAGTTGACTCGAACGCCTTCTCTGCTCCTATCTCTGGACGCAGAGAAGGCGTTCGATAGAGTACATTGGAAGTATCTACAAGCTACTTTGAGCAAATTTGGATTTCAAGGTCCTATATTATCTGCCATAATGGCACTTTACTCTGCACCATCTGCTCGGGTGTATACATCAGAAATGCTTTCCAAACCATTTTCCATAACAAACGGCACCCGTCAAGGCTGCCCGCTCTCACCAATCATTTTCAACTTAATAATGGAACCCCTAGCAGAACATGTCAGACAATCTTGCAAGATAACAGATTTTAAGATAGGGGATACGGAACACAAAATCAACTTATTTGCTGATGACGTGATATTAATGATCACCAACCCTCACTCCTCCCTGGCTTCGGTACAAACGCTGTTGAAAAAATGTAGCGATATTTCATATTATAAGGTTAACGAACACAAATCCTTCATACTAGATCTAGGTTTAGATGCGGTAGCCAGTAACATCCTGATGTCTGAATATCCTTACCCATGGGCCGATCATGGAATAACATATCTAGGAATAACTCTGACGAAATCCACGAAAGGCCTATTTACTCATAACTATGTAGAAGCTAGGCAAATGCTCATTAAGGAAACAACAAAAATTTCTAAATTCGAACTCACTTGGTCAGGACGCCTAGCAGCATTCAAAATGATGGCCCTCCCCAAACTCCTATACATTTTTCGCACACTACCTATCCCACTCTCAACATCATACCTCAACTCCCTCCAATCTATCCTGAACCAATTTATTTGGCAAGGAAAGAAGGCTAGATGTAGCCACTCTAAACTCATAAAACACAGATCTAAAGGGGGTATGGGACACATTGATATAAAAGATTATTATCTAGCCACTATATTATCTCAACTAAGAGATTGGTTTCAACCTACACCAACCACCCTGTGGAGCGCCATAGAAAACAACGAAACACCGGGCCCCAACCTCACCGATTGGCTATTCAGTACCCCTGTGAACAACCACTCCTTATTACAGTACTCCTGTCAGTAATCGTACTCACCGAGGCCGAGATGCCGAGAGCGGTTTTGCCCTTGCGACTAAGCGCAGCTCGCCCCCTGGAGTTGGTACAGGGAGAGAACGGCACGAAGAGGCACAGGCTCCCCAATGGACTGCGGAAGACTTGCTTGTGGAGCCTTGACGTAGACGAGCCGCTGTGCAGGTACTTAGCAGGTAAGGTGCAGCTGAAGACCACAGGCGGGAAATCCAGAACCAGGCTGGGGATCAAACACCGGGGTGGTGCTATGGCACTGCAGGATCTGCAAGGTAGGGAGACAAGAGAAGAGAGTCCAGGTACAAGCAATAAGGTCAGGCTAGGAGACAGGAAACAGTCCAGGTAGCAAGCCGAGGGTCAAACACAGGAGATAGGTGGGAATCCGATAAACAGGCCGAGGTCAAGTCCAGGAGAGAGGCAAAGAGAAATCCAAGGGCAAATCCGGGTCACAACGGGTAATCAAGCAGAGATACAGGACACAAGTTCAGGTAACACAGGAAGCTGAGACAAACCAGCAACTTGTGTGATTCTCTGAGTGCCTTTTATAGGCCGCCCAGGGAATCACGTTGGGTGTGCACCAATGCGCGTGCGCGAGCGCCGTAGCGCCGAGCCACGAACGCGCATGCGCCGGAACGTCGTTCCGCAGGGAATGCGTGAGAAACGACCGGATCGGAACGAGGGCATCTTCTGACAACTCCCCTCCTATCCAAGCTACCATCAAAGCCTGGAGAACCCTACACCATACCAGATGGTCACTCCTCCCGACCAAACCCCTTTTAATTCCTATCAACACCTTAAAACATCTGACCCCAGATTTATCCGTCCCACGATGGATCTCTGATAAGATTAAATACACACAAGACCTCCGCAACATCACGTCAACTAAATCCTACCCACAGGTCCAAAAAGAATACAATGCACCCACTAAAGACTTCTTAACATACTATAGACTAAAAAAATGCCTCACAACCTATCCATCCCTAGAAGGAGCACTCCCCATGAAACTTTGGGAATTCTTCTTCTCTGACAACGCCAAACACAAGGGAGTCTCCCTCATTTATTTACTCCTGCAGGAAAAAAACACATTTTTCAAATCCAAACCACTCCTAGACTGGGAGAAAGACCTAAACCTACAATTCACTGATCACCAATGGCTAATAGCAATCAACTCAGTGTATAAGGCAACTTCCTGTACATCTCTATGGGAACTGACACAAAAAACATTAATGAGATGGTACCTAACCTCTCATAGACTTGCCAAATTTAATATCCACGCTTCACATGACTGCTGGCGTGGCTGCGGTCAAACTGGCACTCTCCTACATATCCTCTGGACATGCCCTCACATACAACAGCTATGGCTTGAGGTACAAAACATATTACAAGAAGTTCTCCATCTTCCCATCACTCTCACTCCACAGTTAGCGATCCTCAACCTGAACATTGATGAGCTACCTACACAGCTCAGACAGGTGACTGTACACATCCTCCTAGCAACTAAACTCCTTCTAATAAGAAACTGGAAATCACACACCATTCCCCCAATAGCGGAAGTAGTTAAATTAGTCCATACACACTACACATATGAAACACTTCTATCAAGAGGGTCACAACACCACTCTAAAACACTAGACCTCTGGAATCCCTGGTACAAATGGCACACTGCAAAACAACAACCGGTAACAGTCTTACCTTGATAGATGCTTCACCAATACTGCTCTCTTCCCCCCCTTCCCTCCCCCTCCCCCCTTACTCCACCTATCCCCCCCTCCTTCCTTCCCCTCCCTCTCTCCCCATTCCCCCTCCCATCCCTCCCCCACAGGTTACCACCTTTAGAATTTGATAAGAATACCTTTGTTACATGCTGTTAGTTAACATTAGTTACCTTGAACTTTACTCTCTCAATATCTACAGTTACATGATTGGTCACCCAACTCTTGCTATCATCTGTACAGTATGTCATTGCACTTACAACTGTATACCCATGTACTTTATGATGCATAACCTGTAACCTATGAAAATGAGAAACTTTTCAATAAAAACTATTGAAACAAAAAAGGACATAAGTTGTATTCGGGTACAGTGTCGCACGACCGCCCAATTGTAATTTAAAAAAAGGGGGTAAACCTTCCAGAGCTGAAGTGGTTAAGGTTTGCTCAGACAAAGAGTTATCTTTATGTCAATTTTCTAAATAGAAAAGGCATATATATTTGTAGAATTTCAGTTTAAAAAAAGTATTATTTGTGCTAAGGTAAATGCATGTCAGTGAGACTGTCACTTATGGCACAATAACTAAGGAATAGTGTGTGGGTGCAAGGACAGCAGCATATGTGTGCACTGGGTACAACAGTACAAGCATGCGCTGACTCTATTTAACCATGCACCTTAAGCCACACCCAGTATTTGACACAATGTAGCCACATTTTTCCCACAGTGCACTGCAATTTTTTTGTAGCCAGCGTGTCTCCTTTTATAAAGTTTTAAAGTTATAAATGAAATTAAGATTTTTTTTTTAAGAGTAAACTTACCCATAGCTTTTTCCACCATTCAATTCAGGCCTATTACCAGTGGATTAAAAAAAAAAAAAAACAGGTGCCACAGCCAAAACTTAAATCTAAAAAACTATTTTTTTTTTCACATTGTAATAGATCATATTAAAGCGGAGGTCCACCTATCTATCGTGTTTTTTTTTTTTTTTAGTTCATTCACAAACTTTTCTTCTCAGCATTACATACTCACATATTGTGTGTAATATGTCTGCCTGTGTCAGATTTCGTTGGAAAGAATAACTTATATTATTCACTGCAGGCGGTTTCCATCTTCATTGTGGGCATTTGAAGCCCACAAGCATTTATTTCCTGGATGTGGTGAATGCTGTGCTCCCAGCATTCACTGCTCGTTCCCGCACATGCTCAGTGGCATCCTGGGAAGCCTGAGACTAGCTTCCAGGATTCTGTGCGGAGTCTGGGAGAGGCTAGAAACACGCCTACTCCCACGGGAGGAGAACCAGGAAGTGCAAAGAAGAATAGAAAAATAAAAGGTAATTACGGCGATTTACATTTTTTTAAACGGCATGTCAGCATCTAGGCAAGGAAGAGAATACATACAGATATTGTTCAAAATTTGGGTGGAACCCCGCTTTAAAGTGAAATAATATAACAGTAAAAAAATGCATTTCACATCCTAAATATGGGATGCCAAGATAGTGTCACTGACCCTGTCTATAAGAATTGTACTGTTACTACTTAAAGACATCTCCCAAGCATACAATGTAAAGGATTGGTGTTTTTTCCATGTTGCCCTCAAAGCCGTACCAAACAGTTAACCCTCCTACCGTTGTACATTTTTTTTTTACATTGGCACATGTTTTTCCATGGCTGTGCCCAGTCCCTGTGTCTTTTTTTGAACCATTCCTTTCACAATAGTCTTGAAAAATGGCCAAAACTGATTTTCAAGATTCACCCCCCCCCCCCAGTACCCCATAGACTTTTTGATAGGGTTTGCAATTTTCATGCTTTATGATATGTCAGCATACACCAGACCAACCAAATCCAGACTCCTTTACTCATCTCTAGTCATCAACTGACTAGGTGATGAAGTCAGTAAACCTGCATCTTTAAAGGTCAGGTTATAACATATTTCTACATTTTCTACATTCACAGGTTCCTCGTATGCTCTGTGTATGCTTCTGGAAGATGCATTTCACTTGGAATTGGAACAAAGGGCTGAGAAATTTGGGAATTTTTGGCTACAAACTCAATATTGTTTCCAGGAAGAGACATTTGAATATTTATGAAAATTATAGAAAATCATTCCTGGTGGCAGACTAAAACAAAAGGTGATTTTACACTTTTAATATTAATATGAGTTGTAAATTAAAAATAAAACATGTAAATTGCAATTACTTATATTATATTAAAGAACAATTACAAACAAGTGAGACCAATCAGTGAACTTTTAATGTTATCCTACACAAGGTGCTAAAATCTGAAAATTCACTCAACGGGGGTTGTTTCCCTGAAGGATCCATGAGTTCAATGATGTCACGTGGAAGTAAAAATTCTATTTTTTTTTTAGTTTCCTTTATAAGTGAATGGTTACTCAATGTCACTGTACTCGCTAAACTAAGAAACATCTCTCTTTACATCCTAAAATCGACCTAAATCTCGGTTCATCTTTAAGTGTAACTGCAGCCATAAATAAAAAGCAGAAAAATCAGAACAAGGGACACAACTTACAGTCAATGGTATGTGTTCTTTGTGCTGATGCCTCTTCTTTTAGTTAAAATCATCCTCTATCCATGCCACCCCACCCATCCCCACCCCCAGCATTGTAATCTTTTGGCATGGCAAGGGTAATACAACTAAGATGTTTGTCACAGGCTCTGATCAAGAGAAATCAAATATTCCTACTCTGTCTGCCCAGCTGCTATATTCATAGAAGCTGTACTACAGCCTCTATGAATGAAATGTTATCTGTGAATGCAGGATGAAGACCTAATAATCATCTACCCGTCCTCCATTCTTAGATCCTGTTACACCCATAGGAGCTGTAATACAGCTTCTTTGAATAAGATAAGAGCCCATAACAGCTCCTTAGTTGTATTACCCCGTAGATTACCGTGGTGTATGTGTGTGTGTGGGGGGGGGGGGGGCATGGATGAAGGAGGATTTCAACTAAAAGGAGAGGCTTTGGCACAAGGGGCATATCCAACTGACTGTAATTATATATCCCTATATTATAATTATCCCTATATATTATCCCTATAATTATCCCTATTATATTATCCCTATAACTATAATTATGTATTATATATCCCTGATATTCTGATTTGTCTGTTTTTATTTTGGCTTCACTTATGCTGGGTACACACGGAAAGTTTTTTTTGTTCAACCCAGTGGACTAAACCGAAACTACTTTACAGGCCGCCATACTGTCATAATCCATATTAGTGTGCCGATCTCCCAGTTGAGCTATTGTGTTCTGACAAGGGGACTGCCCACCCACCAGAACACATACAGTGAATTAGCTAGTGGCTGTGAGCATTGATCGGATGCTGGTTTTCCAGCATGCTCATTTGAAAGAAGCCGATCATGAGACTGGCTTCTTTCAGATGAGAAGCTGCACAAACGGGCCGAAAGTAGGCCAGTTCCTGCTAAAACAACCATTTTGGGCCAATTTTCGGCACGTGTGTACCCAGCTTTTGGCTTTAAAAGGTTTGTTTTTACAGAAAAAATGTAAAGGTAGACTAACACTGACCCACCCCCCCCCACCACCACCAGTCCCTGCTATATTTAGCTCTGGGGTTGCCAAGCTGTCAGCATCCCTGCAGCTTCTCCAGCAGTCTGGAGATTTCAAATCCCTGCTCTTATCATTCTTCTCCATCAACCCCTCCAAGGCAGACCAGATGGATTCTGAGTAGTCAGCGCTGTTACATTTAAAACAATAATGTGGCTCTCCAAATGTGAACAAATAAAAAATCGTATCTGGATGTGGACCTATGAAGTCCAAAGTATAAGAGCCCTTTCACACCGGGCCGCCCATAGCGTTGGCGGTAAAACGCCGTAATTTTTAGTGGCGTTTTACCGTCGGATTAGCGGCGCATTTCGGCCACTAGCGGTCGCTTTTATCCCTGCTAGCAGCCGAGAAAGGGTTAAAACTGCCCGCATTGAGCCGCAATAGCGCAGTTTTGCCGGCGGTATCCGAGCGCTGCCCTATTGATTTCAATGGGGAGCAGCGGTGGAGGAGCGGTAAACACACCGCTCCTTCACCGCTCCAAAGAAGCTGCTGGTAGGACCTTTTTTCACGTCCTGCCAGCGCAGCGCTCTGGTGTGAAAGCCCTCGGGCTTTCACACTGGAGACAATGCTGCAGCTGTTTGAGGGCGGATTGCAGGCGCTATTTTTAATGCTATAGTCCCTGCAAAACGCCCTCGGTGTGAAAGGGGTCTTAATGAGTGTATGATAAAGAAACAATCAATAACGTGAATATGGTAATGATAAGTGAAAAAAATGAAATAAAAAGAATAAAAAAGAACACTGTTCAAAACAAATTAAAGTTCATGGATAAACACTGTGGGATAATCCATCATGAGAAATGAATTAAGTGCATAAAAAAGTTTCTGTGTTTTTCAAAGTGAATGAAAACTTGATCTTTAGGTGCAGTCAACAAATGATAAGGTTTGACACGCTTACCAGAGATGGTGGACTCATATACTATACAGCATGTCAAACAGGCAGTCGTCAGGGAGTACCTCCACAGGAACCAGCAGACAAAGGTCGATATTTAGAGGATGAGCCCCATCTGGTATTGATGGAAAGGTTCCAACATCAAAATGCAGGCTTCAGACTGTGTGGTGGACCTCATCAGATGTTAAAGTGATCAACTGTGGTAGGTATAAAAAACAAAACAACCGCACAAAGTGTATCTCTGTATGGTAGGTTTAATTTTAAAAAGGGGGTGTACACTTACAAAAATTCCAATAAAAACACGCTAATATACTTCAGTTGTATAAGCAGTTTGCAATGACTCCACGAGCGTCACCCAATGCGTTTCATCCTATTGGACATCATCTAGGATGTGAGGTCTAAACATCGACCTTTCCTTGCTGGTTCCCATGGAGGTATTCCCTCACGACTGCCTGTTTGACTCACATGCTGTACAGTATATGAGTCCACCATATCTGGTAAGCGTGCCAACCTTATCATTTGTTGACTGCACCTAAAGATCAAATTTTCATTCAATTTGAAAAACACAGAGACTTTTTTATGCACTTAATTAATTTCTTATGATGGATTATCCCATGATGTTTATCCATGAACTTTGATTTGTTTTGAACAGTGTTCTTTTTTATTCTTTTTATTTAATTTTTTTACTTATCATTACCATTTTCACGTCATTGATTGTTTATTTATCATACACTCATTTATACTTTGGACTTCATAGGTTCACATCTGGATACAGTTTTTTATTTGTTCACATTTGGAGCACCACATTATTGTTTTTATATATTTTTTCCACTATATGTCTAGTGGAGTGTTGGCAACTTAACAGTTTCTATGCGCAATTTTCTATTTCTTCAGTACTGTTACATTGACATGCTGACAGAGAAGGGGGGAAGAGCAGAGATTTAAAATTCCTTATCAGCTGTGGGGTTGCTGATAGCCTGGCAACTCCAGAGGTAAGTACAGCAGGGATGGGGAAGGTGGGGAGCGTGTCCAGTGTAAGGTAGTTAGTGCACACATTTGGATGGTCATACATGCAGTGGTGGAACTACCGCCATAGCAACCCATGCGGTCACTATGGGGCCCGCGATCGGTATGGGGCCCTGGCCCACTGCCGAGTGGGCCCTCAGCCGGGCCCTCGGCATCAGCAAGCTCCTGTGCAGGGACAGAATAACAGGCGCCATCCCCGTCCCAGCGGCATGACGTCACTCGGCTGGAGCCGCGATGGGAGGAGAGGCGAGAACTACTGCAGCCTGCAAGCACGAGGAGCCAGGCAGTGCCACCGAGGAGGAACCTCAATACAACGTCCGTGACCCACTATTGCAGAGAGCCAGAGACAGAGTCAGCGAAGCGATCATTCACATTTCCAGGTAGGGAAGCAAGCAGCACAACTAGATTAAGCTGATGCAGCCACCCAGTGATGCCATGCAGTCTGAAGAATACGAACTGTCTTTAGACTGTGACTTTGATTTTTTTAATATGCAGCATGGCGGGGGGAGGGGGGTAAATGTCCTGCACTGTAACTGACTGCTGTATTAATGTCCTGCAGGCTGCACTGGTCACAGTCACTAATAAATTATTTTACTGGTCACTGAGGAATGAATTTACTGGTCACTGAGGAATTATTTTACTGGTCACTGAGGAATTAATTTACTGGTCACTGATGAATGAATTTACTGGTCATGGTTACTGAGGAATGAATTTACTGGTCACTGAGGAATGAATTTACTGGTCACGGTCACTGAGGAATGAATTTACTGGTCACTGAGGAATGAATTTACTGGTCACTGAGGAATGAATTTACTGGTCACGGTCATAGATGAATTAATTTACTGGTCATAGATGAATGAATTTACTGGTCGCAGTCACTGATGAATGAATTTACTGGTCACGGTCATAGATGAATGAATTTACTGGTCACAGTCACTGATGAACAAATTTACTGGTCACAGACATAGATGAATGAATTTACCGGTCACGGTCACTGAGGAATTAATTTAGTGTTCACGGTCATAGATGAATGAATTTACTGGTCACAGTCACTGAGGAATGAATTTACTGGTCACTGATGAATGAATTTACTGGTCACGGTCACTGATGAATGAATTTACTGGTCACTGAATTAATTTACTGGTCACGGTCATTGATGAATGAATTTACTGGTCACTGATTAATGAATTTACTGGTCACAGTCACTGATGAATGAATTTACTGGTCACGGTCATTGATGAGTGAATTTACTGGTTACAGTCATTGATGAGTGAATTTACTGGTCACGATCACTGATGAATGATTTTACTGGTCACGGTCACTGATGAATGATTTTACTGGTCACGGTCACTGATTAATGAATTTACTGGTCACAGACACTGATGAATTAGAAGTACTGTGCCATATGAGTGTGATAATCTGTTGTTCAATGGAATTAGTTTTTTTTGTGGGGGGGCTGTTTGCAGGGGGGGCGCCATACAACATTTTGCTATGGGGCCCTGTGATTTCTAGTTACGCCCCTGCATACATGAGTCCAAATGTCATTTTTGGTGGTTAAGGGTACTTATATCTGCTTCTGCTGTTTCCTAGGCACCCTTAGCTTAACAGTGCAAAGTGGGAATACAGTGTCGGTGTTAACCCTTTTCCTGCCCTTTAACTGATTCAATTTATCCGTGATTTTTTTTTGTATCTAGTATGTTGCTTCCTTTTGTAAAAATACAGCTATTACCGTTTGGATGTCACTGCATATCCTTGTTTAGTGAACTTCTCTACTAACTGTAGGTTACATTTTAGAGTAGGAACATATGGTACATCTTTTTTTTTTGTGTTTGTTGTTTTTGTTTTTGCCATTAAGTTTTTATTGAGTATAAAGGGTGGTACAGTAAAACTTGCAGATGAAATATATGCAAAGATGATACATGCATTTAACCACCGTATGAGAACATGAAGGAAATCAACAATACTTGTAACAAGATTAACAAGCTAATATTGAAGGTACACCAGTTATGTCAAAGGGTTGGAAAGGAGAAGTCAAAATGGTGAAAGAAAAAGGAGTTCTCAAATAAAGTAAGTGAATTAACAGCATATAAACATACAGTGTAAAAACACCCATTACATACACTTTTTATGTACCATATGGTACATCTTTGATAGGTATCTTTCTGGTGACTGTTTAAGAATAGGGTAGAATAGATAACCTTCCCCTAATCTGTCTAATGCCCCGTACACACGGTCGGATTTTCCGATGGAAAATGTCCGATCGGAGCATGTTGTCGGAAATTCCGACCGTGTGTGGGCTCCATCGGACATTTTCCATCTGATTTTCTGACACACTAAGTTGGACAGCAGGAGATAAAATTTTCCGACAACAAAATCCGATCGCGTCAATTCCGACCGTGTGTGGCCTGTTCCGACGCACAAAGTGACACGCATGCTCAGAAGAAATTCTGAGACGGGACAGCTCGTTCTTGTAAACTTAGCGTTCGCAATGGATACAGCACTTTCGTCACGCTGCAATGTTAAAAATGGTTTAATACAGCGCACTCTCTTCTTCTTTATAATGTGACAAGAATTAAGTAGTTTTGCTGCTCATATTCACACACACTTCTCACAAACTTTTATTTGTGTTTTTTTTAGTGGGATTCCCTGAATATATTGTTATTAGTTGTCACACCTGACAGTTTTATATTATTATTTTATTTTTTGGGGGATTTTCAGCCTTTTTTTTTCTTTAATGTTTGGATTTTTTCCAAGGCTGATCTTTGTTCAATGTTATTTTTATTTTTACTCCAGAATATTTTTGGGTGTGTTTTGTGTGTCAGGTTACCCCAACACCATTGATATCTTTTATTATTTAATCTCAAGGAGATTGTTTGGTGTTGGTGTCCCTTGTTCATTTCACATTGTATATTTGAAATGTACCTGAATCCTCACAAACAAGCTGTCATTTTTGAAGTAAAACACATAGGAGAGTATAATTCAAAACAAAAAATCCTTTATTAAGGGATCAGAACCAAACAAAGAAGAAGGCAACACTGGATCAACAGGAGAAATTAGCGAAGCCTGGGACCCCCATGGCAGACATCAATTCTTCAACATCAAAATTGGTGGCCTGAGGAGTCAATATGTAAGGGAGGGCAGTCTGGTCCAGAATTCGCAGAGATCTAGATAGCAGCAGATGACATCCCCAGGCTGTGTTACCACAAGAGGCTGCATCTTTTGGCCGACCAGACTGAACCCAGGGCAATCACTGTCTGGTCTTCCTTCCACGCTTCCTTCCGGGGTGTTGCTGTGCAGTTGGAGATGTGGCAGGAGGAGGAGTTGGACCTGGAGGAGGAGGAGGACTGGGGGGACCTGGAGGAGGACTGGGGGGACCTGGAGGAGGACTGGGGGGACCTGGAGGAGAGGGAGGACGAGGAGGAGGACCTGCAGGATGAGGAGCAGGACCATCAGAAAGGTGTGTCTGAGGTGTCAACTCTCCTAATCTTGTTACAATATAGGCCTCAATCTAGAAGCAGTATAGGCACAAGTTTGTCTCTTACCTTTGTTCTTACGATCGGCGCGTCCAATGCTCCTTCCTCCGCTCACAGATCGTACGTAATACGCACGCGTTACGCTTTATACACACTGCGCATGCGTGTAACTCCGCCCGCCCCCTGTGTGCTAATTATAGCAACGAGGAGGAGGAGGAGGAGGAAAGCCCGGATCCAGGCACGTCCCGACCCAAAAGGAGACGTTTTAAGGCCACAAATATGTCCTTTGGGGAGATGTTGGAGATGGTCGACATCATGAGGAAGTCCGACTATGACGGGAAGTATGGGCCTTACCCCAACCCCAACATCAGAAAGGCCAAGATCATGGCGAAAGTGATCAAAAGCCTTCACAGGAATTTCGGGTACGAAGATCTAAAGATAAGCTCAGGAAGCGGTGGTCGGACCTGAAGTTGAGAGAGCCAGAGCAGTACCGAAAGATCTGGAGAGTGCTGCAAAAAAGTAAGTAGTTGTGCTGTGTTCCTATTCTTTCTGTCTTTATTACGTTCATGCTGCTCCATATGCTTTTATTAATTGTAACGTTTAAAAGGGCAACTTTAATGTTCATGGGCCCATTATTCGTTCGTATCAAACATTTTTCTTTCGGCCTCTAGAACACCATTGTTTAGGCCATATGCATTTTCCCACATTTTTTTGGGCCTACTTGGATGCCAAATATTTGTTTGTGTAGATGGGTTTGTTACTAGAATGAAATGCCAACTAGATTGTGTGTAAGGAGAGGACACTGAGCAGCTGTTTTCACATCTGGACACTGGAGCACTAGTGTGGGACACCAGAACACCATTTTTATTAGGGGACCACATAGGTGCTCCAGTGTATACTATAGGGGGGGCTACATCTGTGAAGCTTGTACCAAACAGGTAAAGTATTGCAGCTTGACAAAGGGCAATAAAAAAAATACATATTGGAACCCGGCTAAAATAGACAATTGTACCCCACTTCCAAGCAATTTTTCCTATTTCTAGTTCTGCCATCAAATATCTGTGTGCTAATTATACCATTTTTGTTTTACATAGGGGAGAAAAGACTCAGAGGACAGCCCTCATCCGAGGAGACCAGATACCCCCCACGTCTGGAAGAAGGTGAAATACCGCAAACCCAAAAATAGCAGGAGGAAGAAGAAGATGTGGTGGAGATTGGCAACACAACAGGTGAGTGTCTGCGACCACAGACTCAGGTAAAAGAGATGGATGGTGACAGATTTTTGAGACCTTTTTTTATTTTATTTATCTCTTTTTAGGTGATCGTGAGGTTGTGGATCCCGAACGCTTTACTTTAGAAAGTGCCCAAATCCTGATCGGGGAGATCATGGGGTGTAATGCCGAACTGCAAAACATCCAGCAAAAAATCCATGATGTTATTAAAAAAAATAATAACATCATTGATGTTTTGGGGCGAATGTAAACCCCACCAAATCACTTTTTGTATTGTGGTCCAATCTTTTAAATTTTTTTGCAATGTTTTGAAAAGCCAAATTAGGAGGATGCACACAGTGTGCCAACATGTGCTATCTGCCATCACGGGAGATCAATGGACGCGTTTTGGGGGTGCAACCCCTTCCTCAATTATAAAGTAGCGTTGAGGAAGGGCTTGCTCCCCCAAAACATGTCCCTTGATCCCCCCTGATGGCAGATAGCACATGTTGACATTGGGAAATTGGTGTGCATCTTCCAAATTTGGCTTTTCCAGGGGTGATTTCCCCCAATCTGAACACTATATCAAACCCAGTTCCTAAATAATGATGTCTGATATAGCCTTCAGGTTTTACCTAATGTGAACTTTGTAAGTTCAAGTTTTTTGGCTTTCTTGTTGGTTTTACACAGGCCTGTTTTATCTGATATGGACATTTCGAATTTTGCTAATGCTACTGCAAAAATTGTTATACAACAAACATGTTGGTTTGTTTTAAAAACCTTTGGTAAATGCACATGTGATTGTGCAGGTATAAAAAGTGGCTTACTCAAGAATGTGTGGATTATTGTCTCAACACTACAACACTTTTGGGGTGATGTAATAGCTGTTTGATGCAAAAGTGGGGGTTATTTCCTAAGGGCAAATCCTTTTTGCACTACAAGTGCAGTTTCAGTGCAGTTGCAAGTGCACTTGTAGTGAAATGTGTTTTTGCATTTAGGAAATAACAGCCAACAGTGCTTTGTATAAGGTTACCCAATCACGACATTTTCTGCACTCAAAACATTTCTGTCAGGATCAGCTAAAACAAACACAAGCAGTAAATGTCCACAAAGATTTTCTTTTTTTTTTTTATTTGAAAAAGGCTTCACATATTGTCTGGCATATTGATAGCCCCCCTACCCGTAAAGAACTCCAGGTAGCGTAACCGGACATCACGGGCACTCAGGGAGGGCAAGCCAGGACGGCCACTTTCAAGTGCCGTCAGTGTGGTTTGATGTAGGATTCCGGCCTCAGGCCCAACTGAGCCAGCATAGTTGGCCGAATGTTTCCGTAAAAAGTTATGGAGAACACAGCACGCAAGTATTATATGGTTCAGTTTATACTCCGCCATATGGATAGGTGTCAGAAATAGGCGGAACCGGCTGGCCAGGATTCCAAATGTGTTCTCCACCACTCTTCGGGCTCTGGCCAGCCGGTAATTAAAAACCCTCTGTTTCGGGGTGTGGGTCCTCATCGGGAATGGACGCATCAGGTGGTCCCCCAGCGCAAATGCTTCATCAGCAAGGAACACAAATGGGAGTCCTTCCACATTGTCCTCTGGAGCTGGCAAGTCCAAGCTGCCATTCTGGAGACGCCTGTAGAACTCCGTCTGGGCGATGACTCCACCATCGGACATCCGGCCATTCTTCCCCACGTCCACATACAAGAAGTCGTAATTAGCCGACACCACCGCCAACATCACTATACTATTAAACCCCTTGTATTTATAATAGTACGACCCCGAGTTGGGTGGTGGGATGATGTGGACGTGTTTCCCATCCGCAGTTAGGAAAGTCCCACCGCTGGGCAAAGTGGGAGGCCACAGTCTGCCATTCCTGTGGCGTTGAAGGAAACTGTTGAGGAAAAAACAATAAACATTACTATTTTTACTTTTACTCTGAAACATGGCAAGCAGATAAGACACAAACATTATGGGGCAACCTCCAGATAGCATTTATTAAGGGGTATTTAACAAGGCCAAAGTATAAGGTACACCTATCATATCCCCCCCCCCCCTCTCATGGGCCATTTCTGACATTATGGGGTGTGTGGAAATCTTGGACAGGTAACCCTCTTCACTTCATTGAGAGATGAATGCCTAAATAATGTGTATTACTTGGAACAGCCCCTCCTTAGTTACACTATTGGCAGCCCACTGGACAGGTAAGAAGTGTCATAATACAAAGATATAAATAAACACTGTACACATTTGAGGACATTTGGACATTCTACTATTACCTATCAAGATAATAATAGGATACAAAAACTTTAAACAGTACCATTGGAAAGTATACAGGCAGGCCCTTGCACTACATGCTTTGGGCAATTCATCCATAAATCTGACCAGTAAAGAGGTGGGTATAGTGTGTAGGGGTTTGGCAAAGTCAGCAGATAGATGATTGAGGATAGATAGAGAATTGGGATCAGCTGACTTAGCAGTTGGGGGAGGGAGGGTTACTAAAAATTATTTTGGGACACCACAAAAAAAAGCCTCTGCCTGAATTTAAATCAAAAATAACATTACCAAACATTTTAGGGGGTGTTTGGGGTAAAGCACTACTATGGAGCTGATAAAATACATTGTTAAGTGACTACATGAGGTGAATATAGAGGCAGGAGACACCATGCTGGGGAGGTTAGTGAAGGGCAAATATGTATGAAGGACCTAAAATAATAAATACATAAAAATCCAGCATGCATGAGGACAAAGGGGACATTCACAGCATATTACAATCATGGTAATTAGGGAATGAGGAAAGAAATACAAGATATTATCAAACATTAAAGACAATAAAATGTGATATGAAAGGATAAAAATCTTACCTTCATATACTCCTTCTGCAGGACCTGGATGATGGCAGAACAGGTCTCTGGGATAATGATCCCCAGAGCCTGGGGGGAGATGCCTGTCGAGAACTTCAAGTCCTGCAGACTTCTCCCTGTCGCCAAATACCGCAAGGTAGCGACCAACCTCTGCTCCGGAGTGATGGCTTGCCTCATGCAGGTATTCTGCCTGCTAATATAGGGGGTCAGCGAAGCCAACAAACGCTGAAACACGGGGTCCGTCATCCTGAGAAAGTTCCTGAAATCATCAGGATTATTCTCACGGATCTCACGGAGCAAAGGCATATGAGAGAACTGGTCACGCTGAAGCAACCAATTCTTGGTCCATGAACTCCTCCCCACCCTGTTCATGGACTGGACTTGTGTGTCAAGGTCAGGACCCCAACACCAAGCCCCCGCACAGCATGAACTCTACGAGGAGTACGCATACGAAACATGGCTAGAAAACGGTTGGCTTCTCAGAACGAAGTAACAGAACGCACTGATGAACAGCAAGGCCTGTGAAGAGCGACCTGAAAAACAGCAACGAGCAGGCAAGATCACACAGAAAACTCTGATACAAACTGACTGCACGCACTGAAGAGCAGATACAAACCCACAAGCACAAACTGAACGGCAGAAAATGATCTGAAAGCCACAAGTCTGAAAAAGCGCGAATCGTCTCTCACCAAACTTTTACTAACACGAGATTAGCAAAAGGAGCCCAAAGGGTGCCGCGCTTGGTTCTGAACCTGCCTTTTCTAGTCTCGTCGTACGTGGTGTACGTGACCGCGTGGTTGGCGATGGGAAATTCCGACAACTTTGTGCGACCGTGTGTAGGCAAAACAAGTTTGAGCCAACATCCGTCGGAAAAAATCCTAGGATTTTGTTGTCGGAATGTCCGAACAAAGTCCGACCGTGTGTACGCCCTATAAGACCACATACTGTCCTTCGCTTTTGTAATTCTTTTTGTCTTGCTTTGATCAAGGTGAGTGAAGACATTTTTTTCAATGGTAATTTGACTTGTAGCTCCAAAGTCAATGTATCATGTGAAAAATTATGCTATGTCCTTTTTTGGAATTTACACTCTCAGAATCTGAAGCTTCTTCTGTTTTGTTTAAAGGATAAGTTCACCTTTGGAACATGTTACATGCCCCACCCTTTTTTAGGGGGAACATTTAACGTGTTCCAGCATCTACACCCAGCATGGCTGATCTTCCCATCCTTATGACAGTAGATGGGGGGATCCTCTCCTTACACCCACTGTCACAATTTGAAAGCAGCGTGCCAAAAGTGTAGCAATTCAAAAGGTTATATAAGTCTATTCATTATGAAGTCCATTGGGGATAAACCAGGAGTGTTTAACCACTTGAGCCCCGGACCATTATGCTGCCTAAGGACCAGAGGTCTTTTTCCAATTTGGCACTGCGTCGCTTTAACTTTTAATTGCGCGGTCATGCAATGCTGTACCCAAACGAAATTTGCGTCCTTTTCTTCCCACAAATAGAGCTTTCTTTTGATCACCTCTGCCGTTTTTATTTTTTGCACTATAAACGGAAAAAGACAGAAAATTTTGAAAAAAATGATATTTTCTACTTCTTGTTATTAAAAAAATCCAATAAACTCAATTTTAGTCATACATTTAGGCCAAAATTTATTCGGCCACATGTCTTTGGTAAAAAAAATGTCAATAAGCGTATATTTATTGGTTTGCGCAAAAGTTATAGCGTCTACAAACTAGGGTACATTTTCTGGAATTTACACAGCTTTTAGTTTATGACTGCCTATGTCATTTCTTGAGGTGCTAAAATGGTAGGGCAGTACAAACCCCCCCCAAATGACCCCATTTTGGAAAGTAGACACCCCAAGGAAATTGCTGAGAGGCATGTTGAACCCATTGAATATTTATTTTTTTTGTCCCAAGTGATTGAATAATGACAAAAAAAAAAAAAAAAATATTTACAAAAAGTTGTCACTAAATGATATATTGCTCACACAGGCCATGGGCCTATGTGGAATTGCACCCCAAAATACATTCAGCTACTTCTCCTGAGTATGGGGATACCACAAGTGTGGGACTTTTTGGGAGCCTAGCCGCGTACGGGGCCCCGAAAAGCAATCACCGCCTTCAGGATTTCTAAGGGCATAAATTTTTGATTTCACTCCTCACTACCTATCACAGTTTTGAAGGCCATAAAATGCCCAGATGGCACAAAACCCCCCCAAATGACCCCATTTTGGAAAGTAGACACCCCAAGCTATTTGCTGAGAGGCATGTTGAGTCCATGGAATATTTTATATTTTGACACAAGTTGCGGGAAAGTAACACTTTTTTTTTTTTTTTTTGCACAAAGTTGTCACTAAATTATATATCGCTCAAACATGCCATGGGCATATGTGGAATTACACCCCAAAATACATTCTGCTGCTTCTCCTGAGTATGGGGATACCACATGTTTAGGACTTTTTGGGAGCCTAGCCGCGTACGGGGCCCCGAAAACCAAGCACCGCCTTCAGGATTTCTAAGGGCATAAATTTTTGATTTCACTCCTCACTTCCTATCACAGTTTTGAAGGCCATAAAATGCCAAGATGGCACAAAACCCCCCAAAATGACCCCATTTTGGAAAGTAGACACCCCAAGCTATTTGCTGAGAGGCATGTTGAGTCCATGGAATATTTTATTTTTTGACACAAGTTGCGGGAAAGTAACAATTTTTTTTTTTTTTTGCACAAAGTTGTCACTAAATGATATATTTCTCACACAGGCCATGGGCATATGTGGAATTGCACCCCAAAATACATTTAGCTGCTTCTCCTGAGTACGGGGATACCACATGTGTGGGACTTTTTGGGAGCCTAGCCGCATACGGGGCGCCGAAAACCAAGCACCGTCTTCAGGATTTCTAAGGGCGTAAAGTTGTGATTTCACTCCTCACTGCCTATCACAGTTTTGAAGGCCATAAAAAGCCCAGATGGCACAACCCCCCCCCCCCAAATGACCCCATTTTGGAAAGTAGACACCCCAAGCTATTTGCTGAGAGGCATGTTGAGTCCATGGAATATTTTATATTTTGACACAAGTTGCGGGAAAGTGACAATTTTTTTTTTTTGCACAAAGTTGTCACTAAATGATATATTGCTCAAACATGCCATGGGCATATGTGGAATTACACCCCAAAATATATTCTGCTGCTTCTCCTGAGTACGGGGATACCACATGTGTGGGACTTTTTGGGAGCCTAGCCGCATACGGGGCCCCGAAAACCAAGCACCGGCTTGAGGATTTCTAAGGGCGTTAAGTTGTGATTCCACTCCTCACTACCTATCACAGTTTTGAAGGCCATAAAATGCCAAGATGGCACAACCCCCCCCCCCAAATGACCCCATTTTGGAAAGTAGACACCCCAAGCTATTTGCTGAGAGGCATGGTGAGTATTTTGCAGCTCTCATTTGTTTTTGAAAATGAAGAAAGACAAGAAAAATGTATTTTTGTTTTCTTTTTTCAATTTTCGAAAGTTTGTGACAAAAAGTGAGGTCTGCAAAATACTCACTATACCTCTCAGCAAATAGCTTGGGGTGTCTATTTTCCAAAATGGGGTCATTTGGGGGGGGGGTTGTGCCATCTGGGCATTCCATGGCCTCCGAAACTGTGCTAGGCAGTGAAGAGTGAAATCAAAAATTTACGCCCTTAGAAAGCCTGAAGGCGGTGCTTGGTTTTCGGGGTCCCGTGCGCGGCTAGGCTCCCAAAAAGTCCCACACATGTGGTATCCCCATACTTAGGAGAAGCAACAGAATTTTGGGGTGTAATTTCACATATTCCCATGGCATGTTTGAGCAATATATCATTTAGTGACAACTTTGTGCAAAAAAAAAAAAAAAAAGATTTATCTTTTTCCCGCAACTTGTGTCACAATATAAAATATTCCATGGACTCGACATGCCTCTCAGCAAATAGCTTGGGGTGTCTACTTTCCAAAATGGGGTCATTTGGGGGGGGGGTTTGAACTGTCCTGGCATTTTATGCACAACATTTAGAAGCTTATGTCACACAACACCAACTCTTCCAACCACTTGAAGACAAAGCCCTTTCTGACACTTTTTGATTACATGAAAAAAAATTACTTTGAACCCACAAACATTATATATTTTTTTTAAAGCAAATGCCCTACAGATTAAAATGGTGGGTGTTTCATATTTTTTTTTCACAAAGTATTTGCGCAGCGATTTTTCAAACGCATTTTTTGGGGAAAAAACACACTTTTTTAAATTTTAATGCACTAAAACACACTATATTGCCCAAATGTTTGATGAAATAAAAAAGATGATCTTAGGCCGAGTACATGGATACCAAACATGACATGCTTTAAAATTGCGCACAAACGCGCAGCGGTGACAAAATAAATACATTTTTAAAAGCCTTTAAAAGCCTTTACAGGTTACCACTTTAGATTTACAGAGGAGGTCCACTGCTAAAATTACTGCCCTCGTTCTGTCCTTCGCGGTGATACCTCACATGAATGGTGCAATTGCTGTTTACATTTGACGCCAGACCGACGCTAGCGTTCGCCTTTGCGCTAGAGCAGGGGGGGACAGGGGTGCTTTTTTTTTTTCTTTATTATTTTTTTGCTTTTTTATCTTATTTTTAAACTGTTCCTTTCATTTTAATTTTTTTTTAATTAATTTTATTGTTATCTCAGGGAATGTAAATATCCCCTATGATAGAAATAGGTAGTGACAGCTACTCTTTTTTAAAAAAAATTGGGCTCTATTAGACCCTAGATCTCTCCTCTGCCCTCAAAGCATCTGACCACACCAAGATCGGTGTGATAAAATGCTTTCCCAATTTCCCAATGGCGCTGTTTACATTCGGCGAAATCTAAGTCATGAAATGCTCGTAGCTTCCGGTTTCTTAGGCCATAGAGATGTTTGGAGCCATTCTGGTCTCTGATCAGCTCTATGGTCAGCTGGCTGAATCACTGGCTGCATTTTCAGGTTCCCTGTTGGGACAGGAAAGCCAGATAAAAACATGGAAGACGGTGGGGGAGGGGGGGGGGCATTCCCTCCCACTGCTTGCAAAAGCAGTCTAGAGGCTAATTAGCCACTAGGATTGCTTTTACATGAAAGCCGACCGCTGGCTGAAAAGAATGATACCAAGATTATACCTAAACCTGCAGGCATCATTCTGGTATAACCACTCAAAGTCCAGCAACATACCAGTACGTTGCTGGTCCTTGTTAGGCATATATTGTAAACTTTTTTTTCATGCAGCCTGTGGGCTGAACGAAAAAAAGATATTGATCGGTGGGTATGCCCACCATTAGAATACCTCCCTTCATCCACCCACTTCTAATGATGGGCATACATGCACCATTTATATATGCCGAAGCATGGGGGCATCCTCCCGCAAAAGGAAGGAGCAAATTGCTCCTCCACCCACTGCTGCCCCCATGCTTCGGCATATATGCTGAAGTATGTAACTGTGGTGGTGAAATCACCTCCGACAGCGCTGGAGTCACGGCTTTATATATCGTGGGAGCAAACGCTGTTGCTGTCAAGATAAATGAATCCGCGCTGCAACTGAATGGCGTACCTGCTAAGCAAATGATGGTTAACAATAAAACAAAGTAACATTACAGTATAACAGTAATGCCCCGTACACACGGTCGGATTTTCCAATGGACATTGTCCGATCGGAGCGTGTTGTCGGAAATTCCGACCGTGTGTGGGCGCCATCGGACATTTTCCATCGGATTTTCCGACACATAAAGTTGGACAGCAGGAGATAAAATTTTCCGACAACAAAATCCGATCGCGTCAATTCCGACCGTGTGTGGCCTGTTCCGACGCACAAAGTGCCACGCATGCTCAGAAGAAATTCCGACACGGGACAGCTCGTTCTGGTAAACTTAGCGTTCGCAATGGATACAGCACTTTCGTCACGCTGCAATGTAAAAAATGGTTTAATACAGCGCACTCTCTTCTTCTTTATAATGTGACAAGAATTAAGTAGTTTTGCTGCTCATATTCACACACACTTCTCACAAACTTTTATTTGTGTTTTTTTAGTGGGATTCCCTCAATATATTGTTATTAGTTGTCACATCTGACAGTTTTATATTTTTTATGTTTTTTTTTTTGTTTTTAAGCCTTTTTTTTTCTTTAATGTTTGGATTTTTTCCAAGGCTGATCTTTGTTCAATGTTATTTTTATTTTTACTCCAGAATATTTTTGTGTGTGTTTTGTGTGGCAAGTTACCCCAACACCATTGATATCTTTTATTATTTAATCTCCATGAGATTTTTTGTTGTTGGTGTCCCTTGTTCATTTCACATTGTATATTAGAAATGTACCTGAATCCTCACAAACAAACCATCATTTTTGAAGTAAAACACATAGGAGAGTATAATTCAAAACAAAAATCCTTTATTAAGGGCTCAGAACCAAACAAAGAGGAAGGCAACACTGGATCAACAGGAGAAATTAGTGAAGCCTGGGACCCCCACGGCAGACATCAATTCTTAAACCTCAAAATTGGTGGCCTGAGGAGTCCATATGTAAGGGAGGGCAGTCTGGTCCGGGATTCACAGAGATCCGGATAGCAGCAGATGACATCAGTGTCCCCAGGCTGTGGTACCACAAGAGGCTGCATCTTTTGGCCGACCAGACTGGATCCAGGGTCCTCACTGTCTGGTCTTCCTTTCACACTTCCTTCTGGGCTGTGGCTGTGCAGTTGGAGATGTGGCAGGAGGAGGAGTAGGACCTGGAGGAGGAGTAGGACCTGCAGGAGGAGGAGGAGGACCATCGCGAAGGTGTGTTTGAGGTGTAATTTGGCCCCTCATACCTTTCGCCAGAGCCTCTGATATGAGGGCCTCACACATGGCTTTTTGGCCCTCCTCCATCCTCTGCATTTTATAGGCTATGAATGCAGCAATGTTCTCCTGCCTGGTGTGGGGTGCTCCCAGGACCTCTGTAGCCCTACAAAAAAATCTGATAGCAGCCTCCTCTAGGGTACTCCTCCTACTGCCACTTTCTGTTTCCAGGGGGGGTGGAGGGACCTGCAGATCAGCCAGCCGGCTCGGCCCGGCCACCTCCTGGCTGAGACTTCCCTGTGTATGAAAAAGGGACATGGTTTTAGTTTTTGCATCATCAATCACAATCATAAATTAGTACTCCCAACTAACCTCTAGTTAACATCATTGATTGGACAAGCAGAAATATTTAGAGGAATGCTATACCTGGCTCAATCTGGGCTCCTCCACATGTGGCCTGGAAGGCCCAGGTTGGGCGTCAGAAGCCTCAGCCGGGGGGGAAGGAAGCGTGGAAGGAAGACTGGAGAGTGATGACCTGGGTTCAGTCTGGCCTGCCAGAAAGTGCAGCCTGTCGTAGTACAACATCCTGGGGACATAGATGTCATCTGCTGCTCCGGATCTCTGTGAATCCAGGACTTTCTTGCGCTCCCTCAGATATGTGCTCCTCAGGCCACCAATGAAAATCTTTAAAAAAGTGATGTCTGTCGTGGGGATCACCTGCTTCACAATTTCACACAATTGCTCCAGTGCTGCCTTCCTCTTTGCTTGGTTCTTGTAATGGGTGTGTTTAATCTCCCACAGACAGGGCAGCTCCCTTAGCATCTCTATGAAGACTGAAATGAAGTCCTGATCTTTCAGTACCATATCCATGTTCACTGCAAGACACAACACAAGACAAAGCCTAATGTCACACCAAACTCTCCTAATCTTGTTACAATATAGGCCTCAATCTATAGAAGCAGTATAGGCCCAAGTTTGTCTCTTACCTTCGTTCTTACGATCGGCGCGTCCAATGCTCCTTCCTCCGCTCACAGATCGTACGTAATACGCTTTATATACACTGCGCATGCGTGTAACTCCGCCCGCCCCTGACGTTCTTTCTAGTGTATTCCCCGCCCCTTTTCGTTCGGCGCAGTGGGGGAAGAGCATGATGGCGGACATACAGCAGGTGCGGGCTAATTGTAGCAACGAGGAGGAGGAGGAGGAGAAAAGGGCGGATCCAGGCACATCCCGATCCAGAAGGAGACGTTTTAAGGCCACAAATATGTAGTTTGGGGAGATGTTGGAGATGGTCGACATCATGAGGAAGTCCGACTATGACGGAAAATATGGGCCTTACCCCAACCCCAATATCCGAAAGGCCAAAATCATGGCGAAAGTGGTCAGGAGCGGAATTTCGGGGTACGAAGGTCTAAAGATCAGCTCAGGAAGCGGTGGTCGGACCTGAAGTTGAGAGAGCCAGAGCAGTACCGAAAGATCCGGAGAGTGCTGCAAAAAAGTAAGTAGTTGTGCTGTGTTCCTATTCTTTCTGTCTTTATTACGTTAGTTCTGCTCCATATGCTTTGATTAGTTGTAACGTTTCCAAAGGTCAACTTTAATGTTCATGGGCACATTATTCGTTCGTATCAAACATTTTTCTTTCGGCCTCTAAAACACCATTATTTAGGCCATATGCATTTTCACACATTTTTGGGGGCCTACTTGGATGCCAAATATTTGTTTGTGTAGATGGGTTTGTTACTAGAATGAAATGCAAACTAGATTGTGTGTAAGGAGAGGACACTGAGCAGCTGTTTTCACATCTGGACACTGGAGCACTAGTGTGGGACACAAGAACACCATTTTTATTAGGGGGCCACACAGGTGCTCCAGTGTATACTATAGGGGGGTCTCCATCTGTGAAGCTTGTACCAAACAGGTAAAGTATTGCAGCTTGACAAAGGGCAATAAAAAATATACATCTTGGAACTCGGCTAAAATAGACAATTGTACCCCACTTCCAAGCAATGTTTCCTATTTCTATAGTTCTGCCATCAAATATCTGTTTGCTAAGTATACCATTTTTGTTTTACATAGGGGAGAAAAGACTCGGACACCCCTCATCCCAGGAGACCAGAGACCCCCCCCTATCTGGAAGAAGGGGAAATACCAACCCAAGAAGCTGAGCAGGAGGAAGAAGAAGACGTGGTGGAGATTGGCACCACAACAGGTGAGTGTCTGTGACCACAGACTCAGGTAAAAGAGATGGCTGGTGGCAGTTTTTGAGACCTTTTTTTTTGTTCTTTATCTCTTTTTAGGTGATCGTGATGTGAGGGATCCAGAACGCTTTACATCTGAAAGTGCCCAGATACTGATCGGGGAGATCATGGGGTGTAATCTCCAATCGCAAAACATACATCAACAAATCAGTGATGTTATTAAAAAAAATAATAACATCATTGATGTTTTGGGGCGAATTTAAACCCCACAAAATCACCTGTTTTATCGTACCAAACTTTTTTCAATGTTTAGAAAAGCCAAATTTGGAGGATGCACACAGTGTGCCAACATGTGCTATCTGCCATCACGGGAGATCAATGGACGCGTTTTGGGGGGGCAACCCCTTCCTCAATTATAAAGTAGCGTTGAGGAAGGGCTTGCTCCCCCCAAACACGTCCCTTGATCCCCCCACATGTTGACATTCGTAAATTGGTGTGCATCTTCCAAATTTGGCTTTTCCAGGGGTGATTTCCCCCCATCTGAGCGCTATATCAAACCCAGTTCCTAAATACTGATGTCTGATATAGCCTTCAGGCTTTACCTAATGTGAACTTTGTAAGTTCAAGTTTTTTGGCTTTCTTGTTGGTTTTACACAGGCCTGTTTTATCTGAAATGGATATTTTGATTTTTCATAATGCTACTGCAAACATTGTTATACAACAAACATGTTGGTTTGTTTTAAAAACCTTTGGTAAATGCGCATGTGATTGTGCAGGTATAAAAAAGTGCCTTACTCAAGAATGTGTGGATTATTGTCTCAACACTACAACACTTTTGGGGTGATGTAATTGTTGTTTTATGCACAAATGGTGGTTATTTCCTAAGGGCAAATCCTCTTTGCACTACAAGTGCAGGTTCAGTGCAGTTACAAGTGCACTTGTAGTGAAATGTGTTTTTGTATTTAGGAAGTACCAGCCAACACTGTTTTTTATAAGGTTACCCAATCACGACATTTTCTGCACTCAACACATTTCTGTCAGGGTCAGCTAAAACAAACACAAGCAGTAAATGTCCACCAAGAATTTCTTTTGGTTGTTTTTTATTTGAAAAAGGTGTCACATATTGTCTGGCATATTGATAGCCCCCCTACCCGCAAAGAACTCCAGATATCTTAACCGGACATCACGGGCATTCAGGGAGGGCAAGCCAGGACGGCCGCTTTCAAGTGCCGTCATTGTTGATGTATTTGGGATTCCGGCCTCAGGCCCAACTGAGCCAGCATAGTTGGCTGAATGTTTTCGTAGAAAATTATGGAGAACACAGCAGGCAAGTATTATATGGTTCAGTTTATACTCCGCCATATGGATGGGTGTCATAAATAATCGGAAACTGGCTGGCCAGGATTCCAAATGTGTTCTCCACCACTCTTCGGGCTCTGGCCAGCCGGTAATTAAAAACCCTCTGTTCCGGGGTGAGGGTCCTCATCGGGAATGGCCGCATCAGGTGGTCCCCCAGCGCAAATGCTTCATCAGCAACAAACACAAATGGGAGACCTTCAACATTGTCCTCTGGAGGTGGCAAGTCCAAGCTGCCATTCTGGAGACGCCTGTAGAACTCCGTCTGGGCGATCACTCCACCATCGGACATCCGGCCATTCTTCCCCACGTCCACATATAAGAAGTCGTAATTAGCCGACACCACCGCCAACATCACTATACTATTAAACCCCTTGTAATTATAATAGTACGACCCCAAGTTGGGTGGTGGGACGATGTGGACGTGTTTCCCATCAATTGCCCCTCCGCAGTTAGGAAAGTCCCACCGCTGGGCAAAGTGGGAGGCCACAGTCTGCCATTCCTGTGGCGTGGAAGGAAACTGTTGAGGAAAAAACAATAAACATTATTATTTTTTCACAGAAACCTGGCAAGCAGATTAGACACAAACATTCTGGGGCAACCTCCAGATAGCATTTATTAAGGGGAATTTAACAACAACAAAGTATAAGGTACACCTATAATATTCCCCCTCCCCCCCTCATGGGCCATTTCTAACATTATGGGGGGGGGAACTCTTGGACAGGTAACCCTCTTCACTTCATTGAGAGATGAATGCCTAAATACAGGGTATTACTTGGAACAGCCCTCCTTAGTTACACTATTGGCAGACCACTGGACAGGTAAGAAGTGTCTGAATACAAAGATATAAATACACATTGTACACATTTGAGGACATTTGGACATTCTGCTATTACCTATCAAGATAATAATAGGATACAAAAACTTAAAACAGTTCCATTGGAAAGTATACAGGCAGACCCTTGCACTACATGCTTTGGGGAATTCATTCATAAATCTGACCAGTAAAGAGATGGGTATAGTGTGTATGGGTTTGGCAAAGTCAGCAGATAGATGATTGAGGATAGAGAATTGGGATCAGCTGACTTAGCAGTTGGGGGGAGGGAGGGTTACCAAAAATTTGGGGACACCACAAAAAAAGCCTCTGGCACTCTGCCTGAATTAAAATCAAAAATAACATTTCCAAACATTTTAGGGGGTGTTTGGGGTAAAGCACTACTATAGAGCTCATAAAATACATTGTTAAGTGACTACATGAGGTGAATATAGGGCAGGAGACACCATGCTGGGTAGGTTAGTGAAGGGCAAATATGTATGAAGGGCATAAAATAATAATTACATAAAAATCCAGCATGCATGAGAACAAAGGGGACATTCACAGCATATTACAATCATGGTAATTAGGGAATGAGGAAAGAAATACAATATATTAGCAAACATTCAATACAATAAAATGTGATATTAAAGCATAAAAATCTTACCTTCATATACTCCTTCCCCCGCACAGCACGAACTCTACAAGGAGTACGCATACGAAACATGGCTAGAAAACAGTTGGCTGCTCAGAACGAAGTAACAGAACGCACTGAAGAACAGCAAGGCCTGTGAAGAGCGACCTGAAAACCAGTAACGAACGAACAAGAATACAATGACTCCTTAAAGTCACGCGGAACTTGCTTGCACGCACTGAAGAGCAGATACAAACCCACAAGCACAAACTGAACGGCAGAAAACGATCTGAAAGCCACGAGTCTGAAAAAGCGCGAATCGTCTCTCAGCAAACTTTTACTAACACGAGATTAGCAAAAGGAGCCCAAAGGGTGCCGTGCTTGGTTCTGAACCGGCCTTTTCTAGTCTCGTCGTACGTGGTGTACGTGACCGCGTGGTTGTCGATCGGAAATTCCGACAACTTTGTGCGACCGAGTGTACGCAAAACAAGTTTGAGCCAACATCCGTCTAAAAAAATCCTAGGATTTTGTTGTCGGAATGTCCGAACAAAGTCCGACCGTGTGTACGGGGCATTATTGTTTCACTTTAATGACTTATTGTTTCACTTTAATACTTAAAGTGAAACAATAAAAATGAAATATTCCTTTAAATATCGTGCCTGGGGGTGTCTATAGTATGCCTGCAAAGTGGCGCATTTTTCCCATGTTTAGAACAGTAGCACAGCAAAATGACATTTCTAAAGGAAAAATTGTCATTTAAAACGGATTGCGGCTGTAATGAATTGTCAGCAATATAGATAAAACTCATTGAAAAAAAGAGCATGGGTTCTCCCCCCAGTCCATTACCAGGCCCTTTGGGTCTGGTATGAATATTAAGGGGAACCCCGAACCAAGATTAAAAGAGAAAAAATGTGTGGGGGCCCCCCAAAAATCCATACCAGGCCCTTCAGGTCTGATATGGAAATTAAGGGTTACCCTGTGCCAAAAAATTTTAAAAAATGGCGTAGGGGTCCCCCAAAATCCATACCAGACCCTTATCTGAGCAAGCAAACTGGCAGGCTGCAGGAAAAGAGGGGGGGAGAGCACCCCCCTCCTGAACCCTACCAGGTCACATGCCCACGACATGGGGAGGGTGCTTTGGGCTCTGACCCCAAAGCACCTTGTCCCCATGTTGCTGGGGACAAGGGCCTCATCCCCACAACCCTTGCCCGGTGGTTGTGGGGGTATGTGGGCGGGGGGTTTATCGGAATCTGGAAGCCCCTTTAACAAAGGGACCCCCAGATCCTGGCCTCCCCTCCTATGTGAATTGGTAATGGGTTACATTGTACCCTACCATTTCACAAAAAAAATGTAAAAAATGGTACAAAAGTCAAGAGACAGCTTGGGACAAGACCTTTACTAAAAAATAAAAAAGTCCTGTGATGTAAATTCACGCCGCCCGACGGACCGAAAAAAAACAAAAAAAGCTGCAACCGCTCCGCCTCCATGGGATGCTCCCACCGACTGACGCTTCTTCTCTGTGACCGCTCTTATATAGCTGAGGGTGGGAGCGTAAACAGGTGACCCCGCCCCCTTCTGATGCCACAGGGAAGCCACTTACATTCGAGTCAAACATCGGGCTCATCCCTAATGCTAAGGAAGAGACTAGAGTCATTTTACCTGATAATTTCAGCAACAAGGTAGTTTTTGGCTTGACACTTGGATATCTGAGATCCTTCTAGACCTATTATGCCATGTACACACGACCGGACTTTACGGCATACTTGGTCCGTCGAACCGGAGTCCGTCAAACTTTTCTCAAAAGTTTGACGGACCTATAAATGAAACATGTTTCAAATCTGTCCGACGGACTCGAGTCCGGTCGAAAAGTCCACTCGTCTGTTTTCTAGTCCGACGGACAAAAAACGATCAGCTTCTTCTGATCCTATTAATAGCACAGGTAGGCTCTTGAAGTATTTCCAGTTAGTGTACTGTGTAAACCTGCACAGTTGCACCTACAGTATAGCTACCTGAAGCCAAGTGCTTGTGTGCTTCTTCTGATCCTATTAATAGCACAGGCAGGCTCTTGAAGTATTTCCAGTTAGTGTACTGTGTACCCTGCACAGTTGCACCTACAGCATAGCTACCCGAAGACAGGTGCTTGTGTGCTTCTTCTGATCCTATTAATAGCACAGGCAGGCTCTTGAAGTATATCCAGTTAGTGTACTGTGTACCCTGCACAGTTGCACCTACAGTATGGCTACCTGAAGACAAGTGCAGGTGTTCTCATACTAATACTACAGGCAGGCAGTTGATTCTGCTAGCTGCAGTATAATCGGTATAATATATATATATATACATACACATCCCAGTTTTGTGCAGCTACATCTCACTGCAGGCCATTAGTATGTCTGGAAGGCCAACAAGGAGAGGCAGACCATCACAAGCCAATAAAAGAGGGCAAGCAGGCTCTGTGTCTAGAGGCAACAGTGCTGGTCATGGACACGGTGCATCCTCATCAGTATGTAGCCGTGGGACATGTTTGGCCTTTTTTTTGGCAGCTGGCCGTGTTGAGCCGCAACATGCAGAAGACTTGGTCAAGTGGATGACCAAGCCGTCCTCATCCTCCTCATCCTCTCTCACTCAGGCTCAGGGTACTTTGGCAAAGCAGCTGCCAATGCGACCTCTTCCCTCAGCTCAATGGCATCAGTCACTCCTTCCCTAGCCCCACCATGTCCTCCTGAGGAGTCCCCCGAACTGTTTGACCACAGTGTTGGGTACATGCTGCAGGAGGATGTCCAGCATTTTGAAGGCTCCGATGATGGTACTCAGCTAGAGGAAGGCAGTAATGTGAGCCCAGAGAGAGGGGGTGCCAAAGAAGGACAGCAATCTGGCAGCCATGTTCCCCCTGCTGCAGCATACTGCCAGGTTTGCTCCAGTGATGAGGGGATAATGAGGTCACTGACACCACGTGGGTGCCTTATAGGAGAGAGGAGGAGGAGGCACATCACCAACGAGGCAGGATGCCCTCCAGGGGCCGGCTTAAGGGCAGCACACTGACTGCATCACACCGCAGAGCTCCGCATGTGCAGGGCTCTGCAGGGCTCTGCAGTCTCTGCGCGTTATTCCAAAAGTTCTTTGGTGTGGGACTTTTTTGAGACAAGTGCATCAGAAAGCACCGCTGCTATTTGCAACATATGTCTCAAGCGTATCTCGCGTGGCCAAAACCTCACCCGCTTGGGCACCACATGCTTGACCAGACATATGTTGACCTGCCATGCAGTTCATTGTTAAGCGTACCTAAAAGCCCCACACCAAAGAACAAAGAGGACCTCTCCTTGCTCCTCATCAGCTGGGATCTCCAACCCCACTATACCTTAAGTCCTCTCTGAGACCTGCACTGAGAGGAATGAAGGTGTAGATATAGGTGCGTCACAGCCAAGTACTTGCGGGCAATCTGCTATCGGTACACCAACATCAGATTGTACCAGGCAAATTTCCCTGCCCCAGCTGCTGCACCGCAGAAAGAAGTTCACTCCCAGCCATCCACATGCCCAGCGGTTGAATGCTAGCTTGGCAAAATTGTTAGTACTTCAACTGCTACCTTTTCAGTTGGTAGACTCTGCCCCCTTCCGTGAATTTGTGGAGTGTGCGGCTCCTCAGTGGCAGGTTCCCAAACGCCACTTTTTCTCACAGAAGGCGATTCCAGCTCTCTACCGGCATGTGGAAGGCAATGTCTTGGCCTCGCTGGTAAGATTGTACCAGGCAAATTGTACCAGGTAGCTATACAGATTGTATCAGGCAAATTTCCCTGCCCCAGCTGCTGGTGGGCGGTCAGCAGTAAGGTGCATATTACCACTGACTCATGGTCCAACAGGCATGGACAGGGGCAATACCTAAGTTTCACGGCGCATTGGGTGACTCTGCTGGCAGCTGGAAAGGATGCAGGACAAGGTGCAGTAGTGTTGGAGGTTGTTCCGCCACCACGCCTCCAAAATGCTACTACTGGTGATTCTAACACACCTCTCTCCTCCACCCCCTCTTCTTCTTCTTCCTCCATGGCCTCTTCCTGTGCTTTGTCCTTGGAACCAGCGGTGCTCCGTAGGCGTTCAAGGGGCTACGCAAGTACGCAGACCATGCGGTGCTTGAGCTGGTGTGCTTGGGGGACAAGAGCCACACTGGGGCAGAGATTCTGTAAGCTCTGCAGGGGCAGGTTCAGAGGTGGTTAACACCATGCCAGCTTAAGGCAGGTATGGTGGTTTGTGACAATGGCACCAACCTCCTCTCCGCCCTCCGATAGGGACAACTGACCCATGTGCCCTGTTTGGCTCACGTCCTTAACTTGGTGGTGCAGTGGTTCTTGGGCAGGTACCCGTGCTTACAGGATGTCCTGAGGCAGGCCAGGAAAGTCTGTGTGCATTTCCACAGGTCATATAATGCCAGTGCTCGGCTGGCTGTCCTTCAAAAGGAATTTAACCTGCCCAAGAACCGCCTAATCTTTGACATGCCCACCAGGTGGAACTCAACCTTGGCCATTCTGCAGCGGCTGCACACGCAGCAGAGGGCCATCAATGAGTACCTATGCGACTATGGCACCAGGACAGGGTCAGGGGACCTTGGTTTTTTTACTCACGCCAGTGGGCTATGATCAGGGATGCATGCACTGTCCTGTCACCATTTGAGGAGGCCACAAGGATGGTGAGCAGTGACAGTGCATGCATCAGTGACTGTACCTCTTGTCCAAGTGTTGGAGCACACACTGCATGGAATAATGGACAGGGCACTTGAGGCAGAACAGAGGGAGGGAGAAGAGGACTTTCTTACCTCTCAAGGCCCCCTTTATCCAGACAGTGTTCCTGCATGCCCGCCGATTACACAGGAAGAGGATGAGGAGGAGGAGGATTGTGTCAGCATGGAGGTGGAGCCTGGCACTCAGCATCAGCAGCAGTCTTTAAGGGATCATTTACATCTCAAGAAACCCATGGACTTGTACGCGGCTGGGAGGAGGTGGCTGCGGATCATGTCGTCCCTAGTGACCCAGAGGACTCCGGACCAAATGCCTCAGCAAACCTACGCTGCATGGCCTCCCTAATCCTGCAAAGCCTGCGGAAGGATCCTCGTATTCGTGGTATCAAGGAGAGGGATCATTACTGGCTGGCAACCCTCCTTGATCCACGTTACAAGGGTAAGCTTGCGGACCTTATCTTGCCGTTGCAGAGGGAGCAAATGATGAAACATCTTTGGGAGGCCTTGCAGGAAGGTCTGTGCAATGCGTTCCCAGAGACTGGGAGGATACAAACTCCTGTTCCTGGACAATGTGTTGCTGAGGCTTCGGTCATTCAAAGAAGGAGCGGTGGAGAAGGTGGCCATCTGACCAATGCGTTCGGAAAATTTTTTAGTCCGCAGCCTCAAGGTATGATCGGTTCCAGCAACCATCGCCAGCGTCTGTTTTACATGGCGCAGGAATACCTAGGGGCAAGATCTGACTTGGACACCTTTCTCACCGAAAATCCTTTGGGTTATTGGGTCTTGAGGATGGATCAATGGCCAGAGCTTGCACAGTATGCAATTGAGCTACTGACCTGTCCTGCATCCAGCATTCTTTCGGAATGCACATTCAGTGCTGCTGGAGACTTTGTAACCGATCACAGGGTGCGCCTGTCCACCGACTCAGTCGATCGACTGACCTTCATAAAAATGAATCAGTCTTGGATCACCACCAGATACCAAGCACCTGATGCTGATGTAACTGAATATTTTTTTTTGAAATGTTAGATTCCTTCAAGACTCCCTATGCTGATGCTGAGTGACTATCCTGTTATGCTGAGTGACTATCCTCTTCCTCCTCAATGATCATGCTGATAGCTTGAATATTTTTGGTTCTGGGTGCCGCCACCAGTGGCTAAGGCCCAATTTTTCAGCCCCTGTTTAACAGGGGTGTGTAATTACAATTTTTGATGCAATACTTTGCAGCAGGGCTCGTTCCTGCGCTCCAACTAGAGTATTTGTGAGTGGTTGCAATGTTGAGACACCAGTGCCTAAGGCCCAATTTTTCTGCCCCTGTTCAACAGGGACATGTAATTACAATTCTTGATCTAATATTTCACAACAGGGCCCATTTCTGCGCCCACCAAAAGTAACTGAGGACTTACAGTGTTGTGGCACCAGCACCACCACCACCAAAGGCCCAGTTTTTCTGCCCCTGTTCAACAGGTGCATGTAATTACAATTCTTGATCTAATATTTCACAGCAGGGCCCTGTGAGGGCTTATAGTGTTGTGGCAACACCAACACCTAAGGCCCCAATTTCTGCAGAGTATATAGGGCAGGCCCCTCTTTTCAAACATCCAACTTAGAAACGACTCCTACTTGCAAACGGAAGGAGACAACAGGAAGTGAGATGAAATCTACCCCATGGAAGGGAAATTCTCTCCTGTAAGAGTTAATATGGGAAAAACGTTTCTCCTTTCCACTGATGCTTTAAACCTTGTTTCACTAAAAACCCAACATTTTCAAAAAACATTTGTCATTGGGACAGAAAGTGAGGTGAAATCTTCTGAAGAGGAGCACAGACAGCAAAACAAATGTCACAGGGGTGATAACCCTTCCCTAAGTTTTCCAAAAAGCTTAAAATAGATTTTTTGGCTGGAGCTAAACACTTTAAAAATGTACCAGTTCAAAATTACAAACAGATTCTACTTAACATCAAACCTACAGTCCCTGTCTTGTTTGCACCACCTGTATACTGCTGTTCAGAGGGCCTGGGGTCCCACGCCTTTCCTTTTTTTAATTTGGGTGCGGGGTTTCCCTTAATATCCATACAAGGCCCAAAGGGCCTGGTAATGGACTGGGGGGGTGTACCCATGCCGTTTGTCTCACTGATTTTCATCCATGTTACCGGGACCCGACATTACATTAAAGCCATAAGCTGTTTTAAATGACTTTTATTCCTTTAAAATGTCATGTTTTTCAGGGACTGTTCTAAGCACGGGAAACACGCGCCACTTTACAGGCATACTCTGGACACCCCCCAGGTACGATATATTAAGGAATATTTAATTTTTTTTTTCACTTTAAGCATCATTAAAATCACTGCTCCCGAAAAAACGTCCGTTTTTTAAAACTTTTTTTGCATTGATACATGTCCTCTGAGGCAGGACCCGGGTCCCCAAAACCTTTTTAGGACAATTACATGCAAATTAGCCTTTAAAATTAGCACTTTTGATTTTGAACGTTCGAGTCCCATAGACTTCAATGGGGTTCTAACGTTCATGCAAAGTTTTGGTCTGTTCGCAGGTTCTGGTGCGAACTGAACCGGGGGTGTGTTCGGCTAATCCCTATTCTTTACCCTTTTGCGACCGTGGGATGCAACCAATGGGAAAGAGCTATAATTTGTTCAAGTGAGATACTTATACTATTGCTCTCTCTGAGGGTAACTCTACTGTATTCTTCAGAGATTCAGAACTGCTTCCAGGCAGGTCATTGCTGTAATGAGACTAGTTGGTCTCTCGATAATGGCTCCTCCCAATTCGATCAGAGTCTGAACTAGAATTTTTTTCCAGAACTATTGCGCCAGGCTATTGCCCAAACAAGGCTCACCAGAAGTCCTTGCTTCCACAAGGCAGCCACTACTGGACCTAATATCCTGGGAAATGCCCGGAGTTTGTGGAAAGGCAAAAGTCTGCCAGATGAACTTGTAGTAAACTCTCAAATGGCCAAATGAAGGTACTTGCAGGAGCATGTGTGTCTCGAAGTGTGTATACAGTAAACACACACCTGCTAGGTCTAAAGACAATCTATAATCTTAGGCTAGGTTTCCACTATTGCAAACTAAAAGTTGTGCGATTTTGCTGTGACTTTTATGAGACTTGCTTGTGCTTGATGTCCATGGCCATCAAGAATACACAAGCAATGCTTGTGTATTCTTGATGGCCATGGCCCAAGTTGCATCAAAGTGGGATCAAAGTAGAGCAGGGACTACTTTGATGTCGCTGCGATTTGAACTCCCACCTCTATGAATGGTACTCCATGGAAATCATGGTGTATGATTTGTGGAAGACAAGCCTTACTGATGGCTGGAGAGATTGATTGCAACAGTGCCATATGCAGTTTTGAATCCTAATCCTTCTGCTTGTTGACCAAATCTTACTTTTGACTAAAGAACATGCAGTCATAACCCTTCTGCTCTAATGCGTCATGGAGGGAATGCAATGAGTTGGAGGAGAGGAATGAAAATTCCAATGGCTTCCTTAAGCACAGGACCCACGGATCCTAAAGCTCAAATTTACATATAATTCTGTCAGCCGACCCTACTGGGGACTTGGGTAGACTTGGGTTTAGACAGACATATAAAGATGATTATTGATTCTTTATTATCCTATATAGTTTTCCCAGGTTTAACCTGTCATTCAATCTTCGTTACTTTGCCTTTTGGCTATCCTCTGGTCATTGGCGATTAACATAAGGGATTAATCCCCCTTCTAGATATCACCAGATCTGACTTGAACAGTAACCACTCTGACTTAAAAGCGGTATGTGTTACTTGTGGGATGAGCCATAAGGGATAACTAACCACAACGGACTACCAGAGAAACAGCATACAGTCTTGTATCCACAGTGGCTGACCTGCATTACTGGCTACTTCATTTTCACTCTAGGATCAGCCATCATAGAGAGTTTATCACTAGTCAGAACTCTGCTTTAATCTTGTCTGAGATCCTGAAAGTCAGGCCGCGTACACAGGAGCGGACTTTCCAGCAAACTTTGCCCGGTGGACTTTGACGGACTTTACGACGGACTTTCTGAATGAACGGACTTGCCTACACACAATCAACCAAAGTCCGACGAATTTGTACGTGATGACGTACGACCGGACTAAAACAAGGAAGTTCATAGCCAGTAGCCAATAGCTGCCCTAGCGTGGCTTTTTGTCCATCGAACTAGCATACAGACGAGCGGACTTTTCGACCGGACTCAAGTCCGTTGGATAGATTTGAAACATGTTTCAAATCTAAGTCCGGCAAACTTTTGAGAAAAAAAGTCCGCTGGAGCCCACACACGATCGAATTGTCCAACGGACTCCAGTACGCCGGAAAAGTTTGCCGGAAAGTCCGCTCGTGTGTACGCGGCATGAGGCTACCGAAGTGAGCTTAAACACAGGTCACAAAACACTACTTAATAGTAGTATGAACCTTCATCTACAGATCTATTCGCTGTACCAGGGCCTCTACAAAGGATATTGCTTTTCTGCTGGCAGAATGGCACCCCTGGCTAATCTGATGAAGCCTGTTTGGCCAGCTGCTTTTGAGGCAGAGGTGCCCTTTAAATGACTTAGTTGTTTGATTAGCTTAGTACCTGAGCATTATTGAATAGAGATCCACACAGTCAGTTTGGACAGAGTTAAAACATCCACTTTTTGCTTCTGATATGCCAACTTGCCATAGCAACTTCCTAGAAGCAAGCTAAGGCTGACCCATCTGGCCAGTCTGATAAAAACTCTCTGACCAACTGCTTCAGAGGTAGAGGTTGCCTTTAAATAAACGCAGCTGTTTGATTAGGTTTGGTATGGGACCATTAGTGACTATAGGCCTTTTCAGCCTCTGCCCATTTGCCACTGCCTCTGGCCTGCAACTTGGCATGCATTTTGGCTGACACACCAGCTAGCACCAGTCCACTCTCGCCCCCGATGATTATTGTAGAGATTTCCTTGGTCTGCCTCTTCTGGCAGTTAAATACATAGTGGTTCCTTCTGGGGTAAAGAGGACCCATCTCTGTTGCTGAGGCAAGTTGACTCTCCTCTTCCTGAGATGTGGTGTTGGTGTTGAGGGCTTGGAGAGATTTACAATCCATTATGCTCATAATGTTCACTCTTTTAGGATATAGAATATACCTACCTGTCCCCACTTTAATGAATGTTGCTGGTCTCTAGGAAGGCTGATTGTTACTGGCCCACAGATGAGCTGAAAGACTGGAGCCATGCCTGGGAGTATTTGTTAAAAACATCAGTAGTAACCACTACAAGCAACAAACCACATATCCCTCTGTGGTGATCCTGACTTTCATTTTAGCATCAAGGTCAGCATGTAAATGCATAGTAATAAACACATAGCAGTGATTAGTACTGTAGAGTCAATGCAATCACAGGCAAGCAGCACAGGTTAATAGTCAGACAATTAGCACTACCAGGTTAAACCCACCTTAGACACATGTACTGCAAAAGGTCCATACCACAACCAAGCATTAATACACAGTAAGCCCAGCCTGCAGGGCCAGGCGCTGCATTAATAGGAAAGGCTCAGCACCACCTGTTATCAGCCTAAGCATTAGCAATACCACACAGACCACAACCTGTGAAGCATTAGTAAACAGAGTGGCACTATGGACAGCCAATAAGATTCACATGTGTGATATATGCTTTCAGTCGTGCAAGCTAACAGGATACCTGCAGAAATAAGTCAAGCCTGTAGGGCCAGGCCTTGCTGAGTTAATAGGAAGGCTTCAGCCCAGCACAGCACACCTGCTTCATGGCCAAACAGGAAGCCCAATGAATATCCATCCATGGAGTCATCATGAAGGCACAATCCCTAGAGACCAGATGCCATCACCCCCATCATCCTGGATCTTGAAGGGAGAGGTCTCCCCCATATATAGTATATTTACAGCCTGTACAGTAGGGAGCTTCGTCACAGGAGAGGCTTGAACCTGTGAGGCTTGGCCAGATGAATCCGGCAAGGTGAGGGAAAAGAAAAATCCTGCTTCCAGCATCAGCATAACTGGCTGTAGCAGTGAGGAAAAAAAGAGAATGCTCCCTGCAGGGATGACACTTACTTATATAGTATGGTCCAGTCCTGGAATACCGGACCAGTAGGGCAGAGCCTACTCATATGTATATGCTGTCATGCTGTGTCAGGAAAGGAAGTTTTCAAAAGATTCACAATGCTTCTTAAAAATACCTCGTGGTGTTTACTCTAGAAAATGTTGTCATTTTGTTGGCATTTCTATTGTCCTTGTGCTGCAGGGCCTCCAAAATAGTGATAGATAGTAAGAAAATTAGATGCCTTATTTATACCCCTAAAAGGCCTGAAGATACTCCTTGGATTTTGGGTCTTACACATGTGGTATCACCAGTGGGGGAGAAGTTGCAGAATAATTTTTGGGGTGTAATTATAAGTATGCTTTAGAATTATCTTATTAACCACTTGCCGACCGCCTCATGCAGATATACTGCGGCAGAAGGGCTCGTACAGGCAAAACCACGTACCTGTATGTTTCCCTTTAAGAGGCGGCCAGTGCGCGCACGCGCCCGCGGCAAGCTCCGTGAGTCAGGTCGCGGGTCCCGTGGACTCGATCATCATGGGGATACCCGCGATCGCCTCACGAGGATACCCGCGATCGCCTCGCGGGGAGTAAGAACGGGGAGATGCTAATGTAAAAGGCATCTCCCCGTTCTGCCTAGTGACAGTGTCACTGGATCTCTACATAGTTACATAGTTAGTCAGGTTGAAAAAAGACACAAGTCCATCCAGTCCAACCATAAAAAAAAAAAAAAAAAAACGTACAATCCAATATACCCAATACTATACCCACAGTTGATCCAGAGGAAGGCAAAAAACCCCAGCAGAGCATGCTCCAATTTGCTACAGCAGGGGAAAAAATTCCTTCCTGATTCCAGAGAGGCAATCGGATTTTCCCTGGATCAACTTTACCTATAATTGTCAGTACCCAGTTATATTATGTACATTTAGGAAAGTATCCAGGCCTTTCTTAAAGCAATCTACTGAGCTGGCCAGAACCACCTCTGGAGGGAGTCTATTCCACATTTTCACAGCTCTTACTGTGAAGAAACCTTTCCGTATTTGGAGATGAAATCTCTTTTCCTCCAGTCGTAAAGAGTGCCCCCTTGTCCTCTGTGTTGACCGTAAAGTGAATAACTTAACACCAAGTTCACTATATGGACCCCTTATATATTTAAACATGTTGATCATATCCCCCCTTATTCTCCTCTTCTCAAGAGTGAACAAATTCAGTTCCTCTAATCTTTCCTCATAGCTGAGCTCCCCCATGCCTCTTATCAGTTTGGTTGCCCTTCTCTGCACTTTCTTCAGTTCCCCGATATCCTTTTTGAGAACTGGTGTCCAAAACTGAACTGCATATTCCAGATGAGGTCTTACTAATGATTTGAACAGGGGCAAAATGATATCTCTCTCTCTGGAGTCCATACCTCTCTTAATACAAGAAAGAACTTTGCTCGCTTTGGAAACCGCAGCTTGGCATTGCATGCTATTATTGAGCTTATGATCTACCAAAACCCCCAGATCCTTCTCCACTACAGATTCCCCCAGTTGTACTCCCCCTAGCATGTATGATGCATGCATATTCTTAGCCCCCCGTGCATAACTTTACATTTCTCAACATTAAACCTCATCTGCCACATAGTCGCCCAATTAGACAGTGCATTGAGGTCGGCTTGTAAATTGGAGACATCCTGTAAGGACGTTATTCCACTGCATAGCTTGGTGTCATCTGCAAAGACAGAAATGTTACTTTTGATCCCAGACCCAATATCTTTTATAAAGATATTAAAGAGTAAGGGTCCCAGCACTGAACCTTGGGGTACACCACTGATAACCTTAGACCATTCAGAGTAAGAATCATTAACCACTACTCTCTGAATTCTGTCTTTTAGCCAGTTTTCTATCCATTTACAAACTGATATTTCCAAGCCTGTAGACTTTAACCCTGTCATTGGAGCAGAGATCAGTCGCATGTCACACACAGCCATGTCCCTCACAGTTAGAAAAACGCCCCTAGGACACACTTAACCCCTACACTGCCACCTAGTGGTTAACCCCTTCACTGCCAGTGTCATTTACACAGGAATCAGTGCATTTGTATAGCACTGATTGCTGTATAAATGACAATGGTCCAAAAAATGTGTCAAAAATGTCCGATGTGTCTGCCATAATGTCGCAGTCACAATAAAAATCGCTGATCACCGCCATTTAAAAAAATATATATATATTAATAAAAATGCCATAAAACTATCCCCTATTTTGTAAACGCTATAACTTTTGCGCAAACCGATCAATAAATCGCTTATTGCAATTTTTTTTACCAAAAATATGTAGAAGAATATGTATTGGCCTAAACTGAGGAAAAAAAAAATTTATATGTTTTTGGGGGATATTTATTATAGCAAAAAGTAAAAAATAATGCGTTTTTTTTTCAAAATTGTCGCTCTTTTTTTGTTTATAGCGCAAAAAATAAAAAGCACAGGGGTGATCAAATACCACCAAAAGAAAGCTCTATTTGTGGGGAAAAAAAGGACGTCAACTTTGTTTGGGAGCCACGTCACACGACCGCGCAATTGTCAGTTAAAACGACGCAGTGCCGAATCACAAAAAGTGCTCTGGTCAGGAAGGGGGTAAATTCTTCCGGGGCTGAAGTGGTTAATTGACAACTTTGACAACTCTTGGGTGTTTGATTTCCAAAATGGTGTAGTCAGGAAATTACATGTGTAATTTATGCCCTTGAAACACCTGGAGCCCTTGGATTTTGGGCTCCTTTGTGTGGCTAGGCTGTGAAAAGGTCTCATATGTAGTAATGTCATACTTGGAAGGAGTAGCAGAATGTGTAATTCTAAGTATGCCTATGGTGTGTGTTAGAAAGATCTCATCAATTGCCATTTTTTCCCCATCATTTTCTAAAAAACCTTCTGGCAAGAAATTACATTTTCAAAAGAATAACTTTGCCTTTAAGAAAATACCTTGGAGTTGTTGCTTTCCAAAATGTGGTCATTTTGTGGGAGTTTCTCCCATCCTTGCACTTCAAGGACTCAAGAACTATGATAGGTAGTCAGGAAATTAGATGCATCATTTATGCTTCTTGGGCTCTTCTATGCACCTGGGCTTGGAAAATGTCTCACAAATGTGATGTCCCACAAGAGACATAGCAGAATGTGTTTTGGGGTGTAATTCTAAATATGTCTATGCTGTGTGTGAGAAAAAACTTTAAAATGACAACTTTGTGGAAAAAACATATTTTTTTTTTTTCCATAAAGATTTTATTGAATATAATGATAGAAAAAAAAAAAGGGGTACAGAGTACAAGCAGTCGTATACAGTTGTCACATGACATCATCAGCTCATAACAGGATATCAATAATACTTAAGGGAACAAAGTGGATGAAGTCAACAAAGAAGGTAATCTAAAATATGTTAAAGTACAAATAAATGGCGACACGGGACTGGATATGAAGTTACAACATACACTCCCCCCAAATCCTCTCCCAGTGGGAATAAAGGAGGGAATTGGGCACTGAGCCAAGCCTGGCGAGGGTGCAATGTATATTGAAACCCCCCAGGGCGTATGTGCTGAGCGTCATGGAGCATAACAATCAACAGGTAGTGACAGTCATATTGGACTGTAAGACATGGGGCGACAAAAGAAATAACTGATACCAAAAAAAAAAGGAAAAAGGGAAGGATAGGGCAGGATGGAGAAGGGAGAGTCCTGTCAAAAAGGAAGAAGAAAGAAAAGAAAGGGGGAGTAGGAATAGAAGCAAGAAGAGAGAAGGAGGAAAGAAGAATGAAAGAGCCAGGCAAGATAGTCTGAAGTGAAGTAAGATTCAATAGAAATAGAGAAAAGAAGGAGAGAAGGAAGAAAGGAGAGGAGACGGGAGGAAAAAAAGGGGGGGAAAGGGGGAGAAGGGGTATGGAGGGTAGCAGATAGACATCAAGAGGAATGGAAGTCAGGGGTGAGAGATCCCGGGAAGCGAGTGCCCCCCCCCCCCCCCCACAAGCAAAAGGAAAAAAAAAGGAAAAAAAACATCCAGGTTTGTAGCTATGATGTCTGCAGGGAAGTCTTAGATGAATACTGACGGTATCTTTCAGTGGTCGTAATGTGCTTCCAGCATGACCAGATAGCAGTGAATTTATGGACTCTGTCTTGAGAGACATGGATAAGCTCTTCCATGTCTTTTGTTTTGGAAATTCTTGCAAACCATTCCCCAATTGATGGGGCGCGGGTAGAACGCCAATGTTTTGAAATGCATAGTCTACCTGCATTAACCAAGTGCATAGCTAAAGATTTAAAATAGTTTTGTTTAGGTAAGGATGTGTGATGTAAAAGGAATTGGGCAGGGGTGTAGTCAAGGGTAAATGTAGTAATATGTGCAATTAATTTGTGGACCTCCTTCTAGAAGGGTTGGAGGATCGAGCAGTCCCACCATACGTGAAGCATTGTACCCACTTCCAGTCCGCACCTCCAGCAAGTGTTAGGGATAGTAGATGAAAATGTATGAAGCCGTGAGGGGGTCCTATACCACCTGGTAGCAATCTTGTACCCATTCTCTTGAGTGGCTACATTTAATGAGCCCTTGTGTATGTATTCATAGACCTTGGTCCACTCATCGTTTGTTAAGGGTGTCAATAGGTCCCTATTCCATGAGATTTGTGAGGGCGTAAAGGAAGGGATCGAGGGTTCATTGAGAAAGGTATACAGAAGGTAGATGAGGTGCCTTTGTGGGATTTTACGGTGGCATAAAGTTTCAAAGGGTAAGAGCTGTTTTGTTCAGTGTGTTTGACTGGTGTGAGTTTCAAGAAAGTGCCTGATTTGCCTATAAGTCCAAAAAGAAAATGATGACGTTTTGGACATTTCTCTGAGTTTATCTAGGGAGATGATTTTCCCATCAGGATAAAAGTGTAGGACCAAGACGTCATCATGTGGCCATTCTTTCTGCAAGAAATTGGTGGGGATGCCCGGGGAGAATGCAGGATTCCCTCTTAGTGAAGTCAGAGGGCCTGGGACTGAGGCAAGATTTCCGTTGAACGAGGCCTTCCTAAATGCTAAAAGGGACGGGTGTATTAGCGGGTGCATAGCTATTGATTGTGGCCAGTGTTTAAGGGGTAGCCAAGGGAGTAAATGTAAGGGAAGAGACGAGAAGGCGTTTTCAAGGACGGTCTAAGACTTCTTGTGGGTATGGATATTCCAGTCTGCTATCCTTGTAAGGTGACAGGCAGTATAGTATTTACGTAGATCCGGTAACCCAATGCCTCCCCTGGATTTGGATAAGGTGAGTCTGGAGTATTTAATGCGGGGGGGGGGGAAATCTCTCCAAAGAAAGACAGAGCAAGCTTTTTGATAAGCTGAAAAGAAACTGGATGGTAGAGCTATTGGGATTGCTTGCATTAGGTATAGTAAACGAGGTAAAATGAGCATTTTGATCAAAACAGATCGCCCAAACCATGAAATATTTAACGTTTTCCACTCTTTAAGAAAGTTTTGAGCAATAAGTAGCGCTACGTGGAAATTTAATGCATACAAATTTGACAAATGGATTGGCATCTGGACCCCGAGGTAGGTAATGGCACTCTTATGCCAGTGAAAAGGGAAGGATTCCTGGCAATTAGTCATTTCTTGGGGAGGGAGAGAAATATTCAGGGCCTGTGACTTTGCATGATTAATTTTTAAATTGGATATTTTACCAGAGGTCAATCTCATGAAGAAGGTTTGGGAGAGAGACACGGGGTGCTTGCAAGGAGAGCAAAATATTGTCGGCAAAAGCTGCAACCTTGTATTCTCTCCCTTTCACAGAGATACCTTGAATGTCTGGGTTGTTTCTTAATTTATTGAGGAAGGGTTCTAGGGTAAGTATGTAGAGGAGTGGTGATAATGGGCAACCCTGACGCGTGCCATTACTGATAGGGAAGGTGTTTGACAGGAGGCCATTGACCCGGACCGCAGCTGAAGGCCCAGAGTACAGCGCCATAATTTCAATTCCAATCGCTGAGAGTGCTTCGCGCATATAGTCCCAAGCCACCCTGTCAAACGCCTTCTCGACGTCAAGTGAGAGGAGAAATCCCTGGGTTTTGGAGGAAGATATCCAATGGTGTAAATTCAACCTGCGGATTACGTTATCTCGGGCTTCCCTACTAAGGACAAACCCTACCTGGTCAAGGGAGATAAGGTCCGGCAGTAGGGGGAGTAGTCTGTTAGCAAGAATTTTTGTGTATAATTTGATGTCTACATTCAGTAAGGATATTGGTCTATAATTTGCAACTGACGAGGGATCCTTGCCCTCTTTGGGTATGACAGATATGTGGGCAGCTAGCATTCTTGATGGGTTAAGCAGGGCATCAGATAAGGCATTAAAGGTGGTCAAGAGGTTGGGGGAGAGGATGTTCGCAAATGTCTTAAAGTATTGGAGAGAGAAACTGTCGGGGCCTGGGCTTTTTCCTAATTTCATTTGTTTGATAGCTACTTCTAATTCAGTCAAAGATAAGGGATTGTCGAGGTCAAGTTTAAGTTGAGAGGATATTGGCTTAGGGCTATATCTGGAAAGAAAATTTTTCATAAGTTCAATGCGGGCTTCCGGGTCGTTTTGAGAGGCCTGTTCAGGCGGAGGTTATATAATTTTGAGTAAAAGATCTCAAATTCTTTAGCGATATCTTCATTCTTGACCAGTAGATCCCGGAAAAAACATATATGCCTCTTACTAAATACCTCAAACTGTCTACTTTGCAAAAAGGGGTCATCTGGGGGTATTTGTACTGTCCTGGCATTTTATGACCTCAAGAAATGAGATAGGCAGCCAGTACATCAGGATTGATCAATTTTCAGATATACATGTATACAAGGTGTGTCTATTAACCACTTCAGCCCCGGAAGAATTTACCCCCTTCCTGACCAGAGCACTTTTTGTGATTCGGCACTGAGTCGCTTTAACTGACAATTGCGTGGTTGTGCGACATTGTACCCAAACAAAATTGACGTCCTTGTTTTCCCACAAATAGAGTTTTCTTTTGGTGATATTTAATCGCCTCTGCGGTTTTTATTTTTTGTGCTATAAACAAAAAAAGAGAGATAATTTTGAAAAAAACGCATTATTTTTTAATTTTTGCTATAAAAAATATCACCCAAAAATATATAAAAAAACTATTTTTTTCCTCAGTTTAGGCTGATATGTATTCTTCTACATATTTTTGGTAAAAAAAAAAAAATCGCAATAAGCGTATATTGATTGGTTTGCGCAAAAGTTATAGCGTCTACAAAATAGGGGATAGATTTATATCATTTTTATTATTATTTTTTATTTACTAGTAGTGGCAGCGATCTGCAATTTTTATGGTGACTGCAACATTATGGCGGACACATTGGACAATTTTAACACATTTTTGGAACCATTGGCATTAATACAGCGATCAGTGCGATTAAAAATGCATTAATTACTGTAAAAATGTCACTGGCAGTGAAGGGGTTAACACTAGGGGGCGGTGAAGGGGTTAACTGTGTTTCCTGGGAAGTGATACTAACTGAAGGGAGAGGGACTAACTACAGGAAGTGACAGATCGTGGTTCCTAGCTAATAGGAGTGACAGATCGTGTGTTCCTGTCAGAACAGAACAGGGAAGTGTGTGTTTACACACACTCGTCCCTGTTCTGTGTCTCCTGGTCATGATCGCTTGTGGCCGGTGGTCATCGCGACCGTTGGCCACAAGCATCGGCACCCCCACTGTGCAGCGCGCGCCTGCTATCCAGACCCCGCAAGATCACGTACAGTAACGTGATTTTGCGTGGGGGAGCCAGCCTGCCACAGTAAAACTGGTCGGCTGGTCCGGAAGTGGTTAAATAACAAGACTGAAAAAGTAACTTTTATTTATATGTATTTCAAATTGAATGCTTGTCCCCTTCACTATATTCCTCATTTGGGCTAAAACATTGCTGCAGTCTTGTTTTCCACTGGTCAAGGGCATGGAGAAAATTAATTTCTATCAGCGGTTTCAACACATACGCCATTTTTCTTCCTTACAGCATCGATTGACTCAAAATGTGCCCCTTTAAGAACTGATTTAACTTTTGGGAATTCATTCTCACGTCCCTCACTGAATTTTTTGTGCCACTCAAACACACGTGCACGAGACACGCCATCATTCCCATAAGCTGTAGTAAGCATTTGAAAACATTCTGTTGGTGTTTTGTGCAATTTTACAAAAAATTTCTAATTGACACGTTGTTCAACCTTTAACCGCTTCAGCCCCGGAAGATTTTACCCCCTTCTTGACCAGAGCGTTTTTTGCGATTCGACACTGCGTCGCTTTAAATGACAATTGACGTGCGACGTGGCTCCCAAACAAAATCGATGTTCTTTTTTTCCCACAAATAGAGCTTTCTTTTGGTGGTATTTGATTGCCTCTGTGATTTTTATTGCGCAAAATAAGATAATAATAATAAATAAACAAAATAAGAGCAACAATTTTGAAAAAAACGCATTCTTGTTTTCATTTTGCTATAATAATTATCCCCCAAAAATATATAAAAAAACATTTTTTTCCCTCAGTTTAGGCCGATCGTATTCTTCTACATATTTTTGGTAAAAAAAAATTGCGATAAGCGTTTATTGATTGGTTTGCGCAAAAGTTATAGCGTTTACTAAATAGGGGATAGTTTTTTGGCATTTTTATTAATAATTTTTTTTTACTAGTAATGGCGGCGATCAGTGATTTTTATTGTGACTGCGACGTTATGGCGGACATGTCGGACATTTTTGACACATTTTTGGGACCATTGTCATTTATACAGCGATCAGTGCGATTAAAAATGCACTGATTACTGTGTAAATGACACTGGCAGTGAAGGGGTTAACCACTAGGGGGCGGGGAGGGGTTAAGTATGTCCTAGGGGAGTGGTTTCTAACTGTAGGGGGATGGGCTGTGTGTGTGTGATGTCACTGATCTCTGCTCCGATGACAGGGAGCAGAGATCGAGTGACACTGTCACTAGGCAGAACGGAGAGATGCTGTTTACATCAGCATCTCCCCATTCGTCCTCTCCATGAGGCGATCGCGGGTATCCCCGCGGCGATTGAGTCCGCTGGACCCATGACCCGACTCACGGAGCTCCTGGCCGGCGCGTGCGCACGCCGCCGGCGGCGCGCACGCAATGGCACAGCAGGGAATTCAAATGGACGTACCTGTAAATCCATTTGCCCAGCAGTGCCATTCGGCCGACGTACATCGGCGTGCGCCAGTCGGGAACCGTTTAAACTTAGCATTTTTTCGGCACTCTACAGAAAACACAACCAAACTAAATGGCGGCTTACAATCAACTGAACATCATAGAGTGTTGCTGCGTGTCATGCAGGTTCAAACATGTTCAAGGCCACCGCGCATGCAGTTATAACCGGTTTTGACTGCTTTGTTTACTAGGTGGGATCACAGTCTCATTATTTAATAGACACACCTCGTATACCATTATTTGTAGACGATAACTTTCACATAGACAAAATAATATGACACTGAGTTGAGTTATTTTTACCAAAGAAATGTAGCAAAATACATTTTATTTTTTAACTTGATGCAACACAATACCTCAACTAAAGGTTTTATCTTTTGATCTTATGCGTTACATTGATGTGCCCATTTGGAGGGCTATTCTTGTAGGGCATCAGAGAACTGGGAGACTGATGTGGATGTTATGGTGGAGGATTGCTCTTCAGTCTGTATATTTGAGTCTTCTAAATGTGACAACACGACTCTCCCAACTCTGTATTTTACTACAAGTCCATCACACCACTACTACAAGCTGACAGGATCAGTGACAGCAACATCACTACTTCTGTCAGTTTGGCACAGGAAGTGACAAGCCAAATCTGGAGAGCAGAAGAGAGCCAGGAGAAGGTGCTGACTGTGCTCTCTCTATCCCTAGCTCCTCCTCGTGCCCATGCAGCAGTCCTGCATCTGGACTGTCAGATCGGGACTGTGCAAGGTTGGTTTACAAGCCCCATCTCCTCCAAGCAAAGAGTGTGATTAGGGGGCAGGTAAGGAAACTCTGTAAAGTGTGGATCTTACAGTCAGTGGTGTCCCTGAACCACAATACCAAACCCTTAAGTGCCTTATTTATTCCCACTCTGGTTGCCCTGATAAATTCAAAACGTTATTGGAGGGATTGTTAACCACTTGACGACCGCCTCACGCCGATGTACTTCGGCAAGGTGGCACGGACAGGCAAAATCACGTACATGTACGTGATTTGCCTTCCGCGGGTGGGGGGTCCGATCGGTCCCCCCCCCGGTGCCCGAGGCGGTCGCCATTTCTTCCCGGGTGATGAGAGGTGAGGGGGTGGCCATCCATTGTTGGCCACCCCCTCCCGATCGCTCCCGGCGAATGAGAATGCTTCCTTTCCCTCTGTAATGTAAACAGAGGGAAAGGAAGTGATGTCATCTCTCCTCGAGCCGGTCTTTTCGTCGCCGCGCCGAGGAGAGAAGACATCAAGTAAGTCTGCACAACACTACACTAACAGTAGAACACGCCAGGCACACTTGTCACCCCCCATCACCCCCGATCACCCCCCTGTACCCCCTGTCACTCTGACACCAATAGCATTTTTTTTTTTTGCATTGGTGTCAGTTTGTGTCAGTTACAAGTGTTAGGGCAGTTAGGTTAGCCCCCTTTAGGTCTAGGGTACCCCCCCTTAGGTTCAGGGTACCCCCCTAACCCCCCCTAATAAAAGTTAACCCCTTGATTACCCCCCGTCACCAGTGTCGCTAAGCGATCGTTTTTCTGATCGCTGTATTAGTGACACAGGTGGCGCTAGTTAGGGAGGTAAGTATATAGGTTCGCTGTCAGTGTTTTATAGCGACAGGGACCCCCATATACTACCTGCTAAAGGTTTTAACCCCCTGATTGCCCCCTAGTTAACCCTTTCACCAGCGATCACCGTATAAGTGTTACGGGTGACGCTGGTTAGCTAGTTTGTTTTTTGTAGTTTATTACAGTTTATTACAGTTTATTATAGTTTTAGGGCACCCGCCGTTTATTACCCTATAAAGGTTTAACCCCCTAATTGCCCGGCGGTGATAGAAGTTAAGTTTTTAGGATCAGATAAGGTCTGCGTCGCCCCAGGCAGCGCCAGGTTAGCGCCAGTACCGCTAAAACCCACGCACGCAGCATACACCTCCCTTAGTGCTATAGTATCTGAGCGGATCGATATCTGATCCGATCAGATCTATACTCCCCAACAGTTTAGGGTTCCCTGAAACGCAGTGTTAGCGGGATCAGCCCAGATACCTGCTAACACCTGCGTTTTGCTCCTCGGCCCAGCCCTGCCCAGCCCACCCAAGTGCAGTATCGATCGATAACTGTCACTTACAAAACACTAAGCACACATAACTGCAGCGTTCGCAGAGTCAGGCCTGATCCCTGCGATCGCTAACAGTTTTTTGGTAGCGTTTTGATACAGTCGCTGACAGTCAGGAGCTTTTTTGCCTGTGAGTCTCACTAGTGTACCCCTAAATTTAGAGCCCAAAATGGCAAATAGAAGGTACACTAGTGAAGAGGCCTACACGTTTCTGAGTATGACAGATAGTGAAGAGGAAGTCACTCATCTGTCAAGTTCAGGCTCAGAATACGAACCTGTAGAGGACAGCGGCTCCATGACAGATAGCTCTGACGACAGAGTTGTGGTCCCTGCTAAGGTCAGGCGTACCAGACCCCAAACTTCTTCTTCTGTCCTTGAAGTGCAAGAACCGCAGGGCTCTCGTATGGAGCAGAGAAGTACTAGCGCCGCTACTCCTTCTGGTGAACTGGCAAGCACCAGCAGCCTAGTACACCCTGGTCGTACATCCAGCACTGCAGTATCACGTGGTGACGTGGCGAGTCCCATAAGTACAGTTCAAGCTGGCGAGGTGGCAAGCACTAGTAGTGTCCCGCTGCCACCAAGAAGACAAAGACAGGCCCGTCGTGCCCATAGTGCCCTTCCTGCTGCATTTGCCAATCTGAATTGGGAACCCACCACTTCTGCAGCACCCGTACTTCCCCCTTTCACTGGCCAACCCGGAATTCGGGTGGAAACAGTTGACTTTACGCCACTGGATTTTTATTCACTGTTTTTCACCGAAGATCTCTATAGATCTATTGTGGACCAAAGCAATTTATACGCTGGTCAACACATCGCCGCTAATCCCCAGTCCTCCCTTGCCAGAGATTGGAGACCAATTACGGTCTCCGAATTTAAGACCTTTCTGGGCCTTTCCCTCCTCATGGGGTTGAATAAAAAGAGTAAATTGCGGTCATATTGGTCCACTGACCCAATTTACCATTCACCCTTGTTCTCTGCTTCCATGGCCAGGGCACGATACGAGCAGATTTTGCGGTTCATGCACTTCAATGACAATGAACTCTGTCGTCCTCGTGGAGACCCTGCATACGATCAGCTCTACAAAATTTGGCCCCTCGTAAACCACTTCAACCAACGTTTTGCAGACTTGTTTACCCCCCATCAAGTTGTCTGCGTTGATGAGTTCCTGATTAAGTTTTCTGGCCGCTTGTCATTCAAACAGTACCTTCCCAGCAAGCGTGCCAGATACGGGGTCAAGATGTATAAGCTCTGTGACAGGGCCACAGGCTATACATATAGTTTTATGGTTTACGAGGGCAAAGATAGTCACGTAGAGCCGACAAACTGCCCTGACTACATAGGAAGCGCTGGTAAGATAGTGTGGGACTTGGTGTCACCCTTATTCGGAAAGGGGTACCACTTGTACGTGGACAATTATTATACGAGCGTGCCACTTTTTAGTCATTTGTTTGATCAGCAGATTGGAGCATGTGGCACCGTGCGACCTAATCACCGGGGCTTTCCCCAGCGGCTGGTAGATTCCCGTCTTAGGCTGGGGGAGAGAGCCTGCTTGAAGTATAATAATTTGCTCGCTATGAAGTGGAGGGATAAGAAGAATGTTTTCGTTCTCACCTCCCTTCATGCAGACACGACGACCCAAATTACTACGGTGACTGGTGTTGTGGAGAAACCCCTCTGTGTCCACGAATACAACCTTAATATGGGAGGGGTGGACCTCAACGACCAGTTGTTGGCGCCGTACCTAGTTGCCCGTAAGGCCAGACGCTGGTACAAAAAAGTGTCTGTATACTTATTTCAATTGGCTTTGCTGAATGCTAATGTGCTATACAGAGCTTCAGGACAGACTGGATCCTTCCTTAAATTCCAGGAAGAGATCGTCAGAGCCCTTCTGTTTCCAGACGGTGCTCTACCTCACCTTCCCCAACCAAATGCAGTAAGCCGGCTGTATGAGCGGCATTTTCTTTATGCCATCCCGAGTACCCCTACCCAACGAGCCCCCCAAAAAGATGTGTCTGCAGGAAGCGCGGATTTAGACGTGACACCCGGTCTTATTGTCCCTCCTGTCCTGGCAATCCTGGTCTTTGCATGGGTGAATGCTTTGAATGCTACCATACATTAGTTGAGTATTAGCGTAGGGTTCAGCACTGCACAGACTAGGCACACTAACACAGGGTCTCCCAAGATGCCATTGCATTTTGAGAGACCCAAACCTGGAACAAGTTACAAAAGTTAAAAGTTACTAAAAAAAAGTGTAAAAAAAAAAATAAAAAAAAATAAAAACACAAAAAAAATATAAAATAAAAAAAACAAAAATAGTTGTTGTTTTATTGTTCTCTCTCTCTCTCTATTCTCTCTCTATTGTTCTTCTCTTTTTTACTCTATTCTATTCTGCAATGTTTTATTGTTATTATGTTTTACCATGTTTCCTTTTCAGATTTTTTATACTTTACCGTTTACTGTGTTTTGTTGGTAACCATTTTATTGTTTTCAGGTACGCCATTCAGTTGCAGCGCGGATTTATTTATCTTGACAGCAACAGCGTTTGCTCCCACGATATATAAAGCCGTGACTCCAGCGCTGTCGGAGGTGATTTCACCACCACAGTTACATACTTCAGCATATATGCCGAAGCGTGGGGGCAGCAGTGGGTGGAGGAGCAATTTGCTCCTGCCTTTTGCGGGAGGATGCCCCCATGCTTCGGCATATATATATTTTAGGCACAGGTTGCGTTAAATGTTTTATTTTTTACTATGTTTTTTTTTTTGTATTTGCTTTGCAGGTATGTTAAGTCTTATGCCCCGTACACACGGTCGGACTTTGTTCGGACATTCCGACAACAAAATCCTCTGATTTTTTCTGACGGATGTTGGCTCAAACTTGTTTTGCCTACACACGGTCGCACAAAGTTGTCGGAATTTCCGATCGCCAAGAACGCGGTGACGTCAAGCACGTACGACGAGACTAGAAAAGGCCAGTTCAGAACCAAGCGAGGCACCCTTTGGGCTCCTTTTGCTAATCTCGTGTTAGTAAAAGTTTGGTGAGAGACGATTCGCGCTTTTTCAGACTCGTGGCTTTCAGATCGTTTTCTGCCGTTCAGTTTGTGCTTGTGGGTTTGTATCTGCTCTTCAGTGCGTGCAGTCAGTTCGTATTGGAGTTTTCTGTGCGATCTTGTCCGCTCATTGCTGTTTTTCAGGTCGCTCTTCACAGGCCTTGCTGTTCTTCAGTGCGTTCTGTTACTTCGTTCTGAGCAGCCGACCGTTTTCTAGCCATGTTGCGTATGCGTACTCCTCGTAGAGTTCGTGCTGTGCAGGGGCTTGGTGTTGGGGTCCTGACCTTGACACAAGTCCAGTCCATGAACAGGGTGGGGAGGAGTTCATGGACCAAGAATTGGTTGCTTCAGCGTGACCAGTTCTGTCATATGCCTTTGCTCCGTGAGATCCGTGAGAATAATCCTGATGATTTCAGGAACTTTCTCAGGATGACGGACCCCGTGTTTCACCGTTTGTTGGCTTCGCTGACCCCCTATATCAGCAGGCAGGATACCTGCATGAGGCAAGCCATCACTCCGGAGCAGAGGTTGGTCGCTACCTTGCGGTATTTGGCCACAGGGAGAAGCCTGCAGGACCTCAAGTTCTCGACAGGCATCTCCCCCCAGGCTCTGGGGATCATTATCCCAGAGACCTGTTCTGCCATCATCCAGGTCCTACAGAAGGAGTATATGAAGGTAAGATTTTTATCCTTTTATATCACATTTTATTGTATTGAATGTTTGATAATATATTGTATTTCTTTCCTCATTCCCTAATTACCATGATTGTATTATGCTGTGAATGTCCCCTTTGTCCTCATGCATGCTGGATTTTTAATGTAATTATTATTTTAGGTCCTTCATACATATTTGCCCTTCAATAACCTCCCCAGCATGGTGTCTCCTGCCCTATATTCACCTCATGTAGTTACTTAACAATGTATTTTATCAGCTCCATAGTAGTGCTTTACCCCAAACACCCCCTAAAATGTTTTGAAATGTTATTTTTGATTTAAATTCAGGCAGAGGGCCAGAGGCTTTTTTTTGTGGTGTCCCCAAATTTTTTGTAACCCTCCCTCCCCCAACTGCTAAGTCAGCTGATCCCAATTCTCTATCCTCAAACATCTATCTGCTGACTTTGCCAAACCCATACACACTATACCCACCTCTTTAGTGCTCAGATTTATGGATGAATTCCCCAAAGCATGTAGTGCAAGGGCCTGCCTGTATACTTTCCAATGGTACTGTTTAAAGTTCTTGTATCCTATTATGATCTTGATAGGTAATAGCAGAATGTCCAAATGTGCTCAAATGTGTACAGTGTGTATTTATATCTTTGTATTATGACACTTCTTACCTGTCCAGTGGGCTGCCAATAGTGTAACTAAGGAGGGGCTGTTCCAAGTAATACCCTGTATTTAGGCATTCATCTCTCAATGAAGTGAAGAGGGTTACCTGTCCAAGAGTTCCCCCCCCTATAATGTTAGAAATGGCCCATGAGAGGGGGGGGGGAATATGATAGGTGTACCTTATACTTTGTTGTTGTTAAATTCCCCTTAATAAATGCTATCTGGAGATTGACCCATAATGTTTGTGTCTAATCTGCTTGCCAGGTTTCTGTGAAAAAATAATAATGTTTATTGTTTTTTCCTCAACAGTTTCCTTCCACGCCACAGGAATGGCAGACTGTGGCCTCCCACTTTGCCCAGCGGTGGGACTTTCCTAACTGCGGAGGGGCAATTGATGGGAAACACGTCCACATCGTCCCACCACCCAACTTGGGGTCGTACTATTATAATTACAAGGGGTTTAATAGTATAGTGATGTTGGCGGTGGTGTCGGCTAATTACGACTTCTTATATGTGGACGTGGGGAAGAATGGCCGGATGTCCGATGGTGGAGTGATCGCCCAGACGGAGTTCTACAGGCGTCTCCAGAATGGCAGCTTGGACTTGCCACCTCCAGAGGACAATGTTGAAGGTCTCCCATTTGTGTTTGTTGCTGATGAAGCATTTGCGCTGGGGGACCACCTGATGCGGCCATTCCCGATGAGGACCCTCACCCCGGAACAGAGGGTTTTTAATTACCGGCTGGCCAGAGCCCGAAGAGTGGTGGAGAACACATTTGTAATCCTGGCCAGCCAGTTTCCGATTATTTATGACACCCATCCATATGGCGGAGTATAAACTGAACCATATAATACTTGCCTGCTGTGTTCTCCATAATTTTCTACGAAAACATTCAGACAACTATGCTGGCTCAGTTGGGCCTGAGGCCGGAATCCCAAATACATCAACAATGACGGCACTTGAAAGCGGCCGTCCTGGCTTGCCCTCCCTGAATGCCCGTGATGTCCGGTTATGATACCTGGAGTTCTTTGCGGGTAGGGGGGCTATCAATATGCCAGACAATATGTGACACCTTTTTCAAATAAAAAACAACCAAAAGAAATTCTTGGTGGACATTTACTGCTTGTGTTTGTTTTAGCTGACCCTGACAGAAATGTGTTGAGTGCAGAAAATGTCGTGATTGGGTAACCTTATAAAAAATAGTGTTGGCTGGTACTTCCTAAATGCCAAAACACATTTCACTACAAGTGAACTTGCAACTGCACTGAACCTGCACTTGTAGTGCAAAGTGTATTTTCCCTTAGGAAATAACCCCCATTTTTGCATAAAACAGCAATTACATCACACCAAAAGTGTTGTAGTGTTGAGACAATAATCCACACATTCTTGAGTAAGGCACTTTTTTATACCTGCACAATCACATGTGCATTTACCAAAGGTTTTTAAAACAAACCAACATGTTTGTTGTATAACAATTTTTGGGGGGGCATTATCAAAAATCGAAATGTCCATTTCAGATAAAACAGGCCTGTGTAAAACCAACAAGAAAGCCAAAAAACTTGAACTTACAAAGTTCACATTAGGTAAAACCTGAAGGCTATATCAGACATCAGTATTTAGGAACTGGGTTTGATATAGCGTTCAGATGGGGGGAAATCACCCCTGGAAAAGCCAAATTTGGAAGATGCACACCAATTTACGAATGTCAACATGTGCTATCTGCCATCGGGGGATCAAGGGACGTGTTTTGGGGGAGCAAGCCCTTCCTCAACGCTACTTTATAATTGAGGAAGGGGTTGCACCCCCAAAACGCGTCCATTGATCTCCCGTGATGGCAGATAGCACATGTTGGCACACTGTGTGCATCCTCCAAATTTAGCTTTTCTAAACATTGTAAATATTTTAGTAAGATAAAACAGGTGATTTTGTGGGGTTTAAATTCGCCCCAAAACATCAATGATGTTATTATTTTTTTTTAATAACATCACTGATTTGTTGCTGGATGTTTTGCAATTGGAGATTATACCCCATGATCTCCCCGATCAGTATCTGGGCACGTTCAGATGTAAAGCGTTCTGGATCACGATCACCTAAAAAGAGATAAAGAACAAAAAAAAAGGTCTCAAAAATCTGCCACCATCCATCTCTTTTACCTGAGCCTGTGGTCGCAGACACTCACCTGTTGTGGTGCCAATCTCCACCACATCTTCTTCTTCCTCCTGCTCAGCTTCTTGTGTTGGTATTTCCCCTTCTTCCAGAGGTGGGGGGTCTCTGGTCTCCTCGGATGAGGGGTGTCCTCCGAGTCTTTTCTCCCCTATGTAAAACAAAAATGGTATAATTAGCACACAGATATTTGATGGCAGAACTAGAAATAGGAAACATTGCTTGGAAGTGGGGTACAATTGTCTATTTTTTTTTTTTTTTTTTTTTAAATATCTCCTTATTTGAAAAAGTTATCCGATACATCATGTACAACAGATCCATCAAGGAGAAAAAAAAAAAAAAAAAAAAAAAAGAAAAGGAAAAAGAAAAAAGAGAGAAACATACAAATAGTGACTGCCATTAAAATCGCCAGCTCAGTGGAATCACCCATTACTCCCCTAAATTTCTCTGCATCCAGTATATACCAATATAGACATGTCCATAGGCTGTATCTTACAAAAAGGGAAATATAGGAACAATTTCTTCATTTTCCCCTATTTTTTCCTTACCCTCCCCTCCCCATTTCCCCCCCCATCCAGCATACATCCTCACACATACTCTACATTCCTCTCATCCTATGTCAACCTCTCTTGCCTCTTATTCAACACACTCCCAATCCAACCATGCTTTCCATATTTTCTTAAATTTCTTATAATTACCCCTTTTCTTGTAGATATATTTTTCCCTACATATCACTTCCCTTACTGCGTTTTCCCATTCTGTCAGTGTCGGGGCCTCCCTCCTCTGCCAATGCTGCGCGATAAGCTTTTTTCCCTGGAACAAGCATCTGTCCCTTGCCGTCTGTATGTCCTTTGAGATTCCTCCTTCCCCCTTCAGACCCAGCAGGCACTCTCCCGCCTCCACCCTCAGCGATGTCCCAAACACTAAATTTATTTTCCCCACTATTCCTACCCAATATCTGTGCAGCTTGGGGCAGCGCCAGAACATGTGGATCAAGTCCCCATGCCCCCCTGCACATCTTTGACATTTCGCATCAGGTCTCTTGCCCCACTTAAATAATTTCAGGGGTGTATAGTATGCTCTATATAACAGATACAAATGAGACATCACTTGTGAAGGAGGGAGGGTGACCCTGGTACCCAGCGCCAAAACTTGATCCCATTGGTCATCGGACATTGTTCCCCCGTCCTTTTCCCATCTAGCCCTGTTTTTATTTTCAACCAGACCTTCTTGGACTGCTGCTTTCAAACAGCCATACATGTCTGAGATCAGCCCCTTTGTGGATCCCGCATCGATCAGCTTTCTCAAAGAGGTCATTTCGCACCACACTGGTGCCTCCTTCCCAAATTGTGCCTCCAGGGCATGCCTGAGTTGCAGATATCTGTAAAATGACCTGTTGGAGATCGCATACTCCTCTACCAGTTCCCGAAAGGACTTTAATCTCCCTGCCCTATATACCTGTGCAAGGTAGTGGATACCCAACCGGTCCCATTCCTCTACGCGCCCCATTTTTTTAAGCTCCTTGAGGCTATTGTTGTCCCAAAGTGGCGAAAATTCCGCAAAACCGGCATATCCCAGAGTTCTTTTAGCTTGCGCCCAAACTTTACACATCATCCGGGTAGTAGAACATTTGGTACAAAATGAGTCTGCCTCTAATCCCTCCGCCACTGTATCGTGTCTAGTGTCATTCAATAAGACGCTACCCCCTGCTCCTACTTCTCCTAGCCTATTACTGCCTCCAAGTTGTTGCAGTTGGGCTGCCAGGAAGTAGCCCCGTGGATCTGGTACCGCCAGGCCCCCCTTCCCCTCTGGTCGCCGTAACGTCTCCAACCCGATCCTGGCCACCCTTTCCTTCCAGATAAGTTCTCTGAATATGCTGTCAATTTTTTTGAACCAATGCTTGGGAATCCAAACAGGAGAGTTTTGCAAGACATATAAGATTTGAGGTAGCCAGACCATCTTAATCAGATTACAGCGCCCGGCGACCGAGAGGGGTAGGCGTCTCCATACTTGACATTTCTGCTTCAACTTTTTCATCAATGGAACTAAATTTCCAGATATGTATTGGCCTGGGTCTCTGGTGATATTAATCCCTAGGTATTTCATTTGCCTGACCACTTGGTCTTGGGATGCCTGGTGTGGGAGAGGCTCACTCTGGGTATCGATAGGCAGAATCACTGACTTCTCCCAATTGATCAGTAGCCCAGAAAAAATTCCGAACTCCCTCACTATCCTTATAGCTGTTTCCAGTGACTCCTGCGTATCCGCCAAAAATGATAAAATATCGTCGGCATACAGGGCCACTTTATCCACCCCTCTGCTTCTCTTAAATCCCTGTATGCCCTGTGCCATCCTTAGAGCCACCGCCAGGGGCTCAATTGCCAATGCGAAGAGCAGGGGGGACAGAGGACACCCCTGTCTTGTACCCCTGCTCAGCTGAAACCACTCCGAGCATTGCCCGTTGATTTTCACCTTGGCCCTTGGCTCACTATACAGCAACCTTAGCCACCGTACAAACCCGGGGCCAAGCTGATATTCCGCTAATATCTTCCATAGATAATGCCATTCCAGGGAATCGAAAGCCTTGGCCGCATCTAGCGACAGAATTGCTCTCCTATTTTAGCCGAGTTCCAAGATGTATATTTTTTATTGCCCTTTGTCAAGCTGCAATACTTTACCTGTTTGGTACAAGCTTCACAGATGTAGCCCCCCCTACAGTATACACTGGAGCACCTGTGTGCCCCCCTAATAAAAATGGTGTTCTGGGGTCCCACACTAGTGCTCCAGTGTCCAGATGTGAAAACAGCTGCTCAGTGTCCTCTCCTTACACACAATCTAGTTGGCATTTCATTCTAGTAACAAACCCATCTACAAAAACAAATATTTGGCATCCAAGTAGGCCCCCAAAAATGTGTGAAAATGCAATGGTGTTCTAGAGGCCGAAAGAAAAATGTTTGATACGAACGAATAATGGGCCCATGAACATTAAAGTTGACCTTTTTAAACGTTACAATTACTAAAAGCATATGGAGCAGAACGAATGGAATAAAGACAGAAAGAATAGGAACACAGCACAACTACTTACTTTTTTGCAGCACTCTCCGGATCTTTCGGTACTGCTCTAGCTCTCTCAACTTCAGGTTCGACCACCGCTTCCTGAGCTGATCTTTTGATTTTCATACCCCGAAATTCCTCTCAAGACTCCTGACCACTTTCGCCATGATCTTGGCCTTTCTGATGTTGGGGTGGGGGTAAGGCCCATATTTTCCGTCATAGTCTGACTTCTTCATGATGTCGACCATCTCCAACATCTCCCCAAACGACATATTTGTGGCCTTAAAATGTCTCCTTCTGGATCGGGACGTGCCTGGATCCGGGCTTTCCTCCTCCTCCTCCTCATTGATATAATTATCACGCACCTGCTCTGACTCCGCCATGTGCTCTTCCCCCACTACGCGGAACGAAAAGGGGCGGGGAATAGACTAGAAAGAACGTCAGGGGCGGGCGGAGTTACACGCGTGCGCAGTGTGTATAAAGCGTAACAAGCGTGCGTATTACGTACGATCTGTGAGCGGAGGAAGGAGCATTGGACGCGCCGATCGTAAGAACGAAGGTAAGAGACAAACTTGGGCCTATACTGCTTCTAGATTGAGGCCTATATTGTAACAAGATTAGGAAAGTTTTGTCTGACATTAGGCTTTGTCTTGTGTTGTGTCTTGCAGTGAACATGGATATCTTAATGAGAGATACTGACTTCATGTCACTATTCATTGATATGCTAAGTGAGCTGCCCTGTCTGTGGGAGATTACCCACCCCCATTTCAAGAACCAAGCAAAGAGGAAGGCAGCACTGAAACAATTGTGTGAAATTGTGAAGCAGGTGATCCCCACGGCAGACATCACTTATTTAAAGATATTAATTGTTTGCCTGAGGAGCACATATCTGAGGGAGCGCAAGAAAGTCCTGGATTCACAGAGATCCGGAGCAGCAGATGACATCTATGTCCCCAGGATGTTGTACTACGACAGGCTGCACTTTCTTGCAGGCCAGACTGAACCCAGGCCATCCCTCTCAAGTCTTCCTTCCACGCTTCCTTCCCCCCTGGCTGAGGCTTCTGACGCCCAACCTGGGCCTTCCAGGCTGCATGTGGAGGAGCCCAGATTGAGCCAGGTATAGCATTCCTCTAAATATTTCTGCTTGTCCAATCAATGATGTTAACTAGATGTTAGTTGGGAGTACTAATTTAGGATTGTGATTGATGATGCAAAACATTACAACTATGTCCCTTTTTCATACACAGGGAAGTCTCAGCCAGGAGGTGGCCGGGCCATGCCGGCTGGCTGATATCAAGGTCCCTCCACCACACCTGAAAACAGAAAGTGGCAGTAGGACGAGTGCCCTAGAGGAGGCGGCTATCAGATTCTTTTGGAGGGCTATAGAGGTCCTGGGAGCACCCCACACCATGCAGGAGAACATTGCTGCATTCATAGCATATAAAATGCAGAGGATGGAGGAGGGCCAAAAAGCCATGTGTCAGGCCCTCATATCAGAGGCTCTGAAGAAAGGTATGAGGGGCCAAATTACATCTCACACACAGCTTTGGGATGGTCCTCCTCCTCCTCCTGCAGGTCCTCCTCCTCCTCCTCCCTCTCCTCCAGGTCCTCCCAGTCCTCCTCCTAGTCCTCCCAGTCCTCCTCCTCCAGGTCCTACTCCTCCTCCTGCCACATCTCCAACTGCACAGCCACAGCCCGGAAGGAAGCGTGGAAGGAAGACTAGACAGTGATTGCCCTGGGTCCAGTCTGGTCGACCAAAAAATGCAGCCTCTTGTGGTACCACAGCCTGGGGACACAGATGTCATCTGCTGCTATCCGAGTCTGTGTGAATCCCGGACCAGACTGCCCTCCCTTACATATGGACTCCTCAGGCCACCAATTTTGATGTTGAAGAATTGATGTCTGCCGTGGGGGTCCCAGGCTTCGCTAATTTCTCATGTTGATCCAGTGTTGCCTTCCTCTTTGTTTGGTTCTGATCCCTTAATAAAGGATTTTTGTTTTGAATTATACTCTCCTATGTGTTTTACTTCAAAAAGGACAGTTGGTTTGTGAGGATTCAGGTACATTTCTAATATACAATGTGAAATGAACAAGGGTCACCAACAACAAACAATCTCCTTGAGATTAAATAATAAAAGATATCAATGGTGTTGGGGTAATTTGACACACAAAACACACACAAAAATATTCTGGAGTAAAAATAAAAATAACATTGAACAAAGATCAGCCTTGGAAAAAATCCAAACATTAAAGAAAAAAAAAGGCTGAAAATCCCCAAAAAAATAAAATAAAATAAATATAAAACTGTCAGATGTGACAACTAATAACAATATATTGAGGGAATCCCACTAAAAAAACACAAATAAAAGTTTGTGAGAAGTGTGTGTGAATATGAGCAGCAAAACGACTTAATTCTTGTCACATTATAAAGAAGAAGAGAGTGCGCTGTATTAAACCATTTTTAACATTGCAGTGTGACGAAAGTGCTGTATCCATTGCGAACGCTAAGTTTACCAGAACGAGCTGTCCCATGTCGGAATTTCTTCTGAGCATGCATGGCACTTTGTGCGTCGGAACAGGCCACACACGGTCGGAATTGACGCGATCGGATTTTGTTGTCGGAAAATTTTATCTCCTGCTGTCCAACTTTGTGTGTCAGAAAATCCGATGGAAAATGTCCGATGGCGCCCACACACGGTCGGAATTTCCGACAACATGCTCCGATCGGACATTGTCCATCGGAAAATCCAACCGTGTGTACGGGGCATAAGTGTCCTCCCTGCGGGGAGGAGACTTATTTATATAGTATAAATCCTGGAATAGGGCAGCGGGCGGAGCCTACCCATACGTATATGCTGTCATGCTTTGCATCAGGAAAGGAAAATTACCGTGAGGTAAGTATAAAATTTCTTTTTTTTTTTTTTTTTTGTCACAAGTTTTTGGAAAATCCAGAAAGAAAATGAAGTTTTTTACACAAATTTGTCAATTTTATAAGATATTTCTCACACACACAGCATGGGCATACTTAGAATTATACCACTAAACACATTCTGATACCCCTCCGGAGTAAATGTGTAAGACTTTTTCAGTGTTTGGACTGATTATATACCGAGCATCGTATCTTGTGTATCACAAAAATGGAATAACACTGCAAAGAAAACAATGTACAGTAATGGTCGCCTCTGTATGACTGGTCAGGGAATATAACTTAGTTTAGGTATGTGGATACCCCTGGGAATGCCATATTTACTGGCCAGGAAGTACAAGAGGCTGACTTGGTGACATGGTCAGTGGTACATGCAGATGGGTCAGCTCAGGCAACAGGCAGAGATATGGTTAGCAATCAGGCAAAGAATCAGTCCAGGCATCAGGCAGAAAGGTGGTCAATAAACAGACTAGGATTGGTACAGGCAGCAGACAGAGGCAACACTGCACTGATGTGGCAGTTATCAGGAGCACTGTTGCAATCTTACACTGGTCTGGTGACACTGGGGACTAGTGTGGCAGGAATCAGCAACACTGTTGACTTACACTGGTCTGGTGACATTGAGACTGGTGTGACAACAATCAGGGACACCGTTGCTGGCTTACACTGGTGTGTAAGACTGGTGTAGCAGTGATAAGAAACATTGGTGCTGGCAAAGACTTGTCTAATTACACTGGGACTGGTGTGGTGATGATCAGGAAACATGTTGCTTGCTGCACTGGTCTGGTGTGGTGGAAATCGGGAACACTAATGCCGCGTACACACGGTCGGACTTTACGGCGGACTTTGCCCGGCGGACTTTTCGACGTACTTTACAACGGACTTTCTGAATGAATGGACTTGCTTACACACAATCCACTAAAGTCTGTCGAATTCGTACGTGATGACGTACGACCGGACTAAAATAAGGAAGTTCATAGCCAGTAGCCAATAGCTGCCCTAGCATGGCTTTTTGTCCATCAAACTAGCATACAGATGAGCGAACTTTTCGACTGGACTCGAGTTCGACGGATAGATTTAAAACATGTTTCAAATCTAAGTCCGTCCAACTTTTGAGCAAACAAAGTCCGCTGGAGCCCACACACGATCGAATTGTCCTACGAAATCCCATCCGCCGGGCAAAGTCTGCCGTAAAGTCCGCTCGTGTGTACGCGGCATAATTCTAGCACTAGTCTGGTGACTGGTGATTGACTGCACTGTTAGGGCTCATTGACACGTAAGGTTGGGAGGTAGTAAAACCTTGGTTGAACCACAATTTTAACACCCCTCAACCACTATCCCCTTTAGCTGCAGAGGCAGTGGTTGGAGGTGTATACCGACAGCAGATTTGTTGCTTTGCTTCTCATCCGTGGCAAGAATTATCCTCCCTGTACACCCACCAATCGTGACTCATTCAAGTTAATGGGAGTGCTTGCTTGCAAGTGGTCCATGGCATTAAAGCAGATTGTGAGGAGGCCTCCATACTGCCTGTCACTGTTGAACAATAATTGCTCTTCAGAGAGCATCGCACATGTGAACTAGACCTTATAGTGACACTTTTACTGGCGTGGCAGTGATCAGGGATGCAGTGACTGGTGTGGAGGTGATCAAGGAAACTGTAACTGGTGTGTCAGTGATAAGGGAAACTTTGACTGATGTGATAGTGATTGGGGACACAGTGACTGGTGTGGCTGTGATCAGGGAAACTGGGTCTAGCATGGCGGTGATCAGGGACACACACTGAAATCGATGTGGCAGTGGTCAGGGCAACTCAGGCAGGTACAGCAGTGATCATGGACATTGTGACTGGTGTGCTCATGATCAGGGACACTGTGACTGTTGCGGCAGGTCTGGTGACATGGTACTGCTGTGGCAGTGATCGGAGACAATGGCTGGCAGTGTTGACATACAGTGTTATCAAAGCAGCCAGCCACTGTACACAATCACCACTACAGCAGTACAATATCAACATAGAGACACTACACTTGTTCTGGTGACAGAATGTAAAAAAAATACAATTTTTTTACATGCTGTCACCAAAGCAGTGCAGTGTCAAAACATTTGGGGAAGCGTAATCAGATTTTTTTTTTAATGCTGTGATTGTTTATACAGTCATAATGACTGTATAAGAAATCACTTTCCTAACACTTCAGCTGAATTCATTGGTCATGGTGATCACAGTACTAAACAAAGACTGACTACTTTGTTTACTACTGCTGACTGTGATTAGTCACAGTGATCACATGGTACAAGGTCAATGACAGCAACCCTTTACACTGATCTGTGAGCTGCTGTGGCTGGGGGACACAGAGTTCACAGGTTACAGTGCTGTGCACCCTCGAGGGCACATGAGGCGCTCAAGCAAGAGGGTATAAGGGTACATCCTCCCAGGATGGCGCTTGTCCCACCTGGTCTATATGTGCAATGACCAGGCAGGAAGCAGTTAAGAAACACTTATGGATACCGGGACACATAAAGGTTTTTATTTTGCTTGAATTTTGAATTGCTACGTGGTAGTACAATAAAATCATGTTGCATTGAATCACAAAGACAGCACTTGTTACATGGGCAAGAAAAGACCTAGCTTTTCAAAGCCCTAAAATTTACTGACTAGTTTCTTTGTATTGCAGAACATTACAGTATAGTAAACATAGCATGACCCTTTTGGCACTAAAGCTTACTTTTTTAAATCAATAGTGCGTAGCCTTACTGTTTACAGTATTTGCTAAAGTTATAAGAAATGAAATAAGAGAACAGTAACGTGTCATAATGTCTTGTAACAATCTGTTGCTTTGTTGAGGCCTGTTGTTAAATGGCTAAACGTTGTGTTCTCTATCGATCCATGCCAGTTCATAGTTTGTTTCATCTTTTGTTACCCTGACTAAAAGCCATAAATATCTGTCTGTAGTTTAAAAACCTATCATTTTAGTGCTTGTTATCAAAGGTATAATCAGCATTATTGCAATTGAGAATTCTTCAATAGACAATAATTGTTGGTAACATATTTGACTTCTGATCTACCAAATGGTTCCTCAATTTTTAAATCTAAACTTTTGTCTTTCATATATAAACAGGCACAAAGCAAATTATAGATTAGGATAAGATCTACTAGGCAATATTATAGGACAATTAATCCTTCTTACTAGAATTTTGGCACAAAGATGAATTTAAGATTGCAGTAAGTGTACCAAATGTGTAGATAATTAAAGCTGGATATGCGGTGACAAATGAATAAGCATTTGATTCAAATATATAAGCAGCTGATGTTAAACACACTTCTCTCATAAAACATGACATTAGCACCATCCTTTCCACCCCTTGGATATCCATGTTAGTGTTGAGTTTTCTTATTAAGCTATAGGGAGGCTTAGAAAATTTTAGGTGCAATGCCAAGCTTCATGTTTATAGCATATGTATATTAAAATTGAGATGCCAGCATCACTGGATCTTGTGGTCACATTGACATACTGGGATTATTGGACAAATAGGCTGTTCAATTTGCAAGGGAAATTGCACTGTGCAAGGCAATTTTCCTCAGGGCTTAGTGAATGAGATGAAGCTCTGCTGAGAATGGATAAGTAGTTGAGGGTTCCCTTTACCATGACTAGCTCCTGGTAATCCCAATTTCAGCCAGATAAAGTGATGATCTTTTGTCTGACAACACACCGGCAGATGTTTCTGATCAATAGATTTTGCGAGATATCATTATCAGATAGTTCAAAAAAGCTGCTAGCCCTGAGATGAGCCAGGACCCAAGTATCTGCATGTTCCCTCTTGTTTTAATGTCCTGTAGCATAAACATACTTTTAAGCAAGTTAAAGTGGTTGTAAAGACATAAGGTTTTTTTATCTTAATGAATTTTATGCATTAAGATAAAAAGCCTTCTGTGTGCAGCAGCCTCCCTCAACCTCCCTAACACTTACCTGAGGTCACTCTCTGTCCAGCGATGTCCACGAGTGTCTCAGCCTTCTGAGATTATCCTCCCTGATTGGCTGAGACACAGCAGCAATGCCATTGGCTTCCGCTGCTGTCAATCAAAGTCAGCTAGCCAATCATGGGAGAGAGGGGGGCAGGATCAGGTCCGGGCTCCGTGCCTGCATGGACACAGGGAGCTGTGACTCGGCTCGGGTGCCCCCATAGCAAGCTACTTGCTGTGGGGGCACTGAACAGGAGGGAGGGCCCAGGATCACAGAAGAGGGACCCAAGAAGAGGAGGATTGGGGCTGCTCTGCGCAAATCCACTACAACAGAGCAGGTAAGTATAACATGTTTATTATTTTTATAGGAAAAAAATGAGACTTTACAATTTAAGTATCAATTTTCATGGCCAACGCTGGACTAGCTGTCCACTTATGCTTAAAGTAAGTTAGGTAAAATTGTTGCTGTCTTGAAGTTGTTTTAGTTCTAGTAACAGGAAAATAAACTCAGACATTAGTGTTTTATATTGCAGTTGAAACAAAAATGTACTTATTGTCCTAAGATGGCATTGGCAATTCTTGTATGTTAAACTGCAAAGGATATTGCAAACACATATGACATGAGTTAATTTGCTTGTGATGTGTACAGAGCAATTTTAATGCAGCTTACATTAAACACTACAGGTCACTCTGTTTTTTTTAACAACAATATTGAATCCATTGTATATTATTATATACTGCTGCTCCTGTAGGCAGGTGAAGGGTCAAAGAATATGCAGTACTGTGTCCCTGTAGGCATCCTACAGGCTCATTCACTGTAGCTGTAAAATTTCTACGCTGCCCTAGAGACTATATGAAACATTTCAGGCTCAGTGAATCAAGACTAAATAAATACCCAGTTGTGAATACACAGACATTTGTTTGAGAGTCACATTAACCGTGACTATCCAACAAGGCAAATCCATGAAAAAGCTAGTAGCAGTTACATAGCCTGGTTACTGCAATTGAAGCTTGTGGCTGTGACAGCATGAGTTATGTGACAGTCACTAATACTTTATCTGACCCGTAGCTGCCTGGGAAGTTAGACTTCACTTAATAAAACGCCACAGTCTGGTAAATGTGCACTGACTCTGACTAATCTTGAAGTGTGCGGCAAAGCCAAATTCCCATCATATTGTTTAGTTACTGTGATAGTCTTGTAGAAGGTCTTAAATAGTCCTAGTTCAGAAATAATTCTATTAAGAAGATTAGTAGCTTAAAATAAATCCTATTAGCTCAGTTGCCAAGAATATATGAAGTATTATTTCAGGTTGTAAACAGCCAAGACACATCAGCACTCTTTTCAGCTTTCTATTGTTGACATCTATTTAAAAGACAAAAGTTACCCAAACACAAAAAATGAATGTTAGAGGTTCAGGCAGTATAACATGGATGGATCAACAATCTAATGAGTGTGGCTTCCAGTAGACAAGCAAAACATATGTTTAGAAATCTAATGATCAACCATTAGACTGGAGATGTCTGACTACATACTGTTATCTACTGTTTTGACATAAACGTGCATGCTCAGACAGTGTCTGTAAATCAAACTTCCAGGTAAGAGCTATGACCAACTGCCTGGTCCATCAGTTATAATGCAGTTGCAAAGCTTTGTGATTATAGGTCTAATTTACCAAGGAAGTATACTAACTTGCAGAGGCATAGTTTGAAGCTTGTGGGCTCCGATGCAAAAGTTGACCTGGCCCCCCCCCACTACTTTGTGCGTGCAGATACATCCACCGCATGCCAAGATACTCAAAGTAGCTTAATGCCCCGTACACACGTTCGGACTTTGTTCGGACATTCCGACAACAAAATCCTAGGATTTTTTCCGACGGATGTTGGCTCAAACTTGTCTTGCATACACACGGTCACACAAAGTTGTCGGAAAATCCGATCGTTCTGAACGTGGTGACGTAAAACACGTACGTCGGGACTATAAACGGGGCAGTGGCCAATAACTTTCATCTCTTTATTTATTCTGAGCATGCGTGGCACTTTGTCCGTCGGATTTGTGTACACACGATCGGAATTTCCGACAACGGATTTTGTTGTCGGAAAATTTTATATCCTGTTTTCAAACTTTGTGTGTCGGAAAATCCGATGGAAAATGTGTGATGGAGCCCACACACGGTCGGAATTTCCGACAACAAGGTCCTATCACACATTTTCCATCGGAAAATCCGACCGTGTGTACGGGGCATTAGAGTTTTGAATTTCCAGAGTTACTCTTTACATCAGAGGACAGGGATTACTGCTGGAGAATCAGAGGACAGGGACCCCTGGCAGGTCACTTGGCAGAGCTCTTTTCCCACCACAGCACTGTATACAGCCAACCCACCCCCCCCCCACTACACAGGGCTGAAATCACATTCCTTTACACACAGTCTGTCAGTCTTCACAGGGTGTATCTGGCGTTTGTTTTTTTTGTTGCCGTTTTGATCTGTAAAATTCTCTGGTCGTAACGCCAGTGTAGTTGCAGTAGGCAGATACACCCTGTGCAGATCATGCCTAACTAGCTGTGTTGTAAAGGAATGTGATTTCAGCCCTGCAGAGGAGGAACAGTATAGAGTGCTGTAATGGGAAAGGAGCTCAGCACCCGGGCATAGCATGCAGGGTGAAGGGGGTGGTCAGGGGGCTTTGGGGGGGCAACTTAGATCTGGGAGGGAAAAGCCATGTGACACAAAATCTGGAGCCTGCAGCCCTTCAGGGTCCCCCCCGAGGAGGTGTTAAGGAATTTGTTTTAGCAATTTCTGAGGGTTTCTCTGTCAGTGTTGGCAGGTGTTGGGGGAAGGTCACCTCCCGGAGGTGTGTGTCTTTTCCCCAGTTGTCAGGAAAGTGGGGTAAGTAGACATCCCCGGGTGGGGGGTACAGAGAATCCCAGCTGGTGACTAGGAGACACTGAGCAGTGTTATACCTTACTAGTGACATCGGTCCCATCAAGGCTACAGGACGGCACTCTCCTCCTCTTTCCTCACTGAGCTTGGTTACCATTCCTGGACTGTTCTCACCTCATGCTCCTCTCCATTCAGGAAATGGCTCACAACTTCTCCCCAGCCAATGGGAACAGAGGGGTGTGGACTGTGGAAGGCAAAGTAGAAGCCCAGTACTGGAGCGTGGCTGTGGGGCCCTAGGGCAGATCGGAGATGGACTTTGTGGAGGATATTATAATATGACAGGGAGGCTGCAGGGGCCCCTTGGAGCTAGGGGCAGGGTTGTGTAGTGACCCCTGCAACCCCTTATGCTATGCCCATGCTTGCTTGCAGCAATGTCAGTCTTGGGGAGTGCCAAGAAGATACTGTAGTTCTTACTAAAAGTGAGTAAAATATACAATATGCTATGCAGATTGACTAATGGCAAGAACACATTTTTATAATTGTAACTGACTATTTACAAATGTTTGTGGGTGGGGTCAGGAGTTTGGTACCCAGGTTGAAGGAAAGACCCACAAATTTAAGGAAAAGGTTGAACAGTTATTGTGTTGATGAGTTGCAGTTAAAACAGATAACAAGGTAAAAGGCAATCTGCAATCACTAGTATTAGTAATATAGCTGTAGCAACTGTGGCAGAACACTTGAAGTAACAGTACCAGCCACTAAGGATGAGCTTCGAGTTTGAGTCGAACCCATGTTTGACTTGAACATTGCATGTTCGCTCGTTCGTTGAATTTTGAACGTTATGGGCACCAAATTTGAGTGGCGCGTCATGGCCCATAATTCACTGCGGCATCGCAGTGCATTGCTGGCTGATGATTGGCCAAGCATGCACTATGACCCACATGCTTGGCCAATCACAGCGTCGTCTGTACAGAGAGCCATAATTGGCCAAAGCCAGGGTGGCTTTGGCCAATTATGGCTCAGGGGGTTTAGTACACACCCCACACTATATAAGGCCGCCTGCGTGGCGGCCTTGTATAGTGTGTTGCGGCAGCTGCGGAGAAAGAGACAGAGAGACAGTGTCATTTGATTTAAGTTAGATAGAGTAGGCAGGAGAGTCAGTTAGCTGCACTTACAGTGTATTGTGTATATATATGCATCCTAGGTGTTGTGTGTGTGTGTGTGTGTGTGTGTGTGTGTGTGTGTGTGTGTGTATGTATGTGTGTGTGAATGTATGTATGTGTATATATCTGTATATATGTATAATATATAATATACAGGGCTTTTTTTGTCAAACAACAGGTGCTGGAACTTAACCATGGCCCCACAAAACCCCTCCCCTACACACCCTCCAAATCACATCAAATAGTGGGTGTGTTCAGTCAAATTTCACGAAAACAGTAGGAGGGTCTTAAAGGGGCATTAAATACCAGGATTGCATTACATATAGAGTGCAGAGCTGTCACTTGTAAACACAGAAACCAGACTTCTGTGTTTACAAGTGATTGTGATGAGCAGGCACCAAAGGGTCTGAGCCAGAGGTGGTGGAACTGACTTTCACCAAGTTCCCCCTGAAAAAAAGCCCTGTATATATATATATATATATATATATATATATATATATATACACTGTATTCAGTTTAGCTAGATCCGTTCCTGTTATTCTCGTCCTACTGACAGGCAGGCAGGTGTTTTTACAGTATTTACAGCTACCTGAAGACAATTTCTGGTGTTCTTTTAATCCTATTAGTCCTATTAGCTACAGTGTTTACATTTAGCGTAGTGCATCCTCTGCACAGTGTGCACCTAAAGCTACCTGAAGAAAATTGTCAGTGTTCTTCTGATCCTATTAGTACCGCAGGCAGCTGCAGTATTTACAGTTAGTGTAGTGTGTCCTCTGCACAGTGGGCACCTAAAGCTACCTGAAGAAAATTGGTGTTCTTCTGATCCTATTAGTACGGCAGGCAGCTGCAGTATTTACAATTAGTGTAGTGCGTCCTCTGCACAGTGTGCACCTAAAGCTACCTGAAGAAAATTGGTGGTGTTCTTCTGATCCTATTAGTACCGCAGGCAGCTGCAGTATTTACAGTTAGTGTAGTGCGTCCTCTGCACAGTGTGCACTTAAAGCTACCTGAAGAAAATTGGTGGTATTCCTGGTGGTAAGCCAGGTATGGTGGTTTGCGACAATGGCACCAACCTCCTCTCTGCCCTCTGACAGGAACAACTGACCCATGTGCCCTGTTTGGCTCACGTCCTTAACTTGGTGGTGCAGCGGTTCTTGGGCAGGTACCCGGGCTTACAGGATGTCCTGAGGCAGGCCAGGAAAGTGCATTTCCGCAGGTCATATAATGCCAGTGCTCGGCTGGCTGACCTCCAAAAGGAATTTAAACTGCCCAAGAACTGCCTAACCTGTGACATGCCCACCAGGTGGAACTCAATGTTGGCCATGCTGCAGCAGCTGCACACGCAGCAGAGGGCCATCAATGAGTACCTGTGTGAGTATGGCACCAGGACAGGGTCAGGGGAGCTTGGCTTTTTTTCCCCATGCCAGTGGGCTATGATGAGGGAAACATGCACGTCCTGTCACCATTTGAGGAGGCCATGAGGATGGTGAGCAGTGACAGTGCATGCATCAGTGACACTGTCCCTCTTGTCCTCCTGTTGGAGCACACGCTGTGAGGAATAATGGACAGGGCACTTGGGGCAGAACAGAGGGAGGAAGAGGAGGACTTCCTTACCTCTCAAGGCCCCCTTTATCCAGACAGTGTTCCTGCATGCCTGCCGATCACACAGGAAGAGGAAGAGGAGGAGGAGGAGGAGGATTGTGTCAGCATGGAGGTGGAGCCTGGCACTCAGCATCAGCAGCAGTCTTCAAGGGATCATTTACAGTTTGAAGAAACCCATGGACTTGTAGGTGGCTGGGAGGAGGTGGCTGCGGATCATGTCGTCCTTAATGACCCAGAGGTCATGATCCTGCAAAGCCTGCGGAAGGATGCTCGTATTCGTGGTATCAAGGGGAGAGATGATTACTGGCTGGCAACCCTCCTTGATCCACGTTACAAGGGTAAGCTTGCGGACCTTATCTTGCCGTCGCAGAGGGAGCAGAGGATGAAACGTCTTCAGGAGGCCTTGCAGAAAGGTTTGTGCAACGCGTTTCCTGAGCCTGGGAGGTTACAATTTCCTGGTCCTCCTGGACAACGTGTTGCTGAGGCTTCGGTCAGTTACAGAAGGAGCGGTGGAGAAGGTGGCCGTCTGACCGTTGCGTTCAGACAATTTTTTAGTCCGCAGCCCCAAGGTCTGATCGGTTCCAGCAACCATTGCCAGCGTCTGATTCACATGGTGCAGGATTACCTAGGGGCAAGATCAGACTTGGACACCTTTCCCACCGAAAATCTTCTGGGTTACTGGGTCTTGAGGATGGATCACTGGCCAGAGCTTGCACAGTATGCAATTGAGCTACTGGCCTGTCCTGCATCCAGCATTCTTTTGGAACGCACATTCAGTGCTGCTGGAGGCTTTGTAACCGATCACAGGGTGTGCCTGTCCACCGAATCGGTCGATCAGCTGACCTTCATAAAAATGAATCAGTCTTGGATCACCAGCTACCAAGCACCTGATGCTGATGTAACCAATTGATTTTTTTTTATGTGAGATCCCTTCAAGACTGCCTATGCTGATGCTGAGTGAGTATCCTGTTATGCTGAGTCACAATCCTCTTTCTTCTTAATTTTCATGCTGATAGCTTGTAAGAACATTTTTGGTTCTGGGCACCACCACCAGTTTTTAAGAAATATAGTTTTTCCTATTGGAATTTTTTATATGTACATCTGTGGTTTATTGTAACCAATAAAACCCCAAACGTTATCACAAAAAAAAAAAAATGGGCGTGGCCTCGCAGTGCTTGCCATCACGTGTTCCGAAGTTCTTATTTGCACGGGCGTTCTGCCTTTGTTTATGCCGGCTTTTTTAAGAAATATAGTTTTTCCTATTGGAATTTTTTATATGTACATCTGTGGTTTATTTTAACCAATAAAACCCCAAACGTTATCACACTATCGGAGTCCTCCTCCTTATGTTTTTTTCTTGAACATGGACTCTTCCACTCCTAAGTCCCCCCTCTGATGTTGGAGCAGTTGGAGTGTCCGGACCATATTGGAGTCGGTGGTACATGCTGTCAAGACCCGGATATCAACATTCTGTCCCTGCAGAGGGCTATATCTGCAAGCTCATACGACCTTGCCAGAGAGGAGGTCCAACGATTGGGGTAAGCGCACATCTTTTACTCCTTTTTCTGCAATCAATGCATATCCGATAAGAGTCTCGTCAGCTCATCATAGCTCATTATTTTCCATGATCCAGTGAGGAGATTTAACAAGTGGACTTTTTCCTTTCTATTTACTTATTTTTTGAATCCTGTCTTGGACTGACCATGAGTTACCTTGATATGTGACTACTTACTTTCAGTTTATGCTAATATTTTGTTGGATTTATGATTCCATGCACTTGTTGTTGTTATTATTATTTTTGCTGGGATTCACACACACATTGTGTCTCCTAGGCATTCTTTATTTATTTAATTACTGCTAGCACACATAAGTTTTATTTATATGTTTATCACTTCATGGATATTTTAAGTTTTTTTTGCAGCTGCACTCTATTTATTTGTCATTTATTTGTTATCACGTACTGCTCATTAGCGCAGGTTTCTTCCATTATTTTTCCACCACCACCAGTGGCCAAGACCCAATTTTCTGCCCCTGTTTAACAGGGGCGTGTAATTACAATTTTTGATGCAATACTTTGCAGCAGGGCTCATTGCTGCGCTCCAACTATAGCATCTGTGGGGGGTTGCAGTGTTGTGGCAATTTTTCTGCCCCTGTTTAACAGGGGCATGTAATTACAATTTTTGATGCAATACTTTGCAGCAGGACTCATTCCTGCGCTCCAACTAGAGTATCTGTGAGAGGTTGCAGTGTTGTGGCACCAGCACCAGTGCCCAAGGCCCAAATTTTCAGCCCCTGTTTAACAGGGGTGTATAATTACAATTTTTGATGCAATACTTTGCAGCAGGGCTCATTCCTGAGCTCCAACTATAGCATCTGTGAGGGGTTGCAGTGTTGTGGCACCAGTGCCTAAGGCCCAATTTTGTTGCCCCTGTTCAGCAGGGACATGTAATTACAATTCTTGATATAATATTTCACAGCAGGGCCCGTTCCAGCGCCCACCAAGAGTAACTGTGAGGACTTACAGTGTTGTGGCACCAGCACCACCACCACCAAAGGCCCAATTTTTCTACCACTGTTCAACAATGGCATGTAATTACAATTCTTGATCTAATATTTCACAGCAGGGCCCCTTCCTGCGCCCACCAAAAGTAACTGTGAGGGCTTACAGTGTTGTGGCAACACCAACACCTAAGGCCCCCATTTCTGCAGAGTATATAGGGCAGGCCCCAACTTTCAAACCTCCAACTTACAAACGACTTGCAAACGGAATGAGACAACAGGAAGTGAGATGAAATCTACCCCTAGGAAGGGAAATTCTCTCCTGTAAGAGTTAATATGGGAAAAAACATGTCTCCTCTTCACTGATGCTTTATCACCAATGCTTGTTTTACTAAAAACCCCAAATTTTCAAAAAACATTTGTCATTGGGACAGAAAGTGAGGTGAAATCTTCTGTAGAGGTGCACAGACAGCAAAACAAATGTTACAGGGGTGATAACCCTTCCCTATGTTTTGCAAAAAGCTTAAAAATAGATTCTTTGGCTGGAGCTACACTTTAAAAATGTACCATTTCAAAATTACAAACAGATTCTACTTAACAACAAACCTACAATCCCTGTCTTGTTTGCACCGCCTGTATACTGCTGTTCAGAGTATATAGGGCCTGGGGGCCCCACGCCTTTCCTTTTTTAATTTGGGTGCGGGGTTCCCCTTAATATCCATACACAACCCAAAGGGCCTGGTAATGGACTGGGGGGGTACCCATGCCGTTTGTCTCACTGATTTTCATCCATATTGCTGGGACCCGACATTACGCAAGCAGTTTTAAATGACTTTTATTCCATTAAAAATGTGCAGGGACTGTTCTAAGCATGGGAAACATGCACCACTTTACAGGCATACTATATACACCCCCCAGGTACGATATTTAAAGGAATATTTCACTTTTTTTTCACTTTAAGCATCATTAAAATCACTGCTCCCGAAAAAACGTCCGTTTTTAAACATTTTTGCATTGATACATGTCTACTGGGGCAGGACACCGGCCCCCAAATCCTTTTTAGGACAATAACTTGCATATTAGCCTTTAAAATTAGCACTTTTGATTTCGAACGTTCGAGTCTCATAGACTTTAATGGGGTTCTAAAGTTTGCGCGAAGTTTCAGTCCGTTCGCAGGTTCTGGTGCGAACTGAACCGAGGGGTGTTCGGCTCATCCCTACCAGCCACTCTTGTAGCAGCAAACTCAGTAACACTGACAGTATAGAGGCAGCAATGCTGATAGTAGAAGTCACAATTATGCTGGTAGTACAACGATTTATCTTTAGTACCTCAAGATTTCACACAGGCATAGCCTACAATACCAGCCCAGCATCTGCAGAAGGGGTAGCTGGCTGGCAGAGTGACGGCAAAAGCAGCACTTGAGGAAGCAATACAAGTCCTATGCAGTAATCCAAAATACCGGTATACAGCATTGTCCCTAATCTCTCCCTTCTTGGGTAGGAATCTTTCCCTAAGGCTTATTCACTGTCCCTGAAATGGTTTCTTTTTACCTACTCTAGCCTATTGCAAAATGCACACTAATTGCAGCAGGGCACTGATACTTATTAATAATGACCATCCTAAAAATAGCTAATTGCTAAGAGCTAATTTTCTCTGTAGCCAATCCCTGGTTCGCTCTTAGATCCTTACGGAATGGCATCAATGCCTTCATCTGGAACCCTTTCAGACCTAGAATATCCCAAAATATCCTCTAGAGGCATAAAAAGTAGGGGAACATAGGTCTACCAAACTTTGTGCACTACTACCATGCCTCTCAGCAGGCCTGTGCTGGCCATCGGTACTACCGGGAGTTTCCCGGTGAGCCGATTGGCAGCGGGCCACTACACTTCAATGACTCTGACTGTCAGTGTCTCTCTCCGTCCGAGAGTCACCGGGCGGCTCCGCTCCTGCACTCGGCGGGCGGCGCCGGCGTCACACAAACACAGGCATCATCACTCCCCCAGGCACTCCCCCTAACATTATAGCCAGTTGGGCGGCCTCTTTGTCCCGGCGCCGTGACGTCACTCACGGCCGGAGGGCGGAGGCGGCCCGGGGACATAGGAGGAGGCGGAGCCAGGACGTAGTGTTGCAAGCAAGCCTGCAAGACTGCAACCTAGAGGAGCCGAGGCCGAGGAGGAGGAGGAGGAATTTCGGAATCGGAACCATACCAGACCAAGTTGCAGGCAGCCACCAGCAAGTACAGAGTACAGAGTACAGTGACAGAGACCAAGTCTATAGTGTGAATTGTGATGCATCATTCAAGTAAGCACTATACTAATAACTTTACTAATAATAATAGTAAGTAACTGAATATGCAGCATGGTGGGGGGAGGGGGGAGGGGTTAATCTGTACTGTAAATGTACTGCCACTGGTCATGGTTAAATTATTCATCCATCAGTTACCATGGCCAGTGGCATTAAATTAATAATTGACCTGTGGCATTAAATTAATAATTGACCAGTGGCATTAAATTAATATTAATGCCACAGTGGCATTAATATTAATTTAATGCCACTGGTCAATTATTAATTTAATGCCGCTGACCACGGTAACTGATGAATAATTTATTGCCACTGGTCAATTATTAATTTTATGCCACTGGTCAATTATTAATTTAATGCCACTGGCCAATTATTAATTTAATGCCACTGGCCACGGTAACTGATAAATAATTTAATGCCACTGGTCAATTATTAATTTATTGCCACTGGTCAATTATTAATTTAATGCCACTGGTCAATTATTAATTTAATGCCACTGGCCACTGTAACTGATGAATAATTTAATGTCACTGGTCATGGTAATTGATGGATAATTTAATGCCACTGGTCACGGTAACTGATTAGTAATTTAATGTCACTGGTCATGGTAATTGATGGATAATTTAATGCCACTGGTCACGATAACTGATTAGTAATTTAATGTCACTGGCCATGGTAACTGATGAATAATTTAATGTCACTGGTCACGGTAATTGATGAATAATTTAATGCCACTGGCCACGAAACTGATTAGTAATTTAATGCCACTGGTCACGATAACTGATTAGTAATTTAATGTCACTGGTCATGGTAATTGATGAATAATTTAATGTCACTGGTCACGATAACTGATTAGTAATTTAATGTCACTGGTCATGGTAATTGATGAATAATTTAATGTCACTGGTCATGGTAATTGATGAATAATTTAATGTCACTGGTCACGGTAATTGATGAATAGTATAGTAATAGTAATAGTATATAGTATAGTTATATAGTAATAGTATAGTTTATATACTCTTTTTGTGTATGTTTGCAAAATTAAAGTGGGCCGGTCTGGATGAAGTCCAGGGCCAAATTTTTGTCCCAGTCCAGCCCTGCCTCTCAGTTATTACATCCTATAACTCTCCATCAGACATGGATTAATCTGCTGTGGACCCTCTTAGAGATCCCCTGTAGTTATCATATAGCTATCTGGGTAATCCCATGTCTCAAGCCTTGAGTCTTAAAGCTGAAGTTTAGATAAAAAAAATTACCAACAACTTTAGTGACATTACTTACTAGTATGGTAGTATGTCCCTTGTCATTGAGACAGCTGGATCCCATGGAAAGCTTCTGTGCTGGAATGCTGATCCTCTTCCTGTTTATGAAATTTTGGTGGTGCAGTATTAATAGCTTCAAGTCATTAGGAAAGCAACTCCTGATGCAGATATTTTTTTTTTGCCAAATTTAAACTTTCACTCCATGAATGAAATGTAATTTAAAAATGTGGTACTAAAAAAAAGTTTGAAGGAGGCCCAATGTCTCCTCATATGTCACTTTTGCCCCTCAGATCACAAACACTATTTCAGCCAGGTTATTCCGACCCATAATTATTTTTCCATGATAGTTTCCAGGGGTTTATCACAGGGTTTATATTTTTTCTGAAACCTAGCTCTATTATCTCTTGATCATGCATCAAAGAGCAAAAGAAGTACCTTCCCTGATCAAAAATAAAAACACCACCAACCACTAACTTGTTTTGAGCATATCTGCCTGAACAACTAGTCTATTCTCTATTCTGTACCCACAACTTTACAAATGACCACAATATACCAGACTTAAAGCAATCAAATCACGAGGAAGACTAGGTGCTGATTTAGAGTAATTTAGTAAAGTATTTTCTATGTGTGACTAACACCAATGTAACATATAAAGTAATGATGAGATTGTAAATGGTCCCCATCTGAATCTTAGGTATTGTGACAGATGTTTCCATGGCTATCGAGCCATTGGAGACATGATTCTTATTTGGAGAACCTGCCCATTTGCTGAGGCTTTTTTGGACAAAGTTTTTTTGCCTACTTGAATCAATATATCATAGATATGTCCCTAAGAACCCATGGCCCTCTTTTCATGCCTCCATCAAATCCCTAACGAATTTACAAAAAACATTAACATGCCAAGTTTTCCATATAACCAACTATCTAGAAACTGGAAGCAGCAACTCCTTCCATTATTAAAACTCAAACAGAAGATTGATATTATAATGGTTAATTAACATGTATCTAGTCTTTAAAAGAACAAGCAAAAGATTTGTGTACAAACATGGGACTCTTGGATACAGCTACACCACACAGAGATAGATAGGACTAGATTTTGACGTCTACTATTTGGAGTAGGATTGGCCTGGTTAGAGGGTGGTCCTGAGGTTTAAACTGATCTCCTCATCATTCCCTAATATTGTGCAAAGCAGAATCAATTTTTCTATTTTTTTTTTTATTTCCTTCTTTTTTTTCTTGCTCTATAGCCATCCCATATACTTCAGTTTCTTGTTATGTTCTCCCAAACGTGTAGTTCCAAATTTTTAGGATGAAGTTTCCAAATGTTTCCTGATAGGTTTCCTAACTTGGATACATATGAAATTAGATATTGTCAGATGGAACCTCAGAGCTTAGCTTTTTCAATCCTATACTGGTTTGACAGATATACGTCTGATTAATTGTCTATGACTGTAAATGTCAATTGAAAATGCATTGTAATCTATAATAGAAAGTTCATAACATTTTCCACTTAAAATTAATCATTTTCAATCACCATTGTTTGACATATCTAATAGCAATACACCTGTAGGAAACAATGCTATATTCAGAAAGAAAAGTTGAAACTTAAACATTGTGTAAAGCCAACATCTTTTTCTGCATCTTTTTTAGGTAAGAGTAAAAGTGTTAAAACCCCTGTCAGGTTTTTATTTCTGTTTTCAAAGGGGAAGATTCAGCCTCTGCCTAATTGTCCTGTGGACCATTGTCTCTGGTAGAGAAAGTAATGGAAAATCCAACTTTTTTGAGTTGATATAAAACCAAGAGCTGAGGCAAGATTTTACAATGCAGACACCTGTTTTGATGACAATTGTTTCTAAGAAAATGTCTGCATCAGAGAGAGATTTCCTTTTACTTCCTGTTATACCTCTAAGAAGGTAGTGAAAAAAAATCTCTCTGACAGGCAAAAAAAGAAGAAAACAAGAGCCTGACCACTTCTTATAACATCCAAAACTAAAAAAAATAAAATACATTTTTTTTGATGGCAGAAAAGCTACAGCACATCTAGAGATTTGACAAATTATATGGGGGCACACTTCTAAGAGCTCTATTTACTCCTCCATATCTATCCAACGGTAACAGACAGATATTGCAGATGTAAAAAAGGCCTTGGTTATTATTAAAGATATATTGGCATTGCCCACTTAAAAAATCATACTTGGATATTTATTGGTTTGCGCAAAAGTTATAGCGTCTACAAACTAGGGTACATTTTCTGGAATTTATGCAGCTTTTAGTTTTTGACTGTCTACCTCATTTCTTGAGGTGCTAAAATGGCAGGGCAGTACAACCCCCCCCCCACAATGACCTCAAGGAAACTGCTGAGAGGCATATTGAGGCCATTTAATATTTTATTTTTTGTCACAAGTGATTGAAAAATGAAAAAAAAAACTACACAAAGTTGTCACTAAATTATATATTTCTCAACAATGCCATGGGCATATGTGAAATTACACCCCAAAATACATTCTGCTGCTTCTCCTGAGTACAAGGATACCACATGTGTGGGACTTTTTTGGGAGCCTAACTGTGTACAAGACCCGAAAACCAATCACCGCCTTCAGGCGCTTTCTAAGGGCGTACAATGGTGATTTCACTTCCTCACTACCTATCACAGTTTCGGAGGCCATGAAATGTCAGGATAGCACAACCCCCCCCCCCCAAATGAACCCTTTTGGAAAGAAGACACTTCAAGCTATTTGCTGAGAGGCATGTTGAGTATTTTGCAGATCTCGCTTTTTGTAACAAAGTTTTGAAAATTGAAAAAAGGAAAAAAAAATATTTTCTTTCTTAATTTTCAAAAACAAATGAGAGCTGCAAAATACTCACCATGCCTCTTAGCAAATACCTTGCGGTGTCTACTTTCCAACATTGGTTCATTTGGGTGGGGGGGGGTTGTGCTATCTGGACATTTTAGGGCTTCCGTAACTGTGCTAGGTAGTGAGAAGTAAAATCCCAATTTACGCCTTTAGAAAGCCTGAAGGCGGTGCTTGGTTTTTGGGGTCCTGTACACGGCTAGGCTCCCAAAAAGTCTCACACATGTGGTATCTTCATACTCAGGAGAAGCAGCAGAATGTATTTTAGGGTGTAATTCCACATATAACCATGCCATGTTTAAACAATATATCATTTAGTGACAACTTTGTGTAAAAAAAAAATCAAAAATACAATAAAATTGTAATATTCCCGGAACTTGGGGCAAAATATAAAACATTCCATGGACACAACATGCTTCTCAGCATATAGCTTGAAGTGTCTACTTTCCAAAATTGGGTCATTTGTGGGGGTTTTGCGCTATCTTGACATTTCATGGCCTCTGAAAACTGTGATAGGTAGTGAGGAAGTGAAATCACCATTTTATGCCCTTAGAAAGCCTGAAGGTGGTGATTGGTTTTCGGGGGTCCTGTACACGGCTAGGCTCCTAAAAAGTCTCACACATGTGGTATCCCTGTACTCAGGAGAAGCAGCAGAATGTATTTTGGGGTGTAATTCCACATATGCCAATGGCATGTTTGAGCAATATATCATTTAGTGACAAAAAAAAAAAAAAAAAAAGGTTTGTCATTTTCCCGAAACATGTGGCAAAATATAAAATATTCCATGGACACAATATGCCTGTCAGCAAATAGCAGGGGTGTCTACTTTCCAGAAAGGGGTCATTTTGGGGGATTTTAAACTGTCCTGGCATTCTATGCACAACATCAGGAGCTTATGTCACACATCACCCACTCTTCTAACCACTTGAAGGCAAAGCCCTTTCTGACACTTTTTGTTTACATGAACAAATTTTTATTTTTTTTGCTGGAAAATTACTTTGAACCCCCAAACATTTTATATTTTAAAGCAAAGGCCCTACAGATTAAAATGGTGGGTGTTGCATTTTTTTTACACAGTATTTGCACAGTGATTTTTCAAACACAATTTTTTGGGAAAAAAACTCTTTTTTAAAATTTTAATGCACTAAAACACACTATATTGCCAAAATGTTTGATGAAATAAAAAAGATGATCTTATGCCGAGTACATGGATATACCAGACACTACATGCTTTAAAATTGCGCACAAACATGCAGCAGCGACAAACTACATACATTTTTAAAAGCCTTTAAAATCATTTACAGGTTACCACTTTAGATTTACAGAGAAGGTCTACTGCTAAAATTACTGCCCTCGATCTGATCTTCGTGGTGATACCTCACATGCATGGTGCAATTGCTGTTTACATATAAAACCAGACCGATGCTTGTGTTCGCCTTGGTGATAAAATGCTTTCCCAATTTTCCAATGGCGCTGTTTAAATCTGGCAAAACCTAAGTCATAAAATGCTCATAGCTTCCGGTTTCTTAGGCCATAGAGATGATTGGAGCCATTCTGCTCTCTGATCAGCTATATGGTCAGCTGGCGGAACCACCGGCTGCATACTCGGGTTCCCTGTTGGGACAGGAGAGCCCAAGAAAATGATGGAAGACAGTGGGAGGGGTCTTCCCTCCCACTTCTTTTAAAAGCAGTCTTCCCTCCCACTGCTTGTAAAAGCAGTCTATAAGCTAATTAGCTGCTAGGATTGCTTTTACATGAAATCCGACCGCTGGCTAAAAAGAATGATTCCCAAGAGGATACCTAAACATGCAGGCACTATTCTGGTATAACCACTCAAATTCCAGCAACATACCAGTATGTTGCTGGTCCTTGTTGGGCATATATTGTAATGTTCTTTTTTCATGCAGCCTGTGGGCTGAACGAAAAAAAGAGATTGCTTGGTGGGTATGCCCACCATAAGAATACCACCCTTCATTCACCCACTTCTAATGATGGGCATACATGCACTATTTTTTTTTAAAACTGTGGTGGAGTCGCTGATTTTCATATTGTGAGAGCAAACGCTGTTGTTTTCAAGATAAATAAATCAGTGCTGCAGCTGAATGGCGTAATTGAAAAGCAAACAATGGTAACAATAAAACATTAACTCAATAAAACAATGTGTTTTTTTAATGCAATCTGTGCCTAAAAAATATATGCCGAAGCATGGGGGGAATCCGACCCTAATGTTAGGAGCAAATCGCTCCTCCACCCCTGCCCCCATGCTTTGGCATATATGCTCTTTTTTTAACTGTGGTGGTGAAATCACCTCCTACAGCGCTGGAGTCACTTCAAACTTAAATTCCCCCCCTTATCTTATCTTTTCTATCGTAAAAGTTAGAAAAACGCTCCTGAAGCCACATCCGTATTAAGGGGTAAATATTAGAAAAAAAAGGGGCCAAAAATGGCCCTAGATTGAACTTTAGAGGCAAGATGGACGATTGTATATTAAAATATATTTTATTAGTAACAATTGATCGCAAACAGAGCAAGTATCAAAAGAATTAAAAAAACATAGACAATTAACACACAATAGACATGGGTGTATGATGTGAACAAAATGTTGACACCATGTAGACAGCAGTGAGCCCTTTGCATCAACGTGTTTCGCTGTTTTGCTTTGTCAGGACACACTCAGGGGTTGTTGAAAGGAACAGGTCTCACTATCTATAATAAAGCACAACAATCAGACATTGTGAAATAATAACATGTATAGATAAAAACATTAGCTGCTGTCATATTCGAGTGACATATATAAACCACGCACAACTACCTTGTCAGCATAAAAATATCAGCAGATGGAAATCTCCCAAATGGACATCAAACATCACTGTGTAGATAAGATAACCTAATTTCCAAATACTACACACAATATGGTGAGCTAGAACAATTAACAAAATAATACATATTACCATCAAAAGTCTAGCCATGCTCAATACTTGAAAAGAGGAAAAATATAATTGTACTTACTAGCTCAAAAAGCTTTCACTCCATGCAAACTTATTGCAATAATATCATTTATAGATGGTAAACAGTGAGAAGAGGGGAAAAATGGGGGGGGGGGTGGTATAAACATAGCCTTTAAAAAACTGTATTTTATCCACAGTACCAGTGGTGTATATATTTACCAAAAACATGGGTATGTCCTTCTCAATATGAACAACAGCCTCCCCTGCAACTAGCAGATATAAACAGGGCTGCACAAATTTCAAAGGCCTCTCATAACAGCCTAAAAGAGAAGAAATACAGGCAAACAAAAGTGGTATTATCATGCAGGCTGTTTGGCCAGAAGTGTAAAGCCCCATACACACGATAGGACTTTGTACAAACTTTCCCTTGGATTTTTGTACAAAGGGAGTTGGCAAGAAGTTTGTCTTGCATAAAGACGACAGGACTTTTCCAGCCAACTTTCACCAAATCACGTGGTTTTTCAGCTCTTTACCACCACCCTTTGGTCAACTTCTGTATTGTTGTCTGATATTGAGTCAATCTCGTCACTTTTATTGGCGAGATTGACACCTTGCGAGCCGGGTTCACACTGGTGCGGGGATCCGACTTGGATCCCCGCCAATGCCAGGCACTGTGTTTGGTATGAATCTTGAGGGGGAACTTCACACCAAATTTTAAATAAAAAACTGGCATGGGTTCCCCTCCAGTGGCATACCAGGCCCTTAGATCTGGTGTGGACTATAAGGGGAACCCCCTATGCTGAAAAGACGGCATAGGGGTCTCCCCTAAATCTATACCAGACCCTTATCCGAGCACGCAGCCCGGCCGGTCAGGAAAGGGGGTGGGGACGAGCGAGTGTCCCCCCCTCCTGAGCCATACCAGGCCACATGCCCTCAACATGGGCATGGACAGAAGACCCCAGAAGTCGGAAGAAGACCCCCGAAGTCAGAAGAAGACCCCGGAGCTGCCTAATAAATTAATTTTAAAACCTGTGTAGTGTGTTTTATTAATTGACGCTTTTTTCCCTAGGTGAATGGGTAGGGGTACGCTGTACCCCATACTCATTCACATAGGGTGAGGGGCCGGGATCTGGGGGCCCTCTTATTAAGGGGGGGCTCCCGGATTCCGATAAGTCCCCCGCCCGCAGACCAGACGGCCAGGGTTGTCGGGAAGAGGCCCTTGTCCTAATCAACATGGGGACAAGGTGCTTTGGGGTGGGGGGCCCCCATGTTGAGGGCATGCGGCATGGTATGGCTCAGGAGGGGGGCGCTCGATCGTCCCCACCCCCTTTCCTGACCGGCCAGGCTGCGTGCTCGGATAAGGGTCTGGTATGTATTTGGGGGGACCCCCCACACCGTTTTTTTGGCGTAGGGGGTTCCCCTTAAAATACATACCAGACCTAAGGACCTAGTATGCCCCCAGAGGGGAATTCCCTCTTGCGCTGGCCGAAATAGGAAAATGTGTTTTTCCTATTGTAGCCAGCGCGAGATGTACAGTACCCTGTCGCCGAGAACCAGCGCGATGGGTTCACGCTGGAAACATTCTCGCGGCCGCGTACTGTAGTTTGTACAAAAGTCCAATGCTTTTGTGTACACACGATCAGACTTTGCTCTATCAGACTTTTGTTGCCGGAAAGTTTGTCCATTCGCATAGCCAACAAAAGTCCGATGGAAACAGAAAAAGTTTGTCCGATGGAGCGTACACACGGTCGGATGTTGCTCCAAAACAGCTAATTTGCATGTTTGTTGTCAAAAAGTCCGATCGTGTGTACGGGCCTTAACATTTCTCACGTTCCACATAAATGTCACACATTCACCATGAATGATCCGTAGTCTGGTATACCCCCCAGGGAATCAACTACCACAATGCAGCATAGCAGAGGGGGCTATTTATAGCTCCCTGTGCCAGATAGGAGCTATGTCTGCACATGGAGCTGATTAGACGCCACTCAGCATCGTCGCCAAATGGCGTCACATGATCGAGCTGCGATCGGCATACCCCTAATCCGACGTCAGTGTACTCTCAACACTAATGTGTTAGTACACCTGTGCATAGCGCAGCATGATAGTAGACGAGGCGTAGCCAGCCAGGGGGAGGGGTGCACATGCTCTAGTCCACCTTGTCATAAAATATTGTTAGAGAACAGAGGAGGGGGAGGAGACACAACAACCAGAGCATGCCCAAATGAGAGGCATAACCCAGCTATGCAGAACCCCATACAGCAGTGGTTCTCAACTCCAGTCCTCGGGACCCACCAACAGGCCAGATTTTAAGTATTAACTTGGGGAGTTGCAGACTAGAATACTGCAATCACTGAGCATCAAGTGATATCACCTGTGATGTATTTCAGCTATCTTGCAAACCTGGCCTGTTGGTGGGTCCTGAGGACTGGAGTTGAGAACCACTGCCATACAGGGAAAATAAGAGCAAGGCTTAGACCCGAGAAGCATACACATACGGCCAACCATGCAGAACAAATAAAAACATAAGCAAATGCGGGCATATCCCACATACTGGTCCAGGCATGAAAATGGCTAGTACCCCAGAGAATCACAGCATAATATGGGCTCAGGTAGTTAGATCTGAAACATATGTCATCTGGATATCACAAAAAGGAAATACTTTACTCAAATCAACAGTTTGCATTATCTAGTATATATGCGTATAGTTGTCATCCATAATATATACATGCACATAGCAGTTTCTATAATATATCTAGATAGATAGATAGATAGATAGATAGATAGATAGATAGATAGATAGATAGATATATCTATATCTAGATATATATATCTAGATATATATATATATATATATATATATATATATATATATATATATATATATATATATATATATATATATATATATATATATATATATATATATATATATATATCAGTGGTTCTCAACTCCTGTCCTCGGGACCCACCAACAGGCCAGATTTTAAGTATTACCTTGGGGAGTTGCACACTAGAATACTGCAATCATTGAGCAGCAAGTGATATCACCTGTGATGTATTTCAGCTATCTTGCAAACCTGACCTGTTGGTGGGTCCTGAGGACTGGAGTTGAGAACCACTGATATATATAGATGTAATAGTGAGAGTCCCTGTCACTATGAAAATGGGGTTAAAGTGGACACAGAGTCTGCATATTGGCTGAGTGCAGAGCTAGAGAGTGTAAATTTGAAATGGAGAAAACTGTGTTGGCAACTTTCTCCAGGTTTTGGTATTCGGCCATGGGGCTCTGTAGTTTGGAGATTCCATAGTGTCTTGGGTGGGACGGGATCTCCAACCCTGTGTCCAGACTTTGTAGATCACCAGCAGGGTGTGTGCTCAGGTGAGCACAGCACTTATAATGAGGGTATGGGAAGAACTCATGGCTCCCAGTTGGAGATGGCTCCACCCACCTGAGAAGTCCAGGCAAGCAAGGGAGAAGTGTGCATGTCCTCACAGGTCTGTCAGAGTAGACAGAGGGTCCAAGCCTGTGGGCTGGAAAAGAGTGCTGAGGTACTGGGTTCACAGGAACTCTGTTATAGAGCCGAGAGGGCTGAAGCATAAGTTTGAGCAGCAGTGCTGCTAAAGAGAGCCAGGTGGCTTGGTATTTTTGATTGAACTTACATTGTTGCTGTGGAAAGCTGAAACCCCTGTGTGGGCAACTCTTCTGTTATCGGACATTTTCTTTCTTTAATAAAAGTGGGCCCTTAAAACTGCATATCTGGCGTGGACTCAGCTCACTGGTAAGCTCTACCTTTAAGCTAAACCAACCCCCGATGTTACAAGTGGTGTTCGAATGCGGGCAACAGACGGTGAAATCCGGGTCCTTGCTCCACAGTGAGTTCAAGTCAGTAACTATTGGCTGTGTGTGGAAGTGCAGCCAGGCAAAAGGCATTGCGTGTTGCAGGTGGTGTACCTGTGAATGAAAAGTCAAACTTATTTTTTCTGCTATGAACTGTGTTTGTGTGCATGAGACAGCACAATCTGTGGGTGCACTGTGCAGGTGAGGAAAGCTTGCATGAAGTGAAAAGCAACTTGCTTTAAAGTGACAGTGCTTCATTTTTTGCTGGAGGCCGCAAAAGTGCAGTGGAGTGACTGCGAATATGGAAAGTCCACCAGTGTTTGAATTGGCTGTGGACTGGTGCAAGCGGCACCTGGCAGCGCTGAACCATGCTACAGAGGAAAGAAAGCCAAACCTCAGTGTAAGGGGAGAGCGGCTGGATGTTCATAACTGGAAGAGGGGTGTTGTTGCCCCTGGCAACGCTCGTGCATGTATGCCAGAACGCTGTTTGCGGTGCAGCGAGTGGGGGCATGCTGTTTCCAAGTGCCCTTTGTCACAGCTTCCAGTACAAAGTGACATGGCCAGACAAAAGTCTGTAACAGTGTTTGGGAAGCCTGATTTGAGTGCCAGGAGTGACCAACAGCCTGACCGGAAGTTGGAGAGGTATGTGGTTGCCCATAGCAACGGCAGTGATATCAAGTCTGCAGACCACATGAGAAAAGTATTGCCTGCAGAGAGTCGTGGCAAGTTGAAAGCCAAAATGCATCAAAGTGTTTGGGAGATTCAGCAAAGCTCTGCTGGGAGATTGCGGTTTCCCATGGCGACAGGAGAAGGATTGCCTAAGGAAAGGAGGAGCTACAGGGCATATGTAGCTAAGCATCCACCTAAAGATGCGTATGAATTTCGAAATTACCAGGAGGAAGGTTACCTGAAAAAAAATCATCCAGTACCATGCCTGGAATGTGAACATCTGGGGCATGACATTTTTTTTTTGCCCTAGGTTATGGGATACCGCTGGAGATAATATTGCTGAGAAAAAGTCTTTATCTGTGGACCCAGATTCCTGTGAAAATATGTTTGCAGTCACCCCTAGCAACAAGGAGTTTCCTGTTGTGTCAGCAGGTGGTGCTAAACAGTGGGAGATGCCTGCTGTAGTTTCATCCCGTGGCCACCAGGGGGAGTTGGCCAGTAAAAGTGCAGCAGAGGATTGGTTCATAAGACAACGTACTCAAATGAAGATGGTGACCCCAAGTACTGCGGTGGTTAAGACTGTCTTTAATGAAATGATGGCTGGAACTGCTGATTTCCGGTATAAAAGGACTGGTTACAAGACTGTCCCTGATGATGTGAGAGTGACCCCAGTTAGTGGGGCCACTGAATGTGTTCTTGAGGGTGACTTGTCCCTGTGCAGTGGGGAGGCAGGGGTTAAAGTCAAACCTGCACCTGTGTGTGCATCTCAAGAGGAAAATAGTGATGTGTCTAATGTCTGCCAGTCTCAAGTTGGCGGTGGGCTAGGACAGCCTGCAAGAGGTACAAATGCTGTCAATGTTGATGATTATGGAAAATGTATTGCTGTTGGGAAACCCCCAGGTTCTTGCAGAGCAAAAGCTGTAGTCAAAAATGGGCCATTGCCCATAGCAACTGGTAGTAAGACAGCAGAGTTGTCCCTAGACATCTCCAAGGAACTTCATTTATTGGAGCTGGAGCTTGCCCTGGACAACTGCAATGTCACTCTGGTGGGACAGTATGGAACTGTACCGTGTAATGGTAATGTGTTAGTACAAGCTGCTAGTACTAAAAATGTGCAGGTAAATGGTGGGTTAACACAACCTGTGAAAAATGCAAAGGTGTGTGAGGTTTATGAAGCACCAGCCGAGCAAGGTGGTGAATATGGGGTATTGCAACCTGCTGTGTTAAAACCTGTATTACTACAATCGTGACGTGATTTGTAATTTGGGTAACGAATCTGCAGCTAAGCCAGTCTGTTCTTATGTGTCTCCTTGGGCGGATGGACCAGTGCTGAGGAGTACCGCTGAAGGGAGTGCACATACAATAGATTGGGATAGTTGGGGTAAAAATCTTATCTCCCTGATAGATGAGGTTTTTATGCACAAAAATAAAGTGGACAAAGTTTCTCCTGTGCCAGCAGGAGGGACTACAGAACAGCTTGTACCTGAGGGCGCAGTGGCTGCTGCAGGGGTTAACCCTCATCAGCAGGATGAACCAAATAAGGGTGAGTGCACAGCAGAGACATTGTCCGTGACCCACAAAACTGAGGTTGACATGGAGTGTCAAAGTGACGTTGTCACTGGTAATGTTCTGGAGCAGTTCACTGATACTGAGCCTGAGAAGTTGGGTATGAGTCCAGTACCTGGCAGCACTCTGGGTGAGCACCAGGCTGTGGTTACCTCCAGCTGGGAGGATGTTTGTTTGACAATTGCAACTTCTCAAGTCTCAGCAAATGAGTCTGTCTGCATTCCCAATGTAATGAAAGTCCCCAGAAAGGACTTGGGTCTGGGATTAAGGATCTGGTCTGTAACCAAAGCATTAAAGGAGATGCTTAAACTTTGGGATGTACAGCCAATCTATATTGGGGTGTCTCCTCCACAGTCAGACGGCCTGGTACTGTGGAGTACCACTAGGTGGAGCACTAAATAGCAGGCTGTACAGAACAAAGGAGAACAAGACAGGAATGGTTTCTTCTTGATTGTATTACTCTTGTTAAAAGTTGCTTCTGGGTATGCTGCTGGGTTAATTCCTGGAAAAAATGGTATATGGGAGATGCTTTGGAGAAACTAAAAATGAGTCCAAAATGTCTGAGGTTTCACCTCCTAACAGCCCGATGGGAAGCATTTCTGTGGCTATGGTCCAGGGTGGTGCTGGTCAGTTGTCGGTGAAGGGCGCGTATACTGCACCGGTGGACAAACCACGTGAGATGGAAAGGCCGAGCATGGACCAGAAAAAAGCAGAAATCCTGACCGGGGCTCAGACAGAGGTGGTTAAAGAGACTGGGTTCACCAGTCCAATAATATGTTTATGTGACAAACCTAATATGGTCCCTGAGACAGGGAAATGGGTAAAAAGTGCAATAAGGTTGGTACGCGGATCAGACGAGAGCTCGTCTGATCCGGTTTTGGATAGAAATCCAGGTGGTATTAAAGGTCAAGTGGTAGGACAGCTGTCTGCAGAGTGGGTGAACCCAGGGGAGGTGACATCCTGTGAGGTTCCCGTGGGTGATGGCGGCCCTCTGGTATTTGTGCCCTCTGCAGACTCTGCCCTAGCAAATGCTAAAAAAAAGGCATTGGTGACATGTGCAACATTGAGAGGTGTAATGTTGGTTTGAAAATGTCTGTCAATGATGAATCAAGTAATGTGTTAATGGTACATTATAATGTGGTGTCCAAAGGTACAGGTAAACCTGGTAAACAATTAGTGACTGCTGAGTCAGGTACCAGAAATAAGAGGAGGGGTCCCGTTATAAACACCATAGAAATAGACCCCCTACAGTCTCAGAACAGTAATGCTGAGAGAGGTTTTGGGAAACCAGGAAACTTGAAGCGGGGAGGCAAAAGAGTTGGTAAACCCAAGAGACCTATTGTGATGGGGAAAATGGGTACCGGTGAGGGAAAAGGTGGTTACTCATCAGGCGTAGTGTCTGGAGGAGGTTCTCTACAGAATCAGGAAACTGAGTTGGAAGGAAGTAGCAGGAAAGGCAGGGGGCCAACAGAAAAGAAATGTGAGCTCAGGAACCCCAAGGACAGAGGGAGTAGGCTGAGTATAGGAAAATGTAGGACCCTGTTAAGATCCAGGGTGGGACGTACCTGGAAGTGCACCCGAAAAAAGGGTTGGGCCTACGTGGCTGACAGCCAGCACAGAGGTGTCCCAACCATGACGGGTATTGGTGTTCCTCCCTACGGATCGAAACAAAGGGGAGGGGATATGTAATAGTGAGAGTCCCTGTCACTATGAAAATGGGGTTAAAGTGGACACAGAGTCTGCATATTGTGCAGAGCTACAGAGTGTAAATTTGAAAAGGAGAAAACTGTTGGCAGCTTTCTCCAGGTTTTGGTATTCGGTCATGGGGCTCTGTAGTTTGGAGATTCCATAGTGTCTTGGGTGGGACGGGATCTCCAACCCTGTGTCCAGACTTTGTAGATCACCAGCAGGGTGTGTGCTCAGGTGAGCACAGCACTTATAATGAGGGTATGGGAAGACCTCATGGCTCCCAGTTGGAGATGGCTCTACCCTCCCGAGGAGTCCAGGCAAGCAAGGGAGAAGTGTGCATGTCTGCACAGGTCTGTTCAGAGTAGAGAGGGTCCAAGCCTGTGGGCTGGAAAAGAGTGCTGAGGTACTGGGTTCACAGGAACTCTGTTATAGAGCCGAGAGGGCTGAAGCATAAGTTTGAGCAGCAGTGCTGCTAAAGAGAGCCAGGTGGCTTGGTATTTTTGATTGAACTTACATTGTTGCTGTGGAAAGCTGAAACCCCTGTGTGGGCAACTCTTCTATTATCGGACATTTTCTTTCTTTAATAAAAGTGGGCCTACAAGACCTTAAAACTGCATATCTGGCGTGGACTCAGCTCACTGGTAAGCTCTACCTTTAAGCTAAACCAACCCCCGATGTTACGAGATATAGAGATAGATATAGTGGGGACGGAAAGTATTCAGACCCCCTTAAATTTTTCACTCTTTGTTATATTGCAGCCATTTTCTAAAATCATTTAAGTTCATTTTTTTCCTCATTAATGTACACACAGCACCCCATATTGACAGAAAAACACAGAATTGTTGACATTTTTGCAGATTTATTAAAAAAGAAAAACTGAAATATCACATGGTCCTAAGTATTCAGACCCTTTGCTGTGACACTCTATATATTTAACTCAGGTGCTGTCCATTTCTTCTGATCATCCTTGAGATGGTTCTACACCTTCATTTGAGTCCAGCTGTGTTTTGATTATACTGATTGTACTTGATTAAGAAAGCCACACACCTGTCTATATAAGACCTTACAGCTCACAGTGCATGTCAGAGCAAATGAGAATCATGAGGTCAAAGGAACTGCCTGAAGAGCTCAGAGACAGAATTGTGGCAAGGCACAGATCTGACCAAGGTTACAAAAAAACTTCTGCTGCACTTAAGGTTCCTAAGAGCACAGTGGCCTCCATAATCCTTAAATGGAAGACGTTTGGGACGACCAGAACCCTTCCTAGAGCTGGCCACCGGCCAAACTGAGCTATCGGGGGAGAAGAGCCTTGGTGAGAGGTAAAGAAGAACCCAAAGATCACTGTGGCTGAGCTCCAGAGATGCAGTCGGGAGATGGGAGAAAGTTGGAGAAAGTTGGAGAAAGTCAACCATCACTGTAGCCCTCCACCAGTCGGGGCTTTAAGGCAGAGTGGCCCGACGGAAGCCTCTCCTCAGTGCAAGACACATGAAAGCCTGCATGGAGTTTGCTAAAAAACACCTGAAGGACTCCAAGATGGTGAGAAATAAGATTCTTTGGTCTGATGAGACCAAGATAGAACTTTTTAGCCTTAATTCTAAGTGGTATTTGTGGAAAAAAACAGGCACTGCTTATCACCTGTCCAATGCAGTCCCAACAGTGAAGCATGGTGGTGGCAGCATCATGCTGTGGGAGTGTTTTTCAGCTGCAGGGACAGACGACTGGTTGCAATCAAGGGGAAGATGAATGCAGCTGAGTACAGGGATATCCTGGATGAAAACCTTCTCCAGAGTGCTCAGGACCTCAGACTGGGCTGAAGGTTTACATTTCAACAGGACAATGACCATAAGCACACAGCTAAAATAATGAAGGAGTGGCTTCACAACAACTCCGTGACTGTTCTTGAATGGCTCAGCCAGAGCCCTGACTTAAACCCAATTGAGCATCTCTGGAGAGACCTAAAAATGGCTGTCCACCAACGTTTACCATCCAACCTGACAGAACTGGAGAGGATCTGCAAGGAGGAATGGCAGAGGATCCAGGTGTGAAAAACCTGTTGCATCTTCCCCAAAAAGACTCATGGCTGTATTAGATTAAATGTGTGCTTCTACTAAATACTGAGCACAGGGTCTGAATACTTAGGACCATGTGATATTTCAGTTTTTCTTTTTTAATAAATCTGCAAAAATGTCAACAATTCAGTGTTTTTCTGTCAATATGGGGTGCTGTGTGTACATTAATGATGAAAAAAATGAACTTAAATGATTTTAGCGAATGGCTGCAATATAACAAAGAGTGAAAAATTTAAGGGGGTCTGTCCCCACTGTATATATACTCTAGCTAAAGGGTTGGATGCGGGAATGGAAATTGTGTATCAGAAGCTCCTGCAGGCATTTGACTGGAAGGCCAGCCTCTTTTGGCACATTATTTTGAGCAGTATATAGCGGAGGATCTGAATCCCAAAGGCCTGAGGGTGCAGGTTTTTCCCAATATCTGGGTTCTTGGTTTAGATCTTAAGGGCCATTGGGGGTCAAACCTCCAGGACTGTTCAAGGAAGATGATGGAGTTGTTAATTGAATACTATACGAAAGAACTTAAACTGGTTGATCAGGAGATTAGGCAACTATATACTGATAATACTACAACACTCAACTTTGGAGCCTTTGATGCACGTCTTAAAGAGAATATTCAGACCTTCACCAAAGATCTTCTCCTCAAAAACGGTTAGTAGACGTTACCAACACATCAATGGGTGAAGTAAATGTAGGTCCCCAACTTATTCCTTTATTGAATGAATGATGCTCGATGTTCTCGGGTAGTAAAACACTGGGTGACTCTTCAAGTGCTCTCGCATCGGCTCCGGTTGTTGGTGCGAATACAGAGTCAGATACACGATCACAAATCATTGGTTGCGCACAAACCATGGCCCAATCATGTCCCCAAAGTACAGCTGCGACTGGAACAGTAGTTAAAAACAAAGACAAGAAGCAATGACACATTGGTCAATTCTTTAAGAGTACCAAGGAGGTTCTATCCAGTGCTGACTCTGCACCTAGTACGATCAACCGTACACCTGCACCAATGATTAAACCATCCAATGTTGATCACCAGAATATGGAGATTATTAATTTATCTTCTTACCCCTTAAGTCAGACAGAGAAGGAACTATTACAGTTGGGGTTAAGTTTCTGCCCAAACTCTACATCTACTAAATTTGATATTATTAAAGATTTACATTTATTTGCTCGTAAACTTGCGTACAAATATATGTTTGATAGGGAGAGACCGGATCAACAGAAACTTTACACCACTTCATGTCAATGTTGGGCGATAACTAGGGATGAGCTTCGAGTTCGAGTCGAACTCATGTTCTACTCGAACATTGGCTGTTCGCAAGTTCGCCGAACAGCGAACAATTTGGGGTGTTCGCGGCAAATTCGAATGCCGCGGAACACCCTTTAAAAGTCTATGGGAGAAATCAAAAGTGCTAATTTTAAAGGCTTATATGCAAGTTATTGTCATAAAAAGTGTTTGGGGACCCGGGTCCTGCCCCAGGGGACATGGATCAATGCAAAAAAAAGTTTTAAAAACGGACGTTTTTTCAGGAGCAGTGATTTTATTAATGCTTAAAGTCAAACAATAAAAGTGTAATATCCCTTTAAATTTCGTACCTGGGGGGTGTCTATAGTATGCCTGTAAAGGGGCGCATGTTTCCCGTGTTTAGAACAGTCTGACAGCAAAATGACATTTGGAAGGAAAAAACTCATTTAAAACTACCCGCGGCTATTGCATTGCCGACAATACACATAGAAGTTCATTGATAAAAACGGCATGGTGGGAATTCCCCACAGGGGAACCCCGAACCAAAATAAAAAAAAAAAAAATGATGTGGGGGTCCCCCTAAATTCCATACAAGGCCCTTCAGGTCTGGTATGGATATTAAGGGGAACCCCAGCCAAAATTTAAAAAAAAAATTGACGTGGGGTTCCCCCTAAATTCCATACCAGACCCTTCAGGTCTGGTATGGATTTTAAGGGGAACCCCGCGCCAAAAAAAAAAAAAAAACGGCGTGGGGTCCCCCTAAAAATCCATACCAGACCCTTATCCGAGCACGCAACCTGGCAGGCCGCAGGAAAAGAGGGGGGGACGAGAGTGCGCCCCCCCCCCTCCTGAACCGTACCAGGCCACATGCCCTCAACATTGGGAGGGTGCTTTGGGGTAGCCCCCCAAAACACCTTGTCCCCATGTTGATGAGGACAAGGGCCTCATCCTCACAACCGTGGCCGGTGGTTGTGAGGGTCTGCGGGCGGGGGGCTTATCGGAATCTGGAAGCCCCCTTTAACAAGGGGACCCCCAGATCCCGGCCCCCCCCTGTGTGAAATGGTAAGGGGGTACTTACCCCTACCATTTCACTAAAAAACTGTCAAAAATGTTAAAAATGACAAGAGACAGTTTTTGACAATTCCTTTATTTAAATGCTTCTTCTTTCTTCCTTCATCTTCTTCTTCTTCTGGTTCTTCTGGCTCTTCTGGTTCTTCCTCCGGCGTTCTCGTCCAGCATCTTCTCCGCGGCGTCTTCTATCTTCTTCTCCTCGGGCCGCTCCGCACCCATGGCATGAGGGGAGGCTCCCGCTCTTCTCTTCATCTTCTTCTCTTCTTCATCTTCTTCTTCATCTTCTTCTTCCTTCTTCTCTTCTTCCTGTCTTCTCCGGGCCGCTCCGCAGCCATGCTGGCATGGTGGGAGGCTCCCGCTGTGTGACGGCGTCTCTTCGTCTGACGGTTCTTAAATAACGGGGGGCGGGGCCATCCGGTGACCCCGCCCCCCTCTGACTCACGGTGACTTGAGGGACTTCCCTGTGACGTCACGGGGAATGCCACAGGGAAGTCCTGTCATGTCACCGTGCGTCGGAGGGGGGCGGGGTCACCGGGTGGCCCCGCCCCCCGCTATTTAAGAACCGTCAGACGAAGAGACGCCGTCACACAGCGGGAGCCTCCCTCCATGCCACAGCATGGCTGCGGAGCGGCCCGGAGAAGACAGGAAGAAGAGAAGAAGGAAGAAGATGAAGAAGAGAAGAAGATGAAGAGAAGAGCGGGAGCCTCCCCCCTCATGCCATGGGTGCGGAGCGGCCCGAGGAGAAGAAGATAGAAGACGCCGCGGAGAAGATGCTGGACGAGAACGCCGGAGGAAGAACCAGAAGAGCCAGAAGAACCAGAAGAAGAAGAAGATGAAGGAAGAAAGAAGAAGCATTTAAATAAAGGAATTGTCAAAAACTGTCTCTTGTCATTTTTAACATTTTTGACAGTTTTTTAGTGAAATGGTAGGGGTAAGTACCCCCTTACCATTTCACACAGGGGGGGGGCCGGGATCTGGGGGTCCCCTTGTTAAAGGGGGCTTCCAGATTCCGATAAGCCCCCCGCCCGCAGACCCTCACAACCACCGGCCACGGTTGTGAGGATGAGGCCCTTGTCCTCATCAACATGGGGACAAGGTGTTTTGGGGGGCTACCCCAAAGCACCCTCCCAATGTTGAGGGCATGTGGCCTGGTACGGTTCAGGAGGGGGGGGGGCCGCACTCTCGTCCCCCCCTCTTTTCCTGCGGCCTGCCAGGTTGCGTGCTCGGATAAGGGTCTGGTATGGATTTTTAGGGGGACCCCACGCCGTTTTTTTTTTTTTTTTTGGCGCGGGGTTCCCCTTAAAATCCATACCAGACCTGAAGGGTCTGGTATGGAATTTAGGGGGAACCCCACGTCAATTTTTTTTTAAAATTTTGGCTGGGGTTCCCCTTAATATCCATACCAGACCTGAAGGGCCTTGTATGGAATTTAGGGGGACCCCCACATCATTTTTTTTTTTTTTTATTTTGGTTCGGGGTTCCCCTGTGGGGAATTCCCATGCCGTTTTTATCAATGAACTTCTATGTGTATTGTCGGCAATAGCCGCGGTAGTTTTAAATGTGTTTTTTCCTTCAAAATGTCACTTTGCTGTCAGACTGTTCTAAACACGGGAGAAATGCGCCCCTTTACAGGCATACTATAGACACCCCCCAGGTATGAAATTTAAAGGGATATTACACTTTTATTGTTTGACTTTAAGCATTATTAAAATCACTGCTCTTGAAAAAACGGCCGTTTTTAAAACTTTTTTTTGCATTGATTCATGTCCCCTGGGGCAGGACCCAGGTCCCCAAACACTTTTTATGACAATAACTTGCATATTAGCCTTTAAAATTAGCACTTTTGATTATTCATGTTCGTGTCCCATAGACTTTAACGGCGTTCGCGTGTTCGAACGAATTTTTTTCCTGTTCGCATGTTCTGGTGCGAACCGAACAGGGGGGTGTTCGGCTCATCCCTAGCGATAACAATTACAATCTGAAGTTTACTATGGAATGTAGTGAGAACAGCATCACCTTCCTGGATGTTACCCTTGGTCTTTACTCAAGTGGTACTACTTGTGGTAATACTTCCTTATACTGTAAAACTACAGCGGGGAATACAATTTTGCACGCTGCAAGTGCACATCAGCACTCGGTGCGAATGATTCCATTCAGTCAGTACCTGCAACTGAGAAGGAACTGCTCGAGTGAAGAATCTTTTAAACATGAGGCTGATCTCCACTACAATAGATTACTAGTTAGGGGTTACAGCAAAACTTGCCTCAAAAAATGCTTTTAAAAAAGCCCAGGGTAAGGCCAGGGATGCGCTGCTGTTCTCCAGACCTAAGCCAAAAAACACTGATACGGTGAGATTTATAACTACTTCTTCAGATCAGCATAGATACATTTGCCAAATTATGCAGAAACATTGGCACCTACTTCTAGGGGATCCCACACTTTGTAAATATCTTGGTGATTGTCCTGAGATCACGTTCAAACGTACGGGATCAATTAGGAATCGTTTGGTGCAGAGTCGGTACGCTAGATCTTCCAATAAACAGCAGCATAGACCTGGTATTTTTCAATGCGGATCATGCAATTATTGTCACTTGCTTATAGAGGGTCCTCCAGTCACACTCCTTTCTACAGACGGAAACCAAATGGGTATACGATTGAAATGCTACGTCATTTCCGAGCTTAAATTACGTTCTGAGTTTTAGACCAGTTTTGTAGTTTTAAAGAACTGTGGGACCATGCCTGTGTTTTGCTGTTCTCTATATGATATGTGCTTTATCCGTGCACATATTGTTCCTACCTGCTCCTTGTCTGTTTTATTTTGTCTCATTATTTTGAGCAGTATTACTATTATACAATGTATAAATTTGCTAATATATAACTAATATAGTAACTGCTAATATGTGTATGTATACATTATGGACGACAACTATACGCTTATTTACTAGATAGTGCAACCTATTGATTTGAGAAAGGATTTCTTTTTTGGCTGCTTGTGATATCCGGAGGACATATGTTTCAGATCCAATTTCCGGAGGTCCATATTATGCTGTGATTTTCTGGGGTACTAGCCATTTTCATGCCTGGACCAGTATGCGGGATATGCCCGCATTTGCTTATGTTTTGATTTGCTCTGCATGGTTGGCTGTATGTGTATGCTTCTTGGGTCTAAGCCTTACTGATATTTTCCCTGTATGGGGCTCTGCATGGCTGGGTTATGCCTCTCCTTTGAGCATGCTCTGGTTGTTGTGATTACTCCCTCTCCTCTGCGATATGTTATGACAGGGTGGACTAGATAGAACTATAAATGGCCCCCTCTGCTATGCTGCATTGTGGTAGATGCTTCCCTGGGGGGTATACCAGACTACGTATCATTCATGGTGAGTGTGTGACATTTAAGTGGAACGTGAGAAACATTACACTTCTTGACAAACAGCCTGCATGATAATACAGTACCTCCTTTTGTTTGCCTGTTTTCTTCTCTTTTAGGCTGTTTTGAGAGGCCTTTGGACTTTGGCCCTGTTTATATCTGCAAGTTGCAAAGGAGGTTGTTCATATTGAGAAGGACATATCCATGTTTTTGGTAAATATATATACCACTGGTACTGTGGATAAAATACAGTTTTTTTGAAGGCTATGTTTATACCATCCCCCCCCATTTTCCCTACCAATTACCATCTATGAATTATATTATTGCAATAATTTTGCATGAAGTGACAGCTTTTGAGCTAGTAAATAAAATGGAAATTTATAGATAGGCAACTCCTATCCTCATATTGATTAGTGTTTCCAAATTAATAACTACTGCAGTAGGGAACAGACACAAAAGATACACTCCGCATCTTTCCAAATAACTGTTCTCCTTTTATTATGACGCAATTGAAGGTTTTTATACAAATGATTACGCAGTTATCACATTAATATTACAACTGTACTTTTATGGTAACATAGGCAGGCTAATTCTAATCAGGACTCGAAAGAATGCAAACATGTACTGAAAACATTATTAGTGCCGTGTGCACAGCAAGGGCAGTGTGCAATACATATAAAATAGAATACAATTATATACAGAACTTACAAATTTCCTTTACATAAGTACAATTATATTTTTCCTCTCTATTCAAGTATTGAGCATAGCTAGGCTTTTGATGGTAATATGTATTATTATGTAAATTGTTCTAGTTCAACATATGGTCACTAGTATTTGGAAATAAGGTCTTATCTACACAGTGATGTTTGACATCTATTTGGGAGATTTCCACCTGTGGATATTTTTATGCTGACAAGATAGTTGCGCATGATAGATTGTTTTTATATATATATATATATATAAAACAATCTAACAGACAATTAGCACACAATAGACATAGGTGTATGGCGTGAACAAGCTGTTGACACCATATAGACAGCAGCAAGCCCCTGTGCATCAACGCGTTTCGCTGTTTTGTTTTATCAGGATACACTCAGGGGTTGTTGAAAGGAACAGGTCTCACTATCTATAATAAAGCACATCAATCAGACATTGTGTAACAACAACATGTATAGATAAAAACATTAGTCACCGTGTAGTATTCGGCGGCCATTCACTGTTCAAAAGCCGCGCCTCCTCCTCATCCAAAAAATTCAATTTCCCAGCGGTCAGCCTATCACGGACCTTCTCTCATCCTCATATCACAGACGAGGATGAGAGAGTCTGTGATAGGCTGTACACTGACTGCCTATTACAGACGAGGAGGCGCGGCTTTTGAACTGAGAGCCCAGAGCCGCTGCCGAGTCTATGCAGCACACGCTGGCCGCTGTCTGCCTGCATGACACGCTGCTCATGTAGGCAGACGGCAGTGACTCGTGTATAATTCGAAGGGGGCACTTTCATCCCCAAAAAAGGGGCTGAAAAATTCGACTTATACACGAGTATATACGGTACTAAAGTGTGAAAGAAGCATACTCGAGATGTTGCAAATAACCACAAAAGACTCAAATATTGCTTGAGAAGACGGATCTTTATAAGAATGCCTTGCTATAACACAGTTTGGATATATTCATTTTCCAAAATTAGTATTGACAGTCCACATACTTTGATTGGTATAAATGTTTTTGCTACTTTATTTACATAACATTTCTTTGTGTCTTCTTCAACATATAGGGTCCTTACATATGTATTCTCCTTAATTGATACTATGTACAATAGCTTGTACTTTTGTTACTCTCTTTTCTTATGTAAAAATAAATGCCAGTTATTGAGAAAAGTTCTGGTTTCACATACACTTTAATAGTCTTCATAAGGCAAATGTATGGCAGAGCTTCGCCTGTCTACAAAGAGACCTTTTCAACAAGCCAAAGAAAAAGTACAGCCATGATGTTCTTATGCAACAACCCATAACCAATTATATTTCAATTTTTGATACTTAAATTAATTAGGATTGGTTGCTGTGGGTTCCTACCCATTTGTATTTTTTTTGTATTACGTGTGTTTGTAACCTAGGCCTTTGCAAAAAAAAAAAACACTTCACATAGGAAATACAAGCATTATCTGTCATTAAAAACTTTGCAATTGACTTTATTTCTGCACAGATGGTCATAGATAAATGAATATATTCAGACACATTATCTGCCTCTATCTTCCTATCTTTCCTGCCAGTGATTCCTCTCTCTCTCTTTTTAATTCTTCTGACTTACTTTCTACTTTGGGACAAGCTCTGTTTAAAGTCCTTTTCTCCTTCCAGAGCACACACAGTCACGGCTGGCTTAGCTCTGCCTAATTAAATAGCTTTAGAATAATGGTATTTTATAATGATAGCTTTATAAAAACCCTCAGCGGCTCTGTGTTTAAACAGAAAGAGAGAAGCATCCCTCCCCCAGGGAAATCACAGCAGGAGCTTCTACAGCTCAGGCCAACTGCTTCGTTATGTAAGGTGGCATAATTGTTACAGGTTTTATTAGAATTCAAATCTTGCACTAGCCCTATTGTGTCCTTAGGTGACAGTTATTTCATTTTCAGTCATTACCCAAAATGGTACCTTTTCAAGGTCATTTAGAACTGTGTCCAATCTGGCTTCATGTATCTGAGTAACCGATAGGGTCTACATGGCACAAGATCAACATGGAAAGTTTTGCAGATAACATATTTTGTATTGTGTAGAGCAGTGTGTTAGTGGTAGGCAGAGCAGTGTATGCTTTTTGAAAATGGAGAGCAGTGTGGCTTTTGTAATATACACTATCATGCTTCCAACATAGAGATCCTGTTAAGATATTGTTATTCCTGTTGACATGGTTTTGGGCTTCCCCTAGTGACCAATGTGTACTACGTCATATTAGTGAATGGACTTGTTTATTGGTGTTTTGACCTCTGTGGGGCCTCTTTACTTAACATGAAATCTCTCTACAGGAAAAGGGAGCATCATGGGAAGTACAGGCTCCATTTTGAGAAGCATATGTAAATTAAGTGCATCTGTAGAAGCCCAACCACCATGTTTCAGTGCACATGGAGAAACAATAACCTATTTTGCCACTTCATGACAGCATCACTGGTGAGCATTGGACCTACACCAACTCTGTGTATAGTATTACATGTATTTTGAATACATTACCTTATTTCTCACAAATTTCATTCTGTTCTGTCAATAAAACTTCAAGATTTGTACATATGGTTTGATTTTATTGAAGGATAACAGGATTTATCTGCATGGCAATTAGTACAAATGCCACCTGGTAATCTTTGGCAAGGACACCTGCTACATTGTAAGTGTGGGCACCTACTTATGACAATACAGCAGTTTCTACACTGTCAAACACCTCCACCAAGCAACATTTCCGGCATTCTCATACAAGACAAGGTCTCTAGTTTTTGTTTTTTTCTAAACTTTCATCAACAAGAAAAGCTTTCAACGTTGCCTGTGTAAAAGCTGAAGCAGCAAAAGTACAGGCAGCCTATTCTAAACAAGAAATGGCAATCAAAGAGTGAAAATATAATTAAAGTCTGAGAAAGCATAGTTTGAGGCTAAGAAAATCCAGAAAGAACCTGAAAAAGTACAGCATGAGGCATCCCAAGAAATGCAAAAAGCCTTCCTAGAAGCAACCAGAGATAGAGCTACTGTATGTACCATGACAATGATCACAATGAATGTGGTAATGTACTTGGTCCAATAACTAAACCCCAAGATTCTTCTGCAATGCACTTTAGACTACTGCTATCAACACTCAAAGCCAAGCAGCAACAAAGACTAAGCTGAGGAGATGAACCAAAGATACTACACGGCACCATTGCAAGTCAGCGACAAGCCTTAAGTCTGCAAACAACAGGACTCCAATAAAAATGACACCATGCACAATAAGCTTAACACACACAATATACCTAAGTCTGCAAATTATCTTCCAGGATCAGTCTTCATACAAGAGTGGTAGGACACAGACCTGCTTAAATCAGAGTATCTATAAAGGTATGATCACACACCACCTAGCAATGCAGCTTAGTCAACAATAACCAAAGGGCTATTGATTCTGCCACATTTTTTTCACAATGTAGCTAAAGAACTTAGCATTTTTTAACAATCATCCTGAAGACTACAGAGCCTGAGGACCTTTCTTCCAAAATGCAATTAAAGGCATAGGGTCGTCATACAGTGAAGAAATAGACCTCATAATTAAATATTATAGAAATTAGTCTGCTGAGCATGCAAAACAATGAAGAACAATCAACATTAACTACACAGAGACTGGCCTAAAAATGATCTGGGAAGAACTTGATAAGTGCTATGGTTCAACAGAAGCTATAGAAAGTGCACTATTCAAAAGACTTGATAGCTCTCCCAAAATACCTAACAAGGCATATCAGAAACCTAGGGAACTAAGTGACTTGCTAATGGAGCTCCAGGTAGCCACATCTGAAAGGGAATTTAGTAGGTGACCACGATATTGTGTCAATCTCGCCGCTGTTATCGGTGAGATTTGACACCTGCGAGCCTCGTCGCGGGAGCCAGCACCGAGATGGCTCGCTCATCGGGAAAGGAAAACTGTTTTTTCCTTTCGCGGTGAGTGACAGGCAGTGCTGACAGCTGTCTGGTATGAATCATGAGGAGGAACGTTGCGCCAAATTTTAAATAAAAGAACGGCGTGGGTTCCCCCCAGGGGCATACAGGCCCTTAGATCTGGTATGGATTTTAAGGGGAACCCCCTACGCTGAAAAATCGGCGTGGGGGTCTCCCCAAAATCCATACCAGACCCTTATCCGAGCATGCAGCCCGGCCAGTCAGGAAAGGGGGTGGGGGCGAGCGAGCGCCCCCCTCCTGAACCGTACCAGGCCGCATGCCCTCAACATGGAGGTTGGGCGCTTTGGGGAAGGGGGGCACCCCACACTACACAGGTTTTAAAAGTAATTTATTAAGCAGGGGTCTTCTTCTGACTTCGGGGGTCTTCTTCCGACTTCTCCACTCTCTCCAGCCTCTTCTCCTAGTGTCCGCTTCTTCTCCCACTCTCCGGCCTCTTCTCCCGGTGTCCAGTTCTTCTGCCGGGCTCCTCCGCTATCTTCTGGCGCTCTTTTGCTAGCGGTGGCCCGGTCTTCACCGTCTTGTTCCTTCTTCTCTTCTTCCGATGTTGACACGACGCTGTCTCCCACTGTAATGATGTGTGCGAGGTGCGGGGCGACTTATAAAGGCATGGGGCGTGGTCACCGGGCGCTGTGACCCCGCCCCTATGATGTCACAGTCCCGGGGCATGATAGGAAGTTGGAAGAAGACCCCCGGGGCTGCCTAATTAATTACTTTTAAAACCTGTGTAGTGTGTTTTTTTATTGACACTTTTTCCCCCAGGTGAATGGGTAGGGGTACGATGTACCCCATACTCATTCACATAGGGTGGGGGGCTGGGATCTGGGGCCCCTTATTAAAGGGGGCTCCCGGATTCCGATAAGCCCTCCGCCCACAGACCCCGACAACCAACGGCCAGGGTTGTTGGGAAGAGGCCCTTGTCCTCATCAACATGGGGACAAGGTTTTTGGGGTGGGGGGACCCGCAGGGCACCCCCCCTTCCCCAAAGTGCCCATCCCCCCCATGTTGAGGGCATGCTGCCTGGTACGGTTCAGGAGGGGGGGCGCTCGCTCGTCCCCACCCCTTTCCTGACCGGCTGGGCTGCATGCTCGGATAAGGGTCTGGTATGAATTTTGGGGGGGACCCCCACGCCGATTTTTCGGCGTAGGGGGTTCCCTTTAAAATCCATACCAGACCTAAGGGCCTGGTATGCCCCTGAGGGGGAACCCACGCCGGTTTTTTAATTTAAAATTTGGCGCGGCGTTCCCCCTCATGATTCATACCAGACAGCTGTCAGCACTGCCTGTCACTCATCGCGAAAGGAAAAAACTATTTTCCTTTCCCGATGAGCGAGCCAGCACAACATGCACAGTACCCTGTCGCCGAGAACCAGCACAATGGGATCGCGCTGGAAACACAATCTCGCGGTCAGGTACTGTACAAGGACTTGCATTTCATGACACAGCCAGAGGTGTCAACCCTAATGTACAAAAGTTACCATATAACTTGTGAGAGCAATGAATCACATATAACTGCATATTTAAAAGACAGTGCACCATTCCATTTACTACCTTCTATGCTTTTGTGGACTTTGTGTGCCAGCAAGCTAAGACCAAATTATCTTCATTTTGATTTCCCAATGTCATATGCTGCTCCTTTTAGAACTTATCCCCAAAAATCCCAAGCACACATAACTAATGTGGCTCCTCCACATTCTTTTCACAGGTCTGCCAGCTACTCTCACTCAGAGACAAAGGTACAATATCTTAGTGGGCAGTGTCCCTTATATTGGAATCCACATCCCATCCTAAAATGCAGAGCCTTCAGGGAAACATCCTTGGTTGACTGCAAAACTTTCTGAAAGAGAACAACATTTGCTACAGGAGCTTAATATCATTATCTCACATCACAGGGGATCGTAAAGTCTGCATGAAACACAAAATGTGACAGATCAGACCACAACACAGCCTTTACACTCTGGGTCAGCCCCATGGACTTTACAACACGCTATCAGCACCAGCAGCAGTGAGCAAGGTGGGGAATCCTTAGATAGACAAATATGTCTGTCCTTTACATACTTACAAGTATACTAGAGAACAGATGTCTCTCTTTTTTCCAGCCTTACCATAATCATTTCCTCATAAAAAATGGTCACACAAACCAACTGCTTTTTTCCTTTATAGGCTTCTCCAGAGATCAGCTTACAACAGTGACCAAGACCATTTAGGGTGTACAGTCTTTCAAAGAATAATCAAATGACAAACTCTTCTTAGAAATAATGGAGAAGGGACTAGTTAAATATGACACAAAAAGCTTAGTTGCACCTTCTACTTTCAGACCACAGAATCAACACTTATCTTATAACAGAGAATGCGTACTGAAACATTTCTCCCTCATTAGCTGTAATTTCCAAAGAAAGCCAACATTGAGAAAAAACTCTATATACTGTACAGTCATACAGGAAGAGCTCCCCATCTTAGGGGCCCTATATTAAGTGTGGGTGCTTATCAGTATTTAGAGTACAGTTTGACTAGTGCCAAATTCAAGTGTGTCTGCCTAAAAATGTCCTCCTGACATGTCCAGATATTAACAAAAAACCTCCGAGAGACTGACATTCAACAGATGTTTTATTGCTTCCTTGTTAGAGAGAAAGATATACATTTCTTGAGATTTTTTTGGTTCGGAGATAATGATTCCTTTACAGACAACATAGAGTACCGTAGGAGAGTACACGTCTCCTAAAGTTGCTATCTATGAATTCAGGGGATCTACTCAAGAGGGTGAGGCAGAGTATGGCTCAGTTGCTATACAATTCATAGAAAAATACTTCTATGTAGATTCCTAAATCTGCAATCAACTTTCTCAAAAGAACACTTCAATTGGTTGAAACATGTTGGGCAGGGGTTATTCGTCATGACATAATTTCAACTTATATCACTTCATCACTTCTGTGGAACACATGCAGGAAACAAGCAGGAAGTTGGGTCAGTGGTGGCCGTTCTGGAAACATGTGGTATACAGGCATACCCCGCTATACGGACATTCACTTTAAGTACACTTGCGAGTACGGACATACCCCGAGTGTACTTAAAGTGTCTCACAAGTATGGACAGTGACATTGCAGTACTGGGACCCCTCGAGTCACCCCCATTCCCTCCTTTGCACAGAGATCTCCGGTGCATGCTTCTGCTGGACAAACTTCCAGCACGCTGGTGCAGCCAATGAGAGCCGGCTTCACGGAATGCCAGAGGACACCACAGGCTTGTCTCCCAGCCCTGTTTCTTCATGGAGATCTCCCTCAGAGAGCCCATGGAGTGGAGATGCGGCCTCCCATGCTGATCATCTGCTCTGTGCTGCTGCTGAAGGGAGCTGAAGCAACAATAAACAAGTGCTGGGAGGCAGCCGGCCACAGCACTCTATGCTTTCTCACAAAATACAACAGCCAGGGGGACACAAGTGCCATAGCCAGACCCTGCTGGCCGGAATCTACATCAACCGGACCCTGCACCATGGTCACAGTGAGTGAGACCACCCCACCTCCCATGGGGACAGGGACCACCCCACTTCCCCTGGGGAAAAGGACCATCCCACCTCCCCTAGGGACAGGGACCACCCCATGCTCCCTTGGGACAGGGACCTTGGGGAGCACTGAGGGGGACCCAGGACTACAACTTATCCAATTTTGGGGTCGGCCAGCTTGCCTAGGTAATCAGTTATGCCTGTAAATGACTATTGCAATGCTGTACATGCATTGTGAAGTGACAAAAAGGTATTGCTTCACTTTAAGTACATTTTCGTTTTGCATACGTGCTCTGGTCCCATTGTGTACTTAAAAGTGGGGTATGCCTGTAGTAACCATATTGAATGCTAGCATTTGTATGTTTAATGTGAGTGCACAATTGGAAGTGTTTTTATTTTTTCTATTGCAATAAAAATTACTGCACTGGGTCTTTGTATAGAAATGTATTGTTTAATCACACAGATCCTGGTTCTCTCAGGGGAGAGAGACAGATTGTGTGTTCATACTAAGTACTAAGTATGAACACCAATCTCTCTCTCCTCCTAGTCAATCCAATCCCCCCTACAGTTAGAACACATCTAGGGAACACCGTTAACCCCTTGATTGCCCCGTGTGTTAACCCCTTCCCTGCCAGTGACATTTATACAGTAATCGGTGCATTTTTATAGCCTCAAAAATGTGTCAAAAGTGTCCAATTTGTCCGCTGCAATATTGCAGTCCCAATAAAAATTGCAGATCACTGCCATTACTAGTAAAAAAAAATCATAATAAAAATGCCATAAATCTATCCCCTATATTGTAGACGCTATAACTTTTGCGCAAACGCTATAACTATATTGTAGACGCTATAACTTTTGCGCAAACCAATCAAAATACGCTTATTGCAAATTTTTTACCAAGAAAATGTAGAAGAATACATATCAGCCTTGGTGTACTATTAAAACAGTGGCACAAAGAGTCTTTTACAGGTCCAGGTAAGAGGTTTCTCTGAGTAGGAACCCAAAAAACTTTGAAGGTTGGCACAACGCTACCCGCCGTGATGGGTGAAGGCTGGAAACTGTCTGTTCTCGGCAGTTCCTGTGGCGGGGACAGATAAGAGAAGTTAATCCTATATATATATATATATATATATATATATTTTTTTTTCAGATACACACTCAGTGAAGCTGGTGTCCAATCGCTCACTTCCTCCACTGCAGGTGTACCGACGCCAGGTGGCTAATTTAAAAGCCCTGAGCGTTCATAGCTCTGTAAACAGATGGACACAGAATGTGGGCAGAGAGCATCCTAAAGTGGTCGGATCCAGGCTAATCCTAAGACACCTACTCGGCATCAGGTTGTGCAGTATTAAGCATATATGTATATTGTGAGACTTTTAGCACAACAGTGATTGCATATGTACTAGTACCTCTACTTTGTAGCTTGGGACTATGTCTCCTCAAAAGAGTGTCTCGGGGGGAGGTAACAAAGGCACAAGAAAGATGCCTGCAGATTACCATCCCCCCTGCAAGACTGGAGCCAGCCTCACAGGATGAGTCAGTGCCCCTGTCAGGTTTTGCAGCCTCTCCTAATGTTACAGCCTCAGCATATGTCACAGAGGATTCCCTTAGGGCTACATTGGAGGGTTTTGAGGGAAGAATTATGAATATTACTTCAGCTTCCTTAAAAGATAGCAGAAAAAGGGGTAGATCCCCTCCCTCTGCTTTCAGATGATTCTTCTGACAATGATTAGAGATCCCTATCCAGAGATAGGGAACAAGAGCAGTCTGAGGATTCAGAGGAAGAGGAGAGAGCTTCTTCCTCTCAGGCACTCAAGAAACAGATCCAGTATTATACTGAACTAGTGCGTTCCACATTTAAAATGCCATCTGCTGAGGCCGCTACATCCTCTGTTTCTTCCCTGGGGGTCAGAAGGATCCCACAGACTGCCTTTTCCTTTCCAATTCATCCTTTAATGGATAAATTGTTGTATGAGGACTGGGGACATCCCGATAAACTGTTTACTCCTCCTAAAAGGTTTTCTATGCTTTATCCTCTGGGGAAAGCTTCACCAAGAAGTGGGAGGTCCCATCCGTGGATGCAGCTGTCTCTCGTGTGAATAAAAACCTGACCTGTCCCTTGGACAATGCTCAGGTGTTTAAAGATCCAACTGATAAAAAGCTGGAAACTTTATTAAAAGCCTCCTTCTCCATGGCTGGCGTTGTAGTCCAACCTACAGTCGCAACTGTGGGTTTGTGTCAATTCCTCAAGGAACAGGTTAAGCAGATGCATGGCCTCCTTCCCAGTGAGGAAGTGGAGAACTATGCAGACCTTTCACAGGTGCTGTGTTTTATGATTAATGCCATTCTGGATTTTGCCCAGCAAGCATCTTGTTTGTTTCTCCTGTTGGTACACATGCGCAGGTCCCTTTGGCTTAAAAGTTGGGCAGCAGAGCTTTCATGCAAAAGATATTTAGCTGGCTTCCCATTCAAAGGGGAACGCCTATTTGAGGATGACCTAGATAATTTTATCCAAAAAAATTACAGGTGGTAAATCTACACTCCTACCAGTTAAGAGGAGTAAACGTCCACCATTCAAACAGTCTCTTTCCCCTTCCCCAGGAACATCAGGCTCTAAGCAGTGGCGACGGCCTTCCCAATCTACTTTCAGAGGAAAGGTCCAGGGTCACACCCAAGGGCAGAAAAAGGCTTGGGGACGAAAGCCTGCCAAGCAAAGCCCCAAAACATCCCTGTGAAGGGGTGCCCCCACTCGGCCGAGTGGGGGGAAGGCTCCTACAGTTTTCAGGAGCCTGGCGGGAAGGGGTTCAAGACAAGTGGGTGGTCTCTTCAGTATCTCTAGGTTACAAAATAGAGTTCCTAGAGCTTCCACCAGCTCGTTTCCTAAGGTCAAGAGTTCCCAAAGATCCAGTAAAGCGAGAACCGCTACTACTGGCCTTAGATCGCTTCCTATCCCAGGGAGTGATAGTAGAAATTAACCCAAAAGATCAGGGTTCAGGGTTCTACTCGAATCTCTTCACCGTTCCAAAGCCAAATGGAGATGTCAGACCCATCCTAGATGTAAAGGATCTGAATCAGTTTCTACACATTCGATCCTTCCGAATGCAGTCAATTCATTCGGTGGTCTCCACCCTGCAGGGGGGAGAATTTATGGCATTAATAGATATCAATTATTCGGCATGTCTTCATCAGGGGGATGTCTGATGAAGACCCGTGACCCTGTGTCGAACATGCGTAGGGGAGGGGCCAGGATGCCTTTCATTCCACTGAGATGAGATGCACAGCTTATCCCTCCTGACAGGCAAACTTTGAGGCAAACTTTGGAGACTGTTATCAGATTGGTGCACTCACGCACCTTGCAAATGTGAGTACCCTAATGTGGGGAGCTTTTATTCCAATAAACATTTATAAATAATATCACACTATCCAGTTTTTCTTTTCCTTTATTCCTAACTGTGGAGCTGCTGCTGAAAACTGTATATCTGGATTCCATCACTGAGCCGTGGAATGGCTCATAAGCGTGTTTTAGATTCAGCCTCACAGCTGAGTCGCACGCTCTGAGGTGAGCGGCTGTTCCCGGGGGGGTCACTGGATGGCACTTGAGCATGGAATTCTGAGCACTAAGCATTAAGATTAATGCACGCACGTTGGATTTTTTATGAACTGTTTTTATGGACTTTATGTGCATTTCTTTCATAAATTGGACTTTAATAACCACGTATCACATTTTGGATTTGATATTCACACTCATTGTGTGGCACTTAGCACTTTGCTGTATTTTTTGCACTTATCACTGTGATATTTTTTAAGCAGTGAATTTCAGATTATATAAATCATTTTTCATTTATTATATATACAGTTAGTAGTTTAATCATCGCTACTCTTATTCTAATGGTATACATCTAGTATATTATTTACACATTCCACCTTATAATCACTTTTAACATTTTTTTTTTATACATATATCCTTTGTGCCTTGCTGTGGCTGGATAAGCCGCTTATGCCGTATTTTCAGTATACCTCGTATGCATTAATGATTTCCAGATTGACATTTTCACCTTAGCGCAGCGTATCTTTTGTATACATTGTTAGGAAAGATGGTTGCCACTTTCGAGGCTGTTCCATTTGCCCAGTTTCACTCATGGCCCCTGCAGAAAAGCATTCCCGCAGCTTGGAACAAAAAGACTCATGCCTTGGATCTTTCGATGTGCCTATCCCCAAGGATACGCAAAAGCCTCAATTGGTGGTTACAAACCAAAAATCTTTTGAAAGGCAAAGCCTTTCTTCCACTACAATGGAAGATCGTAACCACAGATGCCAGTCTGACAGGCTGGGGAGCAGTTCTGGAAGAAACATGCACGCAGGGAAGATGGTCTGCAACCGAGAGACGCTTGCCCATCAATATTCTAGAAAGTCAAGCAATTTACTTGGCCCTCATGAACTGGTCTTACAGGCTACAGGGTCATCCTATTCGTATACAATCCGACAATGCCACGGCTGTGGCTTACATCAATCACCAAGGAGACACCAGAAGTCTGGATGCCCAAAGGGAGGTGAATCACATTCTTGCATGGACAGAAAGCCATGTTCCCTGCCTGTCTGCGGTATTCATCCCAGGAGTGGAAAATTGGCAAGCGGATTTCTTAAGCCGCCGGCAATTATGCCCAGGAGAATGGTCCCTACACCATGACATATTCCAGACCATATGTCAAAGGTGAGGAACACCAGATGTGGATCTATTCGCATCCAGATTCAACAGGAAGCTGGACAAATTTGTGTCCAGAACAAGAGATGTACTTGCCCAGGGGTCAGTTGCTCTGACAATCCCATGGGATCAGTACAATCTAATGTATGCTTTCCCTCTGAACCCACTTCTTACGCGGTTCCTGGGAAGGGTCAAAAGGGAAGCAAAGTCAGTCCCTTTAGTAGCCCCAGCTTGGCCCAGACGACCTTGGTATGCAGAGATTGTAAAGATGGCAGTGGGCAGGCCTTGGGTCCTCCCATTCCGGCCAAATCTGCTCACACAGGGTCCGATTTGCCACCCTGCTTTACGAAGTCTAAATTTGATGGCTTGGCTGCTGAAACCCACATTTTAAAAGACCGTGGGCTCTCGGAGTCAGTCCTTTCCACTCTGGTCAATGCCAGAAAGCCAGCCTCCAGGCTTATTTACTACAAAATCTGGAAGGCATATGTTTCCTGGTGTGAACCCAGGGGATGGCATTCTAGAAGGTATATGATTAGCAGAATCTTGACCTTTCTTCAGTCAGGTCTAGAAATGAGATTGGCTTTGAGCACTATCAAAGTCCAAATTTTGGCTTTGTCTGTATTTTTTCAGAAGCCATTTGCTCCACATTCCCTTGTCCGGGCCTTTATTCAGGGTGCACTGCGGTTGAATCCGCCAGTCAAACCTCCAGTATGCCCATGGAATGAATTTGGTGTTGTCGGCTTTACAGGGACAACCCTTTGAGCCACTGCACATGGCTCCTTTAGCGCTTTTGACTAAAAAATTAGTCTTCTTGATAGCCATATCCTCTGCTAGGAGAGTATCAGAATTGGCAGCTTTTTCTTGTAAAGAGCCATATTTAATTATTCACAAAGACAGGATTGTTATGCGTCCTAATCGTTCCTTCTTACCTAAGGTGGTTTCAGGATTCCATTTGAATCAAGATGTAATCCTACCATCCTTTTTTCCAGATCCGCAGGAAGAATCTTTGCACACTCTTGATGTGGTTAGAGCAGTCAGTGTCTATCTGCAGGCAACTGCTCAGATACGGAAAACTAATTGTTTGTTTATTCTGCAAGATGGCAATAAGAAAGGCCAAGCAGCGTCGAAATCCACTCTTTCTAGATGGATTAGACAGGTTATTTTTCAGGCTTATGATATAAAGAGGAAGACTCCTCCTTTTCATGTGAAAGTGCATTCAACTAGGGCTGTTAGTGCTTCTTGGGCATCACCAGGCCTCCATGGCTCAGATCTGTAAGGCTGCAACTTGGTCTTCAGTCCATACATTCACCAGATTCTATCAGGTGGATGTAAGAGGGCAAGAGGATACCGCCTTCGGGCGCAGTGTACTGCAGGCTGCAGTTTAGTTCCTCTGGTCCGTTTGCAGTCTATATTTTCTGATCTGTGTCTCCCTCCCCTCAAATGAGCATTGCTTTGGGACATCCCACTATGTAATGAATACTCTGTTAAACCAGAGAAAACCGCGCTTAGGATCAGTCTATATGGTATATTTGCTTAGGTTGCTGCCTCCCTTAAAACAAAGACACTCCTAGGGGTGTCCTGCCTAGTACCAATCTATTAAAGAATATTATAGGGATACAACGGCACTAGCTCAGAAACCTGTATGCCTGAGCATGTACAGGAAAACGTTAAGTGGAAAACGTTTTTTGCGAGCATGTATATAAACACTTTTTTATATATATAGGGGAATTGTGACGTTGTCACGGATAAGTAGGGAATGATTCAAACACATAGATGTGAGTTAGCATGGGTTTACATGTAGCCTCCTATGAGATATGTTAGAAGGCCAGTGTGCTGGCCTGAATTTATGGGAGGAGCCCGGAGGGTATTTAAGCTGACCACTTCCCCTTCCTCTTTGTCAGTTTCAGTGCATGATACTACATGTCACTGTGCTGACTCTTCCCAGCTTATCTTGAGTTCATAAGTCTGTGCGATCGATTACAAGTGGGTTGCGGCGTCTTCGTCGGCGGTTCTCGCTTGCTGTTGCAGGTAGGGTTCAAACCTTGTTGTTCATATGCAATGTTACCATTGGATATGTTTACTATACCTGCAAACTTAGATTTTCAGGCTCGCTCTGCTTTGCTTGTCATCCTACCTACAAACATACGATTTGTTTGTAGATCCAAGCCTCTGAGCCATTGTCGGTTGTTCTCTGATATCACTCGATACAGGCTTCATTTTCTCATAGGATTCACTGTCTATGGGGTTGCCGTCTCATCCATTTGGAGATCAGCATGTATTATTTGCATGGGTTCTGTGTCTGATTGAGGTGGTAATTAGACCCACATGGGGCCTTGTCTGCACTTTGATTAGGCTGGGTGGTTGGTATGTGTTCAGTTTTAGAAGTAAGGTGTAGTGTACACGCTGCAACCGATTTTATATTGGATTCACTTCATACATCTTACAATCGATTTGTATCAGTGCCATCTCTTTACAACCAATTCATATTGCATACCTGCTACAATAGGATTCGAACCTAGTCGCATCGGCAGCACAACGGTTCGCATCGGATGCATCCCGCTCACTGATTCTTATTAATCCCTGTTGTACCCCACAAATGGTTCGTTGTTTATGTAATTTTCTACTGACTGTTTCGTATTGCTTTCATGTCATACGAATCCCAGTCGGATTCAAGCCTAGTCGCCTCGGCGGCACAACGGTTTGCATCGGTCTTTTCCTGCACACCAATTTGTAGTGGTTCTTACCATACCCTACGATTCATTATTTATTTTATTTATTTTTTGTCCGATTCACATTACCTCAGCAGCTACATGCATCACAGTCCACTCCGAACCTAGTCGCACAAGCGGCACAACGGTTCGCGTCACGAGTATCCCACACACCAATACGTAACAGTCCCTATAACAAATCTACGATTCGTTACGTATGCCACTTCGCAGTTCCTTCCTACATATACAATTTCTGCTATCCTTTTCTTTTTCGCTTATCAGTAGGTGACCTTTCTTGCAATCGCTGCAAGGTACGCATCTCATCATAACTCCTTGCAATCGCTGCAAGAACACGCATCTCAACATTTACCCATTTGCAATCGCTGCAACATGCATCTCAGTATAAACTCCTTGCAATCGCTGCAAGAACACGCATCTCAACATGCATTTCAGTATAATCTCCTTGCAATCATTGCAAGATCACGCATCTCAACGTTTACCTATTTTTGCAATTGCTGCAACATGCATCTCAGTATAAACTCCTTGCAATCGCTGCAAGATACGCATCTCATGATAACTCCTTGCAATCGCTGCAAAAAACGCGCATCTCAGCATATACCCATTTTTGCAATCTCTGCAAAACATGCATCTCAGTACAAACTCCTTGCTATTGCTACAAATACACGCATTTTACCATTTACCCGTATACAATCACTGCAAAACATGCATCTCAGTATAAACTCCTTGCAATTGCTGCAAATACACGCATCTTAGTGTTTACCCACTTGCAATCGCTGCAAAACATGCATCTCAGCATTTACCCATTTTTGCAATCACTGCAAAACACGCATCTAAGTATAAACTCCTTGCAATCGCTACAAAACACGCATCTAAGCATTTACCCATTTTTGCAATCACTGCAAAACACGCATCTCAGTATATACTCCTTGCAATCGCTGCAAAAACACGCATCTCAGCATATACCCATTTGCAATCGCTGCAAACATGCATCTCAACATGTACTCCTTGCAATCCCTGCAAGCACACTCAGTGGTGCTCATACAGCCCACTTCATTTTTTAGTGGCACTTAATCGGTCACTCGTCTCCAGTGGCATTCATACGAGCCACTCATTGTTTTCGTCTATCTTTTCTCCCTCAGGTCAGTCGAGTTCAGGTTCCATCCTGTACCAGGTTGGACGTTATTTCCCAGGTAAAAAAAAACAAAAAAAACAAAAAAAAAACGCTATGTTTGCATCTTCACCAGGGCCAGTCGCATACAAGGGGGACACATAAAAAAGAAAAAAAAAGAGAAAAAGAAAAAAAAAGTAAAGAAATCTTGTTGCACTCATGTCACCCCTACTGCAGGTGTTCCCGGTCGACCGAGTTTCGATCATAACCAGGACCTCGCTACTAGAGCGTCAGTCAGGGCCTAGTTCATGGGCTTTTCTATCACATCATTCTGCAGCACCCTTTCACTATACCGTTACTTCACATACATCATTGGACGTGATCTCCAGGCGTTAGTTCTGTCACATATGTCTATACATGACACTCTGTTTTCGAAGGGCGACCCTTCACCTCGCAGACAAGGTCGCTTAACAGTAGACTTGCTGGCAGTGCAAGTGTTAGCAGGCCGAGCACACGTCACCCCCTACAGACCGCAACATTCCTACGTAGGCCGTACCAGACTACTTCTCACCCCAGTATGCCCTGGGGTTCTGGTCTTCAGGTTTGTGCTTGCCACAGACAGGCACCCGAGCTATCGGTTACCTGGCCAGTCACCTCCTGGCCCACCTCGGTCGCCATGCACTCTTCTGAGTTTTCTAAATTTTCACTCAACATAAGTTCTGCACAACAGAACTTTGTCAGCTCCTGTCTATGCCTATCATTCCTTTTTCTGTACTTCTTCCTTTTTCCTCCTCTCTGAGTTTTCTCTTTACCACTCCGCTCTCTATCCTATGGCTATGACTCCTCTTAAATATGAGCACCCAGCCCCCTTTTTGCCTTCTGGCAGCGAGGATTCACACCCGCCCCTCTTTTACCCCCCCAAGCGGCTCAGAGCTTGGCTGCCTGCAGTCCCTCAGGGGACGGAATATCCCTAAACTCATAGCTGAGTCGCAGGGATATTCCCTTTCCTGCTAACGGCCAGGAAGGCAAAGCTTTTCAGGCTCCCTTTCCCACCTGCAGCTGGGCCCAACAGGCATCCCTACAATCCATCCACGGGGCCCAGCTGCACTCTTTGGTCTCCCCCTTAGCCGCAACAGTTTCAGACGTCCAGACCAGAGTCACACCTTTGAAAGTTCGCCCATCCATGGCCCTCCTGGACCTGGTCATGGTCCTGATGACAGCTTCTCCTTCTGCAGGTACAGCAGGCTCTGCACCTATCGTCCTCCCCGTTCATCCTGTCCCAACCAGCATCAGGGAGGATATATTGGAGGGCAAAGACGGCATCCCTGCTCATCTCAGTCCATGACTTAGCTGACAACAAATCATACGCCTGGGGGGGGGGGGGGTTATCTCAGTGGTTGTCAAGTCGAGAGACTCCAGCCTCAGTCGTAAGCTGTCAGCCACTGAGTTCGCCCTGGCCTTCGGGATGTTCAGAGATGTACTTTGTTCAGCCACCCTCAGCAGGAGGGAGGAGCGGGACTTATACCTTCATGCAGTGACAGATCTTGCTTACAAATATGGAGGTTTTGCCTTCTACGACCATCGGTCATTTTCAGCCAAAGCAGCAGCGAGATTTGCCCAGTTCCAGATAAGCTCTGACTGGAGCCTCACAGACACGGAACTCTTTTGTCGCCACTTCGCCCACAAAGCTGACAGTTTCGCCCAATCCCTCACTTCCCAATCCCAAATCCCTCACAGGGTTATCCATTATCTGGGCGATTTTCTGCTTATCGAACACCTAGACATACCCCCCGGTAGATCTAGACAAGCTAAGAGAGGTCTTCAACAATCTCAATGAACACATAGTGGAAGGCCCAACACATTTCATGAGTTTCTCAGGCATCGTCCTGGATACGCACGCCATGCAGCCTAGCCTGCCTTCTGACAAATTAGCTTGTGCTAGGTTGATCATTCAGGAGTTTACCCGGTCACAGGAATGTACTAAAAGACAGCTGCAGTCCTTGATAGGCATGCTCAATTTCGCTATAAGAACAATTCCTCAGGGGCGGTCGTTCATCTCAAGGCTCTTAGTCTTTCTTGCCCGAGTGCAGGACCCGACCAAGTCCTCAGACTAGACCCAGCAGCAATAGCAGACTTGGCTATGTGGGACGAGTTCCTCTTCAACTGGAATGACATATCAATGTTTTTCCCTCAGTATCAGCTCAGTCGCCCCAGGTAGTCACACATGCTGCAGCCTCCACTGGCTTTGCTGCAATTTTTGGCCATCACTGGTTTGCCAGACCTTGGCCCCCGGAAATCTGCCTGATTCCTGGTTTCCCTCGATCTTCGCATTGTTTGAGCTGTACCCCATCGTGGCAGCAGCCCAAGTCTGGGGCCGCACGTGGACAGATCAGACAGAGCTCTTCACCACAGAAAACCAGGTTACAGCTGACATCATTAATAAGAGTAGATCCAAGTCGCTCCCTGTCATGTCCTTCCTGCGCAGTCTGCTGCAATTGTCACTACATCACCAAATTTAACAGTTACTGTAAGCATATCCCTGGCAAGTGCAATACCGCAGCCGATGCACTGTCCCGTTCCAATTTTGTCTCATTCTTCCAGCAGGAACCCGGAGCCGACCCATCATCCACTCCTATCCCACCTTGGTCTCAACTAACAATGGATTGAAGCCACACCTTGCCAATGCAACTCGGCTCATAAACCACTCACTGTCTAGCAACACACTAAAGGCTTATCCCACAGCCTGGAACACCTACCGTAGGTTCCTTGCCACTTGTCCCGGAACCACAGTAGATGATGTCACTCATGTCCTAGCCTTTATATCTTATTGCCACACACAGCTGGCTCTCCCTCATACCCCTATCAGGCTGTACCTGGCCGGTATCTAAGCCACTATGTCCTTTATCTTACGGTCTCCAAAACGCAACAAACCGGACCCGGTTGCCCAGCAACGATCTTTTGACCGTCTGCTCTTTCAACTACCCAGCCAGCCAGTCTCCAGCCCGTTACTGCTTTTTTCAGGTCAACCCCCTGAGTGGAAATCAGTTTATTAAACATGTTTGGGTCCTACTGGTCAACTTAGGCCTAGACCCCGGGCGGTATTCTGGATATTCCTTTGGATCGGCGCAGCCTCAGCCACATCTCAGCAAGGAGTACCAGACCATGTGACCAAGAAGCTAGGCAGGTGAAAGTCTGCCTGCTTTACCAGATATATATGCCCTCAAGATGGCCCTTTCTCCAAGCTCACTCAATGGGGTTAGAGGCAATAAAGATACTTCCCTACCTGGTTATTTTTGGCCCCTTTTCTTGCCATACCTACCAGACGACCAAAAGCCACACCTCAGGTCTATTTATGTTGTGAGTCTTGTCGCGTGTTTATGTGATTCACATTTGTCTCGGTCTTAGGGCCACGACCATAAGTTAGAAGGCCAGTGTGCTGGCCTGAATTTATGGGAGGAGCCCGGAGGGTATTTAAGCTGACCACTTCCCCTTCCTCTTTGTCAGTTTCAGTGCACGATACCCTCCCTCCCATTCCCCTTTTTACAGCACTTCTCAGCAAATTCTCCTCCACAATCATCCATTACTTATCTTGGGTATGGCCCCTTTTCTTGCCATACCTACCAGACGACCAAAAGCCACACCTCAGGTCTATTTATGTTGTGAGTCTTGTCGCGTGTTTATGTGATTCACATTTGTCTCGGTCTTAGGGCCACGACCATAAATATAACCTATCACACAACACGTATATTCCTGATAGGTCAATATATTATCTCTAGATCAAACAACTCCAGACAGCATATTCTATGCATTAAACAACCATGTCAGCACACATATATTATGTCCTGTAAGGAAAGCACAAATTTTTTTCACATGCATCAATAACATATATATCTCTGTGTTCCATTCCAAAGATCATATACTGTGGAGATCAAAACATATTTGTGACAGTCCCATGCAGTTCATGCCGCAATCAGGTTGTTCACCAGGTGACTTTCGTGCATATAGCGTAGGATGGTGACTTCTGTGACCCCCCTCAAAGTGCTCACTCACCAACGGTAGGAACCCCTGCAGGGGTATCAGGCCTGTAGTTCTAAACAAGGGCTTTCCTGTTCACTGCTGTCACATCTCCAATTTTATCCAGGTGGATCTTAATCCTCATATATCAAAGAAAAGGAGACTTCCATAGTGTAATAAAGTCTCAAAAGTGTCTTTATTTTATAAAATAGTATATAGTCATCCGAATTATTTCCAAAATAAGGTAAAAACTATTTTTAAAAAATGTATTTAAAAATAATTAAAAAATAATTAAAAGCACATCCAAGCACAGTACTTCGCTATTCCTCCCTTGACCACTAGAGGGAGGGTGATGCTCAGATACTGTCTTATGTGATATCCACAATCACTGTAAGCACAACAGATACCAGTGGGGAAATGGCGATCAGCTGGACAAATGTCTGATTCACCCATAGGTTTGTCAGAAAGTGATGTGGGTAGCGTAGGTCCGTCGTGCGCACTTCGTCCTATGACTTCCTCAGCGACGGTGCTATGTAATGAATACTCTGTGTCCCCTGATGTATGATCAAGAAAATAGGATTTTTAAATACAGCTTACCTGTAAAATCCTTTTCTTGAGAGTACATCACGGGACACAGAGCTCCCGCCCTTCTATGGGTTTTACGTGGTTACCTATTGCTTTGCTACAAAACTGAGGTCCTCCCCGTATGAGAGGGGTTATATAGGGGAGGAATTCTCCTTAATTGGGGTTAGCCAGTGTCCAATCACTGATGGTGCCTATCTAATCCACTATGTAATGAATACTCTGTGTCCCGTGATGTACTCTCAAGAAAAGGATTTTACAGGTAAGCTCTATTTAAAAATCCTATTATTTGTGGGGAAAAAATTGTTTGGGTACAGCGTCGTACGACTGCGCAATTGTCAGTTAAATGCCGTATCGCAAACAATGGCCTGGTCATTGAGCAGCCAAATCTTCCGGGGCTAAAAGCACCTGTGACACATGGTGCCTCTGCATTTGGCATGCAAAAGAAGAAAGAAGGAGGAGGAAGCAGTGTGGAGCAGAGAGAGTGAGCCCAGCCTAGAAACCTGAAGGAACAAATTTATGATAACAGCTGAGCTGCTGGCTGTTTCCTTGGTAGACCACTGGGGAGGGATCAGAGCTGCTGTAGGCAGAGAGCCGACTGAGTCTGCAGTGCTAGTCATGTGACAAAAGCAGCGGGGAGAAGGGGGGTTTCCTGTCCTGCAGGCAGGCTGTGGTCCGAGGAGGAGGAAGAATTAGAAGGATGATATGATTGCTGTTCTTTTCATAAGGGAGCTGCTGCTGAACCTGGGGAGGGGAGGGAGACTCCATTCTGTAGTCCTCTGTCATTTGATCTATGTCAGCAGCAGGCAGCCTGTTCTGCAATGCCCTATGATCAGTGTTGCCAAACCACCAGATTGAAATTTACTGACAGGACACCCAAAATTTACTGGCACAGACATATTTTTACTGGCATTACCAAAAGTTACAAAATTACAGTTGTAAGTGCAAATTTCAGTATTTGGGCTACAAGCTAGTACAATATGCAATTATCAATGTGATTTAACCTCCTTGGTGGCATGATTATGTCTGATTTTTGATGCTGAAAGCAGTACATTGTTTTGCATGGAAATTAGGCGTTTTATATTGTAGGCCTGTAATTCTTAGGAATAACTCAATTAAATCTGTCCAAACAAGAGTCTAGTAGACATCCCGGGTATGATAAAGTTTAACTCACAAAATCATAATATAATAAATAACTATAAATAATTATAACAAATAATAATATAATAATGAAATTTATTCAATAATGAAATCACATAAAAAAAAACAGAAAATTGCTCAGTTGCAGAATTGTCACTGTCGTTACTTTCAGTGTCCTGATGATGAATTTCCCCACAAATCACTATCGCTCAATTCTGCAAGTGATTCTAATTTACTATTGCTGTTTTCTAGCTGGTCTAAAACCGCTTTTGACGTAAAGGGTCACTTTTTGGATGCCATGGACATTCTCAAGTTTCCAGGCAGAAAGAATAGTATATATAATATAAAACTGCATGCAGGGCACTGGACAAAGCATTAGGGACAAAAGAGAGGTGAAATAATTTGATACAGTGATGTAATCTATAAGATTACAGTGTACTGTATGTATTATGCTTTTTGCACTTTTTGAATTTGGCGCTGGACTCCGTCCCCGTGCGTCGCGACGCTCGCAGGGAATGGAGCACTACACAGTGATGAATCCAGAGACGTACACAGCCCGCGCACACAGCGGGTAGACATCGTAGGATCCTGGGGACAAGGTAAGTAACTTTGCCTGGATCCTGCGATGCAATCCCCAATGTGGCTCGGGGTTATCGCTTTTGGTAATGAAAATTCACGCCGAGCCACACTCGGGAATACCACTAAGGAGGTTAAGGTAGATATTAAGGCAAAAAAACATATTTATTTTAGATATAGTAAGTAAGTAGCTCCAGGACAGGATTCAGGGGGGCAAGCAATTAAAATGAGCAGGCTCACACACAAAACTGACTCTCAAAGTGACACCGACAGCATCGTGCAACAGCACAGCTATAAAAGCTTTAACTCTTCTGGTAAGGCTGTTCACAAGGTTTAGGAGTGTGTCTATGGGAGTGTTTGACCATTCTTCCATTTGTGAGGTCAGGCACTGATGTGGTCGAGAAGGACTAGCTAGCAGTCTCCTCTCTAATTCATCCCAAAGGTGTTCTATTCACAAAGTGATCTGAGATATACCACACCACTTTGGTAAATAAACTCACCAAATTCTTATGCCTCTCAAATTAATGAGTGGCATACAAGGCTTTTCGTAGGGACCTGCTCTTGTATTTTCCTCAGATCTCCTACTTCCACCACTTCTTCTGTTCTAGGGGGCTCTCAGGCATTAAATAATGGAAGTAAAAGAGAAACTCCATTAGTGCAATACCTTAAAAAAAATAACTAACATCCAGCTAAAAAATGCTACTCACAAGCATCAATAAAAAAACAGGCTCATCAAAGTTCCCAATGACAATTAGGGAAGCTCTCCTGCCAGACCTCCTACAGCGAACATGCAAAACGAGTAACCAGCACCTCAGCTTGTCCGCTTGCTGGCCATGCTTGCGAGTGGCATTTTTTTGCTGGGTTTAATACATTTATTTTTATGGTATTGCTCATTATAGTTTTTCTTTTTCTTATATTATTTAATTTTTGAAAGCCCCCTTAAAGGGGAAGAAGTGGTAGAAGTAGGAGACCTGAGGAAAACTGAGAGCAGGTCCCTATGAAAAGCATTGTATCATTATTATGAGAGGCTTAAAAATTTGGTAACTTCATTTAACCAAAGGGGAATGGTATATCACAGGTCCTATGATGATGCTATGAAGACTCATGTCACAAATGTGATGCCTTGATAACTGGAGGTGAAAACTGTGAACACTGGGATCACTTTTACTTTTATGGTCACTGGGATCACTTTTTATTTTTGTGGATTTATATTATGATTATTTTTTATGTGTGAACACATATTGTTTATGTAAATAGTTTTGAATAAACGCAGATCATAGCGCTGCATCTAATTTTTAATTTACAATTTTATTTTGGTGTATTGAGGAGCTTATTTATTTTAAGGTGGCAGTAGTGAGACAGTTAAAGAAAGAGGGGAGGGGAGGACACCTTAAAGTCATCCAGCAATAGGTTCTAGGGTGACAGGTGGGGGGAAGGGATTAACCCCCCACTAAAGTAATTAATCACACTAATATATCTTTAGTGTCACCCATATCATTGGTTAATTAGCTCAATGATGTGTAGCTAGCTAGCTATCAAGTAGTTGTTCAATGGACCATAAGGGCATATGTAAGAAAAGAAAGGAAGGGGTCAAGAGGAGACCCCCTAAAAAAGATGGTCCGCTCAAGAACAACCAATTAAACCTAAAAAACTTTATTGGGTCATAATACTAAGTAGAAACATAATCCACAACCATGTGTATTTTAAAAAATAGGGCAAAAAGGTCCTATTGTGTGCTGGTGGCCACCGCAGACATTACACATACATCATACGTTCATGCACTCACACTCATCAATTAAAGTCACTGGAGACCCGGGTCTATATAATTTCCATGGGATTCCAGAGCCAGATTGGCTACATAAGTGATAGACTAGGTCCTTCTTAGATAAAGTGCGAGTGCTAAATGAACAACAATGATCCCTTCGGATGTGCGCCAATAGCTAGTTAGACACATGTATGTGTCATTCGACAGGAACCAAGGGGGTAAAAGTGTCCCGGTTGTGTGGTGAACAATTTCAACTCAAGCAAACTCACATAGAGGGCATTGAAGGTAGACGGAAATTGGCCATTAGTAAAGTGCCTCATATATGTAAGGGTACATTTTAGCTCACCGTCTGGCGTCTTCAATGTAGGAAAAGCAGAGCCCAAAAGAGTTGCTGATGGCCGCGTTCGTGTGGGCTGAAGATACGTTCATGCGGCACATAGGCTTGCTATGGACATAAGCGGCCACTTCCGGGTATCCTCCGGCAGAAGGTATGGTGAGTCACAGGGTTCAAACTATTGATGTTTCATACCCAGTGGTATATACAATCCGAGGAGACGCTCAGCGTCCGTGTTCACCGCGGAGGCTTCGCCTGATGTCCTAGATCCGATCAAGGTCGTCTAAAATGTTCACATCCAGTTTGAGGATATCATTGTTGAGGTGTGAGGGTCTGTGTGCCACCTGCACATGGGTCAAAAGCTGTGAACATTTTAGACGACCTTGATCGGATCTAGGACATCAGGTGAAGCCTCCGCGGTGAACACGGACGCTGAGCGTCTCCTCGGATTGTATGTACCACTGGGTATGAAACATCAATAGTTTGAACCCTGTGACTCACCATACCTTCTGCCGGAGGATACCCGGAAGTGGCCGCTTATGTCCATAGCAAGCCTATGTGCCGCATGAACGTATCTTCAGCCCTGGGTATGAAACATCAATAGTTTGAACCCTGTGACTCACCATACCTTCTGCCGGAGGATACCCGGAAGTGGCCGCTTATGTCCATAGCAAGCCTATGTGCCGCATGAACGTATCTTCAGCCCACACGAACGCGGCCATCAGCAACTCTTTTGGGCTCTGCTTTTCCTACATTGAAGACGCCAGACGGTGAGCTAAAATGTACCCTTACATATATGAGGCACTTTACTAATGGCCAATTTCCGTCTACCTTCAATGCCCTCTATGTGAGTTTGCTTGAGTTGAAATTGTTCACCACACAACCGGGACACTTTTTTACCCCCTTGGTTCCTGTCGAATGACACATACATGTGTCTAACTAGCTATTGGCGCACATCCGAAGGGATCATTGTTGTTCATTTAGCACTCGCACTTTATCTAAGAAGGACCTAGTCTATCACTTATGTAGCCAATCTGGCTCTGGAATCCCATGGAAATTGTATAGACCCGGGTCTCCAGTGACTTTAATTGATGAGTGTGAGTGCATGAACGTATGATGTATGTGTAATGTCTGCGGTGGCCACCAGCACACAATAGGACCTTTTTGCCCTATTTTTTAAAATACACATGGTTGTGGATTATGTTTCTACTTAGTATTATGACCCAATAAAGTTTTTTAGGTTTAATTGGTTGTTCTTGAGCGGACCATCTTTTTTAGGGGGTCTCCTCTTGACCCCTTCCTTTCTTTTCTTACAGTAGTGAGACAGTGAATTGGTTTGGAGTCACTAAGTGGTAATTTCTCCTCCAGTGTGCAGAGTTTATTAAGAAGAAAGCCCATATCATGATATTCCCTCCACCATACTTCACCGTTGGGATGATGTTTTGATGTTTGTAAGCTGTGCCCATTTTGCTCTTTACAAAGTGCTGAGCATTCTTTCTGAACAATTCATCTTTTGTTTCATAAGTCGACAAAACATTTTCCCAGTAGCTTTGCTGTCACGTACCTGATCCGAGGCCAAGGTGCTGAGAGGGCTCCCCTTGCGGCTAAGTGCAGTACACCCCTGAAGGTGGTACACGAGGTGTAGCACCCAAAGAAGTACAGGTTGCCAACAGGGTACTGAAGAGCTGGGCTGGTGATAACCTGATGAATGCTGGAGGTGGCAGGATACACAGCAAGGCAGATGTCTCTCGGGGAACTCCAGATGTACTTGGCAATCAGTGCACACAGGAAACAGAAGTAGAAACCAAGCCAAACACAGATGATCAGTCAGGAGGCAGAAGCAGGTAGCAGAAACAGGAACTTGGCCGAGGTCATACATGGAAAGGCAAGCAGATAAGAAGTAGCAAAGTCTGTAATGCAAGCCGTGGTCATACATGGGTCATCAAACAGGAGTAAAGTCGGTAGAGCAAGCCAAGGGGTCAACGCCAGGAGAAAAGATTAGACAGGTCTGGAACAAGCTAGAACACAACTGGTAATCCAAGGAATACACACATAGGCTCGTAAACACAGGAAGGCTGATGACAATCCAGCAATTTGGTGGAATCAGCAGCAGTCTTTGATAGGCCAGCAAGCAGCCACATCTGTTACGTTATGCATGCACCATTGCGCATGCACGCTTGCGATTTGCCACCGCTCACCTGCCTGCGCCAATTCGCCATTCTTCTGACAATGCGCATGCGCATGGGAGTGCACCGGATGCACCCAAATTACTGACTAATTAGATGTCACTGAAGTAATGGGTCAATGGGTCAATAGGTTCACATAATTTTTCCTCCAGCACTGTGAAAGTTTAATGGTCAAATGTTTATGGTGAACTACTGCAGAAAGCTAATTGATTCTAGGAGGTTTGCATACTTTTATATATATATATATATATATATATATATATATATACAGTATATATGTATACACACACACACACAATTAACCCCTCGATCACTCCCTAGTGTTAACCCCTTCCCTGCCAGTCACATTCCATCAGAATTCTGTCGAAAAAACCTTCAGAGTTTCAGAAAATCGGTCGTGTGTACAGGGCATAAAGCCCAATTTTTCTGCCCCTGTTTAACAGGGGCCTGTAATTACAATTTTTGATCTAATATTTCACAGCAGGGCCTGTTCCTGTGCTCAACAAGAGTATCTGTGAGGCTTTACAGTGTTGTGCCACCACCACCGCCTAATGCCCATTTTTTCTGCCCTTGTTTAACAGGGGCGCGTAATTAAAATTTTGATCTGAAATTTCACAGCAGGGCTCGTTTCTGCACTCAACAAGAGAATCCGTGGGGGGTTACAGTGTTGTGGCACCACCACCACTGTCTAAGGCCCAATTTTTCTGCCCCTGTTTAAAAAGGGCGAGTAATTACAATTTTTGATCTAACATTTCACAGCAGGGCCCGTTCCTGCGCTCAACAAGAGTATCTGTGAGGCTTTACAGTGTTGTGCCACCACCACCACCACCGCCTAAGGCCCAATTTTTCTGCCCCTGTTTAACATGGGCATGTAATTACCTATGGTTCCAGAGATATGGGGCTTCTTGCGCAGCCTGTCAGAAACTAAATACAGAGCGGCCACTTTAAATACAAGCTGACACACTCTGTTTGCAGCAGACTGAGAGGTTGAGCTCACAGTGCCTCTCACTTCTTGTCAGAGGCACTGAGCTCAATAAACAGCTTGGAGTCTTGGACCAATAGTAAGGTACCATTGGTTCCAGTTGTCCAGGAAAAATGCTGCAGTGGAGGCACACCTCTCACAGCAGTGTCAAAAGACAAATGCTCCCTTCCAGCCCAGCCGTCTTAACTACAAGATAAAAAAAAAACGTTTATGTGTATAAGATTTACCCACAATCCCATGTTTTTCTCACGCAGTTAAGAGGGAGAATGAGAATCTGCTGCCTGCTGAAAGGTACTGTTATATTCAAGCTAAATCATATATTTATATGCTATATGTTATAACATAATAATTTATTATTTATCTATTTACTGTGAACTTACTGGTTGGAAGTTATAACTTCAAACTTCATTAATTTGTCAGCTAAGCCACCTTTTTGCGTACAGATTTTGAAAATATAGTAAATTACCTTAAAAACAAAATATATCAATTATTTGCATATTACTTATAGTAATTAACCCCTTGCCACCCAGGCCAATTCTGACACTTCTCTCCTATATGTAAAAATCATATTTTTTTTGCTAAAAAATTACTCAGAACCCCCAAACATTATATATATTGTTTTAGCAAACACCCTATGGTATAAAATGGTGGTAATTGCAACCTTTTTTGTCACACGGTATTTGCGCAGCAATTTTTTTAAATGCTTTTTTTGGGGGAAAAAAACTATTTCATGAATAAAAAAAAACAACACTAATGTTAGCCCAATTTTTTTGTGTAATGTGAAAGATGTTACGCCAAGTAAACAGATACCTAATATGTCACATTTTAAAATTGTGCACACTTGTGGAATGGCGTCAAACTTCAGTACTTATAAATCTCCATAGGAGACGCTTTAAAAATGTTTACAGGTTACATATAATCATATAGTGATTCCGCGCTATTGTGCAAAAGGTACTCAATAAATAAAATAACATAAATAAAATGTAAATATTGTTCAATAAATTGGAATACTAAAAGTACAAAAGTAATAAGTCCATAAGTTGGTAAATCAATCTAGGGGCATTAGATTCAGTATGACGATGATCTCTTAATTACACATTCTTCCATTGAATGTCCAAATAAGAATTATGCAAAGATAAGTTTGAATAAATTGCACAGCAGACAGGAAAGAAGTTTATAATCCCATAAATGGGCTCACAGAACCCTCACCTTCATATCTTGACTTGTCAGCATAAGATAATAAACAGGGATCTATTCCGTTATTCCAACTTCCACCACCAGGGGCTCCTCTGTTCTATTAGGTGTAAAACCTTGGTATCTTGAAGTGTCAGCATAAACCATATACAGGAATCTATTCCGCTGTTTTAACATCCACCACCAAGGGGTCCTGCATTCCACTAAGTGTGTAACCTGAATGGATACTCCACATCCACGTCCTCATGTAATCTCGTACCCACAGACGGGGGGGGGAGAAATGGGTAAGGATGGGAGAGATAAAACTCCAATGGTGTAGTATGTTAGCGATAAATACATTTTATTTAAAAGGTAAAGCTGGACTCTTACATTAAAAATTCAAAAAACAGGCATAAACAGATAATATGGCGTCTGGACGCTGTTCTCACATTACTTCCGGTATACTTCAACCTCCGGCCACTCCCTACGCATTACGTCATCACGTGACTTCATCAGGGGTTCCGAATTGGCTGTGGCAACTATGTTTATATCTAGTAAAACTGGAAATGGAGTAGCAGCCAAAAAGAAAAAATTAATAAATAAATAAAATTAACCACTTCGCATCCAGGCCATTTCTGACACTTCGCTCCTACATGTCAAAAATCATCATTTCTTTGCTATAAAATTACATAGAACCCCCAAACATTATATATGTTTTTTTAGCAGAGACCCTAGAGAATACAATGGTGGTCATTGCAACTTTTTATTTTGCACGGTATTTGCGCAGCAATTTTTCAAACGCGTTTTTTTTTTTTAAAAATACAGTTTCATGCTTTAAAAAAAAAAAAAACAGCAAAGTTAGCCAAATTTTTTTGCATTGTGTGAAAGATGAAGTTACGCCGAGTAAATAGATACCTAACATGTCACGCTTCAAAATTGCACACGCTCGTGGAATGGCGCCAAACTTTGGTACTTAAAAATCCCCATAGGCGACGCTTTAAAATTTTTTACTGGTTACATGTTTTGAGTTACAGAGGAGGTCTAGGGCCAAAATTATTGCTCTCGCTCTAACGTTCGCGGAGATACCTCACATGTGTGGTTTGAACACCATTTTCATATGTGGGGACAGGGGCGCTTTAAATTTTTTTTTTTTTTTTATTGTTAATTTTACTTAAAATTTTTTATTTTTACACTTTAATTTTTTTTTTTTTTTATCACTTTTATTCCTATTACAAGGAATGTAAACATTCCTTGTAATAGGAATATGACACGATCAGTCCTCTTTACAGTGAGATATGGGGTCAATAAGACCCCACATCTCACCTCTAGGCTGGGAAGCCTAAAATAATAAAAAAAAAAAACGATCTTCACAGCCGAAGCGACGCCGTTTTTTTGAATGCAGAGGCCGGGCGTGACGCCATAACATTGCGCCCCGCCTCTGAACAATCATAGAGACTCCGGCGACCATCTGGTCCGCCGGAAATCTCTATGGTGAACATCCGGCGCCGGCGGATCCGCTGTCCGACTCACCGATCGCTGAGGTGAGTCGGTAGAAGCACCGGAGGGCAGCGGGAGGGGGGGATGTCCCCTCCCGCCGCCCGTAAGAACAATCAAGCGGTGGAACAGCCGCTATGATCTTTCTTATGGTGTACGGAATCACCGGCTGAAAATGCCGGTATCTGAATGATGTCTGTAGCCTCAGACATCATTCAGATATAAGCCCCGAAAGTCGAGGACGTCATATGACGGCCTCCGGATGCCAAGCGGTTAAATTACAAAAAATAATAATAAAATACAAATAAAAATAAAAATAAAAATATTAAAAGTAAAAATAAAAAATAAAAATAAAAAATATATAGAAAAAATAAAATAAAATAATAAAAAATGAAAAATATAAAAAATATAAAAAAGAAATGAAAAATATAAAAAATAAAAAAAATATAAAACATAAAACAAAACAAAAATGGGGAAAAAACAAATAATAATAAGCTATATGTAGACACTTGTAATTCCGGCTATGATTTATTATGCACTGTATAAGTAAATATGGTGTATAAAAAAGAAAGATTTTTAAAAAACTATAAAAAACTTTAAAGGGGAGGGAATAGGTTAAAAATCTAACCGTAAAAATATCCCAATAATGTAGATAAATTCAAAGAAGGAGGTAAAATATTTGTTGTATTCCGGAATTAAAGCGAGTACTGCATTCCAAAGTTATAAGCAGTGATAAAAAATATATAATATAATAATAGGTTAAAAATTGCTCAGAAAGCAGTTGAGATCAAATTCAACATTTAGGCCTCCAGGTGTTAAACTTTTCATAGTATATATCCACCTTGACTCTTTCTGGCTAATAGTCCTGATCTTATGGCTACCTCTCCATGATGCGTTATATTTTTCTATGCCCCAGAATTGTAGCTGGGATGGATCTTTGTTATGTACTGCGGCAAAATGTTTTGAAACATTGTGTTTGGGAAACCCATTTATAATGTTCTGCACATGTTCTTTCACTCTGACTTTGAGTGCCCTTTTTGTTCTGCCTATATACTGTAAACTGAATAATGGAATAGATCCCTGTTTATTATCTTATGCTGACAAGTCAAGATATGAAGGTGAGGGTTCTGTGAGCCCATTTATGGGATTATAAACTTCTTTCCTGCCTGCTGTGCAATTTATTCAAACTTATCTTTGCATAATTCTTTTTTGGACATTCATTGGAAGAATGTGTAATTAAGAGATCATCGTCATACTGAATCTAATGCCCCTAGATTGATTTACCAACTTATGGACTTATTACTTTTGCACTTTTAGTATTCCAATTTATTGTACAATATTTACATAGTGTTTATGTTATTTTATTTATTGAGTACCTTTTGCACAATATTGCTGTAGCGCAGAATCACTATATGATTATTTGTATTTTTGAGTGGATTGTGAACACTGGAAGATTCTGCTGCAGACAGTTTCTTCATCTATTAGATTGCACTTTATTGCACGGTACGCACTTTGGTATTTATTTAATAATTTTTATTTACTAATCTTTACAGCTTTATAAGAGATTACTTTGAACACATTCTAGTAGCGTGAAGGCCTTTTTTAATTTACAGATTTTACAGGTTACATGTTTAGAGTTACAGAGGAAGTCTAGTGCTAGAATTATTGCTCTCGCTCTAACGGTGTATGTAACCTGTGTGTATCTGGCTCTGATACTAGCTAGTGCCTCACCAGCCACTGATCTCACAGCATGTCCCTGGTGTTTAGTGTACATAGTATTATGGATCATGGATCAACCCACTGTGAATCTTTTCTCTTATAACAAATGCCTAAGCAAACTTCAGACAGATTGCATTTTTTTCTGAAGTTTTAAAGGATTTGAAGCACTTGCCCTCTTAAGATGCTTCATTTAAAGAGACTATTACCATGAGCTTCCAACTTTTTATTGGCTATAAACTCTGCATCTTTGAAAGAACATCCATTGCTCATTCTCGTGAAGAACATCAAACACGATTATACAACTATAAAGGCTAGATTGTTTAATCCTACACTGATTGAAACAAAAACACTTCCATTTCTAATACCATATAGCAGCTTGCTGGAGCCATGGTAATTTCTGTAAATGTTTAGTATCTATCAATTGATTCTGTTCCATAAGCAAATCACTTGCATTTGCCATTGAAGTAATAACATTGTCTCATCTGACATATTGTTTTGTAATAAAAGCTCTAATGTAAAATGGTTTCATATCCTGCAATGATTCAATGAACAAGCTTCTTGCTGCTTCTAGGGGATAATGTATGTTCTGCTTTGTTGATTCCATTGAAATAAAACAATAAAACAGTTTCTGATTTTATTTATTTGTCATATTAGGGGCAGCATCTCTTAAATGATCAATTTTCCAATGACTATGCTCTTTAGAAGCTAAAGTAATCATTTTCACCTTATTAGGTTGCTAAAATTTGGAATAAATGACTTGGAAGAAAGAAGTAATGGCAAGAATAAATATTAAACAAATGAAGAGCAAATGTGTAAGAAACATTTACATTATTTGTGCAACTAATATGTTGAAATCAGTGAGAGGTAAATAAATTATATGATTATATCAGCCAATTTAGGAAGACAGAAAAATATAAGAATATTAACATAGAAATTAAGAATTTCATAAAGTTAATGAATATACACATATTGGAATCCATTATTAAAGAGAAAATAAAAGTAAGTAGTAAAATTAAAGATGTAATAAAATAAAGAAAATAAACTGTTGTGTGTCAATGCCCTCAATAATAAAATAGACATAGCTTTCAAGTTTAAAAATTAAAATGTGTAAACTTACATTTAAATTGACTGTAGCACATGGATTTGCAACACAAACACTAAATTCACTAAGTTATAAAGATCCTAATTTGCCATAGCAAGTTTTATTTTCAGCAATAAGGATTAGGGAAAACTGAAGATGCCAGTCATATGGCTGAAAATAATGACTGCTCAACAGGGTTAAAAAATCCCCTACACCTGCTAATAACAAGCTCCTGGACCAAGTCCACATAGATCTGAATCTTTGCCTTACTGACAGTGCCGAACGCACCTTGCGTTGGTCCCGCCAGAAATGGTATGCTAAAGCGAATAAGCCAAATCAGATGCTAGCTAACGGATTGCGTACTTTTACCCCCAAATTTACTCCTATCACTTTACGCACTAACCATAATATTCTTTCTAGTAACCCAGTGCAGGTCCTAGAAGAATTTTGCCACGGTCCGCATTCTATTCAACTCCTGATCAGGCTAACACCCAAGGTACTGATTCCTTTCTGAACCGTCTCTCTCTACCTACATTGTCTGCAGACCACACTTCTCTTATAGATCGACATATCCAAATGTTGGAAGTCCTCCAATGTATTAAAAGCCTAAAGGTAGGCAAGCGGCCAGGACCAGATGGCTTCACGGCACTGTATTATAGTAAGTTATCTGACGTTCTGGCCCCGCACTTGACAGCTATGTTTAATTCCAATAAAAATGGCCAGGCCTTTACATCAAACCTTTTGACTGCCTACATTGTGATGATACCTAAACCTGATTGTGACCACTCATCGTGGGCCAATTTTAGGCAGATCTCTCCTATTAACACAGATATGAAAATCTTGACTAAAATCTTATTAACCATCTAAATTCTTTTCTCCCTCATTTAATTAAAAAGGATCAGGTTGGCTTTGTTCCGCAGCATCAGGCAGGAGATGCCATTCGTCGAATAATACAATTGCAACATGTAGCCCATAACCGTCGCATAGCATCAATGCTTTTTGTCTCTTGATGTGAACAAAGCATTTGGTACCTTGTCCTAGCCTTACCTTGTAAATGTACTCCGCAACTTTGGCTTTGTACCCTCCTTTCTGAGATGAATATCTGCCCTATATGATAACCCTCAGGCTAAGATTAAGTATTATGGATTTGAGTTGTCTCTCTTTTCTATTAAGAGGGGCACTCATCAGGGCTGCCCACTCTCTCCACTTTTGTTTATTTTGGCTTTGGAACCTTTTGCAGAGGTGGTCCATTCCCATCCAGACATAAAAGGCATTAATGTAGCGGGTTCTCTACATAAGATATCTCTATTCGCAGATGATATTCTGTTGTTCTTTATTTCACCTAGAATTTCGCTACCTAATTTACTATCCCTCCTGGATACTTTTGTCTCCCTTTCAGGACTCCATGTCAGCTCCTCTAAATCCAAGGCAATGTCGGTTACTCTTTCCTCCTCTGAGTTGGCGGCCCTGGTAGAAGCTTTTCCCTTTCATTAGCTCTCCTCCTTGCCCTACTTGGGAATCCGCCTTACTCCAAAATATGAAGGACTGTACCAGACCAATTTTCCACCTTTATTCAGGAGACTGACCGACATGTTGTCCTCTTGGACTCACTTCCCACTGTCCTGGTTTGGAAGGATAGCTGCTAGCCGCATGTCTTACCTCCCAAAACTACTTTTTTTTTGAGTATTGCCTGTGACAATTCTCCCTCACATTTTATGTATACATCAATGTAGACTATTGAAGTTTGTCTGGGGATCCTCCCGACCCGGATAAATCAACGGGTTTTGTACACCCGTAGGATGGCGGCCTTTCAGTTCCTACTCTATAGGCCTACTACACAGCAGCGAATATTGCCCCATTGGCCCACCTTCAAAAAACATACCAACTGCCACTTTGGGCTACTATCGATATTCTGGACTTTCCCCCTATACCCATCTATTCCCTGCCCTGGCTTCCACCTGCTCATCGCCCAACCATACTAGGACCGTGTCTTGCTCACTCCCTTCAACTGTGGGATTTAGTCAAATACTCTGCGGGTTTGATCTCACCCCACCTCCCTTTACTCCGTCGTATTCACTGCCCATTATTCCCCTCCAGGGTGCGAAAACCCTGCACAATTCTCCTGGTGGGTTGCTAATGGGTTTTTTGACATACAGTCTCTGTTCATTTCCACTGGGATACTAATGTTTGATGCCCTACGATCCTCTCACGACATTCCCTTATGAGAATACTATAGTTACCTGCAAATTAGACATTTTCTTCAACAGCTGATAAAAACCTGACCTACCCCATATACTTTGACCCCCTTTGAGAGCCTTTGTAGAACCCGTCCACACTCCCCTGGACTTATTTTGCTAATCTATTCATCAGTAATCTCCTCTAAAAAGCCTCCATTGAGACCTTATCATATCCAATGGGAAAGGGAACTGGGGAGGCAGCTTGATCCAGAGGATTGGAAAATCATGACTATTGCACTTTCAAAATACTCCAAAAATGCTATCATATTGAAAAATACCTACAGAGTTTTAAATAGATGGTACTATACGCCAGTTGGACTGGCCCATTTTATCCCCACTTATTCCCCACTTTGCTTCAGAGGATGCTCACAGGAGGGCACTATGACACACATTTGGTGGTCATGTCCAAAGGTTTCCAGGTTATGGCTCAGAGTTTATGCCCTTCTTCGCAATATATTTCATGTTAATCTCAAGAGGGATCCTTACAAAGCTCTTCTTGGCAAACCAATTACCAAATTGCTTCATCTGGTGTGCCAACTGGCTCATCTTTTCTTCTCTTTCAAATATTTTATTGAGTATTACATGGTACAATAAAAGTTTTACACCAATAACATTTTGTGGTGAAACAATGAGTATAAAAAACAAATAACAAGTAAAATGTGTTTTTGAAATTAAATCTGGTAATCTGAAATCTGTTTGGTGATGTTTTCCAAATTCTAGTGTTTTATCACAGGCTATGAGGTTCTGCAGTTGCAAACAGTGAACGGTGAAGATTAAAACAGTTTCACATTATCGTAAAACAAGGGTGTGGAGGGGACAAAGTTGTCGATGGGGTGATAGAACAACTAACTGTGGGATAGTTGGGGGAATTAATCAGACATTTCCAGGGCCAAGTTATGGCAATGTGGCTCAGCGTTTCCTGGGGTGAGGATCAGTGAACCAAACTAACCCGAGTGTCCCCTATGTAAGGTGGTCATTCAGGAAAAAGCAAGGGTTTGGAGTGGAGGTAGGGGGAAGGGAGGGAGGGAGTCTCCAGAGAGGGCCGTTGGTCTAGAGAGCCAGGTGCGAAAAAAATGTAGTGGTGTGGTGGGTGGTGTTCTCCTTTAAGGTAGTAGTAGCAAAGCTGGAGGTAGGTAGTGTTCAATTCATGGGTTCCACAGTGAACACTTTGGACACTTTGTCAAGAACTGCTTCAGTTTTTGCGTGAATCATTGCCTGTGTTACTCTTTGCCTGACTGATACTGTGCAAAGTGAAGCAGATTTCCATGCTTTTGCTATAGTTTGTTTTGCTGCAGTGGTTACAAAGAGCATGAGTTTGAATTGGCAGTGAGTTAGTTGAGTGAGGCTTGTGGTTCGCTATTCGGGAGCGTTACAATCAGTGTTAATTTTAGTCTTAGGACTAAAATGGCATTTTAGTTTTAATCCCATTTTAGTCTTCTGCAATTGTTTTAGTCGTATTTAGTCAACTAAATCTCCAGTACATTTTAGTCGACTAAAATATTCTACGTTTTAATCGACTAAAATCTCCGGTACATTTCAGTAATTGCATTTTAGTTTTAGTCATAGTCTTTTGACTAAAATGGCATTTTAGTTTTAGTCTCATTTTAGTCTTAGGACTAAAATGGCATTTTAGTTTTAGTCTCATTTTAGTCTTTTGACTAAAATGGCTTTTAGATTTAGTCGTATTTTAGTCATATAAATTGTTTTAGTTTTAGTCGTATTTTAGTCGACTAAAATAGTATTCATTTAGTCGACTAAAATGCTTTAGTAATTTTTGTCGACTAAAATGTTTTAGTCGTTTTAGTCGACTAAATTAACACTGGCTACAGTTGGATCAGGTGTTAAGGTAATATTAAACATGTTGGGGAGAATTTTGAACACTTCCAACCAAAAGGAGTGGGCTATAGGGCATTCCCACCAAACGTGTACATGTGTGCCTGGGGCAGTGCAGCCATGGAAGCAATGGGAGGGATATTGGGGAAGAAATTTAGATATTCTGGCCGGGACTAAGTACCATCTGGTGATTACTTTGTAGTTGGTGTCAGGAGTCATTATATTTGGTGAGGCCAATTTGGTTGTTTGCCAGATTTGACTCCAATAGAGTGTATCTGGTTGGAGGTGAAGGTCAGTCTCCCATTTGTTTGTGTAGGTTGGGGAGGAGGAGGTTGTGTGTGAGAGTAGCTGGGCCTATAAGTTGGATATAAGTCTATGTCTGTGGGGGTCAGATTTGCAAGTATGATCAAAGATATTAAAACCTGGGGTCGTTGAGTCTGTGGGAACATTGTGGGTCAGAACATTTTTAATTTGTAGGTATCTAAAGGTGTCCACGGCTGGAAGATCATATGTTTCGCACAGTGTGGGAAAGGGTGTGATATGAGCAGATTTGAAGAAATGGTGGACGCGTATCAATCCTGTGATTTGTGATTGTCCAGCGTTGAGCAGGGTTTAGCCATAGGAGATTTGAGGTGGAGAGTGTTTGGGTAACTGTGCTAGTTGAGCGGCATAGTAGTATTTTGTGAAATTTGGAACACTAATTACTCCTTGGATGCGGGGGACATATAAGGTGGGTTTTGGTAGATGCGGTCTGAGTTTGCCCTAAATGAATTGGGATGCCTTGCATTGTAGAAAGCATAGGAAGTGTGAAGGGATTGCTATGGGGAGTACTCTAAATAAATATAGGATCATAGGGAGGATAGATTTTTTGACCACCGCGATTCTGCCCTCCCATGCCAGTGGCAGGAATGACCAGTTCGTCAGGTGGTTGGTAAGTTGTGTCAGCATTGGTGGGTAGTTTGCCATGTAGAGGACTGCCGGGTCCGCGGTAAGTTTAATAACTAGGTAGGAGATACGCATTGTAGACCAGACAAATGGAAGAGAGTCCTGTAGTTCAGTTTGAAGGGCAGGTGATATTGATATGTTTAGGGCTGTAGACTTATGAGGATTTATTATGAGGCCCGACACTTTTCCAAATTTGGAGAGGGTGTTCATGAGATTCGGTGCTGATGTTAGGAGGGGAAGTGAGGAATACCAGGACATCATCAGCAAACATGTATTGTTTATGATGGTGGTCTCCTAGTTCCAGTCTTCTGATCTTCAGTTTGGAAAGGATGAGCTAAACCAGGGGTTCGATAGCCAGGGCAAAGAGGAGTGGAGATAGGGGGCATCCCTGACGGGTTACTCTCTCTATGACACAGGGATCGGATTGGAATACGGAGTAGGATACCTATGATTTTGGATTCTGATATAAAGTGGTGATCCAGTGCAGGAAATGTGTTCCGAATCCACACCAGTGAAGGATGCAGTCTAGATAAGACCAGGATAGCGAGTCTAATGCCTTTCGTATGTCAAATGAGAGGAAGCAGGTTTGGATGCGGCGGGATTGAGCAGCATGAGCTAGGAGTGTAGCTTGGCATATGTTGTCACCCACTTGTCTGGAGGGGATAAACCCAGTTTGGTCTTTGTGGATTAACCTCCCTGGCGGTATGATTATTTCTGATTTTAGGTGCTGAAAGCGGTACAATTATTTTGCACAGAAATTTGGCGTTTTATATTGTAGGCATGTAATTCTTAGGAATAGTTCACTTAAATCTGTCCAAACAAGAGTCTAGTAGACATCCTGGGTATGATAAAGTTTGAAAAACGAAATAAAAAATTATAATATAATAAATAACTATAAATAATTATAACAAATAATAATATAATAATAATAAAAATTATATAATAATGTAATCAAATCAAAAACACTGAAATTTGCTCAGTTGCAGAATTGTCGCTTTTGTTACTTTTAGTGTTTGGTGACGGATTTCCCCACAAATCACTATCGATCAATTCTGCGAGTGATTCTAATTTATTATCGCTTTTTTCTAGCTGGTCTAAAAGCACTTTTGATGTAAAGAGACAGTTTTGGTTGCTATGGACAATCTCCAGTTTCCTGGCAGAAAGAACAGTTTTATATATATAAAACTGCATGCAGGACACTGGGCAGACCACTAGGGACCAAAGGGGATGTGTAGTTATTTGATACAGTACTGTAATCTGTAAGATTACAGTATGCTGTATCTATACTGTGTGTTTCACTTTTGAATTTACCGCCGAACTCCGTCCCCGTGCGTCGCAACGCTCGCAGGGAACGGAGCTCGGCACTGTGAATCGAGCGAGACACAGCGGCTCGCCGATCACAGCGGGGAGACATCGCAGGATCCAGGGGACAAGGTAAGTATGCTCTTCCTGGATCCTGCGATGCAAGCCCGAGTCTGGCTCGGGGATACCGCTTTTGGTATGAAAAATCCAACCCGAGCCAGACTCGGGAATACCGCCAGGGGGGTTAAGGTTCCTATAATGGGGTTGAGTCGGGTAGAGAGAATCTTAGCAAGTATCTTGATGTCTAGGTTAAATAGGAATAACGGTCTGAAGTTGGAGGACCAGGACGTGTCGTCTGTATTTGGCTTTGGGATTATGGAGATGGAGGCAATGAGGGATTTGGTGTGGAAGGAGTGACCTGCGAGGAGAGAGTTGAAGGCTTCAGCCATGGGGGGGGGGTCAACATCTTTTCACTGCAACTAAGTTAACCATTGCAAGGGCATGGAAGACTCCTGTACTCAGTTTTGAGGTGGTTAAGAATCGCATGAATGATATCATGGTGAACGAGAAGTTGACAGCTATCCTCTCGGATACACACAGTAAATTCCTTCAGGTCTGGCAATTGTGGGTCACAAATATCCAACCTTCTAGGTTTGATAATGCCATTTTCTCGATTTACCGCTTTTCTGGCGCTGGCCCCATGGACTCCTCCCTTCTCCCCTTCCTTTTCTTTTCTCTATTTCCTCACTCCCATTTTTTCTCCACCCTATTGGTTCTGTCCCATGCCTCCACTTTAAATGCCTACTAGGCTGCCAGGCTTGGCCGTGGTAACAAATGGTTATGGAGATAGTTTTCCTTTATTTGCTTTCTTTCTTTTTTATTGTTGTATTCTATTTACTCTTAATAACATATTTTTCTATGATAAATGCTTTAACTTTAGTCATGCCTAGTCCTATGTTGGGTCACTCTTGTTCCTTTTTTTACTGCAACGTACCATGGATCTTCTGTACTCTTCGTACGGTGTCCATTGATCATTCCCTGTCTTGGGACACCGCTATGGGACTAGAGCAATATTATTTTTCTTTTGTATTTAGTTTCATTTTGGTTTATTTTGTGCTGTAACCTTCAAGGTATTGTTCTTTTTCTGTTGGACTGCATATTAATAAAACCTTGCAATGCTATTGCATTCATTATAGCTTAATGAATTAGGCTTAAGGTACTTATCACAAGTGGATGAAAAAATGCTTCAAGTATGCAAACAGTAGGGGGGCGGAGCCAGCAGCTGATATGTGAGCAGCACTGAGACAGAGCTCCCTGCAGGACAACTAATCCTTCAGACATCCTGGGTGTCAGAGACACAGATTCTCCACACCAAAGCCTTCAATACCCTCTCTGGACCTGGCTGAACACGGCAGTATGGTTAAATACGGGCGAGCGCCCATGGAATCCTCAGCAGACTGTCTCTCTCAGTATGCCTGGGGATCTCAAGATGGCCGCAGCCATGAGGCAGAGGAAAGACACCACAGCAATACACAGCAGAGCGGACCAGATAAATCCCCTTCTCACTCTGGCAAGGTAAGCCCACTGCCTCCTAGAACTAAGGGAATGAGGAAAGGACTCTCCCTGGATGGGTTACCACAGGAAGAAATGGGAGATATAATGCCAGAGGAGGGGGAGGGGAGCCATCTCTGAAACAGATTATGGAAGCTATATGTACCTGCCAGGCCACACTGACTGAACACATTGATGGCATAAGGGCTGAGATGTCGTTTTTAAAGAATGATGTACAGAATATTAGGGAAAGGGCCACTGAAGCTGAACACAGAATTAGTGACCTGGAAGATGTAGTCCGCCCTTTGGAGAATAAAGTTCAACACATCCACTGTGAAGTGAATGCTCACACAGATAAGCTCAGTGATATGGAAGACCACCAAAGGAGGAACAATATTCGCCTGGTTGGTTTCCCTGAGAAGGCAGAGGGCAAACAACCTGAAGACTTCCTTGAAATGTGGCTTAAGGAAAATATGGCGAACGATACCTTTTCACGCTTATTCGCCATAGAGAGGGCTCATAGGGTGCCATCTAAACCTCCCTCTCCTGGGTCTCACCCGCGTCCAATGATAGCCTGGATTCTACATTTTAGAGGCCGTGAAAATATCCTTCGTGCTGCCCGCACTATAGGAGACTTGCAATTTAATAGTAACTGAATTTCAATCTACCCTGACTTTTCTGCTGCTACGCAGAAACAGAGAGCCAGTTTTGTGCATGTCAAGAAAAGACTCAGAGATCTCCAGCTGGCCTATAGCATGTTGTATCCTGCAAAACTGAGAGTGGTGGATAGGGGAAAAGTTTCCTTCTTTAGCTCTCCCACTGAAGCCTCTCGCTGGCTGGACACTAGGGGGCGCAATAGCCCTGAAGATAGATGCTGAAAGAAAGACACACATCCTTTTGATGTATGCCACCGTAGCATACCTCTCCAATCTTCTTTTGCTTATCAGTCATGAGGCTCAAAATAGTGTCCTTGAGCTCTGACACCTCAACTACACCGTGCTTGTCCTGCTCGGTTGTACATGTTGGTTCAAAGTTCATTCTACTAAATTTCTCTTGGATACAAGAGGTTTTTTTCTCCTTCCTTTTATTATTTTAAATTTTTATTATTATTTTTTGTTTTTTTGGGAGAACTTTATTATCTACCCCCTGAGTATATTACTGAACTGTGTATTGCCGGGAACTTGTACTTTTAAGATCCTTTTATACAGAAGAAGAGGAGGTGTTTTTTTTTTCTCTTTTTCTTCTTTTCTGTTTTTTTTTTGTCGCCGGTATTGGCTACAGAAATTGTTTCCCTAATACATACAGGAAGGGCGGGGGGCGGTGGTTCACTCTTTTTGTTTTTCCCCTTACCACCGCAAGATTTACTACAAACTGGTAAGCAGTGGGTCCCCCCCCCCGCTGAAGAACTATAACTTCAGAAGTTGACCACGACCTATGACCCTCTGAGGTCGTCTATTATTGTTATAGTTATGGGATATGGGCGCACGGCATGTTGGGGCTGTGTGCAGGGTGGGAAGGGAAGGGAAGTTATGCTCTGTTGGTTCGTGCTGTGTGCTGTTGTCTCTCTCTGTTTTAGTCCTCATAGATTGAAGTGGCTGGCCAAAAGATGGTTAGCTGATGCTCTCCTAGGAAGCGAGTCCTGGTATCACTCCTCTTTCAATGGCGGGTAAGATAAATATATTATCATGGAATGTCCGTGGTATGAACTCAAAGATAAAGAGGTCTCTTGTCTTTGACTTTATCCGAAGATATAAACCCCATATTGTCCTGTTACAAGAGACACACCTACAGGGGTCCAAAGTCATGGCGTTAAAGAAAGCTAACATTATGAGGGTCATACATGCCGAATATTCAACGTATTCTCTGGGAGTGGCCATCTTGGTTACTAAGAAAGCAGCGGCACAAATTATACAGGTCAAATCAGACCCTAATGGTAGATATGCCATATTAGTGTGTCAAATGTTTGGTATATGTTTAACTTTGGTGTGTGTATATGTTCCACCACCGTTCTCCTTCCAAGTACTAGAAAACATTCTAAATGAAACTGTGAAGATAGCACAGGGCCCGCTATTGTTAATGGGCGATTTTAATGTAGTGTCGGATGGGGATCTTGACAGGCATGGATGTGCGTCTGGCGTGCGCCACACCCTTTCATCCTGGCTCGATAGTTATGCACTTATTGATGTACGGCGTCGCAATAACCCAGGAATCAGAACGTATTCATGCCACTCGGAAACTCATAAGACACTGACTAGAATAGATATGCTCCTGTCCTCCATGGATGGTCTCCAAATTATATCCGGGGTCAGGTATCTTCCTAGAGCTCTGTCGGATCACTCTCCAATGGAAGTCACATTAAATTTGAATGTGCCCATTGGAAGACGACAATGGCACCTAAAAACACAATGGTTACAGGAGGAATACGTGACACTTGGCTGCAAGACGGCTATTAATCATTACTGGAGGGAGAACGGTGCTGAGACCTCGATACATAATCAATGGGAGGCTTTTAAAGCCACCATGAGGGGGGTGTTCAATAAAGAGACGAGAGCCTTTGCAAATGCTTTAAACTCAGATATTAAACAGGTTGAATGTGATGCTGCAGCGGCTGAACAGGAATTAATACAAAACCCCTCACCTCAGACTTATAAGTTTTGGCAAGACCTGACAAGGCAATTTAAATTACTTCTGACTGACCAGACTATGAAGAAACAACTACAACAAGCTAGATCCATATTTGAATTTGGCGACAAAAGTGGTCGCCTGTTGGCCTTTTTGGCACGTCCTCTGTTTGTCCCCACATCGGTACTGCACCTTAAACAACCAGGGGGAGACTTGGTGAGGGATTCACGAGATATTCTGAACACGTTTGTAGACTTTTATGACACCCTATACCAGTCCCAATCAAGATGTACTGATCAGGAGCTTTCCTCCTATTTGGGGGACCTGAACCTTCCATCTTTGGCACCAGAAGATAGTGTAGCATTGGAACATTCCATTACCTCAGAAGAGATAGCTGGTGCTATTTCCTCCTTTAGGCCGGGTAAGTCACCTGGACTTGACGGCTTCCCGGAGGAATGGTATCAGCTACACAAAGAAAGCTTAATCCCGCGACTCCAAAAAGTGTTTGTAAATGCAGAAAAAGAAGGTATACTACCGGAATCCATGCGTGAGGCCCTTATTGTTGTGATACCAAAACCTGGTAAAGACCCAAGCGAATGTGAATCATATAGACCGATCTCCTTGATCAATACTGACGTCAAAATATTGGCCAAAATCTTGGTTGGTAGATTGCAGTCAGTAATCCTTAAATTGATCAACTCAGATCAAACTGGGTTTATCCCGGGCCGTTGTACCCACATGAATCTTAGAAGGCTCTATGTAAATTTACAAATTTCACACACAAATACAGGTAAAAGAGTAGTGGCGTCGCTCGACACAAAAAAAGCATTTGACTTGGTCGAATGGAATTATCTGTTTTCCCTGCTTAGTAAATTAGGCTTTGGACCTAGATTTGTGAACTGGGTGAAGTTACTGTATAACGATCCCCGGGCATGTGTTAGAGTGAATGGGCTCATCTCAAATACATTTAAGATAGGTAGGGGGACGCGACAGGGATGCCCCCTGTCTCCGCTCCTCTTCGCCCTAGCTATAGAACCCCTTGCAGTTAAACTTAGGAGTCGGGATGACATCAGGGGGCTCTTGGTTGGGGATCTGGAGGAACGAGTATCATTATATGCGGATGATATGCTCCTATATTTAGGAGATCCGGAACTCTCATTATCTAATGCATTCAATGTAATTCAGGAATTCGGTAATTTCTCTGGTTTCCGAATTAACTGGTCCAAATCATCACTGTTTCCTCTAGATCCTCAGCCGAACTTAGTACTTCCCACCCAATGCCCTCTAGCGATAACAAACCAGTTTAAGTACTTTGGAATTCAGATCCAATTGCCAGTGCAATCATTCACGAAAGTGAACCTATGGCCTGTAATCAACGCCTTCAAGGATAGAGTACAGAAGTGGAAAGATCTTCCACTCACATTGTTAGGGAGAGCTAACTTATTTAAAATGATTTTTCTCCCGAAATTTTTATATATACTCTCTAACGCCCCACTATATATCCCTAAAAAGACGTTCCGATACATTGACTCCCTGTTGACCTCCTTTTTGTGGGGAGACAAGGCAGCTCGTGTGTCTCTGGCTGTTCTACAGCTACCAGTAGGAAGGGGTGGTCTGGCGATACCCGACCTTCGCTTGTACTACTTGGCATATCAACTAGTTCAGGCCCACTGGCGCATGTTTCCACAGCTGAATAACGCTGCCACTGCGGTGGAGGCAGCTGTCGCGACCTCATACGAAGCACTTTTGAATTTCTTTTTTAGAGGGATGGTGCCTACTCAAGACGGGGTAACTGTACTTCAATCAGCTAAGCGGGTACTTGAGATTTCTATAAAACATATACAAGACGGACCTCCACGCCTATCACCAAATACACCACTATGGTTCAATCCTCGTCTAAAGGACCTTTCTCGCTTGGAGGATGGATATAGGTGGGCCAAATTTGGTCTTACGTATGTGCATCAACTATTTGAGAGGGGTGAATTTAAAACATTTGCACAATTGAAGAGGGAAATGGGTGTCCCTGACACATGGGCGTTCCATTATTCCAGGCTGCGGCATGCTGCGCATGCACAATTTGGAACGGGGATGGTTCTGTTAGAAAACACAAAACTTGAATCAATGCTTGCAGAACCTGAGCACACGAAACGTATTTCCACTTATTATGCGGTACTTATGGAAAAAACACAGCCGAGGGAGAAGAAAATGAGTGAGAGATGGACAGACATTATCCCAGAGTTGACTGAGGCTCATTGGAATGAGGTTTTAACCTCCTATATGTCCACGGTCATCTCTGTGAGGGATAAACTGATCCAACTAAGATACCTACATCAAATGTATTACACCCCATCCAGACTATATAAGATGGGCAGGAGAGCAGACCCTATTTGTCATAAATGCCTGGTGGCAGAAGGTACTTTTATGCACATGGTTTGGGACTGTAGTAGGGTACGACCTTTATGGTCACAGGTAACCCAGTTTGTTGCAGAAACCTTTGATCTCAGCCCACTGCTGGGTATCTTGGGGGTGATAGAGGACGATGTAATGAGCAACAATACTAGAATGTTTTTGAGATTATTGTTTTACTATGTCAGGAAGCTGATTGTCTTGAATTGGATAAAGAGGGATCATCTTACCTTAGGAGCTTGGAAAAGATTAATTAATGCAAATATTACACTGTATAAAATGACATATGAAGCAAGAGGAAGTAAGAAAAAATGTAATAGAGTATGGGGCAGATGGATAAACACAAAAGAAACTACACCATGTGACATCTAAAATTATTTTATTATAAAATATAGCCAAATGATAGACTGGGTAGGATGATATTGTGAGAACATGTTCCAGGGGACTGGAGAGATGACAGCGCACAGCACAATTGGTTTTGGAGGTATATACCTCTTTGGTTTAGTTCTTTAACTTTATATATATATACTTTTATATTTTTTTACTTTATTTTATGTTTTATACCAGATATTGGATTGCTGATAATTTGCATTACGATTACAGAAAATAACTGGTATTTTAGAGTTTAAAAAATTGCTACCTGTACTGATATATCGTTTATCATAGGATGTTTATCCGAAACTACCCTTGAATGTTAATTATATTTTGACGGTTGCAACCGACAATATACCTTACATGCAATGTGCTATTTTATGTATGTACATCTGGCAAATAAAAACCTTTAAAAAAAAAAGTATGCAAACAGTAGGTGTTGAAGCAATGTACAGTATAAGAATGAACTATAGAGAATAAGCATGAACGGAGAATAGTAAACATATACAGTGTGATCAAAGCACTGTTGGGGCCGGTGCTGTTTAACCTGTTTACAGTGGGGATGGAAAGTATTCAGACCCCCTTAAATTTTTCACTCTTTGTTATATTGCAGCCATTTGCTAAAATCATTTAAGTTCATTTTTTTCCTCAATAATGTACACACAGCACCCCATATTGACAGAAAAACACAGAAATGTTGACATTTTTGCATTTAAAAAAGAAAAACTGAAATATCACATGGTCCTAAGTGTTCAGACCCTTTGCTCAGTATTTAGTAGAAGCACCCTTTTGATCTAATACAGCCATGAGTCTTTTTTGGAAAGATGCTACAAGTTTTTCACACCTGGATTTGGGGATCCTCTGCCATTCCTCCTTGCAGATCCTCTCCAGTTCTGTCAGGCTGGATGGTAAACATTGGTGGACAGCCATTTTTTAGCTCTCTCCAGAGATGCTCAATTGGGTTTAAGTCAGGGCTTTGGCTGGGCCATTCAAGAACAGTCATGGAGTTGTTGTGAAGCCACTCCTTCATTATTTTAGCTGTGTACTTAGGGTCATTGTCTTGTTGGAATGTAAACCTTTGGCCCAGTCTGAGATCCTGAGCACTCTGGAGAAGGTTTTCGTACAGGATATCCCTGTACTTGGCCGCATTTATCTCTTCCTTGATTGCAACCAGTCGTCCTGTCCCTGCAGCTGAAAAACACTCCCACAGCACTTTGCTGCCACCACCATGCTTCACTGTTGGGACTGTATTGGACAGGTGATAAGCAGTGCCTGTTTTTTTCCACACATACCACTTAGGATTAAGGCCAAAAAGTTCTATCTTGGTCTCATCAGACCAAAGAATCTTATTTCTCACCATCTTGGAGTCCTTCAGGTGTTTTTTAGCAAACTCCATGCAGGCTTTCATGTGTCTTGCACTGAGGAGAGGCTTCCGTCGGGCCACTCTGCCATAAAGCCCCAACTGTTTGAGGGCTGCAGTGATGGTTGGCTTTCTACAACTTTCTCCCATCTCCTGACTGCATCTTTGGAGCTTAGCCACAGTGATCTTTGCTTTCTTCTTTACCTCTCTCACCAAGGCTCTTCTCCCCCATAGCTCAGTTTGGCCGGACAGCCAGCTCTAGGAAGGGTTCTGGTCGTCCCAAACGTCTTCCATTTAAGGATTATGGAGGCCACTGTGCTCTTAGGAACCTTAAGTGCAGCAGAAATGTTTTTGTATCCTTGGCAAGATCTGTGCCTTGCGACAATTCTGACACTGAGCTCTTCAGGCAGTTCCTTTGACCTCATGATTCTCATTTGCTCTGACATGCACTGTGAGCTGTAAGGTCTTATATAGACAGGTGTGTGGCTTTCCTAATCAAGTCCAATCAGTATAATTAAACACAGCTGGACTCAAATGAAGGTGTGGAACCATCTCAAGGATGATCAGAAAAAATGGACAGCACCTGAGTTAAATATATGAGTGTCACAGCAAAGGGTCTGAATACTTAGGACCATGTGATATTTCAGTTTTTTTCTTTTTTAATAAATCTTTTTTAATAAATCAACAAGTGTTTTTCAGTCAATGTGGGGTGCTGTGTGTACATTAATGAGGAAAAACTGAACTTAAATGATTTTAGCAAATGGCTGCAATATAACAAAGAGTGAAAAATTTAAGGGGGTCCCCACTTTATAAGTGACAAATAGTTTGGAATCAGGAGTTCAAATTCAATATTTGCAGATGATACTAAGATATGCAAGGAAATAATTGCACAGGATATAACAACATTACAGGAGTACCTTTACTAAAAAGGGGGATGGGTGGCTACTTGGCAGATGAGGCTCAATATAAAAAATATGAAAGTATGCATTTGGGGCCAAAAACATTTATTTGCCAAATGCTCATTAGGAGGTGACACACTGGGTAAGTCTATGATGTAAAAAGATTTAGGAGTACTTGTAGACCACACACTTAGGCTGGCCATACATTATACAATTTTTTTGTTCAATTCTCTTTAGATTTGCTTTGAACTATGTAGTGAAAGGGCCTGCCTTATTGCGTACAAATTGAACATGTTTAGGTCTGACTGGTCTGGTAAATCAAGGAAAATTGTATAATGTATGGTCAGACTTAGCAACAGCATGTAATAGCAGGGTGCAGCTAGCAAAGCAAAAAGAATACTATTGTGTATTAAAAAAGATATTTGTTTGAGGGATAATACTTTTCCCATCTTACAAAACTGAGTTTGGCCTCATTTTGTGTATGTCGTACAGTTCAGGTCACAAGTCAATCTGAAGAATTGACAGGCTGTTGGCGGAAAATCCAACTATTTGTACGCTCCATTGGACAATTGTCTGATTTTCCGCGGACAAATGTTGGATGGCAAGCTTTAAAATTTTCCACGGACAATAGTCCGTTGTCGGATTTTCCAAGCGTGTGTACACAACTCCATCTGACAAAAGTCCAAAGTACAAACACGCATGCTCGAAAGCAAGGACGAGCCAGAAGCAGTCGGTCTTGTAAACTAGCGTTTGTAGTGGAGAATTAACATTTGTGACTGGGAAAATTATGAAATCTCGAAATGCGGGGCACATTCTTTTCCTCTTTAATGGCATAATAATGAAGTTGCTTTGCTGGTGATATAATAATGAAGTTGCTTTGCTGGTGATACTGATGGAGTTATTGCAAATTCATTTTCAAAGGCTTTTTTTTTCAAGAATAATATTATTATGCTTGTTATTTTTTATTTGAGCAAGTTACCACAACACCATTATCCCGTAGTTTTTAAGATCAAAGATACAACTATGTTGGTGTCCCTTGTTAATTTTACATTGTATTTTTTAAAATGTAACTGCTTACTCCCAAACTGTCATTTGAAGTAAAACACATAGCCAAGTATTATTTTCCACAATTTTTTAATTGTGCATTAAAAAAAAAACAAATAAAATTAGACATGCTATCTGCCAATAGAACCTAACCAAAAAGTGCATTGAATGAATCCAAAAATATATAAAAATATCTCCTCCAGTTCCGCAACATGGCTGGTTGTCATGGTTATACAATAGAGTTTCTGTCAGCTTACCTGTCTCCATGTGTTCATCTCTAGAGACCAGCTGACCCTCACCTGACTGCTTTTGTAGACTCCCCTCTAGTGTGGCTCCACCCCAGCTCCTATCAGGGAACCCTATATTAACCTGTGCACTGCAAGCCAGCAGTTCTGATCAACCACTGTGTGTTAGCTATCGCGTGACCTTTCGCTTGCCTGTGACCCTGAACCTTAGCATGAACTCTGTTGTCCTTGTCTGCTTGTTGCCCCGACTTTGGCTTGTCCCTTACTTTCCTTGTTGTTCCAGCCTGCTGCCTTCCTATTCTCCTGTAGTCTACCGTGAGCTTGAGCTGTGAGACCCTGGGGGCCGCGACCTGGAGCCAGACTGCAGCGCAGTCCATCCTCACCACTGGAGGCTCTGGTGAACACCTGCTGGCTCTTAGACTCCGCGCCATGGTGAATCTATGCTCTAGCTCCCAGTGGGATCTGTGTCAGTGATCCAGTAGACCTGCTTCCTGAACCTCCCAGGGTTCAATCCGCAGAAGTCAGTCTTTGGGTCCACTACCTTGCGGTGCACTTCTGACTCCTACAGAGTGCATCTGTCACCTAGCCTCAAGGTGACCTGACACTGGTTGATGAACGGCCATTCAGAAACGAACTGAAAAGCGCAAAATGAAAAGCGCGAAATGAAAAGTGCGAAATGAAAAGCGCAAATCAACACTCACCAAACTTCTACTAACACAAAATTATCAGAAGGAGCCCAAAGGCTGGTGCTAAAGAGCTGAAAAACAATGTAGTACGTCACTACATTTGTATTTGTTGGCCGACAATTCCTTGCCGTTTGTATGCAAGACAAGTTTGGGCCAACGCCCTTCAGACAAAATTTACACAGTTTTGTTGGCCAATAATCCAATCGTGTGTACGAGGCTTTAGATATTTAGAGCCGTAGATTCTGAGCAGCAGAATTAGCACCTGTAGGTTGTGCCAGATATTTTACAAAGTACTGAAGTTGGGCAGCCACATAATACAGCCAGGGGTTTGGCAAAGCTAATCCCCCATTGTCTTTTGGTCTCTGCAGGCCCTCCAGGCATATTCTAGATGGTGCCAGAGCAAAAGATTGAATTAATTACCTGGAATATTTCTAGTGGGATGACCACTGGAGAGTTGTGAAGCATATATAGGGACTGGGCAGTTAGTTGGTTTTGCCTACCAAGGAGAGCAGATTGGAGATTAATAAAAAGCCTTGCGAAGATTAATGTCTGTCGATTTTTGAGGTATAAAGCCAGTAGGTCTGTTTCTACAAAAGTCTAATCTGATTGCAAGAAACTTTGCCAAAAGGTTTACATTGCTTTGAAGAAACAAAATGGGCCTAGAAGATCCAGGAACTGTAAGGTCCAAAGAAGCTATTTAAACTTGATTAAATCCTGGGTATCGACTTTAAATACTCAGCAAAGTTAAAGTCATTGTTAACAATCACCTTGTAAAACAACCTATTCAGTTAGAAATGAAAGGCAAAACATTTGTGCATAGATATAAAAAAAAGTGATCACATCCCCTCTTAGCTGCATAAGAGCTGAGGGAGGAGAAGCACACTGATCTTTCCAGTGAAAGGCTATGCAGGGGGGTGGGGGTTGTCAGGACCAGTTTGATTATTGAAGGAGAGCACACTAAGTTCCCAGCATAGCTAGAAAACTGACCATGGTGTGTTCTCCTGCTTAGTGTAGTCAGTTTTTTAATAGAAAAGAATTGGGAATGACAGACACACCAGGGATTTCACACAAAATCAGAAATACAAAGAAAACAGAACATTTTTCATACAGCAGGAATATAAAATGTTGGGTTTACATACTATTTAATTTTCTCTGTCTCTTTTTTTAAATACTTCTTCAGCATGGATTAAACATTTTGCACTATATGGGTATATCTCCTTTGAATTGTTTCATTATTTATTTATTTTTTGTCAAGAAGTCTGTAATATACATTTTGGATCTTTTTTGGATGTCACATTTCGGTTGTATTTTTGTAAATACTGTATACATACTGTATAGATACTGTATAGCAGGCACAACACTGTATGTATAAAAAAGAAAGCTGCGCTGTATAATTATAGTGATCAAAAAAATAGTGACAAGTAAGTGGTATAGCTTACTAATACATAAATAATTATATGCAACCACAAGTGAAATGTGCAAAAAATGATTAAATGAGAAAAAAAGTTTTTGAAAAAGTTCTCCAAAAAGATCCAATCCACTCTGATGGGCTGTTAAAAAGAAGTTCCACTGAATATACAGTTCTTTATAATATTCTAGGTGATAATTCCTCAACCCTCTATTCAGTAGTGACATGCGACAACAGCACCAAAGAAGATGTGATAGAGTGCGACAGGAAAGTTCCTCCACCAGTAATAATACTGCCGCTTACCAGCTTGTTAGATCTCTTGTTTAAGGAGATCGCAAGTGCCTGCGACTTTTATCCCCAGCCCCGGGTCTTTGTGCTTGGATAGCTAGATGTTCCCGGACTCTCTGATCAGGGTATCCTCTGTACAAATGATGTTCGCTCATTCCCCATAAAAGGACATAAAGGCTTCCATAGTGTAACTCATTTAAAAACATTTATTAAAATGAAACAGTATTGCACTTACAATTTCGCTGTGAATATATAGTGTTTTCGGATGTAAAAATGAGCCGGCCGGCTCTCAATAGCTGCCCGTTGCTTCCAGGACTAGCGCGGTATTTGGTGATGTCAGCATACCGCTCCTCTCTACGCCGTTTCATCACAGATGACGTCTTCCAGGAGCCCCCTCTTCCTCCTATCCTCTGCTTCTTGCTCCAGTGTTCTTGTCCGGCATCTTCCTCCGGTTACATAATAGGTGACCCCGCCCCCTCTGACATCATCGGGAAAGCCATAGGGAAGTCCCCATCAAGTCCCCATGCATCAGAGGGGGGTGGGGTCATCAGGTGGCCCTGCCCTCCATTATATAAGAAGTGTCAGAAGAAGAGAAGCGTCACACAGTGGGAGCCTCCCATGGATGCGGAGCGGCCCAAGAACAAAGGAGAAGAAGACACCATGGAGGAAGATTCCGGACGAGAACACCGGAGCAAGAAACAGAGGATCGGAGGAAGAACCAGAGGAAAAAGAAGATGGAGAAAGAAACCGAAGGAAGAAGGAAGGAAGAAGGAAGAAGACCCGAAGAAGATGGAAAGAAGAAGACTTTAAATAAAGGAATTGTCAAAAACTGTCTCTTGTCATTTTTAACATTTTTGACACTTTTTTTGTGAAATGGTAGGGGTGCTTTTGTACTCCATTACCATTTCACACGGGGGGCGAGATCCAGATTCCGATAAGCCCCCCGCCCGCAGACCCCCACAACCATCAGCCAAGGGTTGTGGGGATGAAGCCCTTGTCCTCATCAACATGGGGACAAGGTGCTTTATGGGGCTACCTCAAAGCACCTGCCCAATGTTGAGGGCATGTGGCCTGGTATGGTTCAGGAGGGGGGGCGCTCTCTCATCCCCCCTCTTTTCCTGCAGCCTGCCAGGTTGCGTGCTCGGATAAGGGTCTGGTAAGATTTTTGGGGGGACCCCACACCATTTTTTTTAAATTTTGGAGTGAGGTTCCCCTTAAAATCCATACTTCAGGTCTGGTATGGATTTTGAGGGGGACCCCACGCCTTTTTTTAAAAAAAATTGGCACGGGGTTCCCCTTAATACCCATACCAGACCTGAAGGGCCTGGTATGAAATTTAGGGGGACCCCCACGCCATTTTTAAAAAAAATTTTGGTTCGGTATTCCCCTGTGGGGAAATCCCATGCCGTTTTTATCAATGAACTTTTATGTGTATTGTCGGACCAACAATTCAATAATAGTGGCGAGTAGTTTTAAATTACTTTTTTTTCCTTTGAAATGTCATTTTGCTGTCAGATTGTTCTAAACATCGTAAACATGCGCCCCTTTACAGGCATACTATAGACACCCCCCAGGTATGAAATTTAAAGGAATATTACACTTTTATTGTTTCACTTTAACCTCCCTGGCGGTATGATTATTTCGGATTTTAGGTGCTGAAAGCGGTACCATTATTTTGCATGGAAATTTGGCGTTTTATATTGTAGGTCTGTAAATATTAACAATAATACACTTAAATCTGTCCAAACCAGAGTCTAGTAGATATCCCGGGTATGATAAAGTTTGAAACACAAAAACATAAATTATAATATAATAAATAAAAATAAATAATAAAAAAAAATAAAAAAAAATAGTAATAAAATAAATTTCCCCACAATTCACTATCGCTCAATTCTGCAAGTGTTCTAATTTACTATCGCTGTTTTCTAGCTGGTCTAAAGCCACTTTTGACGTAAAGGGACACTTTTTGGTTGCTATGGACAATCTCCAGTTTCCAGGCAGAAGGAACAGTTTTATATATATAAAACTGCATGCAGGGCACTGGGCAGACCACTAGGGACAAAGGGGATGTGTCATTATTTGATACAGTACTGTAATCTGTAAGATTACAGTATACTGTATCTATACTGTGTGTTTCACTTTTTGAATTTGCCGCCGAACTCCGTCCCCGTGCGTCGCAACGCTCGCAGGGAACGGAGCTCGGCACTGTGAATCGAGCGAGACACAGCGGCTCGCCGATCACAGCGGGGAGACATCGCAGGATCCAGGAGACAAGGTAAGTAAACTCATCCTGGATCCTGCGATGCAAGCCCGAGTCTGGCTCGGGGATACCGCTTTTGGTATGAAAAATCCACCCCGAGCCAGACTCGGGAATACCGCCAGGGGGGTTAAGCATTATTAAAATCACTGCTCCTGAAAAAACTGACTTTTTTAAAACTTTTTTTGCATTGATACATGTCCCCAGGGGCAGGACTCAGGTCCCCAAACACTTTTTATGACAATAACTTGCATATAAGCCTTTAAAATGAGGACTTTTGATTATTCATGTTCGAGTCCCATAGACTTTAACGGTGTTTGCATGTTCGAACAAATTTTTTGCCTGTTCGCATGTTCTGGTGGGAACCGAACATGGGGGTGTTCGGCTCATCCCTACTTACATGTCACTATTTTTTTGATCACTATAATTATACAGCGCAGCTTTCTTTTTTATGTTATTTTAGTGTGTGTGTCTCACATTATAGTTATTATAGTTATAGTTATATAGTTATAGCAGTTTTTTTTCAATTGATTTATTAGGATAGTGCAGTAAAATTGCCTTTTCCACAACACTGTGTGTCTTTTTATACTTTACACTTTTTTTTGTAAATGAGTAGGGGTACTATATACCCTTTACTTATTCACTTGAAGGAGAAGTATCTGGACTCCCCTTTCTTGGTAAAGGGGGCTTCCAGATTTTAATAAGCCCCTTGCTCTTGTCCTCATCAATGTGGGGACAAGGTTCTTTGCCAGAGTATCTCCACCTGGCAAGGTATCCCCATGTTGAGGACACTTGGCTTGCTATGGTTCAGGAGAGGAAGAGGGTGAACATTCAACCCCCTCACCCTTTAAGGCCTGCCAGGCTGAATTCTTGGAGGGTTAAGAGTGTATTTTTTGGGGGGTACCTATTTTTTTTTCTTGATTTTTGCATGGGGTTCCCCGCTTTAAAATTCATACCAGATCTGAAAGGGCACTTGTGCAGGCAGTCTCTTCTTGTCACTGAACATAAGGTAGCCATCCTTACCTTGGGGTCTTTTTTGTCCACTTCAATAGCAACCTCATAATCCTCCTATTGTGATCTAATGAAGTCCTAGTTTGCTGCCAGGTCTCCTAGTATAAAGTCTATAGCATTTGAGGCTGACATTTTCTTTCCTTATGTTTGCTTTGATGTTGTTAACACATGAATAAAAATTAGGATACAACAAAGTTTTTCCCAGGTTCTGACACCATGTTTGATGAGGTTCATATAAATGTAAGAACAACTTTATTGTGACAGAAGATTAAGTTCTGTAAATAGCAGCAGACATGTTAAATTCTATGGGGTTGATTTACAATAGGCGAACAGGCTGTTCACTTTGCAAGGGAATTGTCACTTTGCATGGGAATTTTTCCTTGGCCTAGTAATTGCTCACTTTGCAAAGAATACCCAATCCTGTGCAAGGAAAGCAAGAAAAAAATAACAATATATTTGTTTGCACATGATTGAATGATGGTAGTCAGCAGAGCTTCACCTCAATCATTAAGCTAAAGGTAAATTCTCTTTCAAAGTGAAAATTGCCTTGTAAAGTGAACCGCCTAGTTGCCATTAGTAACCCACCCACTATGTCTCATAATACAAAGTACTTTTTGGGGCTTACAGGAATGAGATCTTACAGGAATGTGACCTATAATTGCCTGGCTTTTAAAGTAAAAAGGCATTTTGTTTCTCTTGCAAAATGTGAAAATTCCTAGTTTATCCCCTAAAATGGCAAGATAAAAAACACAGAATTACGGATATGTAACAGACATACAAATCATGTGTTTTCATTTCATAATTGTTTATTATTTTAATAGTTCATACGTACACAAATCATACAACATTCACATTTAACACTTCTGTACACACACATGCTTCATTGTATGTTTACATTTAAATGAAATTGTTCTGGTAAATACATATGCCATACCAAACCATTTATCCTATCAGCATGACAATGTGTGTGTTTTTTAAATTCTATTTGAAATGTAATTTATATCCTGAGTAAGTTTAAGCAATGTTGACGATATTCATCCTCAATACAAAATGATGCTTTTTAGCTCCTGTAAACTGTGTATCGTTTTACACTCAAATGTTATTATCCAAGGCATTTCTGGTGATAATTTTATTTTGTCTAGCCGCATTCATTAAATTAACTCCAAGCTGATATTTTTGTATTGTTATGCTGCTTGCTGCTTTTATATGCTTTTAGCAGAATATGATACTGCTTTTGCTTGGTAAAGTTAAAAATGTTATGTTCAAATGAATGCAGGATAAGTGCAAGATTTTGAATTTTATAATGATATGATTTGTTTCCATAGCTTTAAATGATAACCCACAGGGGGTTTACAAGCTGACTGACAGGAGTAGTCAAATAGAAGGAAATTCAAAGAAAAGAAAACCTTTTTGAAGCCTAAATGACCTTCTACTTAAATAAAGTCAAGCAGTTGAGTTGGAAAGTTTAAGCAGATTTTCTGCTGTGAATGTAAGGACATAGTGTATGTCTATATGTGCCTTAAAGGATAATGATACTGTAATACAATTTTATTCTAATACAACATGTTTGCCCCTATGCTATGAATACCACCTTTACCTATTTAGATCAAGGGGTTACCTAGAGTGGGAGACAATGGTCTTTGCTGGGCAATTTTGTCCTCACCTGAGCCACATGCTACTGAGCACACATAACCTTCTCTTTAGAGGCTCTAATAGAGAAGCCATCTCCTACCTCCATTTGGGGATTTAGGAGTTTAACTTGAAAATATTTAATATTATTCAAAAACAAATTTTCCAAAAAACTAACCTTGCTCAGTTGCTGGTCATTTCACTGAAAAAAATGATGCTTCAAACTGAAATGGTAAGCAGGCAGACAAGATCCCTGTCAGGTACCTACCGGCAAAGGGTTGGTAAGTGAGGAAGTCAATGGCTGTTTGCTGCTTGATTGGAAAATTGGTTATCTGTATACAGAGGCATAGCTTGAAGCTTGGGGGTCCTGATGCAAAAGTTGACTTGCCCCCCCCCCCACTACTTCCAAAACGTAAGAGTTTTGAGTTCCCAGAGTTCCTCTTTACTTCAGAGGACAGGGATTACCGCTGGAGAATCAGAGGACAGGGACACCTGGCAGGTCACTTGGCAGAGCTCCTTTCCCATCCCAGCACTGTATACAGCTCCCCCATCCCCCCCAAACTACACAGGGCTGAAATCACATTCCTTTACACACAGTCTGTCAGTCTTCACAGGGTGTATCTGGCTTTTATGTTGCCCTTCTGACCTGTTAAAATTCTCTGGTCGGAAAGGCAGTGTAGTTGCAGTAGGCAGGTACACCCTGAGCAGATCATGGCTAACTGGCTGTGTTGTAAAGGAATGTGATTTCAGTCCTGCGGAGGAGGAACAGTATAGGGTGCTGTAATGGAAAAGGAGCTCAGCAGCCGGGCATAGCATGCAGGATGGAGGGGGTGGTCAAGGGGCTTGGGGGGGGCAACTTAGATCTGGGAGGGCAAAGCCATGTGACACAAAATCTGGAGCCTGCAGCCCTACAGCCCCCCCGAGGAGGTGTTAAGGGATTTGTTTTAGCAATTTCTGAAGGTTTCTCTATCAATGTTGGCAGGTGTTGAGGGAAGGTCACCTCCCAGAGGTGTATGTTTTTTCCCCAGTTGTCAGGGAAGTGGGGTAAGTAGACATCCCCGGGTGAGGGGGGTACAGAGAATCCCAGCTGGTGACAAGGAGACACTGAGCAGTGTCATAAGTCACCAGTGACATCGGTCCCATCATGGCTACAGAACGGCACTCTCTTCCTCGCTGAGTTTGGTTACCATTACATGTTGCCAGCACACAGCACAGACACATCCCCATCCTGAGCTGTTCTCACCTCGTGCTCCTCTCCATTCCGGAAATAGCTCACAGATTCTCCCCAGCCAATGGGAACAGATTGGTGTGGACTGTGTAAGGCAACGTAGAAGATCAGCACTGGAGCCTGGCTGTGGGGCCCTAGGGCAGATCGGAGCTGGATTTTGTGGAGGATATGATAATATGACAGGGAGGCTGCAGGGGCCCCCTAGAGCTAGGGGCGGGGTTGCGATTGTGACCCCTGCAACCCCTTATGCTACGCCCATGTCTATATATTTTTTATGTTGTTGCTTCATCTTCACTTCCTGCTACTGATATTCATTCAATCTGATGCACACACTAGAACTTGGATAATGCACTCATAGTATCCCTGTGTTTGGTTTCTATTTAAGGACTACTTATTGCACATACTGGTTGCTTCACTGTTGTAGTGTTCATTTGCTCAAATGGCCTAAGTGTTGATCCTACTTGTGAGGATTTTCAATTGAACTTTGCCTGCCATTGCTTCATTATGATCTGCAACTCCAAATTTGTTCCTTAGTTTGGCTTTAAAACACACTTCCTTGTACCTCATGGCAACAGTACCTATCTCTGTATCTAGCCATGACTACAATTCAAATTGCTCACTGGGGTCATCTGTGTCTTGCTGGATATCATGCCTTCTGTTTGTCCAAAAACCTGTGTGTTACTCTCTGGCTTACTTTAGTAACTCCTAATGTGATTTCACACTTATTGTGCACTCTCTGGCTTCTGCCTGATGTCTGTCAGTATAGTCAATCTGCCTAGGTTCTATAATCCCTGAGACATCAAGTCTAAACTATGCTTATAATGGTATCCTATTTTGGAGACCTAATTTAGCTAAGGTCCAAAGGGGTTGATTTACTAAAACTGGAAAATGAAAATGCGGTGCAGCTCTGCAAAGAAACCAATCAGCTTCCAAGTTTTTTTTTCAAAGCTTAAACAAGCTGAAGTTAGAAGCTGATTGGCTATGATGCGCAACTGAACCATATTTTGCACTCTTCAGTTTTAGTAAATCAACCTCTGTGTGTAATTTCTGCCTGCTGCATTGTTCCTCTACTATCAGCATGAATCACTTCTGACAAGTTTTCCTGACACCAAGAGAAAAAGGTTGACAGGGGAAAGATCCCCAGCTGATTGACTGCCTCAGCTCTGTTCCTGTGTGCTGTGTGAAGGGGTGTGTCTCTGAGCTCTGCAGAGTGTAACTTCAGCTCTCTGCCCCCTTTTTCTGACAGCTTGGACAAGCTTTATAAATCATGAACGGAAATAGAGAAGAAAAGACTGCAGATAAACAGGTACAACTTAAGTACGAGGATTTGTTTAATCTCTGTGTATCACCTGAGGCCAGTCACTTCACTTGGAACATGTAAGGGTTTAATCTAGGCAAGATCAGAAAACCCAACCGATCAAGAGCAAGGCAGGTCAAACTCAGAAAGTTTGAAATCAGGCAACTAATCCAGAGGGCCAGACAAAAATTGCAGTTAAGTAACAGGCAGAAAGTCGATATAGGCAGCAAAGGTTTAATATTCAGGGTGTGCTAAGGTTGGCAACAGAAATGTGGAATACTAAGAGGCAATATACCCATCAGGGACTAAAATCTATATCAGGCAACTGCAGAGCAAGAATGAGGCCTCTTCAACCACTTCCTGCCCGTTGTCCCAGAAGCATGCCTCATGTGCACCCCCTGGGGTACATAGTGGCAGGATCTGTGGACACAGAGGATCACTGTTCATGGTAGCAGGCCACTGTGAGTGGCCCTGGTACCATGTTATTGTTGAGACCAATCACATCGATCACACTTACGGTAGTAAAAAGATCTGTCATTTATGCTATGTTACTTACTACACTGCGATCTCTGTGATTGATCACAGTGATCACATGATACCAAGGCCAATCACAGCAGCCCTGTACCATGTGATAGCTGTGACCAATCAATGCATCAAAGTATTACTACTATGATTTATAGATTTAATTAATGAAACCTTTGAGCAGTGTTACTGATTGCTTATTACAGAGATCAGCAAAAAGGAATCAAAGTGTAAAAAAATGATTACCCTCTATAGAGTAGTATAGTGTCACTATTGTGACACTCCACTGCTCTGGGGACAATATAAAAAAAAAAATGTAAAAAAAAATGTTATAAAATGTGAAAATATTGTAAAAATAAAATGTGAAAAAACTGTCACCTGATCAACTGCAGTGTCACTATGGTGATCATGTACAATGGCTGGCTACTCTGATATCACTGTATGTCAGTGCCACCAGCCATTATCTCTGATCACCACCACAGCAGTACAGTGTCACCAAACCAGTGCTGCCAGTCAGTATCCCTAATCACTGCCGCATCAGTCAGTGTCCCTAATCACTGCTGTCCTCTCACAGTGTCTCTAATCATCTCAGTCTACTCACAGTGTCCCCAATCACCACCATCCACTTATAGCGTCCTTAATCACAGCTACACCGTTCAGTGTCCCTAATCAATGCTGACCACTCACAGTATCTCTAATCACAGTTGCACCAGTCATATTATCCCTAATCTCCACCACACCACTTACAGTGTCCCTGATCACCGCCACACCAGTTAGTGTCCCTGATAACCACCAAATCGGTTATTGTGTCCGTGATCACTGCCACATCAGTCTTATTATGCCCGATCACTGCCACGCCAGTCATATTGACCCTGATCACCGCCACACAAGGCATATTGTCCCTAATCCCTGCCACACCAGTCATATTGTCCCTAATTACTGCCACACCAGTTACAGTGTCACTGAACACATGGTATCCCTGATCACCACCCCACCAGTTACATTGTCCCTGGTCACATCAGTGCAGTGTTGCCTCTGCCTGTGGCATGTACTAACCCTGACCTAATTATAGGACCACATTTCTACCTGCTGCCTGAACCAAGCCTTTGGATGTTTGCTGACCATGTCTCCAGGGCTGGACTGGGACAAAAATTTGGCCCTGGACTTCATCCAGACCGGCCCACTTTAATTTTGCAAACACACACAAAAACAGTATATAAACTATACGCAATTGCGCAAAAAAATAAGTAAAAACATTCCACTGTATGTATAAACAGCTTTTTTTTATTATTTAGAGAAAAAGATGCATTCCAACATTACAGACGCCTTTAGAATGAAATGTGTAAGTTACACCCCGTTCAATGGCAGGTGTCATAAATAAGGAAAACAGTTATAAATAACAACTTACGTTTGAATATAATATTAACAAGAAACAGTTCAAACAATAACTTGTGGGAATCACAAACATAAAAAGACAGGGAAAAATCCACTCTAACATACAATGCGAATTACCAAGGCAGTATAAACGGCTAACCATACAAAAAGGTCCAAAACCACTGTTAGGGCCTATAGAAGAAGCTTAGAAAACAATTCACTTTTTTCTCTGCAACTTTGTCAATGATCACTTCAGAGTCAAGAGAGCAGAGGATGTCCTTTTCTGTTGACATCAACATAAAAGCTTCCAGATGCTCTTGTGACAGGTTGGTTCTGAGCCTGCTTTTGATGAACTTGAGTGTTGAAAATGTACGTTTACAAGCAACCTGAGTGATGGACAGGGTGAGTAGGAACTGGTATGCAAGACCTAGGAGGTGGTAGGCATTTGACATTAGATTGAACCTCCTGAGAATCTGGTAGCAACATAGCGGGCATTCTTTACATGAGGAACACTTTTTACACTGGATTTCAACCTGCTCATCTTCACTCTCATTCTCCAATGTTTTTACCTTGTATTCATCCAGTGGAGACATTTTTAATCTTTCCCACTGAAGAGCAAAACTGCTTAATTCACACTGTAGATTCTCAGGACTTGCTTCACTGTCAAACTTCGACAGACATTTGCTAAGTTCTTGGAACATCAGTGGTGAAAGAGACGAAGACCTTAACTGAGCGAAGTTTCTTGGGTCCAGAAATGCAAGGTCAGCATAGAGTGTGCCATGACTTAGGAACCTTCTGTGCAATGTCTCTGTAGCTGTGTCCATTATTTTATTATGAACTATAACTTCATAAGCCTTTTCTGGACTTGTGATCGTTTCAGCATGAGCAATCTCTCCAGGCATGGTTTTCTTCTTCCTATTTCTTTGTGATGGCAATGTAGACTGAACTTCCAGTTCTAGCTCTTTGTCCTGCTCCTGCAATTTTTCATTTGCCCACAGAACAAATTTCTCTGCAGCTGCGCTAACTGAGGCAAAATCTCTTGACATATTTTTAAGACTTTCATATGTTGCCAAAACCATTCTATGAGCAGACAGTATATCCATCCCCTGTGTTTGAAGGTATTTGGACAGTGGTGAAGTCTTCTCAAATATTCTAAGGAAGGTTTGTGCCCTCAGTATCATCTCATACTTCAGCAGAGCTTCAACAAATCCTTGTGCTTGAATGCGAGCAGTCGTTTTTAAGGTAATATCTTCTTGTATTGCTGTCAATGCAAGAATGACATCCACATAGAGACAATTGTCTGGATTTGCAAATGATCCAAACACTTTCCTGAGAGCGTTATCCTTGGCCCACCACCGTGTCTCTCCAATTAGTGAGAGTCGTCTCTGGTGCTTGTCTTGGCGCTCACTTTCCCACACATTCATCCTTTTATATGACCCATGAAAGAACACTGCGATGTCATTAAGCACTGCAAAAAGTGATCCACATTGAATTACTGTTTGGGTTGTGTCAGCCAAAACTAGGTTAAGAACATGGGCATAGCACCAAACATGCACTTGATTTGGTGAAAATTTGGACATGTGAGTAGAAAAGCCTTTGTAGCGGCCTTGCATGTAATGCCCCGTACACACGGTCGGACATTGATCGGACATTCCGACAACAAAATCCTCGGATTTTTTCCTACGGATGTTGGCTCAAACGTGTTTTGCCTACACACGGTCGCACAAAGTTGTCGGAATTTCCGATCGCCAAGAACGCGGTGACGTCAATCACGTACGACGAGACTAGAAAAGGCCGGTTCAGAACCAAGCGCGGCACCCTTTGGGCTCCTTTTGCTAATCTCGTGTTAGTAAAAGTTTGGTGAGAGACGATTCGCGCTTTTTCAGACTCGTGGCTTTCAGATCGTTTTCTGCCGTTCAGTTTGTGCTTGTGGGTTTGTATCTGCTCTTCAGTGCGTGCAGTCAGTTCGTATCGGAGTTTTCTGTGCGATCTTGTCCACTCGTTGCTGTTTTTCAGGTCGCTCTTCACAGGCCTTGCTGTTCTTCAGTGCGTTCTGTTACTTCGTTCTGAGCAGCCGACCGTTTTCTAGCCATGTTTCGTATGCGTACTCCTCGTACAGTTCGTGCTGTGCGGGGGCTTGGTGTTGGGGTCCTGACCTTGACACAAGTCCAGTCCATGAACAGGGTGAGGAGGAGTTCATGGACCAAGAATTGGTTGCTTCAGCGTGACCAGTTCTGTCATATGCCTTTGCTCCGTGAGATCCGTGAGAATAATCCTGATGATTTCAGGATCTTTCTCCGGATGATGGACCCCGTGTTTCACCGTTTGTTGGCTTTGCTGACCCCCTATATCAGCAGGCAGGATACCTGCATGAGGCAAGCCATCACTCCGGAGCAGAGGTTGGTCGCTACCTTGCGGTATTTGGCCACAGGGAGAAGCCTGCAGGACCTCAAGTTCTCGACAGGCATCTCCCCCCAGGCTCTTCTTTATGGACATTTACTGCTTGTGTTTGTTTGAGCTGACCCTGACAGAAATGTGTGGAGTCCAGAAAATGTCGTGATTGTGTAACCTTATCCAAAGCACTGTTGGCTGTTATTTACTAAATGCAAAGACACTTTTCACTACAAGTGCACTTGCAACTGCACTGAAACTGCACTTGTAGTGCAAAGTGGATTTGCCCTTAGGAAATTACCCCCATTTTCTCATCAAACAACAATTACATCACCCCAAAAGTGTTGTAGCATTGAGACAATAATCCACACATTCTTGATGAACAATCTTTTTAATACCAGCACAATCACATGTGCATTTACCAAAGGTTTTTCTGACAAACCGACATGTTTGTTGTATAACATTTTTTGTGGTGTCATTATCCAAAATCAAAATGTGCATTTTAGAGAAAACGGGCCTGTGTAAAACCAACAAGAAAGACACAAATCTTGATCTTACAAAGTTCACATTTGGTAGAACTGGAAGGCAATATCAGACATGAGTATTTAGGAACTGTGTTTGATATTGCGTTCAGATGGGGGGAAATCACCCCTGGAAAAGCCAAATTTGGAAGATGCACACAAATTTCCCAATGACAACATGTGCTATCTGCCATCACGGGGGATGAAGGGACGTGTTTTGGGGGAGAAAGCCCTTCCTCACCGCTACTTTATTATTGAGGAAGCAGTTGCACCCCCAAAACGCGTCCATTGATCTCCTGTGATGGCAGATAGCACATGTTGACACACTGTGTGCATCCTCCAATTTTGGCTTTGGGAAAAATCACAAAAACATTTCGCACATTGTAGCACACAAAAGAAGAAAGTGATTTGGAGGGGTTTTAAACTCGCCCCAAAACATCAATGATGTTTTTATATTTTGGAATAACATCATTGATGTTTTGCTTGATGTTTTCCAATTGTAAATTACACCCCATGATCTCCCCGATCAGGATCTGGGCACTTTCGGATGTGAAAGGATCTGGATCCACAACCTTACGATCACCTAAAAAGAGAGGAACCCCAAAATAAATTAGGTCTAAAAAAATGCCGCCATCCATCTCTTATCTGAGCCTGTGGTCGCAGACACTCACCTGTTGTGGTGACTACTTCCACCACGTCTTCATCCTCCTGCTCAGCTTGTGTTGGTATTTCCCCTTCTTCCAGAGGGGGGGGGGGCTCTGGTCTCCTCGGATGAGGGGTGTCCTCCGAGTCTTTTCTCCCCTATGTAAAACCAAAATAGTATAATTAGCACACAGATATTTAATGTCAGAACTATAAATAGGAAACATTGCTTGGAAGTGGGGTACAATGATCTATTTTAGCAGAGTTCCAAGATGTAGCTTTTTTAGTGCCCTTTGTCAAGCTGCAATACTTTACCTGTTTGGTACAAGCTTCACAGATGGAGACCCCCCTATAGTATACACTGGAGCACCTTTGTGGCCCCCCTAATAAAAAGGGTGTTCTGGGGTCCCACACTAGTGCTCCAGTGTCCAGATGTGAAAACAGCTGCTCAGTGTCCTCTCCTTACACACAATCTAGTTTGCATTTCATTCTAGTAACAAAGCCATCTACACAACCCAATTCTTTGAAGACAAATATAGGGCCTCAAAATGGTGGCCAAATGCATATGGCCTAAACAATGTTATTTTATATTTGCAACGAAAAATGTGTGATCCGAACGAATAATGTGCCCATGAACATGAAAGTTGCCATTTTAAACTGTACAACAGTTCCTAAAAGCACATGGAGCAGCACGAACGTACTAAACACAAGAACAATAGGAACACAGCACAACTACTTACTTTTTTGCAGCACTCTCCGGATCTTTCTGTACTGCTCATGTTCTCGTAATTTCAGGTCCGACCACCGCTTCCTGAGCTGATCTTTCGATCGTCGTACCCCGAATTTCCGTTGCAGACTCCTGACCACTTTCGCCATGATCTTGGCCTTTCGAACATTGTGGTTGGGGTAAGGCCCATACTTTCCATCATAGTCGGCCTTCTTCAGGATGTCCACCATTTCCAACATCTCCCCAAAGGACATATTTGAGTCCTTTAATCTCCTTCTGGATCGGGACGTTTCAGGCTCCGGCCTTTCCTCCTCCTCCTCCTCGTTGCTGTACTTAGCACTATCCTGCTGTCTCTCCGCCATGTGCTCTTCCTCCACTGCGCCGAACGAAAAGGGGCGGGGAACAGAATAGAAAGAACGTCAGGGGCGGGCGGAGTTATACGCATGCGCAGTGTGTATAAATCGTAACGCGCGCGTCTTACGTACGATCTGTGAGCGGACGAAGGAGCATCGGAGACGCCGATCGTGCTAACGAAGGTAGGATCTAAACTTGGGCCTATACTGCTTTGAAATTGAAGCCTATATTGTAACAAGATTAGGGGAGTTTGGCCTGACATTAGGGTTCGTTTTGTGTTGTGTCTTGCAGAGAAAATGGATGGGTTCAACGACCACAATTTCCTGCCCCTGTTTATTGACAAGTACAGAGAGCTGCCCTGTCTGTGGCAAGTCAGACACCCCCACTATAATCACAAACAGAAGAGGCAGGCAGCGCTGGAGAAACTGCTGGAGTTGGTGAAGCCGGTGGTCCCCACATCAACAATCCCTTATTTAAAAGCTAAAATTGGGGGCCTGAGGAGCACTTATTTTAGGGAGCGCAAGAAGGTCACAGATTCCCAGAGGTCCGGAGCTGCAGCAGATGACATTTATGTCCCCAGGCTGTGGTACTATGAGAGACTGCGATTTCTGTCAGACCACACTGAAGTCAGGGAATCCCTCTCTACTCTTCCTTCCACTCTTCCTTCCACCCCAGCTGAGGCTTCCGATGTCCAATCTGGGCCTTCCAGCCAGGAAGAAGTGGAGGAGCCCAGCTGGAGTCAGGTATAGCATTCTTCTACAGATTTCTGGGCAATAAATAAATGATGTTTAGTAGATGTTATTATTGATCACTATTTGCTGATTTCATAAAGTGTTTTACATATCAATAGACAGTAGTGGGCACCCAAAATTGGGACAAGAATGAAAACTGCTGGGCTCAGAAGGATAGTCTGTTATATTTGTTAACATTCAATTTGCAGCAGTCAGGAGGTGAAAATTGTGTGTGATTGATGAAAACAATACTAAAACTATGTCCCTTTTTCATACACAGGAAGACCTCAGCCAGGAGGAGGCTGTGGAATGTGACAGTCAGGAGGAGGCGGGGATTAGTGGCAGCCAGGAGGAGGCGGGGATTAGTGGCAGCCAGGAGGAGGCGGGGCTAAGTGTCAGCCAAGAGAAGCCTGGGACAAGTCACAGCCTGACTGAGTCTCAGGTCCCTCCCCTCCGCCTGCCATATAAAAGGGCCAGGAAGGCCACTCCCAGTCCTGTGCAGGATTCAGTGTACAGGCTGATCCAGGAGGCTTCGGCGTCCCTCAGAGCCTTCCCCAGTCCTGCAGAGGCCTTTGCCTGCATGGCTGCCACCAAATTGCTGGGCATGCAGGAGGGCCAACGCAAGATTTCTGAGGACCTGATTTATAAAGTCCTTCGGAAGGGGGAGAGTGGGGAACTGACACACAAGACGGATGTCATGGAGAGGGACGATCCTCCTCCTCCTCCTCCTCCTCCTCCTCCTCCTGCTGCCACAACTCCACCACCACAGCCAAAGGCTGGAAGGAAGCGTGGAAAGAAGACCTGAGAGTGATTGCCCTGGGTTCAGTCTGGTCTGACAGAAGATGCAGTCTCTCGTATGACCACAGCCTGGGGACACAGATGTCATCTGCTGCTTTCCGGATCTCTGGGACTTCTGGACCAGACTGCCCTCCCTTAGATATGGACTCCTCAGGCCACCAATTTTGCTTTTAAATAATTGATGTCTGCCCTGGGGGTCCAAGGCTTTGCCCACTTCTGCAGTTTCTCCAGCGTTGCCTCCCTCTTTGTTTAGTTGTGACCCCTTAATAAAATATTTTTAGGTAAATTCTACTCTCCTGTGTGTGTTTTCATCCAAAAAGGACAGTTTGTTGGTGAGTATTCAGGTACATTTCTAAAGTACAATGTGAAATTAACAAGGGACAACAACACCAAACAATCTCCTCCTACAGATTAAATAGAACAACATATCAATGGTGTTGTGGGAACTTGTCACAAAAAACACACAAACATTTTCGGGAGTACAAATCAAAATCACCAAAAAAAATAAATAAAAAGAGAAACACAAAAAAAAGATTCTACATTAAAGTAAAAAAAAAAAAAAAAAAAAAAAAAATATGTTGTCAGATGTGAGAAATCAAAATATATTGAGGGAATCCCGATAAATAGTAACGAAAAAAGTTTGTGAGAAGTGTGTGTGAATATGAGCATCAAAACGACTTAATTCTTGTCACATTATAAAGAAGAAGAGAGTGCGCTGTATTAAACCATTTTTTACATTGCAGCGTGACGAAAGTGCTTTATCCATTACGAACGCTAAGTTTACCAGAACGAGCTGTCCCGTGTCGGAATTTCTTCTGAGCATGCGTGGCACTTTGTGCGTCGGAACAGGCCACACACGGTCAGAATTGACGCGATCGGATTTTGTTGTCGGAAAATTTTATCTCCTGCTGTCCAACTTTGTGTGTCGGAAAATCCGATGGAAAATGTCCGATGGCGCCCACACACGGTCGGAATTTCCGACAACACGCTCCGATCGGACATTTTCCATCGGAAAATCCGACCGTGTGTATGGGGCATAAGAGGCACCATCTGTAGCATGTCCAATGCACTTGCTCAAGTCCAAATTGATCTTCTCCGCAAGCTCAGAAACAATATCCACAAAATATTGTCCAGTAGATTCTTTACACTTGACAATGCTAATAAGCCTTTCATGAATGGTGTCTGTAACATATCGCAAAACAATAGAACACTGGTCTTGTGAGGTGATGTCTTGTGTGGTGTCAATCTGCACAGAGAACATTACGGCATTCTTTATGTCTCTCACAATGGTCTCTTGTATAAGGTGCTGAATGGTGTCAATGACAGAATTGATGGTTCTTGCAGACAGAAACGTAACCAGGGAACCTCTGCCTTTTGCCCCAGTCTGATGTAACTTCGTAGATTTTTCAATGCATTCTTTTAAATGCTCTTTCAGACAGACATCATACTTGCTTAACAGGAGTATAATTTCTAAGAAGTTACCATGATCAATATTGCTGTCATCAAGCATGTATGCAGCCTCATTCTCTGACCTATAGCTAAGTCCTCTTTTGCCAATCAATTTTACAACATCAACTACACGCTCCAGTATTTGTCGCCTCTTTCTGATTTGTTCTCTGTGTGAGGACAGCTGACTTCCACTAAGTAAATGTTGAACATCTAATTTAGAGGCATTTAAGAAGTATGCTTCTGCACAGGTTTTGTGTGCCATGCTCTTTTCATGTTCCTCTATGCGCTGATGAACATGTTTCCAGTCTGTCATACCACTTATGAATGGAGATCTGTCAGCTAACTTGGCAAATGCTATGCAGACAGAGCAATGTAATGCATGGCGTTCTTGGCAGTAAGTAAGCCACCGTCTATTAGTGCCATCCTTGCACCAGAACACTCTCTGTACCAATAGATTTCTTGATGTTTGTTGCGGATGATAATTAAAAAATATCTTCAGGTTTTCCTGGTGGGGACGAATGTAATAATCAATGTTTTCCTCGGTGACTTCACTTTCCTCTGTGTATGCTGCCATTTCTACACTCTCTCCTTGGTTTACATCTCCTCTGTTATCTACTCTCTCATGCGTTATATCTTCTCCTCTCTCTAATCCTCTGTCTTTTTTCAAGCCTTCTCTCTCTTGTCTACACTCATGTTCCTGCTCATCTCCTCTATCATCTTCACATTTATCGCCTGCCTCATGCTCTCTCTCCTCTCCACTCTCCTCTATTGTGGACCCAGCCTAAGAATGGACATATAGTAAGTCACAACTGTAGGCATAATATTATCCAAAAAGTCCACAAATCTTTATGTTTAAAAAGGAATAAAAAATTTATGTCTGACTTACCACAGCAGTCAGGCCAGAGCTGGTCTCAGCTTTTGCTGATGTTCCAGCAAATAATAAGTCTAGTTTTACACATTTAGTGGCATCTGCCTCAAGTGCTTGCTTTTTTTTTTCTCTTAACTTCTCAGCTCCTCCTTTACGTTTAGTCTTGTGTTTTAACATGTTTGTTGTTGCACGTCACACCTAATGGGTTTAGTTAAAGTGTAATACATTATTTAAACATTTCTCTAGAAGTTCAATACTGCTTATATACTTCTGGAGTAAACTTCTATTAAACTTATGTTATTATCTATGGTATTAAGGTTTGAACAAGCAATACAGACACATAAATACCTGTCATGAATTGGCAAAAGAATTGCAAAATCTAGGACAGGGCAACTGATCTGGAAAAGATTGTTGCATTGCAGATTTTTGCATCTGTATTTTCCAAATACACCAATATGCCATTTGTAAAGTTTTCTTGGAAAAGTTTAATAGTGATTTTAATAGTCCAGCCTGAGCTCGTTTGGCTGGGCTTCTCCTGTGGCTCACAGGAGTGTAATTCGTTTTACACTCCTGTGACCCATTTTCAGCAGAGAGTGGGCTGAAGTCTGCTCTCTACTGATGTCACCGAAATCAGTCCAGGCACCGCGTCATCATGACAATAAAGTCTGGACCTGCCAGGTGCTTGGCTTGATAGCTGCCTCAGCCTCTCAGAGAGCCACTGAGAGTCTGAGACAGCCACTCCTCACTCTTCCACAGCTCAGCACTCCAGTGAGCAGGGGGGGGGGGCAGAGCAGAGAGCTGCTGATTGACAGGCAGCAGCTCTCTGCTCGGGGAGCTAAGAGAACCGAGCCATCAGCGGTGTTTGATGGCTTGGTTCTCAGTGCATAGGTGCAGGGGGACAGATGCAGCATCCATCTAGGTAAGTATAAAACAGCAAAAATAAAAAAATAAAACATACTTCTCTTTTAATTAATAAAAACTTGGCTGATGGTTGTTGTCAATTTATATTACACAGAAACTAGCCTTTTACTCCATGATGCAGGAAGCTCCAAAGAGTGGCAGCAACAGCAATGGTAGCAGTGCCAGCTCCTTCTCCAGCCATACCCCAGCCAATATTAAAGAAGAGGACTGCAGCCCAGAGAAGGAGAGGCCTCCAGAAGTGTCCTGTTCACATATTTCTAGGGAGATATCAGCTCATTGGTGGATGAGCACTTCAGCAGAGCTCTCAGCCAACCCAGCAATGATTCCATAAGCAGTGGTGCTGCCAAGAATGCCAGTCCTGCCACTGGTCACTGATGAACTCATGTACTGCCACTGGTCACTGATGAATGAATGTACTGCCACTGGTCACTGATGAATGAATGTACTGCCACTGGTCACTGATGAATGAATGTACTGCCACTGGTCACTGATGAATTAATGTACTGCCACTGGTCACTGATGAATTAATGGCTGACCAGTGGTCAGTCATTATTTCATCAGTGACCAGTGGCAGTACATTCATTCATCATCAGTGATCATGACCAGCAGTGACAGTACATTAATTCATCAGTGACCATGACTACCAGTGGCAGTACATTAATTCATCAGTGACCATGACCAGTGGCCGCAAATTCATTCATCAGTGACCATGACCAGCAGTGGCACTAGTAAATTCATTCATCAGTTACCGTGACCAGTGGCAGTAAATTAATTCACCAGTGGCATTAAATTATTAATCATTTACCGAGACCAGTGGCATTAAATTAATCATTTACCGTGACCAGTGACATTAAATTATTAATCAGTTACCGTGACCAGTGACATTAAATTATTATTCAGTTACCATGACTAGTGATATTAAATTATTAATCAGTTACCATCACCAGTGACATAACATTACTAATCAGTTACCGCAGTTACCGTGACCAGTGGCATTAAATTATTCATCAATTACCATGACCAGTGACATTAAATTACTAATCAGTTATCGTGACCAGTGGCATTAAATTATTCATCAATTACCGTTACCAGTGACATAAAATGATTCATCAATTACCGTGACCAGTGACATTAAATTATTCATCAATTACCGTGACCAGTGACATTAAATTATTCATCAATTACCATGACCAGTGACATTAAATTACTAATCCGTTATCGTGCCCAGTGGCAATAAATTATCCATCAATTACCATGACCAGTGGCATTAAATTACTAATCAGTTATCGTGACCAGTGGCATTAAATTATTCATCAATTACCGTGACCAGTGACATTAAATTATTCATCAATTACCGTGACCAGTGACATTAAATTATTCATCAATTACCATGACCAGTGACATTAAATTACTAATCAATTATCGTGACCAGTGGCATTAAATTATTCATCAATTACCGTGACCAGTGACATTAAATTATTCATCAATTACCATGACCAGTGATATTAAATTACTAATCAGTTATCGTGACCAGTGGCATTAAATTATTCATCAATTACCATGACCAGTGGCATTAAATTATTCATCAATTACCGTGACCAGTGACATTATATTATTCATCAATTACCGTGACCAGTGACATTAAATTATTCATCAATTACCATGACCAGTGACATTAAATTACTAATCAGTTATCGTGACCAGTGGCATTAAATTATTCATCAATTACCGTGACCAGTGACATTAAAATATCCATCAATTACCATGACCAGTGGCATTAAATTAATAATTGACCAGTGGCATTAAATTAATAATTGACCAGTGGCATTAAATTAATAATTGACTAGTGGCAATAAATTATTCATCAGTTACCGTGGTCAGCGGCATTAAATTAATAATTGACCAGTGGCATTAAATTAATATTAATGCCACTGTAACTGTAGCAATTACCATGATTGGAATATGCTGTGAATATCCCCTTTGTCCTCATTCATGCTGGATTTTTAGGTAATTATTTTTGTTGTCCTTCATACATATTTTCCTTCACTTACCTCCCCAGCATGGTCTCCTGGCCCTATATTCACCTCATGTAGTCACTTAACAATGTATTTTATCAGCTCCATAGTAGTGCTTTACCCCAAACAACCCCTAAAATGTTTTAAAATGTGATTTGTGCTTTAAATTCTGACAGAGTGCCAGAGGCTTTTTTTGGGGGTCCCCAAATCATTTGGAACCCTCCCTCCCCCCAACTGCTAAGTCAGCTGATACCAATTCTCTATCTATCCTCAATCATCTATCTGCTGACTTTGCCAAACCCATACACACTATACCCATCTCTTTTGTGGTCATATTTATGGATGAATTCCCCAAAGCATATAGTGCAAGGGCCTGCCCTAATACTTTCAAATGGTACTGTTTTAAAGTTTTTGTATCCTATTATTATCTTGATAGGTAATAGCAGAATTTCCAAATGTGCTCAAATTTGTACAGTGTGTATTTATATCTTTGTATTATGGCACTTCTAACCTGTCCAGTGGGCTGTCAATAGTGTAACTAAGGAGGGGCTGGCCAAAGTAATACACATTATTTAGGCATTCATCTCTCAATGAAGTGGAGAGGGTTACCTGTCCAAGAGCTCCCCCCCTAAAATGTTAGAAATGGCCCATGGGGGGGGGGGGGGAATCTGATAGGTGTACCTTATACTTTGGTCTTTAAAAACTCCCTCAAATAAATGTTATCTTGATGTTGGCCAATAATGTTTGTGTCTAATCTGCTTTCCCTGTTTATGTGCAAAATGACTAATTTTTTGTTGTTGTTTGACTCCACAGTTTCCTTCCAACCCACAGGAATGGCAGACTGTGACCTCCCACTTTGCCCAGCGGTGGGACTTTCCTAACTGCGGAAGGGCAATTGATGGGAAACACATCCACATCGTCCCACCACCCAACTCGGGGTCATACTTTTTTAACTATAAGGGGTTCAATAGTATTGTGATGTTGGCGGTGGTGTCGGCTACTTACGAGTTCCTGTATGTGGACGTGGGGAAGAATGGCCGGATGTCCGATGGTGGAGTCATCACCCAGATGGAGTTCTACAGGCATCTCCAGAATGGCAGCTTGGACTTGCCACCTGCAGAAGACAATATGGAAGGACTCCCATTCATCTTCGTTGCAGATGAAGCGTTTGCGCTGGGGGACCATCTTATGCGGCCATTCCTGATGAGGACCCTCACCCCGGACCAGAGGATTTTTAATTACCAGCTGGCCAGAGCCAGAAGGGTGGTGGAGAACACGTTTGGAATCATGGCCAGCCGGTTCTGCCTATTTCTTACACCCATACACATGGCGGAGTACAAACAAAATCATATCATCCTGGCATGCTGTGTTCTACACAACTTTTTACGGCAACATTCTGCCAACTATGCTGGCTCAGTTGGGCCTGAGGCCGGAATTTTAAATGAAACAACCCTGACAGCGCTTGAAAGTGGCCGTCCTGGCTTGTCCCCCCTGACTGCCCGTGATGTCCGGCTAAGATACCTTGAATACTTTGCGGGTAGGGGGGCTATCAATATGCCAGACAATGTCTGAAACCTTTTTCAAATAATAAAAAAAATAACTACTAAAATCTTTGGTAACATTTACTGCTTGTGTTTCTTTTAGCTGACCCTGACAGAAATGTGGTGAGTCCTGAAAATGGCGTGATTGTGTAACATTACAAAGCACTGTTGGGTGTTATTTACTAAAGGCAAAGACACTTTGCACTTTTTTTGTGGATTTTCCCTTAGGAAATAACCCCCATTGTCACGGAAAACACCAATTAGAGCACAACAAAAGTTTTGGAGCGTTGAAACAATAATCCACACATTCTTGATTAACAATCTTTTTAATATCAGCACAATCACATGTGCATTTAGAACAGGTTTTTAAAACAAACCAACATGTTTGTTGTATAACACATTTTGGGGTCACATTAGAAAAAGTAGCAATGTCCATTTAAGATAAAATAGGCAAGTAGGCCATATAAAATGTTTTAAAATGCATATGGCCAAAACAATGGTGTGTTCTAGGCCGAAAGAACAATGTTTCATACGAACAAATAATGTGCCCATGAACATGAAAGTTGCCGTTTTAAACTGGACAACAGTTAAGAAAAGCACATGGAGAAGCACAAACGTAATAAACATAAAGAATAGGAACACAGGACAACTACTTTTTTGCAGCACTCTCCTGATCCTCCTGCACTGCTCATGCTCCCTTAATTTGAGGTCCGACCACCGCTGAGCTGATCTTTCGATCGCCGTACCCCGAAATTCCGGTGCAGACTTTTGACCACTTTCACCATGATCTTGGCCTTTCTGACATTGTGGTTGGGGTAAGGTGCATACTTCCCGTCATAGTTGGCCTTCTTCAGGATGTCCACTATCTCCAACATCTCCCCAAAGGACATATTCAGTGCCCTAAATCATCTCCTTCTGGATCGGAACGTTTCAGGCTCCAGGCTTTCCTCCTCCTTTTGACCACTTTCGCCATGATCTTGGCCTTTCTGACATTGTGGTTGGGGTAAGGTGCATACTTCCTGTCATAGTTGGCCTTCTTCAGGATGTCCACTATCTCCAACATCTCCCCAAAGGACATATTCAGTGCCCTAAATCATCTCCTTCTGGATCGGAACGTTTCAGGCTCCAGGCTTTCCCCCTCCTCCTCCTCGTTGGTGTAATTATCTGACACCTGCTGTGTCTCCGCCATGTGCTCTTCCCCCACTGCGCCGAACGAGAAGGGGCGGGGAATAGACTAGAAAGAACGTCAGGAGCGGGTGGAGTTTCACGCATGCGCAGTGTCTATAAAGCGTAACACGCATGCGTAGTATGTACGATCTGTGAGCGGAGGAAGGAGTAACGGAGGCGCCGATCGTGATAGCGAAGGTAAGATTTAACATTGGGCCTACACTGCTTCTAGATTGAGGCCTGTATTTGCACAAGTTTAGAAGACTTTAGGCTGACATTAGGGTTTGTCTTGTGTTGTGTCTTGCAGTGAAAATGGATATCTTGAAGGATCAGGACTTTATGCCAATCTTCATTGATATGTTCAGGGAGCTGCCCTGTCTGTGGCAGATAAACCACCCGGAATATAAGAACCAAACAAAGAGGAAGGCAGCGCTGGATAATTTACTGCAATTTGTGAAGTCGGTGATCCCCACGGCAGACATCACCTATTTGAAGATCCTAATTGGTGGCCTGAGGAGCACTTATCTAAGGGAGCGCAAGAAGGTCCGGGATTCCCAGAGATCAGGAGCTGCAGATGACATTTATGTCCCCAGGCTGTGGTACTATGACAGACTGCATTTTCTGGCAGGTCAGACTGAACCCAGGCCAGCACACTCCACTCTTCCTTCCACGCTTCCTTCCCCCCCAGCTGAGGCTTCTGACGCCCAACCTGGGCCTTCCAGGCAGCAACATGTGGAGGAGCCCAGATTGAGCCAGGTATAGCATTCTTCTAAATATTGCTGGTTGTCCAATCAATGATGTTAAATAGATGTTAGTTAGGAGTACTAATTTAGGATTGTGATTGATGATGCAAAAACTAAAACCATGTCCCTTTTTCATACACAGGGAAGTCTCAGCCAGGAGGTGGCGGGGCCATGCAGGCTGCCTGATATCCAGGTCCCTCCCCTACACCTTCAAAGACAAAGTGGCAGGAAGAGGAGTAACCTGGAGGAGGCTGCCATAGGCCTCTTTTGGGAGGCTACTGAGGCCCTCAGAACACCACACAGTGTGGAGGAGGACTTTGCTGGCATAACTGCCCGCAAAATTATGCAGATGGAGGAGAGCCAACGACTACTGTGTGAGTTCTTAATTTTGGAAGCTCTAAATAAGGGGTTGAGGGGCCAACTCACATGTGCAAACCACATTTGTCACCTCACCCATGATCCTCCTCCTCCTCCTCCTCCTCCTCCAGGTCCTACTCCTCCTCCTCCAGGTCCTACTCCTCCTCCTCCAGGTCCTACTCCTCCAGGTCCTACTCCTCCTCCTGCCACATCTCCAACACCAGAGCCACAGCCGGGAAGGAAGCGTGGAAGGAAGACCAGAGAGTGATGACCCTGGGTTCAGTCTGGTCTGGCAAAATATGCAGCCTCTTGTAGTACCACAGCCTGGGGACATACATGTCATCTGCTGCTTTCCGGATCTCTGGGACTTCTGGACCAGACTGCACTCCCTTAGATATGGACTCCTCAGGCCACCAATTTTGCAGTAAAATAATTGATGTCTGCCCTGGGGGTTCAAGGCTTCACCAATTTCTGCTGTTTCTCCAGCATTGCCTCCCTCTTTGTTTGGTTCTAAACCCTTAATAAAGGAATTTTGTTTCAATTATACTCACCTATGTGTGTTTTCCTTCAAAAAGGACAGTTTGTTTGTGAGGATTCAGGTACATTTCAAAAATACAATGTGAAATTAACAAGAGACACCAACACCAAACAATCTCCTTGAGATCAAATAATACAAGATAATAATGGTGTTGTGGTAACTTGACACACAAAACCCACACAAAAATATTCTGGAGTAAAAAAAAAAAAAAAATCATTCTTGAAAAAAATACAAAACAAAAATAAAAAAAAAACAAAAAAATTTTTTGTCAGATGTGACAAATCCAAATATATTGAGGGAATCATGATAAATAATAAAGAAAGAAGTTTGTAAGAACTCTGTGTGAATGTGAGCAGCAAAACTACTTCATTCTTCTAGCATTATAAAGAAGAAGAGAGTGCGCTGCATTAAACAATTTTTAACATTGCAGCCTGACGAAAGTGCTCTATCCATTCCAAACGCTAATTTTACCAGACTGAGCTGTTCCGTGTCGGAATTTCTTCTGAGCATGTGTGGCACTTTGTGCGTCGGAATTGTCCACAGATGGTTGGAATTGACGCGATCGGATTTTGTTGTCGGAAAAGTTTATAGTCTGCTCTCAAACTTTGTGTGTCTGAAAATCCAATGGAAAAAGTCCGATGGAGCCCACACACGGTCGGATTTTCCAACAACACACTCCGATCGCACATTTACTGTCGGAAAATCCGACCGTGTGTACGGGGCATTAGTGTTCTCATGTTGTTTGTGAGAAATTTCTTATTAAATTGAAAACCTTTTTTAAATTTCCTTTCTGCATCTTCCAAAAACTTGTGGCACTAAAATAAAGTCTTCCAAAGTCTCCAATACCTTGGATATTTTTACTGTCCTGGTGCTCCAAGGCCTCCAGAACTTTGATAGGTAGTCAGGAAATTAGATGTGTAATTTATGCCCCTAGAATGCCAGACAATGATTCCTTGGATTTTGGGCCCCTCTATATGGCTAGACTATAGAAAAGTCTCACACATGTGATTTCATCATACTCATGAGAAATAGCAGAATGTGTTTTAGGGTGTAATTCTAAGTATGCCTATGATGTGTGTTAAGAAATATCTTATAAATTGACAACTTTATGTGAAAAAAAATAGAATTTTTTTTTTACTTCCTGCATTTTCCAAAAACTTGTCACAAAAAAAAATAAATTTTCAAAAGACTCATTAGCTTTTCAGAATATAGCTTGGCGTGTTTGCTTTCCAAAATGGTGTAATTCTCTGTGCATTTCTACTGTCCTGGTGCTCCAGGGCTTCCAAAATGTGATAGGTAATCAGGAAATTAGATGCGCAATTTAAGTGTAATTTATGCTCCTCGAAAGTCCAAAGGCGCTCCTTGGATTTTGGGTTCCTTTATGCCTCTAGTCTGTGAAAAATTTGCACACACATGGTTTTCTTATACTCGGGAAGTATAGCAGAATGTGTTTTGGGGTATAATTCTAAGAATGCCTGTGCTGTGTGTGAAAAATAACTAAATACCTTGAACTGTCTAACTGGGTGGTGGTGGTTAATTTGGGTACGGTGTTGCATGACTGAGTACGGTAATTGTCATTCAACATGTGACAGCACTGAAATCTGAAAATTGGTCTGGGCAGGAAGGAAGTGAAAGTATCTTGTATTGAGGTGGTCATAAACAGGTAATGATCAATCAGGAGAAAGCTGGAGAAGCAGGAACTACATTTCTGGAATATTGTTGCAGAGGTATGTGGGACAATTTGAGTTATAAAAATGGCAAGGTCGAACAGATGCTCTTACAAAGAAATTAAAAAGCTGCTGGGAAGAGATAAGTATACACCAAATGGAAGGACAGCAAGACCCAATGATAAGAGTCCATATAGCTTTAATGCTATTTGGACTATTTTATCATTTTGTCTGGCACCCTTTTCTGCTTTGGTTGACATGCTGGGTACCGTTTGAGGTTAGCACTATTTGTTGCTACCTGCTTAACCAGACTCAATGAGCCCTTCAAATGATTTGTTTCCCTTTGCTTTTAGGGAGTCATGTACAGCCCAATATCCATTGTGACCCCCTTAAAATGTGGACTTAGCTATCTCCGCAGCCACATGCTTTGCAGCACACATGGCTATGGGTGTCTGGTTAGCAGACAATATAAAGATGTATTAGTGTTGACTACAGGACATACTTCCTTCTTCTTCTTCCCACAACCTCCTAGTACTGCTTCAACCAGGGGGGCCAACACATCTTCAAAGGCATTGATATACACTATCCTGCTGAGTGCGCCAAGGGTGTAAGTGACCTAGATTTGCTGCCAATTTCAGACAAGCTGGCCAGAGGCTCCACCCACATATTCATGAGATAGGGTACACACATACTTCCATTTGAATGGAACACTGCCATATTGTGTCACACATACTGCAGGCCTAAAGCCCACTCTCCTCACAGTACTCCTGGCCCGAGGATCACCTTCTGAATAAAGAAGGTCTACACAGGATGCTTTTTCAATGTTTTACTGTAAAATGACATGGTCAAGAACTTGGCATAACAGCTTCTAAACTTTACCTTTTCTCTTTTTACAATGCACAACACATTGGTGTCACCATCTCAAACTCTTCAAGTCCACCCATCTTCTCAGATGTTCTTTCATGAGTCCCCCAGCAGTGGGTCCTCACACAGTCTGTCTCTGGGCCTAGGCCCAAAAGGCCTACTACACTTCAGGCAACAAAACTACTTGCTGCAGGTCAGGAATAGCTAGTTTCCATTCACCTTCTCATTGAGGGCCCCGCCCAGACCAGATCATAAAGGACACAGTTCTTCATCAACTAGCATTACCCAGGTAAGTGGTCTCTTCCTTTAAAAGGAAACTAACACCTGCTTAAAAGTAAGTAACCCTTAGGGAATATCCCGGCAAAAATATAATTCCTGTTGCAGAGGAAAAAACGTACTTGTAAATTTTACTTGTAGCTTACTGCAGACTTCTGGGAAAATCAGTGAGACAATCACACAAGCAGCAAATTACATTTCGGGGGAAGTTCTGTACAACTGTGTACAGAAGGCCTGCAGGTTGCCTTATTGCATTACATTTTACAGAAAATGACAGCAGATGCAAATTGAAAAGGAAAGATATTTTTAATAACATTAAATTACATTAAGTCCTTGTAGCATTTGTAAATGCTATATTATTAATATTATTATTATTATTATTATTATTATTATTATTAATATATTATTTTTTATTTGCTACATTTTATTATATATATATGAGGCGATTCAGTTCGCATAGGTAGCGCTATACAAGTCACTCATTCATTCATTCATTCATTCATATATATATTTTATTTGCTACATTTTCTATCACAAAAGTGGAGTTACCCTTTAAACTCACTCACTAGATAGAGAGAAAGAGTGCAGCGCTGGACAGATACCACAAGTGGTGTATGTTATATAGCAATGAATCAATAACGTACAAAAATAACTGATAATTAAATAATTACATCAAATAAGATGATAGATATTTGAAAAATAATCAATTGGTGGTGCAGATAAACATATTTCAAAAACATAATTAAATAAAAAATATTCTGGAAAACAGTTCATAAAGTGAAATAAAGTCCAAAAGTGAGATGTCCAATGCAAGACCCTGGGTCTGTATTTTCACCGCTAGTGCTGCCCACCACCTGACAATAAAGTAATGGAGGCTTACCGGAAAGCCTGCGACCACCCTTATTCAGGGGGGGTCAAAACCGGCTTAGTAGAATAATCGGAGCCACAGGAAACACTGCTGGAATCACACCAACTTCCTTCATGGATAGCCGATCAGCAGCAACAAGAGGCCCCTTAGATGATGCATTCCCAGGAGGCAATCACCACACAGCAATGGATGTACACTGATTCTAATGTCTTTTCCTTCACCCCAAAGCCGTGACCTCTCACTCACTAGATGATCTCACATGCAGTGGCAGTGGAAAGTCCGGCATAGGCTGTGCCACATTAGCTCGACCATATGCAAATCCAATCTCTGTCTCATGCATATGAAAAGTATTTGTGTCTCAATAAAATGCAAATCAACTATTTGTATATGAATGAGCTGTGTGCATTATGTAGCAGGGGCAGAGTCAATTACAGGACAATGGTACTCTGGGACTCTGAAAATGCAGGTAAGTCCTGCACATTTAGAGACTGTTGGGAGGTATGTCCTAGCTTTAAATTTTAAATATCCAATCTCAATCTGTGCATATAATATAGACATGAGAATATTATATTTAAAATGTTTCTGTTTATTAAAACATAATATAAATTGATAAATGATAAAACATATACAAAATGCGTGCATGTAACAATGTGCTTCTTATCTGAGCAGCTAAATGCCTTATTGAGGTAGATCATATTGACACTATTAAGTAAACACTATTTTACTAGATGTGCAACTTCGTGATCCTTCCTGCAGATAATAGATACAGAATCTGTCTGTCTTCTGTGAATCCTGTTGCTTTTTGACTCAGAAGCAGTGCTTCGCAGTTGGAGTTGCTGGATCTTGTAATATTAATATTCCTCCTAGATCATTGATTTTTACTTTGATGTGTTTTCCCTAACCCCCTGTGATCACATGAGTCTTTTATCTTAAACCAATTCTTAGTCTTTGTTGTAATTTTCAAGATAGATAGATAGATAGATAGATAGATAGATAGATAGATAGATAGATAGATAGATAGATAGATAGATAGATAGATAGATAGATAGATAGATAGATAGATAGATAGATAGATAGATAGATAGATAGATAGATAGATAGACCAATCATAAATATATGTTAAATAGTTAAATATAGTGTAGGGTATAGTGTATATCCTATGTAGAGGTTTGTGCAATGGTAGAGCATTTAGTATGCAATCATATCTTTAGTGTCATAAGGTTTCTTGCTGCGTAGAGCCTATGCTTTGCATTTGTTGATAGGGACAGTTACATGACTCAGTGTAAAGTGGGACGTGTCACATTCTCAGGATTAGGTGACATGAACCCTCTTTTGGATAGTGATTTGCGTCAGATAGATTGAATAACTGCTGAAAAAAATAAAATACTTTTTTTACTTTCCCCCTGATACATTCTATCTTATGATCTGAGAGGTTGTTATCTATATTTAATGTATGTATTAAGCTTCAGTATACACAGAATAGACAGGAAAAGAACATTGTTAGCATTCATATGAATCCAATGTATTAAGAATCTTAAACATGTATAGCCATCATGCAAAACAAAACTTCACAAAGCATCAAATACAAAATATTTGTTTTTGTTTTGTCATACTTTGTCCAAGTTCTCTGTAGAGTTATGCTTTTTTTTCTCCAGCTCATAAAAGTTTGACATGGAAAGATTCTGGGGGTCATTTACTATAGAGCTGCGGCACTAATTAGCGCTAATTTGCACTAATTAGCACAAAAACGGTATTCACTATAGCGCTGGTGAGAAAATACTTCCAAAATCAAATTTACTATAGTTTCCTGAAACCAAATAGCGCCCAAACCCTTACTCTGCTAAAACCTGGAGTAGAGCACATGGAAATAATGTTTAGAGCATGATATAATTGCCTAAATGGTACTGAAATATGCGGTATATTATTTAAAGATAATTTCCTTTAAACTATGTGAAAAAGTGATTTCTACACTGCAATTTCTTTTAAAGTCTGAGAAGTGAAATATTCCCCGTTTTGGACAACTAGGTGCCAACACGACTGAGCATGCTCAGACCTGAAAATAACTCATTTTAACTCAAGTGTCTTTTTTAGCCGGCGCTATAGTAAATACCAAAATGAGAGCTAATTAGAGAGCATTTTTTTAAATGAAAATCTGCTCTAATTTAGTCAAAATGAAGCTTCAGCCATTGATTCTAATGGAACAATTCTAACTTTCACAAAAAAAAAAAAAACTTTTAATGTTGAGATGAAATGTATCTTTCTGTTAAATAAATTTTCCTTTGCAACATTGTTGCTTCTACTTAAAATATTTTAATTTTAAGAATACTAGAATGTGGAATGTTTTGATGTTTTGGTAAAATACATTTTTCTCTGTCACTTTCACTTGTTACTCTCAATCTCACAACAATCTTTACCCCAAACTCAAACAGGTGTCTTTATAATCCACTAACAATACCATTGCTGATGCAAATTTAAAATGAATCACAATTTTTTGTGCTTTTTATTATTTCCAAATATTCATAATTTGAGCCCAAAAAATGTGATATGTGTACCAACATCAGAAAGCAAAATGTAATTCCCAAAAATTTGAGGGTAATATTCTACTCTCACCCACAAAAAAAAACACCAAATATCACAGAATAAATCAAGAAGAATAACTCTTGAGTAATGTAATTCCATCACTTGTATGTCCAAAGAAATGCAGTATTTATGTGTTTTTATGTGTATTTATGTGTAGGAGGTTCTCACATGTGGCAACTCTGTGGCTTAGAGGTTAGAACTTCTGCTTACTATCCCTGAGTGTATGGGTTCAAATCCCAACCATGTTGCTTCATGTAGAGAAGTTGTCTTATCTCCCAGGTCCTATAACTATGTCTAAATGTAATATTTATGTGTAGGAGGGTTCCACCACCATTGTAAGTCTTTTCCAGATACACTATTTAGCCAAATGTATTGGGACGCCTGCCTTTACACACACATGAACTTTAATGGCAGCCCAGTCTTAGTCCGTAGGGTTAAAATTTGATTTGGCCCACCCTTTGCAGCTAGAACAGCTTCAGGGAAGGCTGTCCACAAGGTTTAGTGTGCCTATGGGAATGTTTGATCATTCTTCCAGAAGTGCATTTGTGAGGTCAGGTACTGATGTTGGATGAGAAGGCCTGGCTCGCAGTCTCTACTCTAATTCAGCCAAAGGGTGTTCTATCGGGTTGAGGCCAGGACTCTGTGCAGGCCAGTCAAGTTTCTCCACCCCAAACTTGCTCATCCATGTCTTTATGGACCTTGCTTTGTGCACTGGTGTGCAGTCATGTTGGGGCTTTCCCCAAACTGTTCCCACAAAGTTGGGAGCATGAAATTGTCCAAAATGTCTTGGTATGCTGACGCCTTAAGATTTCCCTTAACTGGAACTAAGAGGCCAAGCCCAACCTCTGAAAAACAACCCCACATCATAATTCCCCCTCCACCAAATGATTTGGATCAGTGCACAAAGCAAGGCCCATAAAGACATTGATGAGGGAGTTTGGGGTGGAGGAACTTGACTGGCCTGGACAGAGTCCTGACCTCAACACAACAGAACACCTTTGGGATGAATTAGAGAGGAGACTGTAGGTCAGGCCTTCTCGTCCAACATCAGTGCCTGACCTCACAAATGCACTTGGAAGAATGGTCAAACATTCCCATAGATACACTCCTAAACCCTGTGGACAAGAAGAGTTGAAGCTGTTATAGCTGCAAAGGGGGGGGCAAATGAGTTTTGAACCCAATACTAATACTGGTGTAGCACTAACTCACGGTGGAGCTGCTGGTTTAAGCGGGTCTGTTACCTTCACCTTGGTTCTCTCTGTTTCACCGGCACCGGGTCTAGGGTTCCAATGAGTTTACTTCTGGACGACACATGCACCAACACTGGAGTACGTTTTCAATGCTTTATTCAACAGACAAACTTTAGGAAGTAGCAGGAAAGAGGCAGAAAAGGAAACTTTCAAGAGAAACTCAAATATTTTCTTGCAGAATCTTAGCAGCAAATGTCTTGGTAGAATTCAGATAATTATGTGAAATGTGCTCCCCTTGTGGGACACACTCCTTGCTCATCTGGATAGGCCTCTCTCACCGGTCTAGCAGCCAGCATGCAGCATGAATCAAAAGTCTCTGCCACAGACTTGTTTGGGGGGTAAATCCGTACAATCCTCTGCCACAGGATCTATCAGATTTTCTGCAGTGAAAGTCAGTCACAGTGCCTGAACCTTTAAGCTGAGCCGGCAACACTATGTTGTATAGTTACTTCTTTTGGACACGTCCTCCAGCCGAGTCACCAGGCTCCTCTATAGACCAGCTCACCACGTGGTCCTCCCCTGGGATCTCCTCGGCTGTCCAGCTTCATCACACAGGACCGACAGCTCAGGACCATTCCTCGGCCACGGTGGTAGGCCCCAGACAAGCCTCTGGACCCACCCCTGCGCCGCTGTATCATGGGCCTCCCGATCGGAGGACCACGAGGTAGCTCCTTAACGCATACCTGTCGGCCAGGAGGGCCAGCAGGTGGCTGTAAAATGAACCCTAGAACATGGCGTCTGTCCCATAAATACCCTCTTCCCAGAATGCAACTCGGAGGACCACCTCCACCGAGCTTGTCTCCGAGACAGAGGAGCATCTATACACTTCGACACGTTGCCTTTCCAACACTGACCAGTAGCAACAGCGACACCCACCCGTCAGCATGGAAGCCCACACAACATCAGCCATGCTGGAACAGAGGCGAACTAGTAACCTTCCTAACACACTTTTACTAAATTTACTAAATTTACCTAACCTGCGGTAGATTGTAAATCTACCAGCGCTACACTGGGATGCCATTATAGTTCATGTGTGTTTAATGGCAGGCGTCCCAATACTTAGGCCAATATATTGTATATTGCTTGTGACACTGAGCATAGCTATGGACTTAGGGCTGGTTCACTCCACAGAGATGCAGAGAACATATGTGGGGCTGCCTGGTGGCTAAGTGGGTAGCAGTTCTGTCTAGCAGCACCTGGGATGTTGGTTCAATTCCCCAACATGCTAATCCTTCCTTGTGTTGAAGTTTATATGTTCTCCCTGTGTGGGTTTCTCACCACAATCCAAAGACATGCTGGCATTTTATTTGTCTCTTGTCGAAATAGGTTCTAATGTAAGAAAATTAATTTTGGACTTTTGATTGGAAGCTCATTGCAGCCAGGGACTGATGTTAATGTTTATTAGCACTAATTATGCCCAGGGACATTTCAAATTTTAGGATTTCCACTGCACAGGTACATATGCTTAGAAAACTGTTGCTTTGTTTATGTGGATGCAAATGGACTTTGAACTTTGTCCTGTAGTTGGAGATTTGATGCACATAGCCAAGGGCTAACACAGTTGTGAATACTATTATGTGTTCCTGCTCATCAGGTGCAATCACTTTAGACATACATGAAGAGACAGATTGAAAGATACTGGTGGGCGTGTACTTCTATTGGGTGTGTCAGTGTGCTAACAAAACAACCTCTCTTATATAAAGGCCTGCAGTAGAGAGGTTCGTACAGACCCCCTTCCATCAATATAGACCCCCCCACTAAGTACAGACTCCCCTCCCTCAGTACAGACCCCCGCTCAGTGAAGACCCCCTTTCCTCAGTATAGACCCCCCACTAAGTACTGACCCCCTCCCTCAGTACAGCCCTCCCATCAGTACAGAGTCTGCAGACCCCCCTCCATCAGTATCAACCTCCCACCTCAGTGCAGACCACCCCGTCAGTACATACACCCCCCCCCAGTGCTGACCCCCATCAGTATAGAATCCCCCGTCGGTGCAGAGCCCCCTATTAGTATAGAATCCCCCTCAGTGCAGAGCCCCCTATTAGTATAGAATCCCCCTCAGTACAGAGCCCCCATTAGTATAGAATCTCCCTCAGTGCAGAGCCCCCTATTAGTATAGAATCCCCCTCAGTGCAGAGCCCCCTATTAGTATAGAATCCCCCTCAGTGCAGAGCCCCCATTAGTATAAAATCCCCCCAGTGCAGAGCCCCCATTAGTATAGAATCCCCCTCAGTGCAGAGCCCCCATTAGTATAGAATCCCCCCAGTGCAGCACCCCCCATTAGTATAGAATCCCCCTCAGTGCAGAGCCCCCATTAGTATAGAATCCCCCTCAGTGCAGAGCCCCCATTAGTATAGAATCCCCCTCAGTGCAGCACCCCCATTAGTATAGAATCCCCCCAGTGCAGCACCCCCCATTAGTATAGCATCCCCCCAGTGCAGCACCCCCCATTAGTATAGAATCCCCCCAGTGCAGAGCCCCCCTTTAGTATAGAATCCCCCCAGTGCAGCACCCCCCATTAGTATAGATTCCCCTAAGTGCAGCACCCCCCATTAGTATAGAATCCCCCCAGTGCAGCACCCCCCATTAGTATAGAATCCCCCCAGTGCAGCACCCCCCATTAGTATAGAATCCCCCCAGTGCAGCACCCCCCATTAGTATAGAATCCCCCCAGTGCAGCACCCCCCATTAGTATAGAATCCCCCCAGTGCAGCGCCCCCCATTAGTATGGAATCCCCCCAGTGCAGCGCCCCCCATTAGTATAGAATCCCCCTCAGTGCAGAGCCCCCATTAGTATAGAATCTCCCCAGTGCAGAGCCCCCATTAGTATAGAATCCCCCTCAGTGCAGAGCCCCCATTAGTATAGAATCCCCCTCAGTGCAGCACCCCCATTAGTATAGAATCCCCCCAGTGCAGCACCCCCCATTAGTATAGAATCCCCCCAGTGCAGCACCCCCATTAGTATAGAATCCCCCCAGTGCAGCACCCCTCATTAGTATAGAATCCCCCCAGTGCAGCACCCCCCATTAGTATAGAATCCCCCCAGTGCAGCACCCCCCATTAGTATAGAATCCCCCCAGTGCAGCACCCCCCATTAGTATAGAATCCCCCCAGTGCAGCACCCCCCATTAGTATAGAATCCCCCTGCACATATCCACCCACATACTGTAAGCATAAAGTTTACAGACCTCAGAACAGCGCGGACCGGAAGATACACACAGCCGTGTGTGTCCCTCGGGCTCCTCCTCCTCCTGTGTGAAGTAAACAGAGAGGAGGGGGAGGCGGCTTCAGCCCGCTGTGCTGCGGGACACAGCACAAGCCGCAGCGGGCAGTTTAGCGGTGTGTGCCGCTACCTACGGGTGTCACCCCTCTGGCGGGTGTCACCCGGTGCGGCCCGCACCCCCCGCACCCACCTAACAACGCCACTGAATTCTTGTGCATTTTTTCAATCGAAGGTAGGGTTTATGTGGCCATGCTGTCAATGTTGTGTGTGTATTAATCCTGTCTGATCATGCAAACATTGTTTGGAAGCATCTGCTGACCTACTCTTTTTGATATCGTTTAATCGTGTACACCGAAATGCAGCTTCCAGCAGAACATGGTCACCAATGTATGTATGTGTGGATTGTGGGCTGGTGGTGGGTGTTTTTGAATAAGTATTTTGTAATATTATGTTGGAATGCTTTGTAAGAATGACTGTTAAGTATGTTTCTATAATCTTGCAGATAAAAATGTGATGTGTTGCCCATTTTAGACTGAAATTAAGGCTGTGTCCACTCTAAGGTTGTGTCAAATTTTAGATTGTAAGCTCATATGAGGGGCCCTTAAATTCCCATTGCTAAATGTAGCACCATATACCCTGTCCAAATTTTTTTGAAGCTAGTAAATGAATGTCATTTTTTTTTTCTGCTGGTAAAATAAAAGTACATTATTGAACTTTGTTGTGGTGGTTTTTTTCTTCTTCTACTTTTCTTTCTCTTTAGTTTTTGTGGGTGGTGGTTTTGGGAAAGTGCAATATCGCTTATTTTATTTCAATATGTATTTGTGCCAAAAAACTAATCTCTTTGCCTTTGTTCACATTGATGCTACTTTGAAATCGCTCTACTTCACTGGAAGTAGCACGATTTCAAAGTAGCAAGGTCAGCGTGATTTCAGGTGCTACTTGATAGACATCTGTGTGGCTTCATACACAAATGTCTATTGAAGTCACACCTGAAATCGGCAAAAGTAGTGCAGGAACTACTTTAGCAAATTGGTGCACAATCGATGCCACAAAAAAAGTGGCATCGATTGGAACAGTGCCATTGCTGCCAATGGCATGACAAATCACTCCAATGTAAACCTAGGCTTCTGGACACCTGCAAGTTAATGATAAAGGTGGAATCTTTATATATAACAGCTGTGCAGAATTGCAGGTAATGAATTCAGCTGGTGGATAGGCAGTGTTGTATGTGTCAGCTTTAGTTCACATTAGTGCGATGTGACATGTCAAAGCGGTGACAATTGCACTGTTTTAATTGATGCGACTTTGGGGTGCAATTTGTATTGATATCAGTGCAGAAACCTGCACAGATGTCTATGAAATTCCCCCTGCAGTCGGGACTGACATGCGGGAATGAAAGTGTGTGATTTCAGCTGAACGATTTCCTCCCGCTGCTAACCAAGGGACACCATTTCTTATCGAACGCCTTTAAATATAATAAGTAGAAATACAAATTTGCATATCTGCAAATAAACAAAAATAACAAAATTCTAATAGTGGTTGTGATCAAATATTCACAGCAGCGATCATTTTTTTTTTTTTTTATATATTTCAGGCTTCTAAGCCTAGAGGTGAGATGTGGAGTCTTATTGACCCCACATCTCACTATAAAGAGCACCTATCATGCTTATTCCTATTACAAGGGATGTTTAAATTCCTTGTAATAGAAACAAAAGTCATCAAAAACATTTTTTGGGGAAAAAAAGTGTCAAGCTAAAAGTAAAATTAACAATAAAAAAAAATTAAAAATTTTTAAAGCGCCCCTGTCCCCGTGAGCTCGCATGCAGAAGCGAATGCATACATAAGTCCCGCTCACATATGAAAACTGTGTTCAAACCACACATGTGAGGTGTCGCTGCGAACGTTAGAGTGAGAGCAATAATTTTGGTCCTAGACCTCCTCTGTAACTCAAAACATGTAACCAGTAAAAAATTTTAAAGCGTCGACTAAGGGGATTTTTAAATAGTGAAGTTTGGCGCCATTCCACGAGCGTGTGCAATTGTATTTTTTTTTTAAGCCCAAAACTGTTTTTTTTCCCCTAAAAAAAGCATTAGAAAAATTGCTGCGCAAATATCGTGCTAGATTAAAAGTTGCAATGACCGTCATTGTATTCTCTAGGGTCTCTGCTAAAAAACATATATAATGTTTGGGGGTTCTATGTAATTTTCTAGCCAAAAAATTATGATTTTTACATGTAGGAGAGAAATGTCAGAATTGGCCTGGTAGGCAAGTGGTTGAAGTCTATGGGACCCGAACATGAATTATCAAAAGTGCTAATTTTCAAGGTTAATATGCAAGTTATTGTCATAAAAAGTGTTTGGGGACCCGGGTCCTACCCCAGGGGACATGTATCAATGCAAAAAAGTTTTAAAAATGGCTGTTTTTTCGGGAGCAGTGATTTTAATAATGCTTAAAGTGAAACAAAAGTGTAATATTCCTTTAAATTTCGTACCTGGGGGTGTCTATAGTATGCCTGTAAAGGGGCGCATGTTTCCCGTGTTTAGAACAGTCTGACAGCAAAATTACATTTCAAAGGAAAAAAAGTCATTTAAAACTACTTGAGGCTAATAATTGCCGGTCCGGAGGAAGAACCAGAAGAAGAAGAAGATGGAGTAAGAAACCGAAGGAAGATAGAAGATAGAAGAAAGAAGAAGCATTTAAATAAAGGAATTGTCAAACACTGTCTCTTGTCATTTTTAACATTTTTGACACTTTTTTTGTGAAATGGTACCCCCTTACCATTTCACACAAGGGGGAGGGCCAGGATCTGGGGGTCCCCTTGTTAAAGGGGGCTTCCAGATTCCGATAAGCCCCCTGCCCGCAGACCCCCACAACCACCGAGCAAGGGTTGTGGGGATGAGGCCCTTGTCTCCATCAACATGGGGACAAGGTGTTTTGGGGGGCTACTCCAAAGCACCCTCCCAATGTTGAGGGCATGTGGCCTGGTACGGTTCAGGAGGGGGGCGCTCTCTCATCCCCCCTCTTTTCCTGTGGCCTGCCAGGTTGCGTGCATGGATAAGGGTCTGCTATGGATTCTTGGGGGGACCCCACGCCATTTTTTTTTAAATTTTGGCCGGGGTTCCCTTTAATATCCATAGCAGACCTGCAGGGTCTGGTATGGAATTTAGAGGGACTCCCCCACGTCATTTTTTTTTAAATTTTGGTTCGGGGTTCCCCTGTGGGGAATTCCCAAGCCGTTTTTATCAATGAAATGAATGTGTATTGTCGGACCGGCAATTCATTAATAGCCGCGAGTAGCTTTAAATGACTTTTTTTCCTTTGAAATGTCATACTGTCAGACTGTTCTAAACACGGGAAACATGCGCCCCTTTACAGGCATACTATAGACACCCCCCAGGTACGAAATTTAAAGGAATATTACACTTTTATTGTTTCACTCAAAGAATTATTAAAATCACTGCTCCCGAAAAAACGGACGTTTTTAAAAAAAAAATTGGAATTAATCCATGTCCCCTGGGGCAGGACCTGGATCTCCAAACACTTTTTATGGCAAAGAACTTGCATATAAGCCTTCAGTGAGAACTTTGGATTTTGCAGGTTCAAGCCCCATTGACTTCCACTATTCCAGCATATGTGATCTGACAGGCATTATTGCCACAATAGCGCTGCTTTCCATTTGCATTAGTGCTGACTTTCTGAGAGTTGAAGTCTTTCTGGCCTTTTTTGAGAGTTATTTTTTGGTACTGCAAGATAATTTTTTGGCGCTATAGTAAATGACCCCCTCTGTGTTGAGTTGCAGTGTAAAAAGCATGAAAAACTTGTGTAATGCTGCAAAGACTGAAAAAATCTGAACAAAAAATGAATTTTAGTTTGCCTTTATTGAAAATAATAGATGATACCATTGTAGGTTTAAGTAGATGTCAATTATCAGTGCAATTTTCCATGAAAGAGCAGATGGAAAGTCTTTATAAATTGGCAAAATCTATGTACATAATACATTTCTCTGCATTATTTTCAGCTTCATTGAGAGGGTGAGAAATTGCTCAGAGCAGCAATACTGTTGGAATCAATATTTATTATGCAAAAATAGCTTAAATATTGATTTCTATCCATTTATAAATAAGCTTCTGTCAGTGTTAAACATTTCCATAAGCTAATGTTTGCATTGCATAGTTAACTGATCATCAATTTAACTTGATCATTTGCAAAGTGTGTTTCTTTTCTCTGTCCTTCCACTCACTTTTGCTTTAAAGATCAAGATCTAAAAACGAAAAAAAAAAAAAACAGTTCCTCTCTCTAACCCCCTAAATACACTAACAGAGATGGGCCGAGCACCCCCCTGTTCGGTTCGCACCAGAACTCCCATAGAGAGCAAAAGTTCTGATCTGAACCCCATTAAAGTCTATGGGATCCAAACTTGAAAATGCAAAAGTCCCCATTTTGAAGGCTTATATGCAAGTAATTAGCCATAAAAATGGTATGGGGATCTGCTGCCAGGCACTGCCCTGGGGGACATACCAATGCAAATTTTGTTTTTTTTAAATATCGTTTTTACAGGAGCAGTAATTTTAAGGATGCTCAAAGTGCAACAATAAAAATGAAAAATTAATTTAAATATAGTGCCTGGAGGATCTTCTTAGTCTGCATGTAAAGTGGCACATCTGTACCGTGGATAGAACCTACTGCAGCAAAACTGACATTTCTACAGAAAAAAATGAATGAAATGACATTTACAATTCCGGCAATACAATACCATTGTCGGCAATTTAACAAATGATTAAAAAAATGGTGTGGGCCCCACCCCCAATGCATACCAGGCCCTCCAGGTCTGGAATGGATTTTAAGGGAAACCCCATGCCAATTTCTTTTTAAAAAATCGGCATGGGGTCCCCCCCAACATGCATAACAGACCCTTATGCAAGCATGCAGCCCAGCAGGTCAGGAAAGGGAGAGGGCGAGCAAGTGCCCTCAACATGGGGGGTGGGTGCTTTGGGGCAGGCAAGGCTTTGCCCCCCACCCCAAAGCACCTCATCCCCCCAACCATGGACTGTGGTTGTGGGGGTCTGCAGGCAGGGGGCTTATCAGAATCTGGGGGGACCCTTTAACAAGGGGGCCCCCAGATCCTGGTCCCACCCTTATGTGAATGAGTAAGGGATACATAATACCCCTACCCATTCACCAAAAAAGTGAAAAAATAAATAAAAATAGTAGGCAGTTTTTGACAATTCCTTTTATTAAAAAAAAGTGTCCCTTGATGTAAATCCATTATGACGCTGCCACCACCAATGGACCTGAAAGAGAAAAAAAAAGGAAAAAAAATGCTCCGCTGTCAGCTAAGGCAAACACCGAATGCCTGGCTTGCAGTTTGACAGTTCTTATACAGGTAAGGGCAGGGCCATCTGGTGACATCACCTGGTGGTACCACCCCCTTATGAAATCACCGACCCAGCAAGCACCAGTCGTTGATGTCACAAGGGGGGCGGTGCCACCAGGTGACATCACCAGGTGGCTCTGCTCATTACCTATATGGGAACTGTCAAACAGCAAGCCAGGCATTCAGCGGTTTACCTTAGTTGACAGCGGAGCATTTTTTGGGTTTTTCTTTTTAGTCCGGCAGTGCGGCAGCATCGTTATTGACATTAGATCTACATTGGGGTACATTGTTTTTGTTTTTTTTTTAATAAAGGAATTGTCAAAAACTGTCTCTGGGTTTTTATTACTTTTTGACACTTTTTTGGTAAATGGGTAGGGGTACTATGTATGATGACTTTAAGGTCATCGCAGAGGACAAGGGGGCACACTTTACATCTGGAGGAAAAGAGATTTGATCTCCAAATATGGAAAGGCTTTGTCACAGTAAGAGCTGTCAAAATGTGGAATAGACTCCCTTAAGAGCTGGTTCTGTCCAGCTCAGTAGATTGCTTTAAAAAAAAAGGCCTGGATTATTTCCTAAATGTACATATTATAGCTGGATACCAACATTTATAGGTGAAGTTGATCCAGGGGATATCAGATTACCTCTGAGGGGATCAGGACATGCTGGCGCCGGGGACCCAAAAATCAGTGAAGAACCATTCCGGGAGAGGATGGCGCTGGATCTTTGGACAAGTGAGAGTGTCAGCAGCTGAATTCTTTTCTTGTTAAAACTGAAGAACTGCTGTCACAAAAGTGATGTTAAAAGGGTAAAGAATCTTTCCAAAACAGTTTTTAATTGATTACATCAATCTCCTTGTGTCATGGAAGTCCATAAGGTTCTCCTGCACACTTGCAAGCAGTAAGAAGATGCCTGTCCAAATAGAACATTGCAGCAGGGGAGGGTGGGCTAAATCAGTTTGGGGGGTAGGAGGGCAAAAAAAGTAAGGAAACATTCAGAAAACTGCTTTTGAAAGATTTCTTACCCTTTTTTCAAATCATATTATTATAACATGTATCTATAAGTACTTGAACAGTTGTTTTTTTTTTCCTGTAACTATAAACTCATTTAGGTATGTTTTTATTTGCATATTTATTTATTATGTATTCAGGAATAGTTGCAATACCACATAGCTGAAATAGGTAAATATGTAGATTAATGGCAGAACATGTAACTCATGTTCTATCGCATGGAACAGAGTGGAAGAGCAAATATCAATCTTATTAGACTGGTTGTCATTGAGAATATATCTTTTTTCCTGTTACCACTATTTCCACTGGCAGACTGGAAAGCTGACACATGGGATGACTGATCTTTGCAAGGTTGCATTCTTCATATGTGTACATAACAAATGGATGTCATTGAGCTCATCCACCCCTTATTTAAAAGGAAATAGAACTTTACTATATATATATATATATATATATATATATATATATATATATATATATATATATATATATATCAGCAAAATCTTTGAAACCAGTATTTTTTTCAGGCTAATATGTGACCTCTGCTCTATTTGGGTAGTAAAAGATAGGGATCATTTATTAAGCACTGCACTGCAAGAACCAGGACCGGGGCACTTTTCCTAGCTTGCCATCTAAGAATAGAAAAGCACACAAATCCTCTTGTTTCAGTTTAGTTTGTGTAATGTCTGTTCTACCTGATTGGAAAGAAAAATAAGTATTTTTTGATAAAAAGGTAATGTTCTTCAACCTACAAGAGAGTGCAGTGCATACTTGGAAATCTTTCTTTAGATTTCACTTTGTTTCAAATGAAAACTGTGGTTCTGTAAAGAGAATAAAGAGATGTGATGATAAATGCTATCAAAATGCTTGGGACAGGAGAAAAGGCAGTGGTGGGTCCCCAGCCCAACAATAAAGCACACTTCCTTTATAAAAATGAACACTGCTTTGGCAGAAAGATATGTGTTTTAGAAGGAAAAGATTATATTTTCAGGCTCTTGGACATATATAATACAACTAGAGAAACATTGTTTGCTGTTTATATCTGCAATTAAAACTGTGCATATTTAAAAAAAGAATATATTACAAGAGATGTAATCAACCACACTATGCAAATGCTGGGATAAGAAATTAAAACTGGACTCCAGGCAAACAGCTAAATACACAGTTAATGAGCTTTACACAGCGTTGGTCCGCAGCACAGCTCTGTGTAGCAAGGTCTGATTTTTCTCTATTGCAGTTAGGTAGCAGTTTTCAAGCTTGAAGAAGGAGCGTGACTGCCACTACAATTGCAGAACGCATGCTCAGAAGCGCGTCGCATACCCAGTGATGTCATCACCCGTCGTGCCGCACGTCAGGAGTGCCCCAAGCCTTGCTCTGATACCCGCTTTATCTCACGGCCGACTTCCGGGTAACAAGTGGAAGATCTCCAAGGCGGGGGCTGGCGCCATGGCTGACGAAGGCTTATGACAGCCCTACAGGATGCCTCCATTCTGATGTGCCTATTTTACTCCTTGCTATGTGAGTTGCCAATTGTTTTTACCTTATTAAAGTGGTATACACTCCTACACTTAGAGGCGCTTCTCTCGTGTTCATAGCTGCTGCTGGAATCCGCTTCAGGTTCTTACCCAGGAAGCTGCCATATGTGGATGGACTTTATCACCACTATAAGACTTTGAGACAGTTAATGCCTATTTTTATGGACACTTGTATAATCCTTTAGTATTATGTTCTCCTACCCCTAGTCTCATCCAGGTCCCCTATATCTACACCCATCTATGGTCACACCAAATTGAAGACCACCAGTTTGCACCACTATTTTTATATTGTCTGGTCTTATCACTCCTAGGTTTTGACTGGACAATTATAGGAGAAGCAGCAGACTGATGAGCTCACCCTTCTTTTTCTTAGCTCTCTCCTCCTATCAGTCTGTTTCTTGTTATCACATGAACACTGAAGAAGATGTAAAATACATAAATAGTGTGGCGCTAAATCAATTAACATTGCTTTAAAAGAATACATTTAATGATATATTAATACATAAATGGTTACATTACAATGTGTATATTATGCCCAGAGTCCAGTTTTTAAAATAATCTTGAATGTGTTTCCAAACACACACTATAGCACACTTTTTTTGTATTTTGCTAACTAAAACATGTATGCTTTAACATTCGATATAATGTATTGAAGTGACACTAAATTCTGGTTAAAAAAAAAAAGCTATTCACGTATTTATTACTAACTCAAAGAGGTACTTTCTATAGCTCATCCTCCAAATGTCCAAAAGTGCTTTAATTTCCTGTTAGAGGGCGGAGACATTCATTCTCCATGGTGTCACTGTATGTACGAATGTAGCCACCCTCTCTTGCTCACTTCTGATGGAAGAAAACCCAGGGGTTGATTTACTAAAACTGGAGAGTGCAAAATCTGGTACAGCTCTACATAGTAACCAGTTTCCAGTTTTTTTTGTCAAAGCTTAACCACCTACCACCTGGCCACTGCACATAAACGGCTGGGTGGGCGCTTCCTCCTTCTGAGTGGACGTTCCTGAATGTCCCTCAGAATGAGCAGGATTGCGGGGGTGCGCAGGCATGTGGCTGCTTGATCCCGCTCATCCTGAGGGACATTGAGGAACATCTACTCAGGAGGAGGAAGTGTTCATCCAGACATGCCGCATCTCGAATTGTCAGGAGGGAACTGTGGTTTGCCCTCCTGATCACATGATGGCTTTGTGTAATCATAGCCATTGTGATTTAAACAGCCTGAGGGGGTGACATTAGAAACGGGATTCCAATCCCAATGTGCCTGTTTCCCCCAGAGACAGGGCAGCACTGCATGGCAGGAGGGCTCTGCGATTGGCCCTTTTGATTACATGATGGCTGTGTCCAATCACAGCCATCATGTAATGTAAATAGAGAGCCGTTGTAATGGCTCTCATCTCTTCTTCTCCTCACACAGAGCCTGTCAGTGAGGAGAGGAAGGGAGATCTGTGCTGCAGCCTGGGGATCAGTAAATTTTTAGCTGTTTGTCTGCTTTTTACCCACTGATCACTCAGCTAGTATCCCCAAACACAGTGTCTCCAAACACAGAGTCCCCAAACACAGTGAAAACACCTGTCCCAGTGAACATCTGTCTGTGATCATCTGGCACATTTGCCTGTCATCATCTGGCAAATCTGCCTGTCATCATCTGGCACATCTGCCCGTCATCATATGGCACAACTGTCTGTCATCTGTCTCATCTGTCCATTATCCTCTGGCACAACTGTTTGTGATCATCCGGCACTCCTGCCCATCAAAATATGGCACTTCTGCCTGTCATCATGTGGCACATCTGCTCGTCATCATATGGCACAACTGTCTGTCATCTGTCTCATCTGTTCATCATCATATAGTACATTTGTCTGTGATCATCTGGCACAACTGTTCGTGATCATCTGTGTCATCATCTGGTACATCTGTGTCATCATCTGGCACATCTGTACATTATCATCTGCCACATCTGGTGCACATCTGCCCGTAATAATCTGTCACATCTGCCCGTAATAATCTGCCACATCTGGCGCACAACTGTTCATAATAATCTGCCACAACTGTCCGTGATCATCTGGCACATCTGGCGCACATCTGCCCGTGATCATCTGCCACATCCACATCTGCCAATAATCTGCCACACCTAGCACATCCCAGTGATCAGCATCTGCTTGTGAACATCTGTCATATCTGTCTGTGAACATCTGCCACATCCCAGTGATCAACATCTGCCATATCTGTCTGTGAACATTTGCCATATCCCAGTGGTCAACATCTGTAACACAACTGTCTGTGGTCATCTGTGCATATCTGTCCACATGGTTAAAAGATTATAAAGCAGCGAGGAGGCTCTCCAGATACTCAAGTGTATGTTGGACAAGAATAGCGGGGAATTCTCTTTGTCAGACTCGGATAGTGATTATGAGTCAGTAGAAAGCAGTGGCTCTGAAATGGAAACTGAGGAGGACAGAATCCTAACAAAGAGGCTCAGGAGAAATGAGGAGGCACAGGCATCCAGCAGTAGCAGCTCAATAAATCCTGAGGCATCCACCAGCAGCGCAGCACTCCAGGATAATAGACAGGCATCCACCAGTGGCACAGCACTCCAGGATAGGCAGGCATCCACCAGCAGTTCTGCAAGTCCTTGTGTAGTGGCAAACACAAGCAGTGCAACATTCCTAGAGGATAGGTCATATGCTAGCAACAGGGTGTCCCATCCACAACGAGGCAGGGACCATACTAGCCATCCAGACCTTCTACTGTATCCAACATGGCTGCCCAGTACTTCAGTAGAACCTGTAATTACCCCTTTTACAGCCCAGCCAGGTCCTCAAATACAATCAGAAAATGTAACCCCAATTTATTATTTCCATTTATTTTTTACTAATGATCTCCTAAATTACATCATGAAGCAGTGTAATCTGTATGCCAGCCAACATATAGCAAAAAAACAGATTCCTCCTATGCCTGCTCTATTGTTTGGAAACCCCTCACCACGGAAGAATTTAAAACTTTCCTTGGCCTTGCATTGCTAAATGCAGACACAAAGCTATACAAAAAAATTCTGGCATCGAGGCTAAAAAACCTCATGCTGGACCTGATTAATGTAGATCAAGCAGGTTTTGTGCCAGGAAGGGAGGGTAGGGACAATAGTATTAAAACTATGCTATTAATGAAGAGTAAATCTCCAATGCTTCTCATTTCGATCAATGCTGAAAAAGCATTTGACCGACTAGCTTGGGGATTTATGATGAGTGCATTACGGAGTATAGGACTGGGACCAAGAATCATGAGATGGATTAACAATCTATACAATCATCCAAAAGCTAGGGTTGGGGGTAATGGGAGTATGTCGTCTGCCTTTGAGATGTTCAATGGTACAAGGCAAGGATGTCTGCTCTCGCCACTCCTGTACGTAATTGCATTAGAACCATTACTAATAAAAATACGGAACAATGTGGATATAGGAGGGATCAGGATGGGGGAGGAAGAACAAAAGGTGGCGGCATACGCAGACGACATACTCCTATATATGACCAAACCAAGACTGTCCCTACCCAGCCTAATAAAAGAACTGAAAGAATATGGCAAGCTCACAAATTTTAAGATCAATCATATAAAAACAGTAATATTAAACTTAGGAGTAGATAAAAATTAGGGAAAAGCACTACAACAGGGATTCCTTTTTACCTGGGAAAAAGAAGAATTAGCATATTTAGGAATTAAAATAACACCTACTCTAGAGAAGTTATATCAAGCTAATTATATCCCACTACTAAATGAAGTTAAAACAGAGATAAAAAATATTGCGAGAAAACCAATCTCTTGGATAGGGGGGATAAATATATTTAAAATGGTGATTTTACCCAAGATAATATATAAATTCCAAATGCTCCTGATAGCAATTCCATTAAACTTCTTTAAAGTAATAAAAACAATAATACTGAAGTTCATATGGCAGAATAAAAAAGCCAGGGTAAATAACTCTTTCCTAACTAGGAAAAAATAAAAAGGAGGGCTGGCACTCCCGGATGTAAAAAGATACTATAAGGCAACTATACCGCAAGACTAGTAGAATGGGCAAACATAAACACTAAAAAAAGATGGGTGAAAATGGAAGATACACTAAACATGACACAACTTAAAAAAATTATTTGGATCCCACCGAAACTGAGAACACATAGTAGTGACACACACGAGTTAACTAAAAATGTATTTAAAATATGGGATACATTATAACAAAAAGAAAAATGGGATTATAATTCACCTTTAATCGCACTAAGGGGCACAAATTTTTTTATTCCAGGAAATGGGACATGGTTGAGAAACCAATTAGGAAACTCATAATTAAAAGATATTATTTTGCACGGTAAAATTAGGCCAAAACAGGACTTATCAATGACAAATGGTGGCACCATTTGACTGGGAATATTTGCAAATGAAACACTTAGTAAGAACAATCCCACAACCAATTAGAGATGAGAAAGCGTTAACCCCAATCGAAAAGCTGTGTAATGCAAAAACACCTGTAAAGCATGGAATATCGCAAATTTATGATGTACTTGGAAAAACTGCATAAACCTCTAAGGGGATTTTTAAGGCAATGAAAACTAGAAAATATTAAAACTAATGTTTATTATAGAAATATGTCAATGAATAGCATAATTACAAAAGTCAATAGAAAATAATGATAACACATAGCAAGTTGTTAAAAAAAGTGCATTCATATAGAGACCAAGGATGAAAAATGAAGAAAGTGATGCAACACACTACCCGATACAATCACCACAGACGCAAAACCGTGGTGTCGAGTAGTGAAATTACAATGCGTTTCAACATGCTCAATTCAAAGAAAAAGTCTTTTTCAGGGAAATGTATAACGATCTGAAGGAAATCAAAGACAGCAATATTATAGGCTGTGTAAAGTTATATATGTATCTCGCATATTGCGGTTCACAATCTACTCACATCCTCCCAGTGCACTTCAAGGGTTAATGAAATCTCCCATGTGTCAGGGTAAGAGGTCCTAGTCCTCCACAGGTTAACAATGTCCAAATTCCTCTACGGGGCGGCTGGATATAAAATTACAATCCAAATGTTGATGTGCCAGCATCAAATAGTAGATGTCTGTGTAAAACAGGGTACAAGAGTGAAGGGATAAGGAAAGGACCTGGTTAAGAAACAAGAGGGGATAAAGGGAGCCCCCCTTCCTAAAGGTTAGGGTGTGAAAAAGTAACTTACTTTCATAAGGAGGTGTAGGTCCAGTGTGTCCGGAGCAATCCACATGCCCTGTTAGCCCTCAGCTGGTAACCGAGGGAAGGAGTTACGCCGTGTGCCGTCCCTGGCGTCCTTATATATATGGCGTGGACAGGGATGGGCCGTCGCGTCAACCAATGGCGCGTCGCGCCTGAAATTACCGCCGACAGGGAAGTCCAAACGTGGTCACGTTGCGCGTCCCCATGGTGACAGATGCCGCCGTAGGCATCGCGCTTGCGTGCTGTGGCGGCGTGTGCCACAGGGATGCACAGCAGACCAGATGGGCTGGCCATCATGATACCACGGACCCACAATCAATGGAGTCATCATGGGGTGGCGGACCCAGTATGGCAAAAAGTGCACCTCATGGCAACTTAAGAGGCCCATCCTCCAACCAAGGTAAAGGGAATAAAAAAGACCAGGGGGCCCATCCGAAGACTCAGCAAACACAACTGATCAGTTTTTTAGACAAGTACAACAGTCCACCACCCAATCCGCTATCTTTCACACAACTAACGATGATCCCCACGACACCCTTAATTCGAAAGGAAAATGGAATGTCATCAATCTTTCCTCACACTCTTTAACAACGGCCGAACAAGAGGTACTTTCCTTGGGTCTATCCTTTTTCCCCAATCGGGGCATGGATAATTTTGAGACCATCAAGGATATTCACCTATTCGCTAGGAAGCTGTTGCTTAAAAGTCTCTATACCAAACAAACAATCACTGAACCGGGATTGGCACCCAACTTGAAAGCAGCTGACTTTAAAGCCCTAAAAGACCTGAATTTATTATTACAAGAAAATAATGCCTTGGAAGACTTCTGGGAGGAAGAACTTGGAAATGAGGACAGTGATGAGGAGGAGGTAGAAGAAAAGGGTGATAATTTTACCAGATACCCGGACAAAAAATTCAAAAAGAAATCACACAAGTTTCCACCCCTTAACCTTAACCACCCTGCGATAGCTTTATTTGTGAAACAGACCACCAGGGAAATTGAGAAACTAGATAGACTAATGACCAGGAATAATCTCAGCCCGGAACTTCGACATGCACTGAAAACTCTCAAAAATGATATGGACATCCTGATCAAGGCATCGGACAAAGGAGCCTAATGGACAATGCAAATTATAAAAAGATGTGCCTCAAGATACTGAACAATACCAAATGTTACAAAAAAATCTCCCCCTCAGTAGTGGAAAGATTAAATCAGGAATTCCTATGCCTAGTTGATGAATCCCTCAATGAGGGCACCATCAATAGGGATGCATGGGAATTTATACGAACACGGCATCTCCGTTTACCTACATTTTATGCCTTGCCGAAAGTGCACAAAAAATTGGACGACCCACCCGGGAGGCCAATCATCTCCGGCAATGGCTCTATCACGGAAGGCATCAGTCAAATCATAGATCATCATCTCAGACCCCATGTAATGGATCTACTTTCCTATACCAGAGACACGATACACCTTTTACATATTCTAGACAACCTGGTCATCCCTGACTCTGCTCTATTGGTCACCATCAATGTGGAATCTCTTTATAATAGCATCCCACACGATGCAGGAATTGCTGCCATTAAACAGGTCCTAAGACAACGAGCCACCACAGACTGTAAATTCAACGCTTTTGTGCTTCGGATGTTGGAATTCATTTTGAAACATAACACCTTTTCATTTAGGGGCTCCCACTACCTCCAGGTACAGGGGGTTGCTATGGGGTCCTACTGCGCGCCCTCATATGCCAACCTGAACCTGGGGGAGTGGGAGAAGGACTTTCTGCTTGGAGACAAATCATCTATGTACTCTTGCCACATTTGCATGTGGCAGAGATTCATTGACGAAATATTCATTGTCTGGGATGGTCCAGAAAGTGAACTCAGAGATTGTTTGGGCTGTATAAATCAAAACAGCCTCAATCTCTTTTTCACCATGACATATGATTCTAGAGAGGTCAACTTTCTGGATATCCCTATCACAAAAGATCACATCGGAAGACTCTCAAGCAGGCTATATAGGAAAGAGACAGCTGGCAACACACTGCTACATGCAGACAGCTTCCATACAGAGCCACTGAAGAAGTCCATCCCGTTTAGCCAGTTTCTGAGGCTGAAAAGGAACTGTAGCACATATGAAGACGTCCAAAGAGAATTCGATGAATTGACCACCAGATTAATGGATAGAGGGTACATGAAATCAGCGTTTAATCGAGTTAAAAACACAGACAGACAGAACTCAATCTTCAAAACGAAAAACCCAAAGAAACAAGACACAACGACTACAATCATTATGAGATTTTCCAACGAACACAACAAAATAAGGAAGATTATTTCAAAGCACTGGTCAATCCCCATGGAGAATCCGATCGTGGGTAAGCTGGTTACATCTAGACCCCAAATCAGTTACAAAAAAGACACAAAAGACCACGATTTTATTACCCAATGGAAAGAACTTTCAATTAAGTCATTTTGCCAATTGCAAAACACAGGGAGTCGTGTATTTAATGCAATGCCAATGTGGGGCCTTCTATGTCGGGAAAACCCGACAAGAATTCGGCAAGAGAGTGGAAAAGCACATGCACAGCATGGGCATTGGCAATCTCTACCTTCCGCTAGGAAGACATGTAGCAAGACAACACAATTACAGGATGCCCAAAATCAATTTTACAGTACTGGATAGACTTCATATACCAACTAGGGGGGGTGACTGGAACAAGGTCCTGCTCCAGCAAGAGATGCGCTGGATCAGGTGCCTTAGGGCCACCACCCCCCTTGGTTTGAACGAAACAGAGAGCTTTAGGCCTTTCTTGGATGGCTTTAGCTCGGGCAAAACGGCCCGGGAACCTCAGACAACTTTTGTGTAGGAGAGCAAAAGTTTTAACCCTGAACTGATCCTGTGACTAAAGCAGAAAACTCCCCCAAGTTAGTGGTTTGAAGAAGGAATATATGTCTCTCTGTGACTGTTCTGGCTTTCCTAAAGATAATTGAAAGGCTTAATACGTCACCTTGATCCAGAAACTGCCTGTGGATTGCCACACAGTGGCACACACTGTGACTGCGTGTTACCCCCGTAGGGGTTAAAGAAGCTGGTGAGTGTCTGCATGATCACAAGACACGAGCACCCGGTCACCAGTATTAATATAGGCAGCGGATGCATGTATGGATACACCTGCCTAGGTCTACAGAAATACCAAGATTTTCACTATAAACACTTAATATCACCTATGTTGCACTGAGCACCAGTCACCATTCAATTTATTTAATGTATTTATTTATTGAATATTATTCATGTTTGACAAAGGCTTTTATAATACAATTTTTATTTAGCACAGTCACTTTGGATGTCAGGAACCAGGACACTCTCCCTATTCCTGTCTTTGACCCCCCCTTTTCTCCCCTCCCCCCCCTACTCACAGTGGGTCATTTTGTTTATATTCGATTCACATGGTTTTGTTTATATACGATTCACATGGTATTCTTTAGTCTCTATACCCAGGACAGCGCCACACCCACATATTAACCTTTCAAAACGGACTAAAGGTCGCGGTCTGTTCCCCTCATCTTTTTCGATGGCCATAGTTCCAAAACAAACCCCCCCCATTTCTCCAACTTCTCTTCTCATGAGGCATCCCATGCGAACCCTCGGCTCGTTCATTGGAGTCGAGACATGGGATCTATCATCCAAAGGGTTTTCTATATTTATATTTTTATATATTTAGATATTTGTTATACTTACACATGTATGTGGTTTTTTGCTATCTATTTGCCACCTGGTTTGGCCTATGTTCCTGGGCCAACTAGGGAAGGTGTTATGAGATTTACTATTGTATTTCTTTTCATTGTTGTTTACTTCACTGTATGACTCCATTGCTACAGTATATCTCTTGGTGTCGTTTAGGGCCACCAAGCAGCAGTTTGTTTTGATCTCGCACCCACTTCATCCCGCATGCACTACTGGGTTGCTCGATGTAGGGGTGGAGTGTCCTCTCCCCAGTAGTTATCCCATTTGTCCTGTCCCTACCCGGCACAGGGGGGCACAGCAACTCACCCCAATGCTTGAAACCTGTTTCAAACGGGGCCCCCTGTGTCGGTGGTTACTAGTCCTAGCCATCTCCCCTTTTTCCACTCTGGATGTCCTAGGTGGATTAAGGGATGGCTCACTGGAAGAAACCCCTATATTCCAACGTCCAACCCCCCCTATGTGGTTCTGCCGTCCGGGATTCACCATCCCGGTGGCGGATTCAGGGGCACAACTTCCATCTAGGTGTGGGGGGATCTTTCCCTATCTGCATGGTGGATGCCACGCTGGCTGCGCCCTGTGTTTGGCTGGTTCGGCGACACTTCACTGCAGGCTTTTCAACTATGGGCATGGCCCCTTTCCATCATGGTGGCCGGCCCATCTGGTCTGCTGTGCATCCCTGTGGCGCACGCCTCCACGGCACGCATGCGCGATGCCAGCGGTGGCTTCTGTCGCCATGGGGACGCGCGACGTGACCACGTTTGGACTTCCCTGTCAGCAGTGATTTCAGGCGCACCACGTCATTGGTTGACGCGACGGCCCATTCCCTCCCACACCATATATAAGGATGCCAGGGACGGCACACGGCGTCACTCCTTCCCTTGGTTACCAACCGAGGGCTAACAGGGCTTACTAATTGCTCCGGACGTACTGGACCTACACCTCCTTATGAAAGTAAGTTACTGTCTTTACACCGTAACCTTTAGGAAGGGGGGCTCCCTTTATCCCCCCCTTGTTTCTTAACCAGGTTCTTTCCTTATCCCTTCACTCTTGTACCCTGTTTTACACAGACATCTACTATTTGATGCTGGCACATCAACATTTGAATTGTAATTATATATCCAGCCGCCCCGTAGAGGAATTTGGACATTGTTAACCTGTGGAGGACTAGGATCTCTTACTCTGACACATGGGAGATTTCATTAACCCTTGAAGTGCACTGGGAGGATGTGAGTAGATTGTGAACCGCAATATGCGAGATACATATATAACTTTACACAGCCTATAATATTGCTGTCTTTGATTTCCTTCAGATCGTTATACATTTCCCTGAAGAAGACTTTTTCTTTGAATTGAGCATGTTGAAACGCGTTGGAATTTCACTACTCGACACCACGGTTTCTCGTCTGTGGTGATTGTATTGGGTAGTGTGTTGTATCACTTTCTTCATTTTTCATCCTTGGTCTCTATATGAATGCACTTTTTTCTAAAGAATAGTTTTTTAATTTTCAAAGTATTTTATTGAATTTTCAGAAAAAAGCTTACAAATCATCAACATTAAATGAGTGAATACACAGCAGGGAAAATCGAACCCTCTTGGGGGTACAGTTGAAACTTGTGACAGTAGGTATGAGTAGGATTCTGGACTGTGACAGTACAATAATACCATTCTAGTGCAAAGTTCGATCACGGAAACCATAGTACCCTGAGATTTGAACTGGTTGAGAGGGGGGGGGAGGAGAGACCGACAGCACCCCGAATGGGAACACACTGTGCTTGAGCGGAGCTCTCCAACCCATCCCCATCCTCCCCTCGGCAGACATAAAAAGGCTCTTGGTGTCTAACAAAGCCGTAAAAACCTACGTCGTGAGCTTCCCTTGGGAGATTGACCCCCAGGGTTCCTTACTGCGGCATGAAATAAAACAGGCAACACATCAACTTGTTAAATCAACCAGATAATTAAAATAAGAAAGGAGAAGAAAAGGAGTAGAGATGAGAGGGGGGAGAGAGAGAGAGAAAAGAGAAGTCAAAAGCCAATCCACGGGAGGACTCCCCCCCGACCCCGAGGCAGCCCGACGCATCATGGTTGAATCCCTGGAATCAAGGAAATGCCTATGAAATTGGCCCAGGGTTCCCAAATAGCTTCAAATTTCTCTTTGGTGTTGTTCAGGGTACTGGCAAGTTTCTCTTGGGCCATGATCCAAGAGATTTTGCGGATAGCCGCTTTGAAGGAAACCCTAGGTTGTTTCCATGCCTTAGCAATAGATAGCTTAGCTCCCAGCAAAATGAAATGTATCAGTTTACGTGCCAGTTTAGGTGTTTTAGGTAAGTGATCGTTTAATAGCGCTAAGGCGGGGGACCTCGGGATCTGGACTCCAGTAACTTTCTTAATCATGCGGAAAATCCTGCGCCAGAAAGGCCTCAATCGTGGACATTCCCAGAAGATATGTGCAAGGGAGCCCCTGAGCAGACATCCCCTGAAGCAACTGGGGTCCGTGGAGGGGAACATTTTGGCCAGTCTCTCCGGTGGGAGATACCATCTTGTGATAACCTTCACGCTAGATTCAACCAGAGAGATGTTCAAAATGCTCTTGTATGCCCTGCTAAAGACGACCCTCCACTTCTCCAGGGTCCACTCCACGGAAAGGTCTGACTCCCATGCTGTCATGTATGAGGTCTTGGCGGACTGACTAGAGAGTGACTGATAGATGATGGAAATTCCACCCCTCTGCTCCGAAGCCTGACCGCACCATATGGGGTGAATGCATGGTTTGAAGTTTTGTCTTTTCCCATCTGAGTAAGGAAGTGTCTGATCTGCTGGAAACGAAAGTTCTCGGAGTTAGGCATCTCTAGTTGATTCACACAGAAGGCCCCGGTGATAGGCCCCATTGATGTGAAGTAGTGACCGATCCGGTTTAACCCCTTGTTCAACCACCAGCGGAATGTCAGTTCCCAGGGGAAAGTCAGGATTATTGAAGATGTGAGCCAGGGGGTGTCTATAGGAAGTTATGGATTGAAGGTTTCTGAGAGAATCCCATAATTGAAAGGATTGCGAGAGGATAGGGGATAAAATGGGGGGCGTTTTTTGGGGGGGACCCATAGAAGAAAGTCGATAGTAAAAGAAGGGACTGCCTGTCTCTCAATGAGAATCCAATCCGGTCTTTCAGCCTTCGCGTATACCGTTGAGATCTGGGCTAGCCTGGCTGATTGATAATACCAAAAGAGCTGCGGGAGGCCTAAACCCCCTTGTGGTCTATTTAAGTATAGTGTACTCTGTGGAAGTCTGTACCCCTTCCCTCCCCAAATAAATTTTAATATTTCCCTTTGGAATGCTTTCAAGTGCTCTTTATTGATGCTTATTGGAATGGCTCTAAAGAGGTAGAGGATTCTGGGGAGCAAAGTCATCTTGACTGCATGAATCCTCCCCAACCAGGATAAACCCCCATTAGTCCATTTGGATAAGTCTGCCTCCAGTTTGCGGTATGTGTGAGGAAAGTTAGTTGTGTAAAGGAGTTCTGTCTTAGCTGTGAGCCTTATTCCCAAATAATCAATGTATGAGTCACTCCATTTGAATTCAAAGGCACTCTGCAGGGATGCTAATATGGATGGGTTAAGGGAGATGTTTAAGGCTGAAGATTTGGTATAATTGACCTTCAGTCCAGCGACCTTCGAGAAGTCTTTCAGGAGTTTACAGAGGTTTGGAAGGGAGGTGGTTGGGGACGTGATAAAAAGGAGTATATCGTCCGCAAACAATCCACATTTGTGGACCTGGTCGCCACAGGCGACCCCTTGAATGTTGGGATCTGCTCTTATTGCTATCGCTAACGTTTCGATAGCGATAGCAAAAATTAGGGGGGAGAGTGGGCATCCCTGCCTAGTGCCTCTTGTAATGGTTAGGGGTTTAGAGTATTGACCTTGTAAACGAATCACCGCTTGAGGTGAGGAGTATAGAGATTTTAGAGTTCCTAAAAAGTTGGGTCCGAATCCCCACTTCTCCAATATGGAGAAAAGGTAAGGCCATTCGATCGAGTCGAAAGCTTTGTGGAGATCCAGCGAGAGGATCATACCTTCTTGTTTTGGCCCCCCCTCCCAGTTAGATTGTAGAATGGATACTATATCTATTGCTCTCCTAATTTGATCGGGACCTTGCCTACCAGGTATAAAGCCAACCTGGTCCTTGTGTATATAGAGATTGATGAAAGAGGAAAGGCGGTTGGCTAGGATTTTAGTTAGAATTTTGAGATCGTTGTTAATTAAAGATATGGGCCTGTAGTTCTCAACTTCCTCATGGTTTTTGTTGGGTTTGGGGATCACTGAGATAAATGCTGTGTTTAGTTGGGTTTCAATGGGGGATCCTGACTTTTTGGAGTTAAAGAACTTCGCCAGGTACGGGGCTAGGATATCGCTTTATTCTTTATAGTAGGGGACTGAGAGGCCGTCTGGCCCAGGGGCGGAGCCCGATTTAAGACCTTTAATTACCTCCCTAATTTCGGCCTCCGAAATGGGGGTTTCCATTAATTCTTTACATTCTCTTGAGAGCGTGGGGAGTTGTAGATTCAGCAGGAATTCATTAACTAAGGGGCCTTTATCCGATTGGGGTGGGTTGTAAAGGTTAGCATAAAAATCGTGGAAAGCAGACATAATACTGGTCGGATTTGCTGTAGGGGGTTGACCTGCTATCCTCAGTTTGGGGAAGGAGAGGGAGCGAAATTTAGGTGAGAGTTTAGATGCCAACATTGAGCCGAATCTATCCTTGTGGCAGTAAAATTTGGCTCCACACCATCTAAGTTTTTCCTCTGCTTTAGCCGTTAAAGCGAGATTCAGCTCAAGTCTGGTGGCGTCGAGTTTGCTTAGAAGGGTCCTAGACGGGTGTCGTTTGTGTTCCACTTTTAGTTGGAGGAAGGATTTTTCAAGTCTTTGAATGTCGATCAAACGCTCCTTCTTAAATTTGGTTGCTAGCCTAATTATAACTCCTCGAATAGTTGCCTTGTGGGCTGCCCACAGGGTTTCGGGTGATATGTTCTCCACATCATTTAAGAGGAAGTATTCTTTGATAGATTTTGCTATTTCTTGTACCAGACTAGGGTCAGCCAAAAGGGATTCGTTTAGTCGCCAGAAGAAGCCTCCTCGCCCAGACAGAACATTTCTTAAGGTAAGAAGAACCAATGAATGATCCGACCATGCGGTGTCCAGTATTGCTGCCTTAGTGTACAAGGGAATGAGGGCTGTCTGGGTGAGGATGTGGTCAATTCTAGCGTAAGACTGGTGGGGAGCAGAAAAGTGCGTGTAGTCCCTTTTGTTGGGGTTCATTTCCCTCCATGCGTCTACCAGGCCCTGTGCGTGTATCATCTTGGCAATTCTAGTGCTAAGTTTTGTTGGGCGAATGAGTTGGTCTTTAGGGGGCTTAGTTTTGTCTAGACCCTGGTCAAACGCCACATTTGAGTCCCCTCCCAGGATGACTTTGCCTTCCAGGAGCGGTTCCAAAGTTGCGAACAGGTCCTGGAAGTATGACGCTTGGCCCTTGTTTGGGGCGTAGTAGGAGACGAAGGAATATAAAACACCTTCTAGGGTACCCTTCACCAAAATGAATCTGCCCTCTGGATCTCTAAAGTCAGCGAGATGTGAAAATTTGCAATTTTTGGAGAAGAGAATAGCTACTCCTTTCGTCTTGTTAGGGGCATTTGCTAAATAAAAGGTTGGAAAGTGAGCATGTAGGAACTTGGGGGTGTACCGGATGGGGAAGTGCGTCTTCTGCAGAAGCACCACATCGATTCTCAGTGATTTATAATGATCCAGTGCTAGTCTCCGTTTCCTAGGGGAGTTTAGGCCCTGGACATTATGTGAGCCTATTTTGAGATCATTACCCTTCGCACTCAGGTCAGTCATAGGAGCAGAGGGGATAGAAGCCAGTGATCAAGCAGTCACTTACCCTTGGGTGTCTTCTCATACCGGATTTCGGCCAGGTTGTGCGGGGAAGTTCCAGGACCGACTCAGGGGCTAGGGGGGAAACCCCCCCGGATGGCTAGAAGAAAGAAAAGGGAGGAGATGGGGGAGAAAAAGGAAAGAGACTTACTGACAAATACAGATACAAGAAAAGATATGGGTACCCAAAAAATACCCTTGGAGTTATGCGAATCGAAATCCGCTATAGCCCCAATGAACCACTTCAGACCGCCCCGAGGGGCGTCCGAAGTTCCGACACCAAAGGACTCTATAGGTTCTTTGGAATCGAGTGGAGGCACAAGGGTTCCACCCCGGACCCTTGTTATGTCAAACCTGGAGCATAACAAAAACACACCATAACGGTAAACATAAAAAGTATAGTGTTAGCCCTTGTTACGGGGCTCTAATCACCTGAAACTAAAAACAACCCAGGCAGGAATGTATAATCGAAGACCCTGCCCCCTGCACATCCGCCAAAGTCTACCCCCCACCCTATCTGACTATGTGGGGGAGAATTCCTGGGGGGTCACCGGATAATAAGGGCGGCCTTAATGGTCTAGCAAACCGGACCTCCCTCTGAAAGAGGGGAAGAAATATGGGTATATCAGATAATCCTAGACTTCTAACTGGACTAAGAAATGACACATCCTAATGAAAACTGGAATTCTAGTCCTGTATTCTAAACTTTATCTAAGAAAAACCGAGATCTTCATGGAGGAGCATATTCTCTGTAGAAGTTTTCTTCCTCTGAGAAGGGTAGCTGGTTCTTGAGGGAAGCAAGTGGAGGTAAAGGTTGGAAAGTGTTCGATTCCGACTTCCCAAATCGAAATAATTTTGCTAAAGTAGAAAAATGGTGTGTAAACCGAAAAGTTCGATGAGAGTCAAGATGCAGGGATTTCCATGTCCATAAGAGGTGAGAGGGTTTGGAGCACTAGCTCCGTCAACTTGGGGGGAGAACTGGCCCAAAGATGTCTCCACCGAGACTAAAGGGAAGTGATGCGCAAAGCGAACCTTAGGGTGGTTTCCCATCCTTGCTCTTCTTGGAAGGTCCCTTCAGCCAGAGTGGAGATACGGGGCTGCCAGGAGGGGGGCGTTTAGTGGAGCCCGAGGAAGAAGACGTAAAGTCCATTGGTGCCTCCTGGGAGATTAGCCTGAGGGCGAGGAACAGCCTTTCACCTTCCTGGAGGCTCGCAAAAGAGTGGGTCTTGCCCTGGATAGTGAACTTTACAGCAAAGGGGAAGGTCCAGCGGTATTTGATATCCCGTTGGGAGAGGACCGTGAGGAGGGGTTTTAGTGTTCTCCGTCTTTGAATAGTCGTAGGAGCTAGGTCCGCAAAAATCTGGATCTGGTGACCCTGGTGTTGCAGCTTAGGATTTTGTCGAGATTGTCGCATGACCTCTTCCTTAACCGCAAAGAAATGCGGCTTGACTATTATGTCCCTTGGGGATCCATCTTGTCTGGGGGGACCGAGAGACCTGTGAGCTCTGTCTAGTTCCAGACGTTGTGGGGGTATGTTAGGAATGAGGGCTGCAATAATGTCCTGAACCGTGGAGGGAATGTCCGAAAAAGTTTCGGGAGGCCTCTAATTCGAAAGTTATATCTCCTAGATCGGTTTTCGAGCTCGTCGATCCTAGAAAGGGCGATCTCTAATTGATCTTGAATGGTCATGAGGTGTGCTGCATTTTGGTTGGTTCTCGCGGATGTGCATTCCACCTTATCCTCAATGGCTTCAATTCTGGCACCCAGATTGAAAAGGTCCGCTTTAATAGTGTTGGTAATCTGTTTTGCAGTATTAGCCAGTCCTTTCTCTAACAGGGATGAGAATTTAGCAAACATGTCTTCCTGCAGTGCTGTGAGGTCAGTTACTGAGAAGCCTGGTTGCTGGATGACTGGAAGTGGAAGGTGGGCCTGTGCAGGGAGGGCCTGTGAGCCCAGCTCCTGGTATGTGAGGCTTAGTACCTCAGTGGAGGCCTTTGATGTGGCCTGGGGCTTTGTGTGGCCTTGTAATTGTGATTGGGGTGTTAGGGGGGGTCCCTGTGCTGCCTGAGCATAGGTCAGGGTCGGGGGAGCGAGTACTGGCCTGTGCTCCTGTGTCCTGGAGTTGATGCCTGTCTGTGGTTGTGGTCCGTCCGTGCTGGCGGCCATCTTGGGACTCCCGTCCGCGCTAGATGTGGCAAATTGTGGGCCGAGATCGCATCTCGCCGTAGGCCCAGACATCTCCCCCGGTTCCCCGGGCGTTCCCCTACTCGGGTGCGATGTTGCTGTACCCGCTATTGTGCTGAGGCGACTGGTGTGCGGCTCGGCGGTCCGGGATGGAGCGGAGCTCTTGGCTCAAGCGGCCATGTTGGAGCTCTCGCGCATGCGCACCTTGTAAAGAATAGTTTTTATTAGTGTTTAACATATGTACAGAATAGGAAGATACATCAAATTTCCTCAACCGGTGTTGAGTAGTGATACAAAAAAGTAAAACATACAGAGTGATTATGAATCTACGTATATTACCACTTATAATTTCCAGTATATGTATTGTTGTCGATGTGTTTAACAATAATGTAAGTATAAGATGTCATCATTGTAAATCGTGAGTTAGTAACTTGTCTTTAATGAATATGTGAAACTTAATTGAACTTGTTCCTTATTTTATATTTAACTCATTGAGGTAGAGACTATGGTGTTGCACTTTTTTAACAATTTGCAATGTGTTATCATTATTTTCAATTGACTTTTGTAATTATGCTATTCATTGACATGTTTCTATAATAAACATTAGTTTTAATATTTTCTAGTTTTCATTGCCTTAATAATCCTCTTAGAGGTTAATGCAGTTTTTCCATTTATATCACGGGATGATGGCAATGACACATCCACACCACCAGGGTCAACTTTATATATAATGTATGATATACTGTCAGAACTAGATGGACACGGGAGGTTACCCTTCATAGAAAAATGGTAACAAGATTTGGGTATAAAATTGGACGAAACACAAATGATAGGAGAGGTGTATAGTTATGCATCTGATATAACTACGATAGAGGCAAACTACAAATGTATGGTGCGTTGGCATTTGACATCAGAAAGAATTAACAAATTTCAGCCAGACAGGTCCTCCCAATGTTGGAGGAACTATAAACAAATAGGAAAAACAATTCACATATGGTGGGAGTGCCCAGGAAAAAAATATTAGAATATATTAAGGTGATAACTGGAGAGAGGATTCCACAAAACCCCTGAAATTGTCTGTTTCATGGGACAAACAAAACAAAAAAAATATAAGAAAACTTTGGTTCCGTACCTGCTCAACGCAGCGAAAGGACTTATCCCAAAAAAAAGTGTAAAAGAGTGGCTACAAAGGGTAGACCACATTTGTAATATGGAATACCTTTGCAGCGGAGAGTAGGGCTGGGCCGAAGGCTGTAAAGCAATCTGGGGGAAATGGAATGTTTTCAAAACGTCAGAGAAATATGCGCAGGGTATGACTGAATTGGACTGAACTAGAATGAGGGCAACAGATCGGGTAGGGGTGAGGGAAGGGGGGAGAGGGGTGGTAATGGGATTAGAAATAAGAGAGTATATGGAAGGTTTTAAGTTTTAAGATTGAAAGATGTGTATTTTGTTCGATGAATATTCGCTAATAAAAATTTAAATTAAAAAAAAAAAAAAAACTTTCCTTGGCCTAACCCTCAACATGGGGCTGGCAAAAAAAAAAATGAACTCAATGCCAATGACTTGTCTACCCAACCTATCCACCACATGCCAGTCTAATCGTCTTTGATGCCTAGAACACGTTACGAAATGATAATGAGGTTTTTACATTTCAACAACAATGCCCAGTGCCTCCCTCAAAATCATCCAGATTATGATAAATTATTCAAAATTCGGCCCCTAATCAATTTTTTTTTGCTCCAGCTTCAAGCAGATGTTTACCACTGATATAAATATTTGTGTAGATGAATCACTAGTACACTTAGCCGGAAGACTTAGCATCAAGCAATACCTCCCCAGTAAACGAGCCAGACGTGGAGTAAAATTTTACAAGGCATGTGACACTTCCACAGGTTACACATATGATTTCAAAATTTATGAGGGAAAGGACAGCCAGCTAAACCCCCCTGGATGACCTACCTTTATGGGAACAAGTGGCAAAATTGTCTGGTAGCTGATTGAACCATTGCTTGGGAAGGGTTACCACTATTTGTAGACAAATTCTACATGAGTCTTCCACTTTTCTGCCATCTGTACCGAAAGAAGACTATGGCCTGTGGGACAGTATCGACCAACCACAAGGCCTACAGAGACTGGTCGCCAAGAAATTGAAACAGGGGGAAATAGCCAGTATGTAGAATGAAGAGGTACTAGTTCTGAAGTGGAGAGATAAAAAAAAGAGATGTCAACATCCTTTCCAAAATGCACAATGACACCTTGCAGAGAAGAAGAGGCCCAGTCCAGAAGCAAAAATGTGTACGTGAATATAACCTTCTTATGGGGTGGTGGATATGAACGACCAGCTGATGCAGCTCTACTTGGCCACAAGAGATCACTCTTTTGGTACAAGAAAGTCACAGAGGAGCTCCGGAGGAGAGTTTTACACTATGTGAGCCCCTTCTATATTTCATGGTACCTTTGCTATGGGTTCGTTGGTGTGGCTGATGTTGAGATGACCTCTGGTGGAGACCGCTGGCAGTTCTCATCCTTTGGCTTTTAAAGTTTTCTGCTTGCTGTGACCCTCTGTGGTGGGGGGTCATGGCCTTCTGGTAAGAAGCAACCCCTTCTATTCTCTGGTGGCGGATCCCTCTTCGCTATTACAGCATTACACCCATTGTCACTTGGACTTTTGATTCCTGATTTTTGTGTTCCAAACTCACTATGACATTTCACTGATGCCTCATTGGATGGGACTGTTTTTCTTTCACTACTATCATATGTTTTGCACATGGGTTTATTTTTTATATTTATATTCAATGTTATGTATGATCACTGTATAATTCTTCTTGCACTGTAGATTTTATATTATGCACTACTAGTATTAGCGCAACCCCTTGTTCTTTTCATACCTATTTACAATTGATGTTTTTTGTGGGGATTGCTGCTTTACACATATTTTCTTGGTTTATAGCGCAGTTTTTTCTATTTTCTATACAAGAAAGTTGCCATTTTTATTTGATATACCTAGCCCTGTTTATTTTGTTTGTTATTTTTTCTAAGTGCACCCAAAGTTCTATAATCTAAAATTTCAAGAAGACTTTATCACAGCCCTTTTCTATCACCATGACCAAGCCTCGCAACTAATTTGCTCCGATACATTAGCCAAACTTCATGAAAGGCACTTTCCCGAAACCCTCCCTCTTACCCAAACAGGTCGTAAACCCCCAAAAAATGTCTTATGTGTTCAAGTAGAGGAACTTGCCATGACACCCAATACTACTGTCCCCAATGTCCCTCCCACCCAGGCCTCTGTATTGGAGAGTGCTATGGGAGCTATAATACTTCGCTACACTATTAGTAAATTGAAGACAATATTTTTCTAGTTTCCATTATCTGCTATTTCTGTGAATGACCCGGACAGTTTATCGACTATGCCTCTGCCAACCATGTTTCTGCCTACCACGTGAATTGACCTTGTCCTGTTAAATGACCATGCTTTTTGCCTGCCTCCTGAACTGATCATTTTCCCTGCCACTGTACAGCACAATGATCTCACATATGTGAGGGGCTTCTTTCCAAAATTAGGTCATTTTGTGGGTTATTCCATTGTCTTGGTGCTCCAGGGCCTTTGAAAATGTGATAGGTACTCAGGAAACAAAATGTGTAATGTATGCCTTTAGAACGCCTGATGGTGCTTGGATTTTGTGCCTCTGCATGTGGCCGGGCTGTGGAAAAGTCTCACACATAGGGTATCACCATACTCAGGATGAGTAGCAGAATGTATTTTGGGGTGTAATAGTAAGTATGCCTATACCGTGTGAGAGAAATAACTTGTAAATATGACAATTTTGTGAAGAAAAAACATATACTGATTTACGAAGCATTTGCGCCATGAGTTGCGGCACACGCCGATGCGCAAATTACATTTTCATATTTACAAAGCATTTGTGCCGGTAACACAGCGCAATTCCCCATTTACTATTCTCTTCCCAGCGCACGGGAAGAGGCGATCGGTACGCCACTATAGACATGGCGCACGGCATCTTTAACTTAAAATTTAAACAAGCTGGAAGTGCCAATATTATGGGTGTGATGTGAGGAAGTATGGTACTAACTGCCCAAGTCACAAACACAACACAACTGCCCAAAATAGAATGAGAAAGTAACTTTCTCCGAACAAGCCTGCTGCACCGGCAAATACATTTAGTACTGCGGGAGGTCAATTTATGCACTGCGCATGCTCAAACGGCATTTTCACTTGTTCAAATGCGTTGGTTCAGTGCGCCGAAAAAATCTTAGTAAATGTCAAACAGTGTAAATGCATTTGCATAGGTTGAACGGGCGCACCTCTACACTTTTTTATTTTTTAACACTGGTTCACTTCACGGCTATAATGAAATGTCGGTCCGGCAATACACAGGTTCATTGATAAAAACAGCATTAAAAAAAAAAGAAAAATTAAGAAAAAAAAATGCGTGGGGTTCCCCCAAAATTCAATACCAAGCCCTTCAGGTCTGGTATTGATATTAAGGGGAACTCCACGCCAAAGATAAAAAAAATGGTGTGGGGGTGCCCCTCAAGATCCATACCAGGCCCTTTAGGTCTGGTATGGATTTTAAGGGGAACCTCACGCCAAATTTTTTTTAAAAAATGGCGTGGGGTCCCCCTAAAAATCCATACCAGACCCTTATCCGAGCACGCAACCTGGCAGGCTGCAGGAAAAAAGGGGGGACGAGAGCACCCCCCCTGAACCGTACCAGGCCACATGCCCTCAACATTGGGAGGGTGCTTTGGGGTCCCCCCAAAGCACCTTGTTCCCATGTAGATGAGGACAAGGGCTTCATCCCCACAACCCTTGCCGGTGGTTGTCGGGGTCTGCGGGCGGGGGGCTTATCGGAATCTGGAAGCCCCCTTTAACAAGGGGACCCCCCGATCCCAGCCCCCCCTGTGTGAAATGGTAAGGGGGTACAAAAGTACCCCTACCATTTCACAAAAAAAGTGTCAAAAATGTTAAAAATGACAAGAGACAGTTTTTGACAATTCCTTTATTTAAAGCCTTCTTCTTTCCATCTTCTTTGGGTATTCTTCCTTCTTCCTTCCTTCATTCTTCGGTTTCTTCCTCCATCTTCTTCTTCCTCTGCTTATTCCTCCAATCCTCTGCTTCTTATGCCCCGTACACACGATCGGACATTGATCGGACATTCCGGCAACAAAATCCATGGATTTTTTCCGACGGATGTTGGCTCAAATTTGTTTTGCGTACACACGGTCGCACAAAGTTGTCGGAATTTCTGATCGCCAAGAACGCGGTGACGTGCACTACGTACGACGAGACTAGAAAAGGCCATTGCAGAACCAAGCGCGGCACCCTTTGGGCTCCTTTTGCTAATCTCGTGTTAGTAAAAGTTTGGTGAGAGATGATTCGCTCTTTTTCAGACTCGTGGTTTTCAGATCGTTTTCTGCTGTTCCGTTTGTGCTTGTGGGTTTGTATCTGCTCTTCATTGCATGCAGCGAGTACCATTGACTCTTGTCATTGTGTTCTTGTTCGTTCGTTACTGTTTTTCAGGTCGCTCTTCACAGGCCTTGCTGTTCTTCAGTGCGTTCTGTTACTTCGTTCGAGCAGCCGACCGTTTTCTAGCCATGTTGCGTATACGTACTCCTCGTAGAGTTCGTGCTGTGTGGGGGCTTGGTGTTGGGGTCCTGACCTTGACACAAGTCCAGTCCATGAACAGGGTGGGGAGGAGTTCATGGAACAAGAATTGGTTGCTCCAGCGTGACCAGTTCTGTCATATGCCTTTGCTCCGTGAGATCCGTGAGAATAATCCTGATGATTTCAGGAACTTTCTCAGGATGACGGACCCCGTATTTCACCGTTTGTTGGCTTCGCTGACCCCTTATATTAGCAGGCAGAATACCTGCATGAGGCAAGCCATCATTCCGGAGCAGAGGCTTGTCGCCACCCTGCGGTACTTGGCGACGGGGAGAAGCCTACAGGACTTGAAGTTCTCAACAGGCATCTCCCCCCAGGCTCTGGGGATCATTATCCCAGAGACCTGTTCTGCCATCATACAGGTCCTGCAGAAGGAGTATTTTACGGTAAGATTTTTATCCTTTAATATCACATTTTATTGTATTTAATGTTTGATAATATATTGTATTTCTTTCCTTATTCCCTAATTACCATCATTATAATATGCTGTGAATGTCCCCTTTGTCCTCATGCATGCTGGATTTTTAGGTAATTATTTTTTTGTCCTTCATACATATTTGCCTTCACTTACCTCCCAGCATGGTCTCCTGGCCCTATATTCACCTTGTGTAGTCACTTAACAATGTATTTTATCAGCTCCATAGTACTACTTTACCCCAAACACCCCCTAAAATGTTTTTAAATGTGATTTGTTTTTTAAATTCAGGCAGAGTGCCAGAGGCTTTTTTTGGGGGGTCCCCAAATCATTTGGAACCCTCCCTCCCCCTAACTGCTAAGTCAGCTGCTAACAATTCTCTATCTATCCTCAATCATCTATCTGCTGAATTTGCCAAACCCATACACACTATACCCATCTCTTTTGTGGTCAGATGTATGGATGAATTCTCCAAAGCATGTAGTGCAATGGCCTGCCTGTATACTTTCAAATGGTACTGTTTAAAGTTTTTGTATCCTATTATTATCTTTATAGGTAATAGTAGAATTTCCGAATGTGCTCAAATGTGTACAATATGTATTTATATCTTTGTATTATGACACTTCTTACCTGTCCAGTGGGCTGCCAATAGTGTAACTAAGGAGGGGCTGGCCAAAGCAATACCCATTATTTAGGCATTCATCTCTCAATGAAGTGGAGAGGATTACCTGTCCAAGAGCTCCCCCCCTAAAATTTTAGAAATGGCCCATGAGAGGGGGGGATCTGATAGGTGTACCTTATACTTTGGTCTTTAACAATTCCCATTAATAAATGTTATCTTGATGTTGGCCAAGAATGTTTGTGTCTAATCTGCTTTCCCTTTTTATGTGGAAAATGACTAATTTTTTGTTGTTGTTTGACTCCACAGTTTCCTTCCACGCCACAGGAATGGCAGACTGTGGCCTCCCACTTTGCCCAGCGGTGGGACTTTCCTAACTGCAGAGGGGCAATTGATGGGAAACACGTTCACATCATCCCACCACCCAACTCGGGGTCATACTATTTCAACTATAAGGGGTTCAATAGTATTGTGATGTTGGTGGTGGTGTCGGCTATTTACGAGTTCCTGTATGTGGACGTGGGGAAGAATGGCCAGATGTCCGATGGTGGAGTCATCACCCAGACGGAGTTCCACAGGCGTCTCCAGAATGGCAGCTTGGACTTGCCACCTCCAGAAGACAATGTGGAAGGACTCCCATTCGTCTTCGTTGCAGATGAAGCGTTTGCGCTGGGGGACCATCTTATGCGGCCATTCCTGATGAGGACCCTCACCCCGGACCAGGGGGTTTTTAATTACCGGCTGGCCAGAGCCAGAAGAGTGGTGAAGAACATGTTTGGAATCATGGCCAGCCGGTTCCGCCTATTTCTTACATCTATACACATGGCGGAGTACAAACTGAATCATATCATCCTGGCATGCTGTGTTCTACACAACTTTTTACGGAAACATTCTGCCAACTATGCAGGCTCAGTTGGGCCTGAGGCTGAAATTCAAAATGAACCAACCCTGACGGCGCTTGAAAGTGGCCTTCCTGGCTTGCCCCCGAGTGCCCGTGATGTCCGTGTAAGATACTTTGCGGGTAGGGGGGCTATCAATATGCCAGACAATGTCTGAAACCTTTTCTCAAATAAAAACAAAAATTTCACTACAAAAATCTTTGGTGACATTCACTGCTTGTGTTTCTTTTAGCTGACCCTGACAGAAATGTGGTGAGTCCTGAAAATGGCGTGATTGTGTAACATTACAAAGCATTGTTGGGTGTTATTTACTAAAGGCAAAGACACTTGAAACTGCACTTGTAGTGCAAAGTGGATTTTCCCTTAGGAAATAACACCCATTGTCACTGAAAACACCAATTAGAGCACAACAAAAGTATTGGAGCGTTGAGACAATAATCCACACATTCTTGATTAACAATCTTTTTAATACCAGCACAATCACATGTGCATTTAGAAAAGTTTTTAAAGCAAACCAACATGTTTGTTGTATTACAATTTTTGGGGTCACATTAGAAAAAGTAGAAATGTCCATTTAAGATAAAACAGGCATGTTTAAAACCAAAGAAAATATATATATAACACTGCGCTAACCCAATGTGAAAAGCAGCTACATAAAATATGACCAATATTGTAAACAGAAGTAAAAGTGAAATGCAGCGCTAAAAATGATAACCAATGGTAAAAGGCACATCAGACATGGTGACCATTATCAGTATATACATAGCTGAAACACATGAAGCATAATACCAAAAAATTGAATATTAGACGGGATATAGTAAAGTCCCAATGTATGGCTATGAATCTGATACAAGAGAGTCCCAAACATAGGCTAAATACGAATGTTGGACTGATGTAGAAATCTTCTCTTGTATATCATAAGTTGTACGATCATGGGAAGTGAATAGATGGAATACGCTTACCAGCAGGAGTGGATTCGGATGCCGGTGACACCGAAATCAAACAGGCTCTGAGATCCTTAATGGACGATGGTTGGACGATGGTTGGTCCTGGAAATCCCGGATCTCGAGGGGGATCTATCCTCTAGGGTCCACGTCGCGACTGTCCCTTCAGAATCCCGAGGGGGAATTCTCCGCCACAAACAAGTCTCCAGAGCATGGATGGTTCCCAAAAAGATAGATAGGATGCCAATAGTGCAGATCAAATTACGTATTTTATTGGATATAACCATGGGAAAGGGGAGCGTTTTAGATCAAAAAGATAAATTGCCAAATAAAAGTACCATCATCCCAAATGTCTAGTACAAAAGCAAGGAGCATGAGGTAGAGAGAGGTCGCAGTTAGCTGCCTCTGTCGGCCAGTATCTCAGTACCCCATGCAACAAGAGCAACAACCCCTAAAGAGGGGGGGGGGAGGGGACTATTACGGTACCAGGTGTGATCAAAATTTATAATGAAAGGGGATAGAGAAAAAAAGCAATAATATAGTATAAAAATTCCATTTTAATAGAAAACATGATTAAAAGATTGTAATAATGTCACATACAGTTGTAATTTAGAAACGGAAGCAGTAAATACAACCAATTGGATTACAACTCATAGTGAAGGTAGACACAAATAAAGCTTGAATTCTCGACCGGTTTCGCGGTTTTACCGCTTCCTCAGGAGAGCAATATCTGTGATACAACATACAATAATTGTGGTAAATACAACACACAGAGGTTACACAAGAAAATATCAATGCAGCAAAAACATTAAACAATACGTTGCACAGTTATATACAATATGGATAGAAAAAGGATGAGCTCACCCGTTCTGTAGTTACCTGTGGGTATACACGGCCCCAAGTGGTTCCCCCTGCGGCGAACACAGGGGATAACTAAACAGCCCCTGAATAAATAAATTTTAGATGGTAAGGTAAAGTAGGTCAATAGACTGGGGAATCAATCAAAAAGAGGGGTAAGATGAGGGGGTGCCAGTGGTGTGCCTCTAAAATAAAACAGGTGCAAGAAAAGGGAGGAACCAAGAGGGGTGTGAGAATAGGAAAATAGTGAGGGGAGGGAGAGAAAGAGGGGGGGGAGAGGGGGAGAAGGAGGGGAGGAAAAAATGGGGAGGATAAAGGGGGGGGGGAGGGGGGAGGAAGAGGAAAGGGGGAGGGGGGAAGGGGGGAGGGGGAAAAGGGGGAGGAAAAAAGGGGGGGGAGAAGGGGGGGCGATTGGGATCGCTCAATACTACAGAGAGAATCCCTGTGGATTGAGCGGCTCAACGCCACTATTCCCCCTGGCTTAAATGAATCAGTGTCCTATAGGGCCTTCCTATGAGGTCCCTATGTGGTCTTGGTTTACACCTTTCCCCTCCCCCCCTCCCCCTCTCCCCCTCTGTTC